>JBAIAA010000613.1:0-714302 GCA_037893245.1 Crossaster papposus
TCCTTTGATCTTCACCCTGGACCCCTTTCCTTGTGGCTTTACCCCCTTCTGTTTTTTGTTCCTACCCACACTTACCTCACTCTTTAATCCCTCAGCCTAATCCTCCTTTTGTTGTTTAATTTGTTCCATTGAACTCTGTGCTTTTTTTCTTTGTGTTTTTTCAGGGTCAACTGATGTGCATCATGCTGTATTTTGCCCTATATATGTTTGTTTCTTGTACACAGTCATTTAGTCTTCTGAAGAAGATCTTGTTAAGATCGAAATATTAGGCCCGCTTTAACTTATTTGAGTTGTATATTTCAGGTCATTCCAGCCAGTAAGCAGTTTGCAGCAGTATTAATCTTATTCACGTTTATTATTAATATTTATACATCTTGGTTTTAATTTCGTAATCATCGTTTGACATAACTTCTTCTAATAATATATATTTTAGACTAATGTTTTCATTTGATTCCGTATTTTTTAGATAACAAAAAGTAGTTTGGCAAGGGTCCGAGTTGGTCCGCAGTACGAGTTGCGGACCGGATACGAGTTGGTTTAGCATACGAGTTGTCTCGCGTACGAGTTGGCTCGCGTACGAGTTGACATTTAATTTTCATCTATACTTCATTTCCCCCATACCATATAGGGCCAAATACATTTACAAAAAAACATTAAATGAATTAATTGCGTGAATGATTGGCAAATAAATTTCCCCACCGATGGCATCTATAACTTTTTCATTTTTGTCCATTCACGACACTTACCCATCACTCCCATCAGTCCCGTTTGATCAGTCCCGTACAGGGGGGGTGGGGTGGGGGGGGGGGGGGGGGGGGTGTGGGGGCGGGGAGGGGGGGGGGGCCCAAGAAAGTGCGCCACCATGTACCATTGACAACACGTACAAATTTGCTCCCTGTGTATCTCTTCCCGAATTTAGTGATTCATTACAACGTCCGCAAAGCCAGGGTACACAGACCACGATCTACACGAATTATTTTGGGGCGATGTCATTTTCTGCCATTTTTCGTTTCGAAAACAACACGATAAAACGCAAGGGGGGTCACAGGGCAGATTTATTTTTAAATTCCAGTATATCACTGCTACATCCCTTTTTTAACGTATCCATGGAAAAAAATGAGTGTGGGTCAAAGCACGATTTTTCACAATTTATCGATTATTATTGCCCTTTTTAGGGGAGGTATATGTCAACGTCGTTTGAGTATTTGTGCACAATCTCTACGTGCATCAACGGTACGTCAACGTAAAACAAATTCGACTGCTTTTTTTCATTTTCAATAAAAATATTTGTCATTGGATGATAAAAATTAAGGTAAATAACAACGTTGTACAACTACAAAAGACAAGATGTTAAGATTGGATGCCAAAAACTCTTAATTTTTCGAGTGAGAAAATTGTTCCCCCCTATTTTGATAATGGACGGTACCACAGCGTTTCGCAATCACAGCCTCGAAGGGCCCCCCCCCCCCCCCCCCCCCCCCCCCCCCCCACCCCACCCACTGGTCCCGTAATCGTACGTGTGTAAAACCCGTGTACACAGTCACTAGTCTAGTGATACAAATGCCGTTCTAATCGTACCTAAAATTTTCGTGGAAATTGTATCGTAATATTATTTGTTTTCGAGTGAATGAATGAGACCATGCTTTGAGTTTGACACTATCGTGAAAAAAGGTCACAAAGATGACGTCATACTCAACATCGGTCGGTGATTGGTCTGTTGAGCAAACAGCTTGCTCAACGGAGCTTACTAGTTGGCCTGTTGAGGAAACTGGCCTGCTCAACAGAGCTCATGATTGGTGGTTGCGGGCTCGGTAAAGGTACTTGGATGGGAGACCGCCTGGGAAGGGAATACCAGGTGTCGTAGGCTTTTTTGTACTTTTAGGCCGTATGGTGTAACTGAAAAGATACCTAGAAAATGAGTTTCGTTTCGACCCCCATGCGTCTACTTTTTGAAGGCATATATAGTTTCTAGTAGCTATTTAAAATACTATGTCGAACTTGAGTTATTCACTTTAAAAATGTAATGGGGCGAAACTAGCATGGGGCGAGTTGGTTTTTTTCGCCTAGTTTTTATAACAATTTTGCCCCAAAGCCACTTCGCCCCATACTTTTTTCCCCCACTTAATGTATATTGACTCGAACCAACTTGCCCTGTATAACACATGTACATCACAGGACATCAACGTTTTTTGTGACAAATATAACTGTTTATCCCTGTCTACATGTAATTGTAAATCAATCCCTTTGGCTTGATAGTTGCCCAGATTGAGCTATTTAAATACGGTTTTTTTATATTTGATTGATAAATAAAATGGCTTATTCAATCTGCATTATTTTTTATAATTTAAAAAGAAAACATTATTATTATTAATATTTTTGAAGGGAGGGGGATGGGTAATCAGCTGTTTTGTTTGAGAAGTCAATTTAATAGGTTTCATATGTAAGGCAAGCTTGTTGTGAAATACATAATAATGAAAAAAAAAATCTAAAATAAGATCCACACAAAATCTATTGTTTGTCATTATTTGTCATTGTTTGTCATTGTCAGCAATACACAATCTTCTGTGCTCACTTATGGAACATAACATTGCAAAGTGACATTAAAATAAACAGAATCACATGACAATTGAGGATTAACAAATAAATGTTCACAATTTGTGGCCCTGTACCCACATGTTGGTTGCTGTGGTCCACGAGTGATAGTGCCTGGCCCACCCTACAGTTTTATTTTACACTGGATCTGTATTAGCCTTACTGGGCATACTGTAATCAATGGCATACTGAATTGTCTCTAAACAATTATTATTGTGATTAAAGTCAATGTTACAATAACATTTGAAATGACATAAAGAGTGAATTGTATGCACAATTTGAATACATTTTTGTGAATGCCCATTTTTAGTACATTTAGTCAATAATTTCTCAAAAAGGGAGATATTCGTACTCCATAATGGATGTTTCAGTGTGTAGTTCCAATAAGTTTAAACTGGGTTACACTTTTCAATTAGAAAGAGCGTTGAAAACAAATTCAGTTAACTTAATGAAAATAATTAAAAGTGTCAACAAGAAATGCTCCTGACGTGTCTTAAATATCATCAACCAGTTCACTCATAACCAGTTCGAGCATAAATTCTCTCAACTTTTCCGTTAGAACAAATAAAAAAATCACTGAAGTTAGAACATTAATGTTTCAATGTTAACAACCCATGCAATATTTGGCAGATGATGTACATGGCTGGTAGGACGTGCTTCGAAATTTGAGGCTTAGATGGTAGGCTGGCACTGGATCTGAGTAAATGCTTCTTTAGAAATCTGCTATCATCACTGCTTGTTTCTTGATTAGCAACTGCATAAAAAGGTTGAATCTGGTGATAAACAAGAGGGGGGAAATATACAATCAATAATGGATGTTTGAACGACCTGTTACGAGAAAAAAATGTAAAAAAGGTCAATATAGCCCCACTTGGGTCATCATTCGTGCAGTTTGGTAATGGTGATGAAGCTGGACTGAAGCATATAAGCAGGGGTTATTTTACAACCCCCCAACCAACCCCACCCCCTTGCAACCCCCACCCTGGTAATAACCAGAACTTCAGAAGCAGATTTTCGGGGGCCAAGGTAAGAGAAATGAATTTTTTTTTTATTTTGTCTACATGTATGTCTATTCAACATACATTTTTAAGGTAAAACAGCCTCTCAAAATTCGATATAGACACAATCTGGGAAGCTGGGGAGGAAAAAGATGGTTAATTTTGACCTTACTATATAGCCTATACGTGTACATGACCTACCTGCATCTTTACTGTTTTGACCTGTCCGAGATTATTGGGTAACTCAACCTCTTGCTTGGTTCCTTGCCAATAATACATGATATACCGGTACTTACACAAAGTACTGATCTAGGCGGCAATATACGGGACCCGATGATGACAGCGAACCCCACATCGACCTGCGCTGACAGCAGAAGAATAAGGTGGAATATTGCCACAACTGGAGCCAACCTCGACCTGCGCTGGAGCAGAAAGAGAAGAATAAGGTGAAATATTGCCACATCTGGAGCAATTAAACCTCGACCTGCGCTGGAGCAGAAAGAGAAGAATAAGGTGGAATATTGCCACATCTAGAGCTAACCTCGACCTGCGCTGGAGCAGAAAGAGACGAATAAGGTGGAATATTGCCACATCTGGTGCCGACATCAACCTGCGCCGAAGCAGAAGAATATAAGGTGGAATATTGCCACATATGGAGCCAACATCAACCTGCGTTGAAGCAGCAGGAGAAAAATAAGATGAAATATTGCCACATCTGGAGCCGACATCATCAACCTGCGCTGAATCAGCAGGTTGGGACAAAACAGATGCAATATGCCTGTCCCCAAAAGGAAAGAAATGGAGTATCATCATGTTTAGGATTAATACCATGAACCTGGTCTGAAGCAGCAGTATGAGAAACCAATGGAACTTCAATACCCCTTGGACCTAGACCCTCATGTACCTGCAGTGAGCTGTTTTATACAAACATGCATATTTCACTATATAAATTATGTGAAGCACATGCTTTATTTGTATTAAAATGATCGAAGCACAGAAAATCTCCACATGTTGCTGGTCCTTGATTTGTCCACCTGCATAACAAACAAAAACAAAAGCAACAAACTTTATGTAAACAAAATAAATTTGACAAAACAAAAGTGACATGCAGGAAATGACACATGGTAGCCCTAATTACTAAGCTTTCTTTTAGTGAAATAATCATTGAAATCGGTCATGTACTTTCGCCATTATGGTATTTTGAACACAAACACCGTTTTTTAACCTTGGCACTTATCATAACAGTTGTTTTCGAAACCTGCTGCTGCCAATGTTAAAATAACAATGCCAATGCCAAGAGTTTATAGTCTTGCCTTGCCTTGCACTTGGTTTTCATGATACGACATGCTTTCATTTTTACTGAAATATGACGTACCTTAAAATTTATTGTGATCCGTGGAGAAGTTTTTCAAAAATGGTGGTCGTGCTCAAAATTCCATAACTGGAAAAGTTCAAATTGGTGAATTGGGCTTTCATATTCTAGATTCAAAAAATGCTACATGCGGAAAATCTTTATAAAAATAGACAGCAGAATTTGGTGTTTAGTTTTATTTACTTGCCCAGTATGTTTCTATACACCAATGTATAAATGTGACAATATTTCTCATAAAAAGTATGGCCTCAAAAACCAAGTATACCAAGATTGTTGAGTGAGCTATCCATAAATGCAACGAGCGGCCCATACTCCAAAAAAAAAAAAGAAGTATACAGCGTTTGTATTAAGGCATCCCAGCATACTTTAGACGAATTAACTCCATACTGGGTTTTTCGAGTATGGCGCAAAAATGCAGTATACTATCCCACAATGCATTGCTCACCTCGTCTCCAGTTTTTAATAGAAGGCCTAATTAAGTGTGTTTCACATTCCAGTTGCGCATTACATCACCCTATTCAGGCAGAAGTACAAAAAACACACCCGGATGTTAGCATAAACATGCTATCAACCGGGTAAGTTTGTTAATGTAGTTTGTGGGATTGTGTAAATATAAAATAGGATCAACTCCCTGGATTTTAGCTTTAATCTGAGGGCAGACTTGATAAAATTACGGTTAAAAAATGGGTTCTAATTGCCCTAGAACGTGAAGGGATACCATTTGTAAAATGGCTGCTTGCGGGATCGGGAAGTATCACTTTTCGGGAGGTGAGTTTCTTTTGGTGTGAATACTAAAAATTTAAAAGAAATGGAAAGATAAAGGCCGAGACAATAATCTGATTGTTGTTTGAAAAACCCCAGTGATGTCGGTTTGCATGAAACTTGGTCCTGAACATTGTGGAAAATAAACTGCGTAGCTCCGCCTCCTGGTGATAAATATCACTTTCACGTACTGTATGTATAAGCCTATGAAGATATTTACATAAATGCACTTGCGCGAGAGGCGTCATCGCATATGTGTTCACCCGTGTCTCACTGGTGTTGTCTTCGAACTTACATCTCCGTTCATCCGTTTGAATACAAGCAGCATGAAGTTGTCGGCGCCTCTAATTGCTGTGTCAGTGGTGTCGGTGCTAGCAGGTAATTTAAATTCTACACTATAATGGATGTAAAATCTTTAGTTCTAGAAGAAAAACAATACCAAGATATCTCGATTTAGGCTAGAAGGCCATTTGCATCGCTGCTTTGTTCGGACTCCAGAGTCCACATTTGATCTTAGGTGTGGGGGGAAGGATTCGAGCGTAGAGACTAGAATCCGAACAGCAGGACCGTCTATAGGCGGGTGGGTGGAAACAAATGTTTGGGACCTTACCTGTCCTCGGAGCGACAAACCAAAGGCTTCCTTGACTTACCGTCCTCGCAGTGACCGGTTAGGAACCGGTTGATGTTACACAAAATTTCAACAAGATCTTCCCACTCGCATTATTCTCATGACCATCTGTTTAGGGTTGCGTTTTAGAAGAATCGTGCAACTATACAAAAAATAAGGAAATGAAGTGAAGATTTTTGTTTTATTATCGGCAGTTGTTGTATGAAAATGTCACAATTTGCAATACTGAAAACTGCAAAATGCAAAACATTTTTCTCATCCAAATAATAATTCAAATTTCGTTAAGAAATCGTTCAATAACTAAACCCACAAAAACACAACTGCTCATCTGCTTTCCGTATTCGAATTTAAGCTTCATCCACCACGCATCGTGGAACGCCGAGGCAAATGGATGGAAATAATGTGTACACTGTGTACAATTATTGGTTAATATCATTATTTATCTTGAAATTAAATCACTTTAGCTTGTTAGAAAGTTGTTTTAATTAATCAGCGTTCATTTTTGCATTTGATCGCTGTGAGATAAAATATACCTATACAGTGCGTTTAAACAAATGCAAACAAAATATAACAAAATATCACACGTAGAATGTGTAACCAACCTAAATAATATAGATATGGTTTGAAAGATACATCGTTCCACTTTCAAATGAGACATCAAACGTCTAAATCTGATAAGGTTTGACAGAGTTATGACTCATTTCCCAAGAGAGGTCAAAATGACCACAGGACCAAGTTTTTCGATTTTGTTTGGATGTGTTGATGAGCTGTTAGTGTTTAGCAAAGTCCAATTCCTAAACAATCATGTTCAATGGTTAAACACTAATTATCCACCCTGATGCTAAACATGTTTATAAACATGATTTTTGATTACTGGGTAAAAACAGTTTTTGCAGTGTAGGCCAGGCAATCTTTGTCCTAGTTCCTAAAATCAGAAAACTTGGTCCCATGGCCATTTGACCTCTCTTGGGAAATTACTCAAACATAATCAGATTTGGACGTTTGATATCTCATTTTAAAGTGGAAATGTGTATCTTTCAAACCATACATAATAATACCTAGGTTCATGTTGGTTGAATATTCTATGTTAGTAGAACTCCATTATATTTTGTTTGCATTTTTATGAGATACACTGTAGGCCTATATCGTGTCATTGTTTTTTTTTAACCCGGCCAACAATTTTCCCCAATAATCTTCAGTGTTGGTCTTGTCTGACAAAGTCTGTTATCTCGGCTCGCAAAACGACCCAAAGTCTGGTGTCCAATCCCGTTGGTTTTTACCCTACGGCGACCCGTGCGAATGCACCTCCATTCGTCTCGCCGGGATGAATAGCTGGCCGAGCTTGCAGCTGGCGGCACCGCTGGAAAATGTCAAACTCAGCGAGGACCGCCAGGAAATTCGATCAATCTTCGGCTGCCCATCAGGTAATATATTAAATTATATTTGATATTAATAAATACCTTGAAGAGTGGATAGCTTCTGATTGATCGAGACTCGATCACGTGGGGGTGTATTAACATGTAAAGACCGGTATCGTATAACAATTAGACTCCTATACAAATCTGACTCTTTTTTCTATTACATTGTACATATAATTGGTTAAACCCCCTCACGTGACAGGTCATGCTCCTAATTATCCGTACTTAAGCAGGCGCACTACCAATGACTCCAGATTGTATGGAGTCTTAAACTCACGCTACACCGGCTTCAAGAACAAGCGAACAAATGGCCCCAACATTAACAGCGGCAATAGTGAAGACATGGGACCAATTTCATGGAGCTGCTAAGCACAAACAAAATGCCAAGGACAAACAAATCTTGTTCAATAAAAAAGGTCACCAGCCAAAACTCCATTTGCTTTTTATACTAAGCAGAAAGCAGCTGAATATCAATCATTACCTGAAAGTTTGGTCTGTAACCCTGTTTTTCCAAGGAGGAATTTTCATGCTAAACATTTTGCTCGCATATTGGGTATTTTGCTGTTGTATTTTTGTCTTTGGTATTACATGTACGTTGCTGTGTCAGTACATGACACCAACACAATGAGTACGCTAATTCTCAGAATGTTTTCAATGAGTAAATACAATTAACCAAAAGGTGTCAACTAGTTTTAATACATTTAAGAGGAATGAGAAGTTTTACAGAAAAACAACAACAACATTGTCCTTGAACAGTTAAAGCATGAAGGGTGGTACGCAATACGCATTGAATATTGTTGTTTGCTATAGATCCCAAAAGCAGGTGTTTGCAACCTACTCCCTTGGGCCTTGAGACTGGCACCGTTGTCGATCAGCAAATTACGGCGTCAAGCACATACTTCGACTTGTTACCTTCAAATGCGCGTCTGAACAACAAAAGGTGTTGGGTTCCAGAGACGTAAGTGCAAGAAGCCATCTATTGTCAGGCCGTGTCCGAATGGTTGGCTTTGGCTGTTACTTTAACCGTTGCTATTATGCTGTTGCTGTGGGCGGTCATTGTCCGCCCTTAGCAACAGCATAGCAACGGCCAAAGTCACAGCCAAAGCTAACAATTCCCAACGTGGCCTTATCGTACCTTATCGTAAGAGTTTATAGTTTTTGCCAGCGTTTATTTGTTTGTTTGTTGTTTGTTTGACAGCAGGGTTACGGGAGAAGAACAAACCTACTGGAGAGATTTTAACTAAACTTAGAGGGTAGAAAGCTGATGGGTCAAGAATGATTCCTCAGAGACGCATTTTTGGAAATTTGGTTCAAAATCGAAATCTTATAATATTTACAGAATCATAGGCCTACGACATTCACAGAGCCAAAACTTGGTCAGGTAGTTGCCAAGCACCATTTTACACCCGACCTGTACAATTTCTCACATTTCCCATGCAGGTGTCAGTGAAATTGACTTCAAACTTTTGTATCTGTTTTTAAGGTACATTGCTTAAGTAATCGCTATTGGAGATAGAAGGCATCAAATAATGTGTCCTAACAAAATTAAAGATGTCAAACAATAGACCCCGTATTTATGGACATACCATAGGGCAAAACATAATGACAAACGGAATTGCCAAATTCAGCCTGTTTTCTTTTTGTACCTAGCAACGAGGGTTGCTGGATCGAGGTAGATCTGAAAGAGGTGACCATGGTAACTGGTGTCATTAGCCAAGGTTCAGTAACTGATCCTAATTACCGGGTCACGGAGTATCAAGTCAATTATCTGGGACCCTTAGATAATTCTACGTACAATGACGTAATGGACGGCAACGGTAACATACAGGTAACGCATCGCTCTAAAAAACATGTTTTGAAAATGTTGTTGGATAAAAAAGTTGGTTAAAATGTTAACAATTGTTTTTACCAACTGTTGTGTTGTTCACCTGGTAACCAACTGTTGGTAACAAAATAGTCATTTTACCCAATGATGATTATGATTAACCACCGTTGGGTAGATGTACTCATTGTGATTAACTGTTGGTTACCAGGTGAACATCACAATAGTTGGTTAACAAATTGAATAAACAATTTGCCCAACAATGTGTAAATATACCTAACATTGGTCAAATTTGAAACATTTACACAATGTCGGTTAACATTTTAACCAACTTGTTTAACTAACGCAATTTTAATACATGTTTTGAGAGTGTTGAACATGGCTTATTATATGCGTCTTTATCAAATGCCTCCTTCACCCCCCCCCCCCCCCCCCCCCCCCCCCTCCCTCTCCCCTAACCCAGCGGCTGCCCCAGGTTTTATGTTGGGGTTTAATCACGTTTTTCAAGCCCAGGATGGGGATTATTTGGTCACTCACGACCACTTTAACCTTTAAGGTAAAATAGTTTGGCGTAGAAGAAATAAAATCTACGAGGTGGGGTGCCCCACCCATGCATGTCGGGGAATGTCAATACAATTTTGACTCAGGAGTGGGGAGTATTCATGGTCACTTCCAAACTTATAATCCCCACATCTTGGGTGTGGCAGCCTGGGGAGGGGGGAAGCAATTGATGGGCGCATGATTGATGAACAATCCCTGCTTAATCCTTTCCAAATCTTAATAATTTCCACTCTACACATCTGTTAGTTAAATATTTCCTAGAAATTGGTAAGATTCTGTTGGTAAATGTTGAACAAAAACACCCAGCATTTACTAAGAATACATGCTTACGCAATCGATCGTTTTCGTTTTCATCAAATAGACAAGATCTTAAGTTTGGATATCATTTGCATTTAGATGAGTTCAATCGAGTGATCAAGTCACAGAAATTGCTCCTTTCGTTCAAAGCATAATTTAAAACGTATTTTCATCTAATAGCTGTCATTTATTCCTGTAATTTCTCAATTTGTTCAGACTTTCACTGGGAACCTTAACGATGCCATTACTCCAATCACCAAACTCTTTGATGAGGTTGTCATGGCTACAAAGCTGCGCATTGTGCCCACAAAGTGGTTTGGCCCTGGCCCTGGTCTGCGCTTTGAACTGCTCGGCTGCCGCATTTAAAGGGGTATTACGCCATGAAGTCTCCGAGCATTTAATGTTTTGGATCATTTAATGTTTAATCGTTCCCGATGCGAGAAAAAACAAAAACCACCCGGTTGTTATCATCGGACACTGAGTACGCATGCGTTTTTCCTGTCGTTTTCACTCAATGTTAGATACACGTTGTGTGTGTCACATAAATTATTAGCACTGCACCAATGGTGCGAAATACGGTACCCTCTGATGGAGACATGAACACAATGTGTACAATGAACACAAAACGTCTCCGGAGGGTAAATTTCTATAGATGAATAGGTCTCCACTGGGAATTTCACGAATTAGATTTACTTAAATTACTCAAAAACTAGGATTAGGATGTGGGTTAGGGTTAGTGTTTGGGTTAGTGTAGACCTATAATATAGGGTATATTGGGTCGAAATTTCAACCCAGAAAAAAAATTATGGTTAAAATGGGAGCATTTTGAAAAACGTGCTGGACTTTCTAACCATTTTGTATATAATACACGAGAACAAAGCCATGTCTCCACAGTGATACAAAAATGCGAATGTTTGCACACAATTATGTGGTTACTATTGTGGTCCTGTAGGGAATACGCATATCGTAAATACTGACGTCAATATTCGCGACAAATTTAACGACTTTCTCCAAAGTCGCGAATATTGACGTCAATAATGACGTCAAATGTCACGATTTCCCCAAAAGTCGTGAATATTGACGTCAAATTTGACGTCGATATTCGCGTCAAATTTAACGTCTTTTCTATTGACGTGAATATCGACGACAAATCTCGAGACTTGTCCCCAAAGTCGCTAATATTAACGTCAAATTAGACGTCAAATTTCACGACCACATACACTTTAACGCGAATTGCAGTCTTGCTCAAAGACCAAGTTTTTTATTTGTCCGGGGCGCGCCGTCCGTCTATGCAGTTCATCAATAATTATCAATACGCTTATTGAGGGCGCCCTCGATTGTCACGAGAGATCCGTGGATTTGTTTAAAATTCAGTTCACGAGATTTGTTTCTGAACTTAAACCAAATCCACTGATCTCTCGTGACAATCGAGGGCGTCCTTAATAAGCCCGTGTTCGGAGTAGTGATGATTGATAAACTGCATAGACTATAGACGGACGGCGCGCCCCTGAACAAATGAAAATCTCGGTATTCTAGCAAGACTATCCAATCCCTAGCTTGCTGGGAAAAAAAATCGCGTCAAAATGTATGACCGGTCGTGAAATTTGACGTGAAATTTGACGTCAATATTTGCGACTTTGGGGGCAAGTCGCCAAATTTGACGTCAATATCGGCTTCAAATTTGACGTCAATACTCGCTACTTTTTGGAATAGTTGTGAAAATGACGTCAATATTGACTTCAATATTCGCGACTTTGGGGATAGTCGTAAAATTTGTCGCGAATATTGACGTCAATATTCACGATATGCGTGTCCTTCCAGGGCCACCATAGGGTTTCTTATACGCAGAAGGTTTACACTTTACGGCGGGAATCACCAACAAGAACTACAAACCGCTCGAGTTGTTGTGGTCGCAAAAGTGGACCCCGAAACTCGTTCTATACAAGAATAACACAAATATGCCTTGTTTTTAAAGGATATTAGTGTGAATGTATATATATAATGTATAAACTGTTCTTTTCGATTTACATAATTTCGTTCAAATAATTTTGCCCAATTGGGCTTTTTCAGGACGTAGTATCCCTCTAACCTATAGAGCCAGCAGACCGCGAAACGAAAATTGTAGCATTTTAAAGTTGACGATCATTACTGCCGCCGTAAAGCACCATTAGGCCTATTATTTATTAGTATTATTAGTACACAACCATGCACAATTACATTAGAATATATAGCTACACCATAAAATAACTACCGCTCAAATGGCAAAGCAATTGCCTCGTACAGTGCATTGACTCTTTGAAGCAAATTGCAAATTGCGCTATTTCGAGAAAGAAATTCTCCATCTTAACGTGCGCCTGCAAGGAATTTCTTTAACGCAATTTTTTGAAAATACATCTCTGTGTCCCATTTTTTAAAACATTTATGAGCAAAACTGTGATGTCATTCCGGGTAGAAACCTCAATGTTACAGTTTTCAGCACAAACAAAGTTGCAATTTTTGTATATTTGTTTGTGTGATTCGTTGATGAGAATAATTATTGAGACCTGTACTTGTCTATCAAAAAACAATTACTAACAAGTACTACATTTTGATGCCTATTTGCTGCAATTTGAAGGGAGGTTGCAGCTTTGACTGAATAATTGCTTTCCCGTCCTACATAATTATTGTACATATTGGTGTCTATATATTATCAATGATGTTGGTGTGATATATTTTGTGTGTTGGATCTTATATCAACAGTGGCCCTATGGACATTCAAATTACGATTGGGGTCTAATACATGTCTATTGAATAATTGCCTTGTATATTGCCTTGTATATATTAAAGTATTTTCTTGATTTCATTCATATTTAAACTTGAATTTCATTCATATAGATCAGCAAGCCTAAAATTAGAAATGTTTCTGGTCTAGCCGTGGCAGTCGGTACACGGCAGTTAGCCAATACACAAACTTGTTCTGCAAATGTTTTCAATGAGCACATTTGAACATAAACCCTATAAATTGAACTTTGTCGTTCGTTAATTCTTATCAGAACCACCCTAGGCTCTTCTCAAAAAAATCCTTTCACATGGTGTTACCGCAAATCTTTCAAAAAAGTAAATTATTACCCAAAAAGAATGTAAAATAGTTTTCATAAGCTTAAGAAGAGTCTAAATTCGCACAACATTTCTTCTATTGGATTGTATAATAATTCCGCTCTAAATATGTTTGCCTTGTAGTCACGATCTTTAGGTTTCTGTAACTGTTTGTGCTTGTCACCCAATTGCGATTATTGTTTGTGTTAGATAGCAGAATTGAATTATGCGTAACAAATTACATAAGGTGTGTTTAAATTATTTAGTAATTAATTATGCAGTCATTTTAAAGGGATCGTATACGTTTGGTAATTACTCAAAAAATTAATGGCAATAAAAACCTATTTGGTAAGAAGTACAGCAGCTTTGGATAGTATAATGCATTTTTAGAAACTTTTCACTTCGAAGTACTGCGGTTATGGAAAAAGATATCGCTTTTTATCCCAACAAAATTGAATCTGAGAAGCGTTACTGCAGTGACGTTTCTCAGATTGTGTATTTCAATGCAGAATATTCTTCCTGCGTGGACATAACCGCTCCAGATTGTCGGCAATATCTCTAAATCGTACCACCTTTTGAAATGAAATTGTTACAGGTTAGTTTTATGGTATATATCTATAACTAAATTTATATAGAATTGAAACAAACAGTGGGTTCCAATTACTAAACGTATACGATCCCTTTAAACGTAAACTATTTTAAAATACAAAGTCTGTTTTTCAGGCCTGAAAATGCTGACAAATTTAAGATCTTAAGTCTCCGGTTTCATTTTGACCACTCAAGTATTTTAGTTGTTTATTTCATTCAACACCCAGCAGCGCTATAGCGCCAATTACAGGATGAGAAAAGATAATGTGAAGAAGTTACAGTTTTAGAGGTGGAAACCTCAGAAGAATATTCTAGGGAAAACCCACGGAGTCAGGCAGGGACTGAAAACCAAATCCACATAATTATTGGCCCAGGCCGGATTTGATCCCGGGTCACAGCAGTGGAAGGCGAGGAAAGAACCGCTGCGCCAACTTAACTCCCTATGGTGAATGGCAGGATTCGAACTTGGTTCTGATTAATTCAGACCGAGTTTTCAGATATGTAAACAATGAGTTTCAAATTGTTTACATTCAACAATAAATTACCAGTCGTTCTTCTTGTTAATCCTAACATAAATTTTGAGTTTCGGGAAGGCTAGGTCAGGGAACCCGGCCAGGCTAATAATTGTGTGGTATCATGAGAAGAAACAGGTTTCTATTTTGAGAGTTGATTTACAACAATTCTATAACTCATTAATTCATTCATTCATTTGTGGTTTATTCATTAAAACACCCCAAACAAAAAGTAAATTGGCTAGAAATGTTGGATTTACAATATGGTAAATTTACATACAATCATGAGATTAAACTACATGTAGTACAGGAAAACTAACGATTTATTTGCGTGATTGTTTTCTAAAATTGTGCTTTTAATTATATCTGACGTCGAAGCTGGCAATGGGCAGGAGGCAATGGCGGGCCGCGGGATTCCAAAATGTGACAAAATGGCGATTGCAGCATTTAATGTTCTATTCACGCTGATCCTGGGCTCCAGGGAAACCAAACGGTGGGCAGTCTTGCTTCGAATGGGTCATTTCTAATGGTAAATGGGCAAATTGTTCATGCAACAACAAATGTTCATTTGTCTGCGAGATGCCGTACAGATTTACCACAAATTAAGTGACCATGTGTAACAATAATCAAGGAGAATCAAGGCAAATGTTATGACGGTATAACGCGCGAATGCGTCAATTACGGCAGATAATTGGCATAATGGTGGCCGCACCGCATCTCCCATAAGGCACTCTATTGTCGCTGCAAGTGTAGTCCGCTCAGCATCAGGACCCTCGAAGCACGTTGCCGACTCTTAGTCTTAGTCGGCAATGTTCTGCGACTACCAAACAGACGTACCTGCTCTAAAATTCATCAATAATAACTTCGGCATAGAAGCAGGCATGGAAGGTTGGCGAGGAAGCCCTCGAGTACCACACTACCAATCGTTCTCGACAACGACATGAAGACAATGGGCAAGCGTCTACACAACACCACCAACTTGGAGCAGCTACGGCTACTGACAAAGGAAGAGTGGAGGATTCTGACGAGGAAGATAGTCGAAACGGCAGAAGTGAAACGGACAGAATTGTTATGACAACAACGCGAAAACTGCTTCACACACAAAACACTATTTACCATTTAGGCCTATACCATTAAATTAATAATGCATCCGAAATACTTGGCTGCGGCTTGATATTACACACGAGTCTATACGAAAGTGGCTCTAGCCGCCACCATAATCTCAAGCCTCAGCAAAATAATGCTGACATGGTCTTTACGGTATGTTTTCGATCTTAATAAAAATCGGTTATTAATACCCTGTCTGGCGATTTGTTTGTGCACGGCTGCACGGATAATCCTTTAGTTATTATGTGAACTTGAAATCGACTAGCGTAATGCGATGAGTTCAAGTACCACCTTTGTTTCGATCTGGCATTTCAACAATCAATGATTATTTATATTAAACGCCAACTCACGCGTTTCGCACGAGGTAAGAAAGTTGCTGTTACATTACGCTTGTTAACGGCTAGGGAGTCCCATGTACGACTTCGTTCTGAAAGTTCAAAATCTGGAAAGTTTGAGTGAAGACTGAAATATTATTAATGTCACATATGGTTTTTTTCAGGGATAAACCAAGCCGTTTTGTTTACTTAGAACGCTGAGCAATGTATATATTCTATAATCAAGTAGAAGTTACCTTGGTCATTTTATGGCTTGATAACGTGCAAACTGAAAGGCATTATATGATGTTATGTTATGGCGAATAACTTAGACACAGTATTAAATATTGACTGTGCCCCGCTTTTACCACCGTCAAGGGCAATTTAAGGCTGAATTTGGAAGGAAGGCGAAATTTAATGACATTTTATAAAATATGCAGAGTAATAAGCATACAAAGACTTCATCCAATTAGGGGGAAATTAACTGCGTAGCTCCGCCTCCTGGTGATAAATATCACTTTCACGTACTGTATGTATAGCTTATTGGGATGTTTACATAAATGCACTTGCGCGAGAGGCGTCATCGCATATGTGTTCACCCGTGTCTCACTGGTGTTGTCTTCGAACTTACATCTCCGTTCATCCGTTTGAATACAAGCAGCATGAAGTTGTCGGCGCCTCTAATTGCTGTGTCAGTGGTGTCGGTGCTAGCAGGTAATGTAAATTATACACTATAATGGATGTAAAATCTTTAATTCTAGAAGAAAAACAATACCAAGATATCTCGATTTAGGCTAGAAGGCCATTTGCATCGCTGCTTTGTTCGGACTCCAGAGTCCACATTTGATCTTAGGTGTGGGGAGAAGGATTCGAGCGTAGAGACTAGAATCCGAACAGCTGGACCGTCTATAGGCGGGTGGGTGAAGACAATTTTTGGGGGCCTTACCTGTCCTCGGAGCGACAAACCAAAGGCTTCCTTGACTTACCGTTCTTTCTCGCAGTGACCAAATTCGTTAATATGAATAGGAACCGGTTGATGTTACCAAAATCTCCACCAAGATCTTCCCACTCGCATTATTCTCATGACCATCTGTTTAGGGTTGCGTTTTAGAAGAATCGTGCAACTATAAAACAAATAAGGAAAAGAAGTGAAGATTTTCGTTTTATTATCGGCAGTTGTTGTATGAAAATGTCACAATTTGCAATACTGAAAACTGAAAAATGTGTCTACATTTTTCTCATCCAAATAATAATTCAAATTTCGTGAAGAAATCGTTCAACAACAGTTTACAAAACCCCACCAAACACACCCAAATGAATGGAAATAATGTGTACACTGTGTACAATTTCTGGTTGATATCATTATTTATCTTGAAATGAAATCACTTTAGCTTGTTAGAAAGTTGTTTTAATTAATCAGCGTTCATTTCTGCATATGATCGCCGCGAGATAAAATTGCTATAGAGAAAACATATGCAGTGCGTCTAAACAAATGCAAACAAAATATAACAAAATGACACACGTAGAATGTGTAACCAAGATAAATAATATAGATATGGTTTGAAAGATACATCGTTCCACTTTCAAATGAGATATCAAACGTCTAAATCTGATAAGGTTTGACAGAGTTATGACTCATTTCCCAAGAGAGGTCAAAATGACCACAGGACCAAGTTTTTCGATTTTGTTTGGATGTGTTGATGAGCTGTTAGTGTTTAGCAAAGTCCAATTCCTAAACAATGTTCAATGGTTAAACACTAATTATCCACCCTGATGCTAAACATGTTTATAAACATGATTTTTGATTACTGGGTAAAAACAGTTTGTGTAGTGTAGGCCAGGCAATGAATATTTGTCCTAGTGCCTAAAATCAGAAAACTTGGTCCCATGGCCATTTGACCTCTCTTGGGAAATTACTCTATGTCAAACATAATCAGATTTGGACGTTTGATATCTCATTTTAAAGTGGAAATGTGTATCTTTCAAACCATACATATAATATCTAGGTTCATGTTGGTTGAATATTCTATGTTAGTAGAATTCCGTTATAATTTGTTTGCATTTTTATGAGATACACTGTATATCGTGTCATTGTTTTTTAACCCGGCCAACAATTTTCCCCAATAATCTTCAGTGTTGGTCTTGTCTGACAAAGTCTGTTATCTCGGCTCGCAAAACGACCCAAAGTCTGGTGTCCAATCCCGTTGGTTTTTACCCTACGGAGACCCGTGCGAATGCACAGCCATTCGTCTCGGCGGGATGAATAGCTGGCCGAGCTTGCAGCTGGCGGCACCGCTGGAAAAGGTCAAACTCAGCGAGGACCCCCAGGAAATTCGATCAATCTTCGGCTGCCCATCAGGTAATATATTAAATTATATATTTGATATTAATAATTACCTTGAAGAGCGGATAGCTTCTGTTTGATCGAGACTCGATCACGTGGGGGTGTATTAACATGTAAAGACCGGTGTCGTATGAAAATTAGACTCCTATGAAAATCTGACTCTTTTTTTCTATTACAATTATAACTGGTTAAACCCTCTCACGTGACAGGTCATGCTTCTAATTATTCCCACTTAAGCATGCGCACTACCAATAAGTCCAGATTTTAGGGAGTCCGGCTTCAAGAACTTTATAACGTTATAAACATATAACGTGTCTAGTATGAGACACACATGTAATCTGGTGCTCTGCCAATTTTTGCCGTTTTCAGTGAGATTTTGGCAGCAAATTGTGATCAATGTTATATCAACACCAAGAGCTTTCATCAGAGAAACTGCAGGAACTGCTTTTTTTCATCTTATCTTAAGATTCTGCGGAGATACTGGTGAATATTTGTCAGCATTTTTTACCTCCAAATTTGTGTATTCAAGCTACTGGATTTCCTGCCTGGAGGTCACCACTAGTGAAGCTCATTAAGTATGCTAATCCATGGACAATAGCTTGTGGACAGTCAGCCTGCTGCCCACAAAGGATCAGCATGGGTCATCTATGGATTATACTACTGTTTCTACTGCTGATTCAACAGGTCACTGCACATGGACAATGTGTACCTCAGCCATGCAATAAACTAGCACTGAAATGCACTGGCCAATTTAAACATGGCCACTTTCTACAGACTCGCCTATCATATTATAGCAATTCCAGTGCAACATTTCAACATCGTCTCTTAATTAATTGCTGGTGATGTACAAACAAATCCAGGCCCAGAGCATATACCAGCAGTACTTGCACCAACACCTTGGCAGCTCATAATTGTAAACCTCCAATTTCCTACCAGAAGCTGACATACTCGAGACAACAAATCCTCGAACTTAATACATCGTCGTTTTAACTGTCTCAAAGCACCCTGTTGATCTTGGACAGCATTGGGATCCTGAGGAAACCAAGAATTGCAGATAGGCTCACTGGATATCAGAGTTGCATCTCACAGGTCAAATGTTGTGTATTAAATGCTCGATCAGTAAGGAACAAATGTGTTGAATTACTTGACTTTGTCCTGGAGAATAACCTAGATGCCGTGGCTATTTGTGAATCTTGGCTTCGATCGGATTACACAACTCTCTTTGGTGAGATTACCCTGGATGGGTATGTACTCCATCATGCTCCTCGTCGCAACAGGAGAAGTGGCGGGGTTGCTTTCCTCTCAAAGTCTGGACTCCCAGTGAAAGTGGCTAATCAACGAACATTCCTATCATTCGAATCTCTAGAGCTAGAACTCTCGTCTTCAACCACCTCCATATCTCTCATCATTGTTTACAGACCTCCAAGGACCGTTCCCACAACAACTTTCACTCAATTCCTCGAGGAATTCAATGACCTAATTGATTCTTACATGTTGAGTGCATCGAAACTTGTCATCACTGGGGATTTCAACATCCATGTTGATAATCCTGCAGATTCGGATGCAGTTCGGTTCTTGGATTTACTGTCATCTAACGGGCTCTATCAGCACAAAAGATCGCATGCCCTACTCACAAGGATGGACATACTCTTGATTTGTTAATTACGCGAACTAATGACGATCAATCCGTTTCCAAAATCTCGGTTCAAGAAGAAATTGCTGACCATTGTGCCATTACCTGCAATTTGGGTCTGAGGAAACCCCGTGTTCCTACCAAGAACATAATCACCAGAAATATTAGGAACATTGACATCAATTCCTTCTGCAATGACATCAGCATCTCCCGTTTGTTCCCCGTCCCAGATACTACAACCATTTCAGAAAATATCGACATTTATAACGCTGTCCTCTCATCTCTTCTGAATGACCACGCACCAGCCAGAAAGCGCACAATTCGCATACGACCAAATGCTCCTTGATATGATCAGGAAATCACCGATGCAAAACTCGAAAGACGACGATTGGAACGTAAATGGCGTTCTAGTCACCTTGAAATCGATCGCCAGCTTTACTGCAGTCAACGGAACCATGTTAACTACCTCATTCGTAAGAAGAAGCAACAACGTTTTTCAACTCTCGTCATGAACTCCTCAGATCAGAAGGAGCTCTTTCAGATTACTGATCAACTTCTGCATCGCAAAAAGACATCAAAACTTCCTTCTGGGGATTCCGCTGAAGACCTGGCTAATAGGTTTGCAGACTTTTTCGACCAGAAAATTCGAGCCTTGCGCGATACCTTCCCAAAGATGATGGAGATTGGCAATGATTTTCACCACAATACAATTCTACAGCCAAAACTAACAACCTTTCTACCTGCGTCTACGTACGAAATCAAGAAGCTGCTTGTCCAATCTCCCAGCAAGACTTGCTGTCTCGACCCGATTCCAACAGATTTGCTGAAGAGATGTGCCGATAGACTTGCCCCAGTTTTAACCCATATTGTCAACCAGTCATTTACAGTAGGTATTGTTCCTACACAGATGAAGTCTGCTATTTTGCGACCACTTATAAAGAAACCTAATCTTGACGCCGAAACATTGAAGAATTACCGTCCCATCTCCAACCTCCCATTCTTGTCTAAATTACTTGAGCGTGTTGTACTCGCCAGAGTGTCAACTTTTCTGCGCAACCACCATCTCCTCGACAAGTATCAATCTGCCTATCGTGCTGATCATAGCACAGAAACTACTTTGCTGCGAGTGCAGAGCGATATCTTGAATGCCATGGACAATGGAAAACTGGTTGCTATGGCCCTCCTCGACTTGTCATCGGCTTTTGACACTGTCGACCATCGCAAACTTCTACAGCGTCTTCAAGAATTAGGTATTGATGACATGGCATTAACATGGTTCGAATCATACCTTACAGATCGAACACAACGAGTGCAGATTCATGCGGAATTCTCCACTCCAACCACCTTAACATCAGGCGTTCCTCAAGGATCTGTTCTCGGACCTGTACTTTTCTCTCTCTACATCACACCTCTGGGATAAATCATCCGCAACCACGGTCTTCAATATCATTTGTATGCTGATGACACCCAAATCTACACCTGTTTCGACCCAGAACAAAGCTCAGCAGAAACTGCGGTACATCATCTTGAATTATGTATTGATGAGATCCGTGATTGGATGTCAACAAATTTCTTGAAATTGAATGATGATAAATCAGAATTTATCATCTTTGGTTCAAAACATCAACGCAACAAAGTTAACATACCCAATATTCGTATCGGAACATCTTCCGTACCTGCATCACAAGTAGTGCGCAACCTGGGAACCATACTAAATTCAGCCATGTCATACAGCGACCATATCTCGTCAGTCTGCAGGATTTCTTCATTTCACCTCCGAAACATAGGGCTTATAAGGAAATACCTTACCCTGGATGCTACAGAGAAACTCATTCACGCCTATGTTACCAGCCGCCTCGATATGGGGAATTCTCTCATGTACTGTCTTCCAGATAACCAGTTGGGTCGTTTGAACCGCCTCCAGAACGTGGCTGCCCGAATCGTTACAAGGACTAAAGCCAGGGAACACATCACACCAGTTTTGAGAAAACTTCATTGGTTGCCAATAAAGGGCAGAATTCCTTCAAAATTCTTATGTATGTATACCGCTCGTTCAAGGGCAGACTACCACCGTATCTATCAGAGTTGCTACAATTACATCATACAAACCGGGACTTCATGCGATCAAACAACAAACTTCTTCTCAAGAAAGTCCGGTCTAGGAGATCCTGGGGTGACAGGACATTTGCATCAGCAGCCGCAACATTATGGAACAAGATACCGGAACACATCAAACTCTCAACATCAATGGCCTCCTTTAAATCATCACTTAAAACAAATTTTATGAAATTAGATTAATTTAATATTTTAGTACCTTGGTTGTGATATTTACATGTGTTTTTCATACTTGTGTGTTGCTGCGCCCTGAGCATCTTTCTGATGGATACCGGCGCATTACAAATATTCATTATTATTATTATTATTAACAAGCGAACAAATGGCCCCAGCATTAACAGCGGCAAAAGTGAAGACCTGGGACCAATTTCATGGAGCTGCTAAGCACAAACAAATGCCAAGGACAAACAAGTCTTGTTCAATAAAAAAAGGCCACAAGCCAAAACTCCATTTGCTTTTTATACTAAGCAGAAAGCAGCTGAATATTAATCATTACCTGAAAGTTTGGTCTGTAACCCTGTTTTTCCAAGGAGGAATTTTCATGCTAAACATTTTGCTCGCATATTGGGTATTTTGCTGTTGTATTTCTGTTTTTGGTAATACGTTGCTGTGTCAGTACATGACACCAACACAATGAGCAAACCTTTCTCAGAATGTTTTCAACGAGTGAATACAATTAACCAAAAGGTGTCAACTAGTTTTAATACATTTAAAGGTAGGATACACCATTGGTAATTGCTTGAATTATCATTAATGGGTAGATTTGGGGGTTGTATTTCATAGTAAATATCGTTTAACTGACCTGTCCGAAGTTTTACAATCATGGATGCCGAGAAAAGCACGAAAAACAGCGTCTGTTTTCAACCGGCGTTGGGCACTTATTCCTATGTTATCTTTGTTTTTTCGCGATCGCCATTCGGCGATCGCGAATTTTTCTTTATAAAATTATATTTTTAGGAATAATTACAGGATATCTAGCGCAATCATTTTGCTGGATGCCTAGAATCATTATTTACTTTCAAATGAGTAAGATATTTCTTAATAATTCGGTAGTAAATATTTGTGATATCTGCAATTGGTGTATACTACCTTTAAGAGGAATGGAAAGTTTTACAAAAAACAACAACAGTGAACATTGTCCTTGAAAAGTTAAAGCATGAAGGGGGGTACGCAATACGCATCGAATATTGACGTTTTATATAGATCCCCAAAGCAAGTGTTTGCAACCTACTCCTTTGGGCCTTGAGACTGGCACCGTTGTCGATCAGCAAATTACGGCGTCAAGCACATACATCGGCTGGTTACCTTCATATGCGCGTCTGAACAACAGAAGGTGTTGGATTCCAGAGACGTAAGTGCAAGAAGCCATGTATTGTTAGGCCGTGTCCGAATGGCTGGCTTTGGCTGTGACTTTAACCGTTGCTATATGCTGTTGCTGTGGGCGGTCATTGTCCGCCCTTAGCAACAGCATAGCAACGGCCAAAGTCACAGCCAAAGCTAACAATTCCCAACGTGGCCTTCCCGTACCTCCGCCAAAGCGGTTACAGTTTTTGCCAGCGTTTATTTGTTTGTTTGTTGTTTGTTTGACAGCAGGGTTACGGGAGAAGAACAAACCTACTGGAGAGATTTTAACTAAACTTAGAGGGCAGACAGCTGATGGGTCAAGGATTATTCCTCAGAGACGCATTTTAGAAAATTTGGTTCAAAATCAATATCTTATAATATTTACGGAATCATAGGCCTGCGACATTCAGAGCCAAAACTTGGTCAGGTAGTTGCCATGCAGCATTTTACACCCGACCTGTACACTTTCTCAGTGAAATTGACTTGAAACTGTTTGTATTTGTTTTCAAGGTGCATTGCTTATGTAATCGCTATTGGAGATAGAAGGCATCAAAGAATGTGTCCTGACAAAATTAAGGATGTCAGACGTAACCGGGACACAAACAATTGACCCCTTATTTATGGACATACCCATAGGGCAAAACGTAATGACAAACTGAATTGCCAAAACCCCAAATCAGCCTGTTTCTTTGTGTACCTAGGAACAAGGGTTGCTGGATCGAGGTAGATCTGAAAGAGGTCACCGTGGTAACTGGTGTCATCAGCCAAGGTTCAGTAACTTACCCCAATTACCGTGTCACGGAGTATCAAGTCAAGTTTCTCGGACCCTTAGATAATTCTGCGTACAAGCACGTAATGGGCGACAACGGTAACATACAGGTAACGCATCACTCTAAAAAACATGTTTTAAAATGTTGTTGGATAAAAAAGTTGGTTAAAATGTTAACAATTTTGTTAACCAACTGTTGTGTTGTTCACCTGGTAACCAACTGTTGGTAAAAAATAGTAATGTTACCCAATGATGGTTATGATTAACCAAATTTAACCACCGTTGGGTAGATGTACTCATTTTGATTAACTGTTGGTTACAAGGTGAACAACACAATAGTTGGTTAACAATTTTCCCTACGTTGGGTAAATATACCTAACATTGGTCAAATTGGAAACATTCACACAATGTTGGTCAACATTTTAACCAACTTGTTTAACTATAACAAAATGTTAATACATGTTTTGAGAGTCTTGAACATGGCTTATGTATGCGTCTTTATCAATTCCCCCCCCCCCCCCTAACCCACTGGCTGCCCCAGGTTTTATGTCGGGGTTTATTCACGTTTTTCAAGCCCAGGGTGGGGATTATTTAGGTCACTCACGACCACTTTTACCTTTAAGGTAAAATAGTTCGGCGCAGAAGAAATACAATCTATGAGGTGGGGGTGCCCCACCCATGCATGTCGGAGAATGTCAATACAATTTGCCTCAGGGGTGGGGAGTATGCATGGTCACTTCAAAAAATTATTCCCACATCTTGGGTGTGGCAGCCTGGGGACGGGGGAAGCAATAAGCCATTTGCGCGTGACCCCGAGTTAAATTTAAATAATATCTGGTACACTGACTTGTTCACACAGCTTGGCACAGTTTAACTTTAAATTATCCAGACCAAAGACACTGTTGCTATATCACGTGATTCGGGGCAAGCTTTTGCATAATTACGTAAGAGACGCTCAGCACCAATACATTGTTTACAATGGGTGAGAATGGCAAAAAGACACCAGACCATTCCAGAGCTGGGGATTGCTAGCGTATGACGCGTAAGGCTTGCCCCGAATCACGTACGTGATATAGCAACAGCGTCTTTAGTCTGGAGAATTTAAAGTTAAACTGTGCCAAGCTGTGTGAGCAAGTCAGTGTACCAGATGTTATTCAAATTTAACTCGGGGTCACGCGCAAATGGCTTATTGATGGGCGCATGATTGTGAACAATCCCTGTTTAATACTTTCCAAATCTTAATAATTTCCACTTTCCACATCTGTTAGTTAAATATTTCCTAGAAATTGGTCAGATTCTGTTGGTAAATGTTGAACAAAAACACCCAGCATGTACTAACAATACATGCTTACGCAATCGATCGTTTTCGTTTTCATCAAATAGACAAGGTCTTAAGTTTGGATATCATTTGCATTTAGATGAGTTCAATCGAGTGATTAAGTCACAGAAATTACTCCTTTCGTTCCAAACATCATTTAAAACGTATTTTCACCTAATAGCTGTCATTTATTCCTGTAATTTTCCTCGTTTTTGTTTAGACTTTTATCGGGAACCTTGACGATGCCATTACTCCAATCACCAATCTCTTTGATGAGGTTGTCATGGCTACAAAGCTGCGTATTGTGCCTACAAAGTGGTTCGGCACTGGCCCTGGTCTGCGCTTCGAACTGCTCGGCTGCCGCATTTAAAGGGGTATTACGCCCTGAAGTTTCCGAGCATTCAATGTTTTGGATTTGTTTACTTATCGCAATATTTCAAACATTTGATTGAAAGGAAACCAACCAATATTTGTTTAATCGTTCCCGATGCGAGAAAAGACGAAAACCACCCGGTTGTTATCATCGGACACGAAGTACGCATGCGTTTTTCCTGTCGTTTTCACTCAATGTTAGATACACATTGTTTGTGTCACATAAATTATTAGCACTGCACTAATGCACACAATTATGTGGTTACTATGGTGGCCCTGGAGGGAATACGCATATCGTGAATATTGACGTCAATATTCGCGACAAATTTAACGACTTTCCCCCAAAGTCGTGAATATTGACGTCAATATTGACGTCAAATTTCGCGACTTGCCCCTAAAGTCGCGAATATTGACGTCAAATGTCACAACCGGACATACATTTTGACGCGAATTCTTTTCCAGCAAGCTAGGTTTTGATAGTCTTGCTCCAAGACCAAGTTCTGTATTTGTCCGGGGCGCGCCGGCCGTCTATATGCAGTTCATCAATTATCAATACTCCGAAAACGGGCTTATTGAGGGCGCCCTCGGTTGTCACGAGAGATCAGTGGATTTGTTTAGTTCACGAGATTTGTTTCTGAACAAATCCACTGATCTCTCGTGACAATCGAGGGCGCCCTCAATAAGCCCATGTTCGGAGTATTGATGATTGATGAACTGCATAGAATAGACGGACGGCGCGACTCGGAACAAATGAAAATCTCGGTATTGAAGCAAGACTATCCAAATTCCTAGCTTGCTGAAAAAAAAATTGCGTCAAAATTTATGACCAGTCCTGAAATTTGACGTCAATTTGACGTCAATATTTGTGACTTTTTTGAATAGTTGTGAAATTTGACGTCAATATTCGCGACACTGGGGAAAGTCGTAAAAGTTGTCTCTCCAGGGCCACCATAGGTTTCTTATACGCAGAAGGTTTTGCACTTTAAAACACTTTACACGGCGGGAATCGTTCCATACAAGAATAACATAAAAATGCCTGGTTTTTAAAGGATATTAGTGTAGATGTATATATTCTTCTTTTAAATGTTCTTTCCGATTTACATAATTTCGTTCAAAACGCGGTTTTTTTATAGCCCAATTGGGCTTGTTCAGGACGTAGTATCCCTTTAACCTATAGAGCTAGCAGACCGCGAAATGAAAATTGTAGCATTTTAACGTTGACAATCATTACTGCCGCCGTAAAGCACTATTATTAGTATTATTAGTACACAACCATGCACAATTACAATAGAATATATAGCTACACCATAAAATAACTACCGCTCAAATGGCAAAGAAAGCAATTGCCTCGTACAGTGCATTGACTCTTTGAAGCAAATTGCAAATTGCGCTATTTTAAGAAAGAAATTATCCATCTTAACGGGCGCATGCAAAATTTCTTTAACGCAATTTCTTAAAAATACAGCTCTGTGTATTATTTTGTTCATATTTATGAGCAAAACTGTGATGTCATTCCGGGTAAAAACCCTCAATGTTACAGTTTTTCAGCACAAAGAAAGTTGCAATTTTTGTATATTTTGTGTGTGTGATTCGTTGTTGAGAATAATTATTGAGACTTGTACTTGTCTATCAAAAACCAATTACTGACAAGTACTACAGTTGATGCCTATTTGCTGCAATTTGAAGGGAGGTTGCAGCTTTGACTGAATAATTGCTTTCCCGGCCTACATAATTGTACATATTGGTGTCTATTTATTAACAATGATGTTGGTGTGATATATTTTGTGTGTTGGATCTTATATCAACAGTGGCCCTATGGACATTCAAATTACGATTGGGGTCTAATACATGTCTATTGAGTAATTGCCTTGTATATTGCCTTGTATATATTAAAGTATTTTCTTGATTTCATTCATATTTAAACTTGAATTTTATTCATATAGGTCAGCAAGCCTAAAATTAGAAATGTTTCTGGTCTAGCCGTGGCAGTCGGTACACGGCAGTTAGCCAATACACAAACTTGTTCTGCAAATGTTTTCAGTGAGCACATTTGAATATAAATTGAACTGTGTCGTTCAGAAAATGACATCACAACAATACCGCCCTTCCGGGGGAAAACCCTATCCTGAGCCACTTAGCGCTTTTACGAGCTTTCTACTAATAAAAGCGCTCAAAAGATTCATGCGCCTAATCAGAGCCTCCGTTACAAACAGACCAAGGCCGTTTTCCAAACCCCTGGCTTTGGCTCCGTTCTGGCTACAGCCTATTGCTGAACTGTATGAATGTAGCCTGAGACGAAGACAAAGCTGGGGTTTGAAAAACAGCCCAAGGCATGCAAACCAACTTCGACCCCAACGCACATATTGCCTATTGGTCCATTCGCTTAGACATCTGAGGTGTTCTCACAACATGTTCATCCACCCACGTAACAATTTAAATTAATTGAAAAAATTGTAGAAATTAACAAACAGAGCGTGAAATACAGCTTTGCTATTATATATTAATACAAAATAAGAAACATAAAAGACTTAAAAGCTACGTAAACGCCAATAAAATTAAGTATAGTGGTAGAAATTGTCATTTTACCAGGGGTGGACGTTCATTTCATGTATTGGCCAACTTGTTTAACGACTGCTGTGAATGTCCGAAGGGTTTGAGGGCGACAATTCAAGAGCACGTAAAACTCTGCGTGGCTCAGGATGGAAAACCCCCACATGAAACATTTATTTTATTTTTTTAGAAAGTGCACTTAGTTTTCACTAAATTACTACCCCACCTGAGAACGACTAGAGCATACCGGTCGAAACGTCATGTTAAACCACCGGTTCTCATCAGAACCACCCTACCTCTTCTCAAAAGAGATCCTTTCACACGATGTTACCGCAAATATTTCTAAGAAAATTATTATCCAAAAAGAATGTAAAATAGTATTCATAAGCTTAAGAAGAGTCAAAATTTGCACAAAATTTCTTCTATTGGATTGTATAATAATTCCGCTCTAAATCTGTTTGCCTTGTAGTCACGATCTTTCGGTTTTTGTAACATTGTTTGTTTTTGTGTCACACAATTGCGATTATTATTCTTTTTAGATAGCAGAATTGAATTATGCGTAAACAATTACATTAGGTGTGTTTAAATTATTTAGTAATTAATTATGCAATCATTTTAAACCTAAACTATTTTAAAATACAAAGTCTGTTTTTCGGGCCTGAAAATGCTGACAAATTTGAGTTCTTGAGTCTCCAGTTTCATCTTGACCACTCAAGTATTTTATTTGTTTATTTCAACACCCAACAGCGCTATGACGCCAATTACAGGATGAGAGAAGATAACGTGAAGAAGTTACAGTTTTAGAGGTGGGAGGAAAACCCCAGAAGAATATTCTAGGGAAAATCCACGGAGTCAGGCAGGAACTGAAAACCCAATCCACATATTGGCCCAGGCCGGATTTGAACCCGGGTCACAGCAGTGGAAGGCGAGGAAAGAACCGCTGCGCCAACTTAACTTCCCATGGTGAATGGCAGGATTCGAACTTGGTTCTGAATTTCCAGACCGAGTTTTGAGATATGTACAAAATGAGTTTCAAATTGTTTACATTCAACAATAAAATACCAGTCGTTCTTCTTGTTAATCCTAACATAAATTTGGAGTTTCGGGAAGGCTAAGTCAGGGAACCCGGCCAGGCTAATTGTGTAATTGTGTGGTATCATGAGAAGAAACATGTTTCTATTTTGAGAGTTGATTTCCAACAATTCTATAACTCATTCATTCATTCATTCATTTATTTGTGGTTTATTCATTAAAATACAGCAAACAAAAATTCAATTGACTAGAAATGTTGGATTTACAATATGGTAAAAATACATACAATCATGAGATTAAACTGGTACAGTAGAACTAACGATTTATTTGCGTGATTGTTTTCAAAAATTGTGCTTTTAATTTTATCTGACGTCGAAGCTGACAATGGGCAGAAGGCTATGGCGGGCCGCGGGGTTCCAAAATGTGACAAAATGGCGATTGCAGCAATTAATGTTCTATTTGCCATCTGTTTTGTATTAAGTGGAACCATGGATTACAGATACGTGGTTTTGGGCTGCGCATTGTGCAATACAGGCTGGATAGAGTTTGGTACTCCCACTCATATCTCCAGTATGAATCGTCCCACCCTGGAAAATTCAAGAATTCCATCCCGTATTCCCAGTTTCTTCGATTGCGTCGTATCTGTAGTGAAGATGATGACTTCGTGCAGCAAAGTCAACATATAAAGCTGTTCTTCACTTCTAGAGGGTACCCAGAAGCTGTCATATCATCCGCTCTGCAGCGCGTCTCCGCCCTTACACGTCAGCAAGCACTACGCCCGACCTCTCCTAAACAGCAATCGGCCCGTATCCCCCTTGTGTTGACATTCCACCCGCGGAACTTAAAGGTTCGAAACATCTTAGCCACACATTTCACGTCCCTCTAAGAAGATCCTCTTACCAGCAGAATCTTCAAAGATACCAAACTCATCTGTGCATACCGTCGGGATAAATCCATCGCTGACCAACTAGTCAAATCCACGATCCGCAGCACACCCTACAACCTCGACCACATCCAGGGTAAAACAGAACCCTGCCGTCGTACGCGGTGCAAAACATGCCCGTATGTGGACCCTAACATCACTTCAGTTTTCGGCCCCAAAGGTCGCTACCACATCCGTGGAAGCTACACGTGCGTCACCAGCAATCTGGTTTATGCAATAATTTGCCAACGCTGCAGCCAACTGTATGTAGGAGAAACAAAGCGACGATTGGGTGATCGTTTCGTGGAGCACCTGCGGAGCGTGACACGAAAAAACACAGAATCTGCAGTGGGACAACACTTCAGCACCCCACCCCACACCATTGAAGACATGCGCGTCTGCGTCTTGACAACAACGCAGAGCGAGGAAACGCTGAAAGAGCGGGAGCAGCGTCTGATATTCCATCTCGGAACGCTGTCCCCGCGCGGCATCAACATCGAATTCACCGCGTTTCCTCATAGCAACACTTGCCCCGAAGAAGGACGCCACGTCCGAAAATTCGGCCCCCGCCTATAATACGGGTGAGCACTTTATTTACTTAAAATCTTCACGTTGCGTCGGTGAATGGTTGCGCGTAACTTTAACCGCTACTGCATGAGTTCTACGCGCCTCTTGCGCAACGCCAGCTTTGCACGCGCGTTCATATAATAATGTGTACAGTATTCTTTCGTTCGACGGGCCGGCAACGCACCGCGCGCTTTTTTTACGTTTTGTGCGCATACTGGACAACGCGCTTAACACAAAAATGGGTCCGTTAACCTTATGAGTAGAGGCCAATTAAAGGGTCCCAGAAATGTGTTTTTTATTAGTTTAAATGAAAGATTATAACTAATTGAGTGATTTTCAGTTTATAAAAGTTTTATTTTTTGGTAATTAATATGAGAACAAAACTAATAAAGTGCTTTGGGGGACCGGCCCCGCCCCTAGCATGGGAGCTTATTAACATGTAAAATTTGCATAATTGTGACGTAAACTTCGACGTCACGAAAAGCGTGCCCGTGCACGCATGCATCATGTGCCACGCGTACCGATGCAAAATCGTTTAGTCGATGGTCGACTCAAGTTATTGTCAAAGGAATTGTCAAGTGGGATATCTTCTTCAAATGTAGGACCTGATGATACTGCGGATATTTCGTCCGATTCTGTGGAATATGGGCTCCCCGGCCCCGAACTGTCGTCTTCACTCGCCATGTCTGAACAAAATCTGCTGCGTGCGTACCCGCGTGCATGCTATCTCTTTTTGGGGGTTGCCGAATGTTCGTCACGAACAGCGCCACCATTTGTCAGTGTTTGAACATGTTAATGAGGGGGCCAATTACATTTACGGTGATTAACCCCATTTTATACCATTTTATCACCCCTGGTCTTGTTACTTACACACCAAGGCACATTTTAAATTATTAAACAGCAATTCTCCTCGAAAGGTCTGCGTAGAACCTTTAAGCGGCTTCACGTATAAGGGACAAGAAATGTCCATCGAGGCATGGCTTATCAAATCATAAGGTCTGAATATGATTCTCTGTTTTGGTCACGAGTTAGGATTGAAACAAACATCTCTTTTTGTGCCACAACTGCATGATGACGTTAACATTATTGAGTTGCAATTTTTTCAGTGTGTCTTTTCTACATTCATTGAGCCTACAGTTTATTGCAGGTTTAAAGTCCAGCGTGCTAAATGTTTGGGTAATGTATCAACCCGATGAAATTATTGATGCATTGAGAATGTCAGCTCCATTAGTGGCACTATCGGCTATAATTAACAATAACACTCAAGAGTAATTCTAATGAAATAATTTCTAGAAACATTATAATTCCCACAAGGCAGACTGAATTGATCCTGTTAATGCTACCTAAAATACCTGTTTCCTGTGGTTTTCAAACACCTAACAAATTATTTTCTTCTGTTAGATAAAAACCTAAAGGTCTAAATCTTTACTGGAAGAATATTATGTTTGCTTACAAAGTACACAATTACTCAGGATGCATAACCCACGCTCTAAAATATTCCCATCACTAAAATTTAATTCGGTTAATGAATGTTCATTATTTTTGTTTAAATGCAAACAATGTTCCGATTGTGGGCGTCTGCAATATTGGCTGTAAGAGCATCTTTTTTATTTGTATGGTTCTTATATTTTTTGCTTCTAAAGTTAGGCTGGTCGGTGTAAAAAAAATCAAGCAGTTCCACCTGATTAGATGGATAAATAAAATGAGAAGTGCGCATATATATTATCTCCAATTTTGCTAAATCAGTGTGTTTAACATAAAATGGACCACTGCATAAACAAAATCTATTTTTACCAAGATGCAGTTGACTCCCGAATATACTGGCAGTAGTGGCAGTCATGCCATACCAGTAAGGTACATAATATGTGAGGTGCATATATCGATTCGAGCAACGCAATGCATCATCTCATCTTCTAGGATTTCACTGATTGTTGTACATGTTCGCTATATTTTGTATGTAAACAAATCACTTTCAATAGCTCTATAATATAACACAAAGCCGTATTGTATAAATTTACTGTTCATTTTGTGTTTATTTGCAAATTTCGTGGGTGAATGGGGTTCCAGAGCGGGTCGGCGGTAGGCCTAATAAAACAAGGTTTGTTTGTTTTTTCTTGGATCGGGAGCCCCACAATAGGTTCGATCAAAAATGAGAACCACATAAATAAAAAGGGCCATCCTAATAGTAATAAACACATCACTTTCTTAACAGATAAACCCGCCCTGCGAGAGCCAAATTATTTTCCAAATGCCTATTTGATTTATAACTACATGTAAATGGTTAAACGACTAAGGGCATAATGATCCTATAATATTGTAGGCCGTATGGTGTAACTGAAAAGATGCCTAGAAAATGAGTTTCGTTTCGACCCCCATGGGTCTACTTTTTGAAGGCATGTATAGTTTCTAGTAGCTATTTAAAATACTTTGCTAAAAGTTCTCCAAAAAATATCCAGTCGAACTTGAGTTATTCACTTTAAAAATGTAATGGGGCGAAACTGGCATGGGGCGAGTTGGTTTTTCTCGCCTAGTTTTCATAACAATTTTGCCCCAAAGCCACTTCGCCCCAGACTTGTTTTTCCCCACTTAATGTATATTGACTCGAACTTGCCCTGTATAACACATGTACATGTACATCACAGGACATAAACGTTTTTTTGTGACAAATATAACGTCTTACCCCGTCTACATGTAATTGTAAATCACTCCCTTTGGCTTGATAGGTGCCCAAATTGATGTGACCTGCTCCCACAAAACCAGACATAAGTGTTTTTGTTGAAAAGTGAGATATTGTTATTTTCATTTTTTTATTCCTATAGAATCGCGTGTACATGGCAGTCTTAAAATCATCATAAAATTGGAAGTATGTATGGTATAAAGATGGTTTTGGTACCAAATGAAAGCTGAAGATGTGTACTAAATGGAAATAACAATATCTCACTTTAACAAAAAAACAACTTATGTCTGGTTTCGTGGGAGCGGGTCACATATTTAAATACGGGTTTTTTTATATTTGATTGATAAATAAAATGGCTTATTCAATCTGCATTATTTTTTATAATTTAAAAAGAAAAAATTATTATTATTAATATTTTTGGAGGGAGGGGGATGGGTAATCAGCTGTTTTGTTTGAAGGGGTCAATTTATTAGGTTTCATATGTAAGGCAAGCTTGTAATGAAATACATAATAATAATAAAACAATCTAAAATAAGATCCACACAAACTCTATCGTTTGTCATTATATTCTTGTCAGCACTACACAATCTTCTGTGCTCACTTATGGAACATAACAGTGCAAAGTTACATTAACAAAAATTCACATGACAATTGAGGATTAACAAATAAATGTTCACAATTTGTGGCCCTGTACCCACATGTTGGTTGCTGTGGTCCACGAGTGATAATGGATGTTTCGGTGTGTAGTTCCAATAAGTTTAAACTGGGTTACACTTTTCAATTAGAAAGAGCGTTGAAAACAAATTCAGTTAACTTAATGAAAATAATTAAAAGTGTCAACAAGAAATGCTCCTGACGTGTCTTAAATATCATCAACCAGTTCAATCATAACCAGTTCGAGCATAAATTCCCTCAACTTTTCCGTTAGAACAAATAAAAAAATCACTGAAGTTAGAACATTAATGTTTCAATGTTAACAACCCATGCAATATTTGGCAGATGATGTACATGGCTGGTAGGACGTGCTTCGAAATTTGAGGCTTAGATGGTAGGCTGGCACTGGATCTGAGTAAATGCTTCTTTAGAAATCTGCTATCATCACTGCTTGTTTCTTGATTAGCAACTGCATAAAAAGGTTGAATCTGGTGATAAACAAGAGGGGGGAAATATACAATCAATAATGGATGTTTGAACGACCTGTTACGAGAAAAAAATGTAAAAAAGGTCAATATAGCCCCACTTGGGTCATCATTCGTGCAGTTTGGTAATGGTGATGAAGCTGGACTGAAGCATATAAGCAGGGGTTATTTTACAACCCCCCAACCAACCCCACCCCCGTGCAACCCCCACCCTGGTAATAACCAGAACTTCAGAAGCAGATTTTCGGGGGCCAAGGTAAGAGAAAAGAATTTTATTTTGTCTACATGTATGTCTATTCAACATACATTTTTAAGGTAAAACAGCCTCTCAAAATTCGATATAGACACAATCTGGGAAGCTGGGGAGGAAAAAGATGGTTAATTTTGACCTTACTATATAGCCTATACGTGTACATGACCTACCTGCATCTTTACTGTTTTGACCTGTCCGAGATTATTGGGTAACTCAACCTCTTGCTTGGTTCCTTGCCAATAATACATGATATACTTACACAATGTACTGATCTAGGCGGCAATATACGGGACCCGATGATGACAGCGAACCCCACATCGACCTGCGCTGACAGCAGAAGAATAAGGTGGAATATTGCCACAACTGGAGCCAACCTCGACCTGCGCTGGAGCAGAAAGAGAAGAATAAGGTGAAATATTGCCACATCTGGAGCAATTAAACCTCGACCTGCGCTGGAGCAGAAAGAGAAGAATAAGGTGGAATATTGCCACATCTAGAGCTAACCTCGACCTGCGCTGGAGCAGAAAGAGACGAATAAGGTGGAATATTGCCACATCTGGTGCCGACATCAACCTGCGCCGAAGCAGAAGAATATAAGGTGGAATATTGCCACATATGGAGCCAACATCAACCTGCGTTGAAGCAGCAGGAGAAAAATAAGATGAAATATTGCCACATCTGGAGCCGACATCATCAACCTGCGCTGAATCAGCAGGTTGGGACAAAACAGATGCAATATGCCTGTCCCAAAAATGAACAAAATGGAGTATTATCATGTTTAGGATTAATACCATGAACCTGGTCTGAAGCAGCAGTATGAGAAACCAATGGAACTTCAATACCCCTTGGACCTAGACCCTCATGTACCTGCAGTGAGCTGTTTTAAACAAACATGCATATTTCACTATATAAATTATGTGAAGCACATGCTTTATTTGTATTAAAATGATCGAAGCACAGAAAATCTCCACATGTTGCTGGTCCTTGATTTGTCCACCTGCATAACAAACAAAAACAAAAGCAACAAACTTTATGTAAACAAAATAAATTTGACAAAACAAAAGTGACATGCAGGAAATGACACATGGTAGCCCTAATTACTAAGCTTTCTTTTAGTGAAATAATCATTGAAATCGGTCATGTACTTTCGCCATTATGGTATTTTAAACACAAACACCGTTTTTTAACCTTGGCACTTATCATAACATTTGTTTTCGAAACCTGCTGCTGCCAATGTTAAAATAACAATTCCAATGCCAAGAGTTTATAGTCTTGCCTTGCCTTGCACTTGGTTTTCATGATACGACATGCTTTCATTTTTACTGAAATATGACGTACCTTAAAATTTATTGTGATCCGTGGAGAAATTTTTCAAAAATGGTGGTCGTGCTCAAAATTCCATAACTGGAAAAGTTCAAATTGGTTAATTGGGCTTTCATATTCTAGATTCAAAAAATGCTACATGCGGAAAATCTTTATAAAAATAGACAGCAGAATTTGGTGTTTAGTTTTATTTACTTGCCCAGTATGTTTTTTATACACCAATGTATAAATGTGACAATATTTCTCATAAAAAGTATGGCCTCAAAAACCAAGTATACCAAGATTGTTGAGTGAGCTATCCATAAATGCAACGAGCGGCCCATACTCCAAAAAAAAAAAAAAAGTATACAGCGTTTGTATTAAGGCATCCCAGCATACTTTAGACGAATTAACTCCATACTGGGTTTTTCGAGTATGGCGCAAAAATGCAGTATACTATCCCACAATGCATTGCTCACCTCCTCTCCAGTTTTTAATAGAAGGCCTAATTAAGTGTGTTTCACATTCCAGTTGCGCATTACATCACCCTATTCAGGCAGAAGTACAAAAAACACACCCGGATGTTAGCATAAACATGCTATCAACCGGGTAAGTTTGTTAATGTAGTTTGTGGGATTGTGTAAATATAGAATAGGATCAACTCCCTGGATTTTAGCTTTAATCTGAGGGCAGACTTGATAAAATTACGGTTAAAAAATGGGTTCTAATTGCCCTAGAACGTGAAGGGATACCATTTGTAAAATGGCTGCTTGCGGGATCGGGAAGTATCACTTTTCGGGAGGTGAGTTTCTTTTGGTGTGAATACTAAAAATTTAAAAGAAATGGAAAGATAAAGGCCGAGACAATAATCTGATTGTTGTTTGAAAAACCCCAGTGATGTCGGTTTGCATGAAACTTGGTCCTGAACATTGTGGAAAATTAACTGCGTATAGCTCCGCCTCCTGGTGATAAATATCACTTTCACGTACTGTGTGTATAGCTTATTAGGATGTTTACATAAATGGACTTGCGCGAGAGGCGTCATCGCATATGTGTTCACCCGTGTCTCACTGGTGTTGTCTTCGAACTTACATCTCCGTTCATCCGTTTGAATACAAGCAGCATGAAGTTGTCGGCGCCTCTAATTGCTGTGTCAGTGGTGTCGGTGCTAGCAGGTAATTTAAATTCTACACTATAATGGATGTAAAATCTTTAGTTCTAGAAGAAAAACAATACCAAGATATCTCGATTTAGGCTAGAAGGCCATTTGCATCGCTGCTTTGTTCGGACTCCAGAGTCCACATTTGATCTTAGGTGTGGGGGGAAGGATTCGAGCGTAGAGACTAGAATCCGAACAGCAGGACCGTCTATAGGCGGGTGGGTGGAAACAAATGTTTGGGACCTTACCTGTCCTCGGAGCGACAAACCAAAGGCTTCCTTGACTTACCGTCCTCGCAGTGACCGGTTAGGAACCGGTTGATGTTACACAAAATTTCAACAAGATCTTCCCACTCGCATTATTCTCATGACCATCTGTTTAGGGTTGCGTTTTAGAAGAATCGTGCAACTATAAAAAAAATAAGGAAATGAAGTGAAGATTTTTGTTTTATTATCGGCAGTTGTTGTATGAAAATGTCACAATTTGCAATACTGAAAACTGCAAAATGTGTCTACATTGTTCTCATCCAAATAATAATTCAAATTTCGTTAAGAAATCGTTCAATAACTAAACCCACAAAAACACAACTGCTCATCTGCTTTCCGTATTCGAATTTAAGCTTCATCCACCACGCATCGTGGAACGCCGAGGCAAATGGATGGAAATAATGTGTACACTGTGTACAATTATTGGTTGATATCATTATTTATCTTGAAATTAAATCACTTTAGCTTGTTAGAAAGTTGTTTTAATTAATCAGCGTTCATTTTTGCATTTGATCGCTGTGAGATAAAATATACCTATACAGTGCGTTTAAACAAATGCAAACAAAATATAACAAAATATCATGTAACCAACCTAAATAATATAGATATGGTTTGAAAGATACATCGTTCCAATTTCAAATGAGACATCAAACGTCTAAATCTGATAAGGTTTGACAGAGTTATTTCCCAAGAGAGGTCAAAATGACCACAGGACCAAGTTTTTCGATTTTGTTTGGATGTGTTGATGAGCTGTTAGTGTTTAGCAAAGTCCAATTCCTAAACAATCATGTTCAATGGTTAAACACTAATTATCCACCCTGATGCTAAACATGTTTATAAACATGATTTTTGATTACTGGGTAAAAACAGTTTTTGCAGTGTAGGCCAGGCAATCTTTGTCCTAGTGCCTAAAATCAGAAAACTTGGTCCCATGGCCATTTGACCTCTCTTGGGAAATTACTCAAACATAATCAGATTTGGACGTTTGATATCTCATTTTAAAGTGGAAATGTGTATCTTTCAAACCATACATAATAATACCTAGGTTCATGTTGGTTGAATATTCTATGTTAGTAGAACTCCATTATATTTTGTTTGCATTTTTATGAGATACACTGTAGGCCTATATCGTGTCATTTTTTTTTTTTAACCCGGCCAACAATTTTCTCCAATAATCTTCAGTGTTGGTCTTGTCTGACAAAGTCTGTTATCTCGGCTCGCAAAACGACCCAAAGTCTGGTGTCCAATCCCGTTGGTTTTTACCCCACGGCGACCCGTGCGAATGCACCTCCATTCGTCTCGCCGGGATGAATAGCTGGCCGAGCTTGCAGCTGGCGGCACCGCTGGAAAATGTCAAACTCAGCGAGGACCGCCAGGAAATTCGATCAATCTTCGGCTGCCCATCAGGTAATATATTAAATTATATTTGATATTAATAAATACCTTGAAGAGTGGATAGCTTCTGATTGATCGAGACTCGATCACGTGGGGGTGTATTAACATGTAAAGACCGGTGTCGTATGAAAATTAGACTCCTATGAAAATCTGACTCTTTTTTCTATTACATTGTACATATAATTGGTTAAACCCCCTCACGTGACAGGTCATGCTCCTAATTATCCGTACTTAAGCATGCGCACTACCAATGAGTCCAGATTGTATGGAGTCTGAAACTCACGCTACACCGGCTTCAAGAACAAGCGAACAAATGGCCCCAACATTAACAGCGGCAATAGTGAAGACATTGGACCAATTTCATGGAGCTGCTAAGCACAAAAAAAATGCCAAGGACAAACAAGTCTTGTTCAATAAAAAAGTCACCAGCCAAAACTCCATTTGCTTTTTATACTAAGCAGAAAGCAGCTGAATATTAATCATTACCTGAAAGTTTGGTCTGTAACCCTGTTTTTCCAAGGAGGAATTTTCATGCTAAACATTTTGCTCGCATATTGGGTATTTTGCTGTTGTATTTTTGTCTTTGGTAATACGTTGCTGTGTCAGTACATGACACCAACACAATGAGCAAGCTATTTCTCAGAATGTTTTCAATGAGTAAATACAATTAACCAAAAGGTGTCAACTAGTTTTAATACATTTAAGAGGAATGAGAAGTTTTACAGAAAAACAACAACAACATTGTCCTTGAACAGTTAAAGCATGAAGGGTGGTACGCAATACGCATTGAATATTGTTGTTTTCTATAGATCCCAAAAGCAGGTGTTTGCAACCTACTCCCTTGGGCCTTGAGACTGGCACCATTGTCGATCAGCAAATTACGGCGTCAAGCACATACTTCGACTTGTTACCTTCAAATGCGCGTCTGAACAACAAAAGGTGTTGGGTTCCAGAGACGTAAGTGCAAGAAGCCATCTATTGTTAGGCCGTGTCCGAATGGCTGGCTTTGGCTGTGACTTTAACCGTTGCTATATGCTGTTGCTGTGGGCGGTCATTGTCCGCCCTTAGCAACAGCATAGCAACGGCCAAAGTCACAGACAAAGCTAACAATTCCCAACGTGGACTTACCGAACCTCTGCCAAAGAGTTTATAGTTTTTACCAGCGTTTATTTGTTTGTTTGTTGTTTGTTTGACAGCAGGGTTAGGGGAGAAAAAAAAAACTACTGGAGAGATTTTAACTAAACTTAGAGGGTAGAAAGCTGATGGGTCAAGGATGATTCCTCAGAGACGCATTTTTGGAAATTTGGTTCAAAATCGAAATCTTATAATATTTACGGAATCATAGGACGACATTCACAGAGCCAAAACTTGGTCAGGTAGTTGCCAAGTACCATGTTACGCCCGACCTGTACAATTTCTCACAATTCCCATGCAGGTGTCAGTGAAATTGACTTCAAACTTTTTGTATTTGTTTTCAAGGTACGTTGCTTAAGTAATCGCTATTGGAGATAGAAGGCATCAGAGAATGTGTCCTAGAAAAATGAATGATGTCAGACGTAACCGGGACACAAACAATAGACCCCTTATTTATGGAAATACCCATAGGGCAAAACATAATGACAAACGGAATTGCCAAAACCCCAAATCCGACTGTTTTTTTGTGTATACCTAGGAACGAGGGTTGCTGGATCGAGGTGGATCTTGAAGAGGTCACTGTGGTAACTGGTGTCATCAGCCAAGGTTCAGTAACTTACCCTAATTACCGGGTCACGGAGTATCAAGTCAAGTATCTCGGACGCTTAGATAATTCTGCGTACAAGCACGTAATGGGCGACAACGGTAACATACAGGTAACACATCACTCTAAAAAACATGTTTTAAAATGATGTTGGATAAAAAAGTTGGTTAAAATGTTAACAATTTTTTTAACCAACTGTTGTGTTGTTCACCTGGTAACCAACTGTTGGTAAAAAATAGTAATTTTACCCAATGATGGTTGTGTTTAACTAAATTTAACCACCGTTGGGTAGACGTACTCATTTTGATTAACTGTTGGTTACCAGTTGAACAACACAATAGTTGGTTGACAAATTGATTAAACTATTTGTCCAACGTTGGGTAATATACCTAACATTGGTAAAATTGGAAACATTCACACAATGTTGGTCAACATTTTAACTTGTTTAACTATAACAAAATGTTAATACATGTTTTGAGAGTGTTGAACGTGGTTTATAATGCGTCTTTATCAATTGCTTCACCACCCCCCCCCCCCCCCCCCCCCCCCCCCCCTAACCCACCGGCTGCCCCAGGTTTTATGTCGGCGTTTTTCAAGCCCATGGTGGGAATTATTTGGTCACTCACAAACACTTACCTTTAAGGTAAAATAGTTCGACGCAGAAGAAATAAAATCTATGAGGGGGGGGGGGGGGGGGGGGGGGGGGGGGGGCACCCATGCATGTCGGAGAATGTCAATACATTTTTGCCTCAGGAGTGGGGAGTATGGCCACTTCAAAAGTTATAATCCCCACATCTTGGGTGTGGCAGCCTGGGGAGGGGGAAGCAATTGATGGGCGCATGATTGATGAACAATCCCTGCTTAATACTTTCCAAATCTCAATAATTTCCACTTTCCACATCTGTTAGTTAAATATTTGCCTAGAAATTGGTCAGATTCTGTTGGTAAACACCCAGCATTTACTAACAATACATGCTTACGCAATTGGTCGTTTTCGTTTTCATCAAATAGACAAGATCTTAAGTTTAGATAGGCCCCCCATTTGCATTTAGATGAGTTCAATTGAGTGATCAAGTCACAGAAATTGCTCCTTTCGTTTAAAACATCATTTAAAACGTATTTTCACCTAGTTGTTATTTATTCCTGTAATTGTTCCCTTTTTTCCCAGACTTTCATCGGGAACCTTGACGATGCCATTACTCCGATCACCAATTACTTTGATGAGGTTGCCATGGCTACAAAGCTGCGCATTGTGCCCACAAAGTGGTTCGGCGTTGGCGTTGGTCTGCGCTTCGAACTGCTCGGCTGCCGCATTTAAAGGGGTATTACGCCCTGAAGTCCCAGAGCATTTAATGTTTTGGATTTGTTTACTTATCATAATATTTCAAACATCTGGTTGAAAGGAAACCAACCAATATTTGTTTAATCGTTCCCGATGCGAGTAAAAACGAAAACCACCCGGTTTTTATCATCGGACACGGAGTACGCATGCGTTTTTCCTGTCGTTTTCACTCAATGTTAGATACACGTTGTGTGTGTGTCACAAACATTATTAGCACTGCACCAATGAACACAATTATGTGGTTACTATGGTGGCCCTGGAGGGAATACGCATATCGTGAATATTGACGTCAATATTCGCGACAAATTTAACGACTTTCTCCAAAGTCGCGAATATTGACGTCATTATTGACGTCAAATTTCACGACTTTACGACTTTCCCCCAAATATTGACGTCAAATTTCGCGACTTGCCCCCAAAGTCGCGAATATTGACGTCAAATTTCACGTCAAATTTCACGACCGGACATGCATTTTGACGCGAATTCTTTTCCAGCAAGCTAGGTTTTGCAGTCTAAACTTCAAGACCAAGTTCTGTATTTGTCCGGGGCGCGCCGTCCGTCTATGCAGTTTATCAATACTCCGAAAACGGGCTTATTGTGTGTGGGCGCCCTCGATTGTCACGAGAGATCAGTGGATTTGTTTTAAGTTCAGTTCACGAGATTTCCTTCTGAACTTAAAACAAATCCACTGATCTCTCGTGACAATCGAGGGCGCCCTCAATAAGCCCATTTTTGAAGGATTGATGAACTGCATAGAATAGACGGACGGCGCGCCCCGGAACAAAATGAAAATCTTGGTATTGAAGCAAGACTATCCAATCCCTAGCTTGCTGTAAAAAATCGCGTCGAAATTCATGACCGGTCGTCAAATTTGACGTCAAATTTGACGTCAATATTTGTGACTTTTTGGAATAGTTGTGAAATTTGGGGAAAGTCGTTAAATTTGTCGCGAATATTTACGTCAATATTCAAGATATGCGTGTCTCTCCAGGGCCACCATAGGTTTTTTATACGCAGAAGGTTTTGCACTTTAAAACACATTACACGGCGGGAATCACCAAAAAGAACTACAAACCGTTCGAGTTGTTGTGGTCGCAAAAGTGGAACCCGAAATTCGTTCTATACAAGAATAACATAAACATTCCTAGTTTTTAATTAAAGGATATTAGTGTGAATGTATATATTCTTCTTTAAAATGTTCTTTCCGATTTACATAATTTCGTGCAAAACGCGTTTTTGTTTGCCCATGATTGGGCTTTTTCAGGGCGTAGTATCCTTTTAACCATAGAGCCAGCAGACAGCAAAACGAAAATTGTTGCGTTTTAAGTTGACGGTCATTACTGCCACCGTAAATCACTACTATTAGTATTATGAGTACACAACCTTGCACAATTACAATAGAATATCATAGCTACACCATAAATTAACTACCGCTCAAAAGGCTAAGAAAGCAATTGCCTCGTACAGTGCATTGACTCTTTGAAGCAAATTGCAAATTGCGCTATATTAAGAAAGAAATTATCCATCTTAACGGGCGCATGCACAATTTCTTTATACAGCTCTGTGTATTATTTTGTTCATATTTATGAGCAAAACTGTGATGTCATTCCGGGTAAAAACCCTCAATGTTACAGTTTTCAGCACAAAGAAAGTTGCAATGTTTGCATATTTTGTGTGTGTGATTCGTTGTTGAGAATAATTATTGAGACTTGTACTTGTCTATCAAAAACCAATTACTGACAAGTACTACATTTTGATGCAATTTGAAGGGAGGTTGCAACTTTGACTGAATAATTGCTTTCCCGGCCTACATAATTGTACATATTGGTGTCAATCGATTATCAATGATGTTGGTGTGATATATTTTATGTATTGAATCTTATATCAACAGTAGACCCTATGGACATTCAAATCACGATTGGGGTCTAATACATGTCTATTGAGTAATTGCCTTGTATATTGCCTTGTATATATTAAAGTATTTTCTTGATTTCATTCATATTTAAACTTGAATTTCATTCATATAGGTCAGCAAGACTAAAACTAGAAATGTTTCTGGTCTAGCCGTGGCAGTCGGTACACGGCAGTTAGCCAATACACAAACTTGTTCCGCAAATGTTTTCAATAAGCACATTTGAACATAAACCCTATAAAATGAACTGTGTCGTTCAGAAAATGACATCACAACAATACCGCCCTTCCGGGGGAAAACACCCACATCAAACATGTTCTTCTTTTTGTAGAAAGTGCACTTAGTTTTCACTAAATTATTACCCCACCAGACGACCCCAGAGGACGACCAGAGCATACTGGTTGAAACGTCGTGTTAAACCATCGGTTCTTATCAGAACCACCCTACCTCTTCTCAAAAGAGATCCTTTCACATGGTGTTACCGGAAATCTTTCTAAGTAAATTTTTACCCCAAAAGGATGTAAAATAGTTTTCATAAGCTTAAGAGGAGTCTAAATTCGCACAACATTTTTTCTATTGGATTGTATAAGAATTCCGTTCTAAATCTGTTTGCCTTGTAGTCACGATCTTTAGGTTTTTGTAACTTTGTTTGTTTTGTCACACAATTGCGATTATTGTTCTTTTAAGTAATTAATTATGCAGTCATTTTAAACGTAAACTATTTTAAAATACAAAATCTGTTTTTCGGGCCTGAAAATGTTGACAAATTTGAACTCTTAAGTCTCCGGTTTCATTTTGACCACTCACGTATTTTATTTCATTCAACACTCAGCAGCGCCATCTACAGGATGTTAGAAGATAATGTGAAGAAGTTTTAGAGGTGGGAGGAAAACCCCAGAATAATATTCTGGGGAAAACCCACGGAATCAGGCAGGGACTGAAAACCCAATCCACATATTGGCCCAGGCCGGATTCGAACCCGGGTCACAGCAGTGGACGGCGAGGAAAGAACCGCTCCGCCAACTTAACTTCCCATGGTGAATGGCAGGATTCGAACTTGGTTCTGAATTTCCAGACCGAGTTTTCAGATATGTACAAAATGAGTTTCGGGAAGGCTAAGTCAGGGAACCCGGCCAGGCTAATATTGTAATTGTGTGGTAGGCCTATCATGAGAAGAAACATGTTTCTATTTTTAGAGTTGATTTCCAACAATTCTATAACTAACTCATTCATTCATTCATTCATTTATTTGTGGTTTATTCATTAAAACACCCCAAACAAAAATTCAATTGACTAGAAATGTTGGATTTACAATATGGTAAAATTACATACAATCACGAGATTAAACTGGTACAGTAGAACTAACGATTTATTTGCGTGATTGTTTTCAAAAATTGTGCTTTTAATTATATCTGACGTCGAAGCTGACAATGGGCAGAAGGCAATGGCGGGCCGCGGGATTCCAAAATGTGACAAAATGGCGATTGCAGCATTTAATGTTCTACAGATCCATGGTTTTGGGGTGTGCACCGTGCAATACAGGCTGAATAGAGTTTGGGAATCGCCGCCATCTCATCGTCAATTAATTAATTAATGTTAGTTCTTATATAGCGCTTTAGACTCCCACAATGTGGGTGTATCAAAGCGCTTTACAACTATTATCCCTGTTCACCAGGAACGAGACCATTTCTGCAGCAGCTCAAGATGGGCAGTCTTGCTTCAAATGGCTCATTTCTAATGGTATGATGGGCAAATTGTTCATGCAACAACAACAAATTCTGCGAGATGCTGTACAGATTTACCACAAATTAAGTGACCATTGTGTAACAATAATCAGGAAAAATCATGGCAAATGTTATGGCGGTTTAACGCGCGAATGCGTCAATTACGGCAGATAATTTGCATACGGTGGCCGCACCGCATCTCCAATAAGGCACTCTATTGTCGCTGCAAGTGTAGTCCGCTCAGCATCAGGACCCTCGAAGCACGTTGCCGTCTCTTCGGTCATGTCCTGCGACTATCAAGAGACGTACCTGCTCAGAGATTAATCAATAAGTACTTCGGCATAGAAGCAGGCATGGAAGGTTGGGGAGGAAGCCCTCGAGTACCACACTACCAATCGTTCTCGACAACGACTGAAGACATTGGGCAAGCGCCTACACAACACCGCCAACTTGGAGCAGCTACGGCTACTGACAAAGGAAGAGTGGAGGATGCTGACGAGAAAGATAGTCGAAATGGCAGAAGTGAAACGGACAGAAGTGTGATGACAGCAACGCGAAAGCTGCTTCACTCACACAACACACTATTTACCATTTAGGCCTACCATTAAATTAATAATGCATCCGAATTACTTGGTTGCGGCTTGATATTACACACGAGTCTATACGAAAGTGGCTCTAGCCGCCACCATAATCTCAAGCCTCAGCCAAATAATGCTGACACGGTCTTTACGGTATGTTTTCGATCTTAACAAAAATCGGTTATTAATACCCTGTCTGGCGATTTGTTTTGTGCACGGCTGCACGGCCGGATAATCCTTTAGTTATTATGCGAACTTAAAATCGACTAGCGTAATGCGATGAGTTCAAGTACGACCTTTTTTTCGATCTGGCATTTCAACGATCAATGATTTTGTATATTAAACGCCAACTCACGTGTTTCGCAAGAAATAAGAAAGTTGCTGTTACATTACGCTTGATCACGTCTGGGGAGTACCATGTACGACTTTGTTTTGAAAGTTTAGGTATTTTTAAATTCCTGAAAGTTTGAGTAAAGACTAAAATATTATTAATGCCATATATGTTTTTTCAGGGATAAACCAAGCCGTTTTTTTAATTAGAATGCTGAGCAGTGTATATATTCTATAATCAAGTAGAAGTTACCTTGGTCATTTTTTATGGCCTGGTAACGTGCAAACTAAAAGGCATTATATGATGTTATGTTATGGCGAATAACTTAGACACAGTATTAAATCGTCACCGTTTTCACGAAGAGGCAAATTTAGTATTGCACGGTCTAAACAAACATTCGAGAAAAATCGCGTGTAACGTTGGTCTTTTTTTCATTTAACCTTAAATATGCATTCAATATGTAAGATTAAGGTACCAAAGGAAAAAAGAGATTGTAATCTTCTTAAATGTAGTAAACTTTAAGAAAAATAGGTGACTAGTTTTGCATAATCAATTAAGAGAATTGCCTGTTCGTGCAAAACGAAAAAACGACAAATAAGCAAATTCGCCCCTGTGGCTGTGAAGTGAAATCAAAACGCTCTGAGCCAGTACGCGCTGAATTCGTCCCACTGCGCCCCAAATTCGCCTCTTTGTAAAACCGCTAAACGGCAAATTAGGTTGAATTTGCCCCTTCGTGGAAACGCTTCAAGTCAGTTCGCGCATTTGTTGCCCCTTCGTGAAAACGGTAAAGTTTATTTTTATTGACCCACTATGCCAGAAAGTCTGTCTTTTAATGGGTAACTCCTCAATCTTTTTTATAAGGTGGGGCATTGTTATAAGTTGGTATAAACACTAGCTAAACTAGAGAATGTACTGCGATTTTGCAAACACCTTATCGTTTTGTCTGTCATCGTTTTGGTGTCATTACTACTGGTATTTCATGGACTCATCCCGCATCTTATAACATTTCGTTTGTTGTCATTGCACACAAAACTTCCTGTTGTAAACAGTTTTAATAAATTTACATTGTTTAACACAATACCTCAACAGTAAATAATATTTTATTTTTCAAGCATTTCATTTCAAAATTATAAGATGCAATCAAGTACAAAGCAGAATTAAGTAAAGTCCATAACAAAAATTGGTTTGTATTGATTTATATACAGATTTGTTTAGACTTATACATGTACGTTTTTCTTTGTTGTTGCTAAAAAGGTAGAGGTGATAAATCGTTTTCAATAATTTATACATTCCAAGCATTTTCTTGAAAAGTTATAAGTTGCAATCAAAGTTCAAAACAAAATTAATGAACGTATCTAACAAAACTGGATTTGTATTGATTTATAGAGATTTAGTCACATTTAAACATAGACGTTTTTTCTTTACTTGTTGCTTATCTTGCTTTGGCTAAACAAACCTAAATTCATAATGGTCTGATAAAAAAATTATAATTTGCAAAAAGCACTGTTTGCCATATATTTTTTTGCCACATCTGGAGCTTACATCAACCTGCGCTGAAGCAGAAGGAGAAAAATAAAGTGGAATATTGCCACATCTGGAGCAACCTGCGCTTAAACAGAAGAATAAGGTGGAATATTGCTACATCTGGAGCCAATATTAACCTGTGTTAATTGAAGCAACAGGAGAAGAATAAGGTGGAATATTGCCACATCTAGAGCCAACCTCGACCTGCGCTGGAGCAGAAGGAGAAGAATAAGGAAGAATATTGCTACATCTGGAGCCAATATTAACCTGCGTTAATTGAAGCAACAGGAGAAGAATAAGGTGGAATATTGCCACATCTGGAGCCAACCTCGACCTGCGCTGGAGCAGGTCGAGGTTGGGACAAAACAGATGCAATATGCCTGTCCCGAAAAGGAAGAAAATGGAGTATCATCATGTTTAGGAATAACACCATGAACCTGGTCTGAAGCAGCAGTATGAGAAACCGATGGAATTTCAATATCCTTTGGGCCTAGACCCTCATGTACCTGCAGTGAGCTGTTTTGTTCAAACATGCATATTTCACTATATAAATTATGTGAAGCACATGTTTTGTTTGTATTGAAATGATCAAAGCACGGATACTATAAGCATCGATGACAGACCGCCCAAACTTCTTCTTTGCACAAGAAATCCCCACATGTTGCTGGTCCTTGATTAGCTGTGATAGGATTGGTTGTTTTGTCAATGAGTCTTTGTCCACCTGCATAATAGAACAAACAAAAACAAAAGCAACAAACTTTATGTAAATATAATTTGACAAAACAAAAGTGACATGCAGAAAATGACACATGGTAGCCCTAATTACTAAGCTTTTTTTTAGTGAAATAATCATTGAAATCGGTCATGTACTTTTGCCATTATGGTATTTTGAACACAAACACCGTTTTGTAACCTTGGCACTTATCATAACATTTGTTTAAAAACCTGCTGCTTCCAATGTTAAAATAACAATGCCAATGCCAAGAGTTTATAGTCTTGCCCTGCCTTGCACTTGGTTTTCATGATACGACATGCTTTCATTTTTACTGAAATATGACGTACCTTAAAATTTATTGTGATCCGTGGAGAAGTTTTTCAAAAATGGTGGTCGTGCTCAAAATTCCATAACTGGAAAAGTTCAAATTTGTTAATTGGGCTTTCATATTCTAGATTAAAAAAATGCTACATGCGGAAATTCTTTATAAAAATAGACAGCAAAATTTGGTGTTTAGTTTTATTTACTTGCCCAGTATGTTTCTATTTTACACCAATGTATAAATGTGACAATATTTCTCATAAAAAGTATGGCCTCAAAAACCAAGTATACCAAGATTTTTGAGTGAGCTATCCATAAATGCCACGAGCGGCCCATACTCCAAAAAAAGAAGTATACAGCGTTTTTAGTAAGGCATCCCAGCATTCTTGGCGCAAGTACCGCAAAAATACAATATACTATCCCACAATGCATTGCTCACCTCGTCTCCAGTTTTTAATAGAAGGCCTAATTAAGTGTGTTTCACATTCCAGTTGCGCATTACATCACCCTATTCAGGCAGAAGTACAAAAAACACACCCGGATGTTAGCATAAACATGCTATCATCCGTTTAAGTTTGTTAATGTTTGTGGGATTGTGTAAATATAGCATAGGATCAACTCCCTGGTTTTTTAGCTTTAATCTGAGGGCAGACTTGATAAAATTACGGTAAAAAAATGGGTCCTAATTGCCCTAGAACGTGGAGGGATACCATTTGTAAAATGGCTGCTTGCAGGCTCGGGAAGTATCACTTTTCGGGAGGTGAGTTTATTTTGGTGTGAATACTAAAAAATTAAAAGAAATGGAAAGATAAAGGCCGAGACAATAATCTGATTGTTGTTTGAAAAACCCCAGTGATGTCGGTTTGCATGAAACTTGGTCCTGAACATTGTGTAAAATAAACTGCGTAGCTCCGCCTCCTGGTGATAAATATCACTTTCACGTACTGTATGTAAAAGCCTATGAAGATGTTTACATAAATGGACTTGCGCGAGAGGCGTCATCGCATATGTGTTCACCCGTGTCTCACTGGTGTTGTCTTCGAACTTACATCTCCGTTCATCCGTTTGAATACAAGCAGCATGAAGTTGTCGGCGCCTCTAATTGCTGTGTCAGTGGTGTCGGTGCTAGCAGGTAATTTAAATTCTACACTATAATGGATGTAAAATCTTTAATTCTAGAAGAAAAACGATACCAAGATATCTCGATTTAGGCTAGAATGCTATTTCCATCGCTGCTTTGTTTGGACGCCAGAGTCCACATTTGATCTTAGGTATGGGGAGAAGGATTCGAGCGTAAAGACTAGAATCTGAACAGCAGGACCGTCTATAGGCGGGTGGGTGGAAACAAATGTTTGGGACCTTACCTGTCCTCGGAGCAACAAACAAAGGCTTCCTTGACTTACCGTCCTCTCTCGCAGTGACCAAATTCGTTAATATGAATATGTAAATATATAAGTATTTTTGTCATTGTTGAGCTAAATTCATCATAGTATACATTATTATTTTTAAATACATTTAAATTTATTCCGTGTGCCAATTTTTCAAGTAGGATCGGCAGGCTTTCGAGTCAAAGTGTTTCATTATAATTTTGTCGGTCCTGGCCAACTTGGATAAGGTTGTTTTTGTTTTGTTCCAATGTTAGTGTAATTTGCAATTGTATGTTGTTCATGTACGTATGCATGTACCTGTTGTTGAAGGCCGAATAAATAATATTAATAATTATTATTATTATTATACCTCCAAATAGGCACTTGGGGAGACAATCCCAAAGAGATGTACAGAAACTTAAAACAGTCCTAACTTGTTTACCCTAACCCTTTTCTCTAAGATCTTCGAGATTTATGCTATTTAGACCAAAATCTGTCGTTCTAGGGCAAAAATAACTCCCAAATATCATTTTTTTTAAGGTAGCTAGTCACTTAGGGAGACACTGAAATGTCTCCCTAAGTGCCACTTTCTCCTTATTACCTAAATACTTACGCTAACAATAATACATTCACAAAGTGAATGCGAATCCTCCGACCGCTACGTCGCCGCGATGCAAATAGTTTCTGCATCAATTTGTCTACCAGTTAAGGATCTTGATGTGTTGTTCCCTGCCGACAGGCTCCTCTAGCCTCTAGCCGCAGACCCTCAAACGAGGCCAAGTCTATGTTTTGTAGGTACCCTCCTTGTTTGCACACTGCCGCAAGAAGCTTAGCACCTTTCACTATCCCTCATAGAGCCGTCTCCAACTGCCTTACCTTTCTGCATTGTACCTTTTCCTATTGTACCAATATCTGCTGTAGCCGACCAATTAAGTTTGCTTTTGCCACACGATGTCGCCTCAGCACTTGGCATGTTGCAGATTATAGTGAAGGCCTGGACTACCCAAGCAAGTTGCTTAGATGGATTGCAGCATCTTGACCATTCTTACAATGTACACAGTTTGTCTTCGTCTCGACGACCTGTATGCTGAATCTTGAGCTGCCTATAACGACCTCTCGTCCTGCCCGTCAGCAATTTATTCGGGTGAAATTTGGCCGCTGTCCACTATACCTCAAGGTTCCTTCAAATCAAAAGACATCCTCATCCCAGTCGACCAGCGCTATCCAAATTCCCTCAAATGCTAAATGATATCTTGTACCTATAAATTAGACTTGTGTAGATTTAACTTAGAGCATCCTAAATAATTCAACCCAAACCCAATACGACTGGATCAATTTACAAGACAACACGTGGACATAAAAAAGCATAAAGTGGACCACGCCCGCCATAGCAAGTAACTGGTCCAATCCAATGGTCCAATCACTCTCACAGTGCCATTTAACCCTGGGATGATTTCATAAAAGCAGGTAACTAAAACCTTAAAATGCTCAGATTTCTTCTTCTTTTATCTTTAATAACAGTACTGGGAGTCGCATTTACAAACGACTATAACCCCAACCATTACTAAAACCAAATGGGTATACAATGTATTGTAATTTGCCTACGTCAAGTGAAATACGTTAAAGGGTACTTGAAATTCAAAACTGTAATATGGCGAAATATACGTTTTAATAATGCTGAATACTTAACAAATGCGAAAACTTCATATTTGTTTATGTTCGTTCATTAATCGTGACCCTAAAATAAAAAGAAATATGCGCCGTGCCCCGCCCATAAAAGATGACGTCACGGTAAGAATAGAGCGTGGCTGTGACAGGCTAAGCCTAGCCTTGAATACAAGGCTATGCTGTATCCGCAACGTGGGATCGTCGTTTGCCACAACACTAAACGTGTACATAGCCCGCAATGCATTATTATACATACTCAGTTGGTTCTCTATAATAATGCATTGCGGGTTATGTACACGTTTGGTGTTATGACAAACGATGATCCCACGTTGCGGATACAGTGCAGCCTTGTATTCAATGCTAGGCTTAGCCTGGTATAGCCACGCTATATTCTTACCGTGACGTCATTTCTGTGGGCGGGGCACGGCGCATATTGCTTTTCATTTTAGGTTCACGATTAATGAGCAAACCTAAACAAATAAGAAGTTTTTGCAGTTGTTAAGTATTCAGCATTATTAAAGCGTATATTTCGCCATATTAAAGTTTTGAATTTCAAAAGTGCAGCAAATTACGCTACGACGAAGAATCCCGCCGGACAGCATAGCGACCAATTGGCCAGACGTCAAAATCATGCACTGCGAGTTGTCGACCTTCCGAGGAGTGTGGCCTACTGAATCGGCCCATTTAGCTTAAATTTAAGGGAAATACAGAATACACATAAACAATCCCGTGCCATTATAACTAGGGCTGTTTTCCACCATTCCATTCATCTGTTTTATTGAGCAATCTATAAAAGCATCAGACCTTAAACGTTTAGATTCAATTTGCCATAAATACCGTAAACCCCCGTTTTATTATTCATTTCATCTTTCCTGACTATTTTAAGTTGGTATTGCCTCGTTACTGTTTTGTCTTCTATTGAAACAATCTTGACTTCCCATTGCCGTCTAATATTCCTAACCCTTTACTTTGCCCTTTGATTCATTACATTACTAGCAGGATGCCGCGCTTTGCGCGGCACCTGCTAGATGGGTGGTCTTTATATCACCTGTTAATACACCCCCACATGATCGCATCTAGACCAAGTAGAAGTTAGTAACTTTCTTAGGTATTTATTAGTTGATGAAAGCGCGCATTATGATGTCACCTCAATTTATACAAATGACGCATTCCGCAATCATGCATACCAAGAGTGAACCCAATCGGCATCCGCTAGATGGGTAGAGTGTATAAGTCAACTGCGTATGTGCACAATGCGATGTGGGTCACGAAGCACTTGTACCCGGTGTTGGCCGGAAATGTAAAGGAATAAGTGGTAAATTGTGGTAATTACTAAATGTAAGTGAGTTAGTCTTGCATACGCACTGTGGACCTCCGAACAATATAGGTCCACACGATGCGGGAAGAGGTTACGGTTTGTGGACTTGCCCAGGTCCACAATCCGTTTTTCAGTTTCCGAAAAAGAGCGCTAGAGGAAAAACGGGTTAGGGTTTATATAGAAAAGATAGAAGGGACAGCTGAGAGGCCCATAATCCAAATTTGAGGGTAAATTTGTTTTGGGAAAGCGAGAAAAATTAGTATTTTTTTAGTCAAAGTTTTTTAACTACACGAAGACAAAGGAATGTCCACAGTACGTATGTAAGGTAAAGCTGGGTGTGTCGTCGTCAGTGTGTGTTGTCAGCGCTGCAGTGCCTCGGGATATAAACCACGTTGCGTGTTTGACTGTTGGGTGCTAGGATGCCGAGTTTTAAAGGGCCCTAGAAATGTGGTTTTTATTAGTTTAAATGAAAGATTATAACTAATTGAGTGATTTTCAGTTTATAAAAGTTTTATAAAATATAAAGTGCTTTGGGGGACCGGCCCCGCCCCTAGAATGGTAGCTTATTAACCAGGGCCCAATTTCTTGGCTTTGCTTACCGTTAGCGAAAAATCCCTGCTTACTATAGCAGAAAATTAGGTGCTTACGGTAAACGTATTTCACGCGTTAGCAAGGAATTTTGGTCTCTGAGCATGCGTACAACCCGTAACTAAGGATTCTGTGCTTACGGGGTGAGCACATAATTTTTCTGCTATCGCGGTTAGCGGAAAATGGTGACCGTAAGCGAGGAATTCTGCGGTTAACAGAGCCAAGAAATTGGGCCCTGTTCGCGCCGGGATTATTTTAACATCGCCGAGCCGGCGGGCGGGATTATTTTTAACGAAACTCGATCCGAAGCGGGTTCAGGCTGATAGTGCCGGGAAGCACATCCACGCATTTCCGGCCTCGCTCGCTGCTGGCATACATTTCCGAACTTGAACTTGGCGTGTTTATGCGTCATCCGTTTTGAAACACTCGATTAGAATGTAACAATTGAAACCATGCGCGGGCGTAGCACTACGAACCAGATTAATTGTGCAACGCGCTTTGCATGCAAGGTCACGCAAGTTCGATACTCCAAAAGGATGAAAAATCGTTCCGAGTATGCCTTTAGTTTTGCTCTGGAGTGCGTAGTTCTCGAGTTATGAGCAGACAAACACTTTTCTGTCACAGACACACACACAACTTCGCTTTATATAGATGGAAGGCTTTGATCTTTCCCAAACAGTTTGCCGTCGATCGATGTGTGCGCATTCGACGTGCCTTCAACTTACGCGCGCCATGCCAGTTAAAACAAGTTACGGCAAAAATCATCTGTGGCGGGCGCGTGCGGCTACGCACACGCATGTTTGCTGTTTGCGCAGAGAAAACAAATGAAACGCTAATTTGGTAACTGGCGCGTGCGTTTCGATTTTGGGCGTGTTGGCTTCGGTAACGCACTGTATAAAATACAAACGCAGGTATGCAAATAGCCGTACAAAAGCCGTACAATTTCTTGAGGTTTCCATAGTTTTGCGCCCAGTAGGCATCACTTTGTACATCGCGCCATAAAATAGCTCATTTTAATGTACATACAATAGCTCTATGGGTGATACGGATAAAGGAATAAACAGGACAGAGGAAAGATATAGGGGCATGTTTTACATTATCACTTGAAGCCCCTCACCAACTAATCACTCGTTAACGAAGAGGTCCTTGGGGCACGGGTGATTGGGCATTATTGCTTAATTAATCACCAGTCATTCACTGAATAGCTATGGCCCTGTGTGTTATTAATTACCTAAACAAAAGCTATTTAGCTATCGTCCTTGGCGCATTTCTAAAATATAAGCGATGGAAGGCTTCGATCTTGCGGAAACCGTTTTTTGTCTATCGATGCGTGCGCATTCGACGTTGTGCTTTTCAACTTATACGCGCGTCATGCCAGTTAAAAAAAGTCCCGGCAAAATCATTTGCGGCGAGCGCGTGCGGCTACGCACACGCATTTGTGCTGTTTGCGCAGAGAAAACAAATGAAGCGGTAATTTGGTAACCGGCGCGTGCGTTTCGATTTTGGGCGTGTCGGCTTCGGTAACGCACTGTACAGCTACACACGTATGCAAATAGCCGTACAAAGCCGTACAATTTCTGGAGGTTTCCATAGTTTTGGCCCAGCAGGCATCACTTTGTACATCGAGCCATAAAATAGCTCATTTTCACTTGAAACCGCTCGCTAACTAATCACTTGAAAACGAAGAGGTCCTTGGGGCACGGGTAATTGGACATTATTGCCTGAATAAACACCAATCATTCACTGATTAGCTATGGCCCTGTGTGTTATTAATTACCTAAACAAAAGCTTATTAGCTATCGTCCCTAGCGCATTTCTAAAATATAAGCGACTAGCAGGATGCCGGGCTTCGCGCGGCACCTGCTAAATGGGTGGTCTTTATATCACCTGGTAATACACCCCCACACACACATAAAAAAATACACAGGTTGTGTAAAATTTTACATAATTGCAATGTGCTATACGAACCTGCTAATAGTTATGTAAAACTTTACCCAACAGGTGTTAGGTAAGGTTTTGCTTGGAAGTTGGGTACAATTTTACTTCGAAAATAGGTACTGAAAGTTACCTAATCTCTTTGTAAAAACAAAATAGGTACATTTTACGAACTAAAAATGGTAAAAACAAAATTCAGACACTTCGACTTAAGATTCAGTAGAATGTACAAATACTATACGATAAGCCTGAATGCTATACGATAAGCCTACTAAACTACAATATAACGTATACTACATTCAATGACTACAACTACCGTACATACTAATAACGTCGTGGTTCAAATTTATATTACGCTTATTCCCGCCATGAGGAAGTCACGGTTTCACCACTAATAATTCGTGTTAAATTACAAAAGGAGATTTCATTTAGAATTTGTGTTTTACTTATGTTTGCAAAAATCAAAATGTTATCATTGATTCGTTAGAATAATTACATATTTCGGTCAAGAAAGTGCGTTTTTAGACAAAACGCCACAACTTAACATGACTTTTGTGAACACAAATTTCGTGAGTTCTGATTGGTCAGTTGATGTGTAATGAATTAACAATTCTCCAACATTAACATTGTACATGTATGTTGTGTAAATCGCGCGAGCCCGGCGCAAGCCCGTGGTATTTGTACACTGCAAAAACTGTGGTGTTAAAATTTTAACACCAGTGTTTTTTTAATCTTTTGGAATGAAAATTGGTGTTAAAATGAAGTAAAATGATTCTTGAAGTATCAGTTTCAAATCAAGTACTGGTGTTACGTACTTTTAAATTTGACCTAGTGCGCATGCGTGTGTGAAATAAAGCCCTCTGATTGGTCGATAAGGAATTATGGGATATGTTAACAATAGTCGATGTTAAATTGTTGTATTGAGTCCAAAAATTCATTTTTTTACCATAATATGTAATTATTTAAACGATTCCATGATTGAATTTTGATTTTTGTGCAAACATAGTTAAAAATTCCCGTTACATTTTATTCGTTTTCAAACTTTGACATTATTCATAAAAACTAGTTGTGACATCGTCGTGGACAAAAAAGCGTAGTATAAAACTAACAACGGCAATGGCTATGTGTGTAGTACGTATTTAGTAGGAATAGGTTATTATTGTATATGGATGTGTAATATTTCATTACGTAATTTGTCCATGCAGTTAATATGTACACAATTATAGTGTTAAAACAGTACATGTATATGTACATCTTTTCGCTAGAATGACGAGCAAATGACGTGATATCAACGTTAAATTTTGCTATCAGAGTGTACACCAAAATTGGTGTTAAACAAATTTATTCCCAAACTGGTGTTATTTAACACCCAAATCCCTGCCCAATATAAACACCAGGAAATAATCAAATTTTACACCATTGGTGTACAATTTAACACCACAGTTTTTGCAGGGTACCCCTTCATCCAGTAATATTTACACAACGCATAACGTCTTACGTATTCGTTTTGTAAAACTTACGTGGCCAATGTACAATCTTGACCAAGGTTACACAACTCTTGTAAAAAACGAAATTACATTTAAAACAAGTCAATTTATAATTACATAATAGTTGTGTATTTTCTTTTGGCAAAATTTTACATAAATTTTGTATTATTTTACCGAATTTCTTTTACCGGCTTTTGTTTTACTATTCATTCTGTGTGTGCACAAAGGTATTTATTAGATGGTACATTATGATGTCACCTCAATTTATACAATATGACGCATCCCGCAATAATTGAATACCAAGAGTGAACCCAATCAGACTTGTACTGTCGGCATCTGCTAGATGGGTAGAGTGTATAATAAGTCAACTGCGTATGTGTACAATGTGATGTGGGTCACAAAGCATTGTACCCAGTGTTGGCCGGAAAATGTAAAGGAATAACTGGTAAATTGTGGTAATTACCTAATGTAATTGTGTCGTCGTCAGTGTTGTCCGTGCTGCAGTGCTTCTGAATATACCACGTTGCGTGTTTGACTGTGTTTGACTAGGATGCGGAGTTTCTAGGCGCTGCCGGTCCGAGAGGCAGCTACATGGGGGCTTCATTCATGTGTCGGCCACATTGAATTAAAAGGGAGGTAACATCTTCAGTTTTGGAACCGTGCGGATAGAAATGACCCAAGTTAATTACAAATTAGTACCAGTCTCTTCTGATAAATAATAAATAATGTGTGATTAAACATATCTTAATGTTTTAAGCCGCATGAAACAAAATATTGAAAGTGGGGCTAGATTGAGAACAACAAGAATAGTCTGGCACTATCTCATTCAACGGTTTATAATTTATAAAATACATCCAGGGAACACAACCAAAAGGGCTTTTTCGTAAATAAGGCCCATATACTATAGGGCTAGGAACCGGTTGATGTTGAGGTCCATTAAATCCAAAATCTCCACCAAGATCTTCCCACTAATACGGAAATGAGTGAAGATTTTGTTTTGTATTATCGGCAGTTGTTGTATGAAAATGTTGGCAATACTGAAAACTGCAAAATGTTTCTACATCCAAATAATAATTCAAATTTCGTGAAGAAATCGTTCAATAACTAAACCCCACCAAACACTCCCACCCACCTGCTTTCCGTATTTGAATTTCAGCTTCATCCACCACGCATCGAGGAACGCGGAGGCAAATGGATGGAAATAATGTGTACAATTATCGGTTGATATCATTATTTATCTTGAAATGAAATCACTTTAGCTTGTTAGAAAGTTGTTTTAATTAATCAGCGTTCTTTTCTGCATTTGATCGCTGTGAGATAAAATTGCTATAGAGAAAACCTATACAGTGCGTCTAAACAAATGCAAACAAAAATAACAACATTTCACACGTAGAATGTGTAACCAACCTAATTAATATAGATATGGTTTGAAAGATACATCGTTCCACTTTCAAATGAGACATCAAACGTCCAAATCTGATAATGTTTGACAGAGTTATGAGTCATTCCCCAAGAGAGGTCAAAATGACCACAGGACCAAGTTTTTCGATTTTGTTTGGATGTGCAAGTCTTGATGAGCTGCTAGTGTTTAGCAATGTCCACTTCCTAAACAATGTTCAATGGCTAAACACTGATTATCCATCCTGATGCTAAACATGTTTATGTAAGCACGTTTATAAACATGAATTTTGTTTACTGGGTAAAAACAGTTTTTGCAGTGTAGGCCAGGCAATCTTTGTCCTAGTGCCTAAAATCAGAAAACTTGGTCCCATGGTCATTTGACCTCTCTTGGGAAATTACCATATGTCAAACATGATCAGATTTGGACGTTTGGTATCTCATTTTAAAGTGGAAATGTGTATCTTTCAAACCATAATATCTAGGTTCATGTTGGTTGAATATTCTATGTTAGTAGAATTCCATTATATTTTGTTTGCATTTTTATGAGATATGATACACTGTATATCGTGTCATTGTTTTTTTAACCCGGCCAACAATTTTCCCCAATAATCTTCAGTGTTGGTCTTGTCTGACAAAGTCTGTTATCTCGGCTCGCAAAACGACCCATGGTCTGGTGTCCAATCCCGTTGGTTTTTACCCTACGGGGACCCGTGCGAATGCACCGCCATTCGTCTCGCCGGGATGAATAGCTGGCCGAAATTGCAGCTGGCGGCACCGCTGGAAAATGTCAAACTCAGCGAGGACCGCCAGGAAATTCGATCAATCTTCGGCTGCCCATCAGGTAATATATTATATTATATTTGATATTAATAAATACCTTGAAGAGCAGATAGCTTCTGATTGATCGAGACTCGATCACGTGGGGGTGTATTAACATGTAAAGACCGGTGTCGTATACAAATTAGACTCCTATTAAAATCTGACTCTTTTTTTTCTATTACATTGTACATATAATTGGTTAAACCCTCTCACGTGACAGGTCATGCTCCTAATTATCCCCACTTAAGCATGCGCACTACCAATGAGTCCAGATTTAATGGAGTCTGAAACTCACGCTACACCGGCTTCAAGAACAAGCGAATAAATGGCCTCAGCATTAACAGCGGCAATAGTGAAGACCTGTGATCAATTTTATGGAGCTGCTAAGCACAAACAAATGCTAAGGACAAACAAGTATTGTTCAATAAAAAAAGGTCACCAGCCAAAACTCCATTTGCTTTTTATACTAAGCAGAAAGCAGCTGAATATCAATCATTACCTGAAAGTTTGGTCTGTAACCCTGTTTTTCCAAGGAGGAATTTTCATGCTAAACATTTTGCTCGCATATTAGGTATTTTGCTGTTGTATTTTTGTCTTTGGTAATACGTTGCTGTGTCCGTACATGACACCAACACAATGAGCAAACCAAATGTTTTTAATGAGTGAATACAATTAACCAAACGGTGTCAAAACAAATAGTAGGTTTTACAAAAAAACAACAACAGTGAACATTGTCCTTGAAAAGTTAAAGCATGAAGGGTGGTACGCAATACGCATTGAATATTGTTGTTTTCTATAGATCCCAAAAGCAAGTGTTTGCAACCTACTCCCTTGGGCCTTGAGACTGGCACCATTGTCGATCAGCAAATTACGGCGTCAAGCACTTACAGCGGCTACTTACCATCAAAAGCGCGTCTGAACAATGATGAAGGGTGTTGGGTTCCAGAGATGTAAGTGCAAGAAGCCATGTATTGTTAGGCCGTGTCGGAATGGCTGGCTTTGGCTGTGACTCTAACCGTTGCTATATGCTGTTGCTGTGGGCGGTCATTGTCCGCCCTTAGCAACAGCATAGCAACGGCCAAAGTCACAGCCAAAGCTAACAATTCCCAACGTGGCCTTATCGTACCTTATCGTAAGAGTTTATAGTTTTTGCCAGCGTTTATTTGTTTGTTTGTTGTTTGTTTGACAGCAGGGTTACGGGAGAAGAACAAACCTACTGGAGAGATTTTAACTAAACTTAGAGGGTAGAAAGCTGATGGGTCTAGAATGATTCCTCAGAGACGCATTTTTGGAAATTTGGTTCAAAATCGAAATCTTATAATATTTACAGAATCATAGGCCTACGACATTCACAGAGCCAAAACTTGGTCAGGTAGTTGCCAAGCACCATTTTACACCCGACCTGTACAATTTCTCACATTTCCCATGCAGGTGTCAGTGAAATTGACTTCAAACTTTTTGTATTTGTTTTCAATGTACGTTGCTTAAGTAATCGCTATTGGAGATAGAAGGCATCAAAGAATGTGTCCTAAACAAATTAAATATGTCAGACGTATCCGGGACATAAACAATTGACCCCTTATTTATTGACATACCCGTAGAGCAAAACATAATGACAAACTGAATTGCCAAAACCCCAAATCAGCCTGTTTCTTTTTGTACCTAGCAACGAGGGTTGCTGGATCGAGGTGGATCTGGAAGAGGTCACCGTGGTAACTGGTGTCATCAGCCAAGGTCACTTCACAAATCCTAATTACCGTGTCACGGAGTATCAAGTCAAGTATCTCGGACACTTAGATAATTCTGGGTACAAGCACGTAATGGACGACAACAGTAACATACAGGTAACGCATCACTCTAAAAACATGTTTTAAAATGTTGTTTGATAAAAAAGTTGGTTTAAATGTTAACAATTTTTCACCTGGTAACCAGCTGTTGGTAAAAAAATAATAATAGTAATTTTACCCAATGATGGTTATGTTTAACCAAAATTAACCACCGTTGGGTAGATGTACTCATTTTGATTAACTGTTGGTTACCAGTTGAACAACACAATAGTCGGTTAACAAATTGGTTAAACAATTTGACCAACGTTGGGTAAATATACCTAACATTGGTCAAATTGGAAACATTTACACAATGTTAGTTAACATTTTAACCAACTTGTTTAACTAACAAAATTGTAATACATGTTTTGAGAGTGTTGATCGTGGTTTATATATGCGTCTTTATCAATAATTGCTTCACCCCCCCCCCCCCCCCCCCCTAACCCACCGGCTGCACCAGGTTTTATGTCGGCGTTTTTTAAGCCCAGGGTGGGAATTATTTGGTCACTCACGAACACTTACCTTTAAGGTAAAATAATTCGACTGGGGGGGGGGGGGGGGGGGGGGGGGGTTCCCACCCATGCATGTCGGGGAATGTCAATACATTTTTGCCTCAGGAGTGGGGAGTATGCATGGTCACTTCAAAAGTTATAATCCCCACATCTTGGGTGTGGCAGCCTGGGGAGGGGGGAAGCAATTGATGGGCGCATGATTGATGAACAATCCAAATCTAAATAATTTCCACTTTCCACATCTGTTAGTTAAATATTTGCCTAGAAATTGGTCAGATTCTGTTGGTAAATGTTGAACAAAAACACCCAGCATTTACTAACAATACATGCTTACGCAATCGATCGTTTGCGTTTTCATCAAATAGACAAGGTCTTAAGTTTGGATATCATTTGCATTTAGATTTCAATCGAGTGATTAAGTCACAGAAATTGCTCCTTTCGTTTAAAACATCATTTAAAACGAGTATTTTCACCTAATAGCTGTCAGTTTATATTCCTGTAATTTTTCTCATTTGTTTTCAGACTTTCATCGGGAACCTTAACGATGCCCTTACTCCAATCACCAATCTATTTGATGAGGTTCATGGCTACAAAGCTGCGCATTGTGCCCACAAAGTGGTTCGGCACTGGCCCTGGTCTGCGCTTCGAACTGCTCGGCTGCCGCATTTAAAGGGGTATTACGCCCTGAAGTTTCCGAGCATTCAATGTTTTGGATTTGTTTACTTATCGCAATATTTCAAACATCTGATTGAAAGGAAAGCAATATTTGTTTAATCGTTCCCGATGCGAGAAAAGACGAAAACCACCCGGTTGTTATCATCGGACACGAAGTACGCATGCGTTTTTCCTGTCGTTTTCACTCAATGTTAGATACACATTGTGTGTGTCACATAAATTATTAGCACTGCACTAATGCACACAGTTATGTGGTTACTATGGTGGCCCTGGAGGGAATACGCATATCGTGAGTATTGACGACAATATTCGCGACAAATTTAACGACTTTCCCCCAAAGTCGTGAATATTGACGTCAATATTGACGTCAAATTTCGCGACTTGCCCCTAAAGTCGCGAATATTGACGTCAAATGTCACGACCGGACATACATTTTGACGCGAAATCTTTTCCAGCAAGCTAGGTTTTGATCGTCTTGCTCCAAGACCAAGTTCTGTATTTGTCCGGGGCGCGCCGGCCGTCTATATGCAGTTCATCATTATTATCAATACTCCGAAAACGGGCTTATTGAGGGCGCCCTCGGTTGTCACGAGAGATCAGTGGATTTGTTTAGTTCACGAGAATTGTTTCTGAACAAATCCACTGATCTCTCGTGACAATCGAGGGCGCCCCCAATAAGCCCATGTTCGGAGTATTGATGATTGATGAACTGCATAGAATAGACGGACGGCGCGACTCGGAACAAATGCAAATCTCGGTATTGAAGCAAGACTATCCAAATTCCTAGCTTGCTGAAAAATAAATCGCGTCAAAATTTATGACCAGTCGTGAAATTTGACGTCAATTTGACGTCAATATTTGTGACTTTTTGGAATAGTTGTTAAATTTGACGTCAATATTCGCGACACTGGGGAAAGTCGTAACATTTGTCTCTCCAGGGCCACCATAGGTTTCTTAGACGCAAAAGGTTTTGCACTTTAAAACACTTTACACGGCGGGAATCGTTCCATACAAGAATAACATAAAAATTCCTGTTTTTTAAAGGGTGTACATGTATATATTCTTCTTTTAAATGTTCTTTCCGATTTACATAATTTCGTTCAAAACGCGTTTTTTTTATAGCCCAATTGGGCTTGTTCAGGACGTAGTATCCCTTTAACCTATAGAGCCAGCAGACCGCGAAACGAAAATTGTAGCATTTTAAAGTTGACGATCATTACTGCCGCCGTAAAGCACTATTATTAGTATTATTAGTACGGCACAATTACAATAATTATAATATATAGCTACACCATAAAATAACTACCGCTCAAATGGCAAAGAAAGCAATTGCCTCGTACAGTGCATTGACTCTTTGAAGCAAATTGCAAATTGCGCTATTTTAAGAAAGACATTTTCCATCTTAACGAGCGCATGCAAAATTTCTTTAACGCAATTTCTTAAAAATACAACTCTGTGTATATTATTTTGTTCATATTTATGAGCAAAACTGTGATGTCATTCCGGGTAAAAACCCTCAATGGTACAGTTTTTCAGCACAAAGAAAGTTGCAATTTTTGTATATTTTGTGTGTGTGATTCGTTGTTGAGAATAATTATTGAGACTTGTACTTGTCTATCAAAAACCAATTACTGCCAAGTACTACAGTTGATGCCTATTTGCTGCAATTTGAAGGGAGGTTGCAGCTTTGACTGAATAATTGCTTTCCCGGCCTACATAATTGTACATATTAGTGTCTATTAAGTATCAATGATGTTGGTGTGATATATTTTGGGTGTTGGATCTTATATCAACAGTGGACCCTATGGACATTCAAATTACGATTGGGGTCTAATACATGTCTATTGAATATTTGCCTTGTATATTGCCTTGTATATGTTAAAGTATTTTCTTGATTTCATTCATATTTAAACTTGAATTTCATTCATATAGGTCAGCAACCTAAAATTAGAAATGTTCCTGGTCTAGCCGTGACAGTCGGTACACGGAAGTTAGCCAATACACAAACTTGTTCTGCAAATGTTTTCAATGACCACATTTGAACATAAACCCTATAAATTGAACCGTGTCGCAAAGATTCATGCGCCTAATCAGAGCCTCCGTTACAAACAGACCAAGGCCGTTTTCCAAACCCCTGGCTTTGGCTCCGTTCTGGCTGCAGCCTATTGCTGAACTGTATGAATGAAGCCTGAGACGAAGACAAAGCTGGGGTTCGAAAAACAGCCCAAAGTCTGCAAACCAACTTCGACCCCACCGCGCCTATTGGTCCATTCGCTTAGACATCTGAGGTGTTCATCCTCCAACGTAACAATTAAAATTAATCGAAAAACCTGGCTCAGGATGGAAAACCCCCACATGGATTTTTTTTATTTTATTTTTTAGAAAGTGCACTTAGTTTTCACTAAATTACTACCCCACCTGAGGACGACTAGAGCATACTGGTCGAAACGTCGTGTTAAACCACCGGTTCGTATCAGAACCATCCCTATACCTCTTCTCAAAAGAGATCCTTTTACATGGTGTTACCGCAAATTGTTCTAAGACAATTATTACCCAAAAAGGATGTAAAATAGTATTCATAAGCTTAAGAGGAGTCTAAATTCGCACAACATTTTGTCTATTGGATTGTTTTTGTAACTTTGTTTGTTTTGTCACACAATTGCGATTATTATTCTTTTAAGTAATTAATTATGCAGTCATTTTAAACGTAAACTATTTTAAAATACAAAATCTGTTTATCGGGCCTGAAAATGTTGACAAATTTGAACTCTTAAGTCTTCATAGCGCCAACTATAGGATGTTAGAAGATAATGTGAAGAAGTTACAGTTCTAGAGGTGGGAGGAAAACCCCAGAATAATATTCTGGGGAAAACCCACGGAATCAGGCAGGGACTGAAAACCCAATCCACATATTGGCCCAGGCCGGATTCGAACACGGGTCACAGCAGTGGAAGGCGAGGAAAGAACCGCTGCGCCAACTTAACTCCCCGTGGTGAATGGCAGGATTCGAACTTGGTTCTGATTAATTCAGACCGAGTTTTCAGATATGTAAAAAATTAGTTTCAAATTGTTTACATTCAACAATAAAATACCAGTCGTTCTTCTTGTTAATCCTAACATAAATTTTGAGTTTCGGGAAGGCTAGGTCAGGGAACCCGGCCAGGCTAATAATTGTGTGGTATAATAAGAAAACAAAGGTTTATATTTTGAGAGTTGATTTCCAACCATTCTATAACTCATTTGTTCATTCATTCATTTGTGGTTTATTCATTAAAACACCCCAAACAAAATTTAAATTGGCTAGAAATGTTGGATTTACAATATGGTAAAATTACATACAATCATGAGATTAAACTGGTACAGGAAAACTAACGATTTATTTGCGTGATAGTTTTCTAAAATTGTGCTTTTAATAATATCTGATGTCGAAGCTGGCAATGGACAGAAGGCAATGGCGGGCCGCGGGATTCCAAAATGTGACAAAATGGCGATTGCAGCAATTAATGTTCTATTCACCATCTGTTTTGTATTAAGTGGAACCATGGATTACAGATACGTGGTTTTGGGCTGCGCACTGTGCAATACAGGCTGGATAGAGTTTGGTAATCGCTGCCATCTCATCGTCAACAAGCTGAAAACTGTCCAGGATGCCGAGGCGCACTGTCAGGGCCTGTCCCGCCCTGGAACTTCCGGCTTATCTTATGTCGATCAACAGCGAGAGGGAGGACGGCTTCTTCAAGGAATACGCCTAGATCGTAAATGGTCTGGACTCTGGAAAGCTCACTGTGGATCGGCCTATTTCGTCACAACGCTGATCCAGAATAGTTGGATGGAAGCCAGGACAGCTACCGCAACTGGGCTCCAGTGAAACCAAACGGTGGGCAGTCTTGCTTCGAATGGGTCATTTCTAATGGTAAATGGGCAAATTGTTCAGGCAACAAAAAATGTTAATTTGTCTGCGAGATGCCGTACAGATTTACCACAAATTAAGTGACCATGTGTAACAATAATCAAGGAGAATCAAGGCAAATGTTATGACGGTATAACGCGCGAATGCGTCAATTACAGATAATTGGCATACGGTGACCGCACCGCATCTCCAATAAGGCACTATAATTGTCGCTGCAAGTGTGGTCCGCTCAGAATCAGGACCCTTGAAGCACGTTGCCGAATCTTCGGCCATGTCCTGCGACTACCAAGAGACGTACCTGCTCTGAAATTCATCAATAAGTACTTCGGCATAGAAGCAGGCATGGAAGGTTGGCAAGGAAGCCCGAGTACCACACTACCAATCGCTCTCGACAACGACCTGAAGACAGTGGGCAAGCGTCTACACAACACCGCCAACTTGGAGCAGCTACGGCTACTGACAAAGGAGGAGGGGAGGATGCTGACGAGGAAGATCGTCGAAACGGCAGAAAGTGAAACTGGCAGAATGTTTATGACAGCAACGCGAAAGCTGCTTCACACACACAAAACACTATTTACCATTTAGGCCTATACCATTAAATTAATAATGCATCCGAATTACTTGGCTGCGGCTTGATATTACACACGAGTCTATAAGAAAGTGGCTGTAGCCGCCACCATAATCTCAAGCCTCAGCCAAATAATGCTGACACGGTCTTTACGGTATGTTTTCGATCTTAACAAAAATCGGTTATTAATACCCTGTCTGGCGATTTGTTTTTGCACGGCTGCACGGATAATCCTTTAGTTATTATGCGAACTTAAAGGGTAACTGAAATTCAAAACTTTAATATGTCGAAATATACGCTTTAATAACGCTGAATACTGCAAAAACCTCTTATTTGTTTAGGTTTGCTCATTAATCGTGACCCTAAAATGAAAAGCAATATGCGCCGTGCCCCGCCCACAAAAGATGACGTCACGGTAAGAATATAGCGTGGCTATACCAGGCTATGCCTAGCCTGGAATACAAGGCTGCACTGTATCCGCAACGTAGAATCACGTTTATCATAACACCAAACGTGTACATAGCCCACAATGCATTATTATACGTACTTATCACACACGCGTACACCGTTGTGCGCGCCCACGCCCCGCGCACATGGGAACCAGCTGAGTATGTATAATGCATTGCGGGCTATGTACACGTTTTATTTAGTGTTGTGGCAAACGTGATCCCACGTTGCGGATACAGTGCAGCCTTGTATTCAAGGCTAGGCTTAGCCTGGTATAGCCACGCTATATTCTTACAGTGACGTCATCTTTTGTGGACGGAGCACGGCGCATATTGCTTTTCATTTTAGGGTCACGATTAATGAGCAAACCTAAACAAATAAGAGGTTTTTGCAGTTAAGTATTCAGCGTTATTAAAGCGTATATTTCGCCATATTAAAGTTTTGAATTTCAATTAACCTTCAAAATCGACTAGCGTAATGCGATGAGTTCAAGTAAGACCTTTTTTTCGATCTGGCATTTCAACGATCAATGATTTTGTATATTAAACGCCAACTTACGTGTTTCGCACGAGGTAATAAAGTTGCTGTTACATTACGCTTGATCACGTCTGGGGAGTACCATGTACCACTTTGTTTTGAAAGTTTAGGTATTTTAAAATTCTGAAAGTTTGAGTGAAGTCTGAAATATTATTAATGTCATATATGGTGGTTTTTTCAGGGATAAACCAAGCCGGTTTTTTTTACTTAGAACGCTGAGCATTGTATATATTCTATAATCAAGTAGAAGTTACCTTGGTCATTTTATGGCCTGGTAACGTGCAAACTGAAAGGCATTATATGATGTTATGTTATGGCGGATAACTTAGACACAGTATTAAATATTGACTGTGCGCCGCTTTTACCACCGTCAAGGGAAATTTAAGGCTGAATTTGGAAGGAATGCGAAATTTAATGACACTTAAAATATAAAATATGCAGAGTAATAAGCATACAAAGCCTTCATCCAATTAGGGGAAAATGAACTGCGTAGCTCCGCCTCCTGGTGATCACTTTCACGTACTATATGTATAAACCTATTAAAATGTTTACATAAATGCACTTGCGCGAGAGGCGTCATCGCATTTTTGTTCACCCGTGTTGTCTTCGAACTTACATCTCCGTTCATCCGTTTGAATACAAGCAGCATGAAGTTGTCGGCGTCTCTAATTGCTGTGTCAGTGGTGTCGGTGCTAGCAGGTAATGTAAATTCTACACTATAATGGATGTAAAATCTTTAATTCTAGAAGAAAAACGATACCAAGACATCTCGATTTAGGCTAGAATGCTATTTGCATCGCTGCTTTGTTCGGAGGCCAGAGTCCACATTTGATCTTTGGTGTGGGGAAAAGGATTCGAGCGTAGAGACTAGAATCTGAACAGCAGGACCGTCTATAGGCGGGTGGGTGTCAAAAAATGTTTGGGACCTTACCTGTCCTCGGAGCAACAAACCAAAGGCTTCCTTGACTTACCGTCCTCTCTCGCAGTGACCAAATTCGTTAATATGAATAGGAACCGGTTGATGTTACCAAAATCTCCACCAAGATATTCCCACTCGCATTATTCTCATGACCATCTGTTTAGGGTTGCGTTTTAGAAGAATCGTGCAATTATAAAACAAATAAGGAAATGAAGTGAAGATTTTTGTTTTATTATCGGCAGTTGTTGTATGAAAATGTCACAATTTGCAATACTTAAAACTGCAAAATGTTTCTACATCCAAATAATAATTCAAATTTCGTTAAGAAATCGTTCAATAACTAAACCCTACCAAACACACCCACCCACCTGCTTTCCGTATTTGAATTTCAGCTTCATCCACCACGCATCGAGGAACGCGGAGGCAAATGGATGGAAATAATGTGTACAATTATCGGTTGATATCATTATTTATCTTGAAATGAAATCACTTTAGCTTGTTAGAAAGTTGTTTTCATTAATCAGCGTTCATTTCTGCATTTGATCGCTGTGAGATAAAATTGCTATATAGAAAACCTATACAGTGCGTCTAAACAAAAGCAAACAAAATATAACAACATTTCACACGTAGAATGTGTAACCAACCTAAATAATATAGATATGGTTTGAAAGATACATCGTTCCACTTTCAAATGAGAAATCAAACGTCCAAATCTGATAATGTTTGACAGAGTTATGAGTCATTCCCCAAGAGAGGTCAAAATGACCACAGGACCAAGTTTTTCGATTTTGTTTGGATGTGCAAGTCTTGATGAGTTAGTCTTGCATACGCACTGTGGACCTCCGAACAATATAGGTCCACACGATGCGGGAAGAGGTTACGGTGTGTGGACTTGCACACGTCCACAATCCGTTTTTCAGTTTCCGAAAAAGAGCGCTAGAAGAAAAACGGGTTAGGGTTATATATAGAAAAGATAGAAGGGACAGCTGAGAGGCTCATAATCCAAATTTGAGGGTAAATTTGTTTTGGGGAAGCGAGAAAAATGAGTATTTAGTCAAAGTTTGTTAACTACACGAAGACAAAGGAATGTCCACAGTGCGTATGTAAGGTAAAGCTGGGTGAGCTGCTAGTGTTTAGCAATGTCCACTTCCTAAACAATGTTCAATGGCTAAACACTGATTATCCATCCTGATGCTAAACATGTTTAGTATGTAAGCACGTTTATAAACATGAATTTTGTTTACTGGGTAAAAACAGTTTTTGCAGTGTAGGCCAGGCAATCTTTGTCCTAGTGCCTAAAATCAGAAAACTTGGTCCCATGGTCATTTTACCTCTCTTGGGAAATTACCATATGTCAAACATGATCAGATTTGGACGTTTGGTATCTCATTTTAAAGTGGAAATGTGTATCTTTCAAACCATAATATCTAGGTTCATGTTGGTTGAATATTCTATGTTAGTAGAATTCCATTATATTTTGTTTGCATTTTTATGAGATATGATACACTGTATATCGTGTCATTGTTTTTTTAACCCGGCCAACAATTTTCCCCAATAATCTTCAGTGTTGGTCTTGTCTGACAAAGTCTGTTATCTCGGCTCGCAAAACGACCCATGGTCTGGTGTCCAATCCCGTTGGTTTTTACCCTACGGAGACCCGTGCGAATGCACAGCCATTCGTCTCGCCGGGATGAATAGCTGGCCGAAATTGCAGCTGGCGGCACCGCTGGAAAATGTCAAACTCAGCGAGGACCGCCAGGAAATTCGATCAATCTTCGGCTGCCCATCAGGTAATATATTATATTATATTTGATATTAATAAATACCTTGAAGAGCAGATAGCTTCTGATTGATCGAGACTCGATCACGTGGGGGTGTATTAACATGTAAAGACCGGTGTCGTATACAAATTAGACTCCTATTAAAATCTGACTCTTTTTTTTCTATTACATTGTACATATAATTGGTTAAACCCTCTCACGTGACAGGTCATGCTCCTAATTATCCCCACTTAAGCATGCGCACTACCAATGAGTCCAGATTTAATGGAGTCTGAAACTCACGCTACACCGGCTTCAAGAACAAGCGAATAAATGGCCTCAGCATTAACAGCGGCAATGGACCGATCCGGATTTTACAATAAGCCCCGCCCACCTTAGCAACGGCATGGCGACGCCATTACCTCGGTCAAGTTGCACACATGTACAGTACATGTACGTGTAGGCTAGGCGTAGAACACGTACAACGAAAATGTTGATTTAAACCGTAGGCGGGGACATAATTACTACCAGTAAGCTAGCGGGCGAACTAAAAGGATGACCATCATTTTAAGGAACGGTATAGAAGTACATGGAGGATGGTTAAGTTGCAGTTGGGGGAAATGAAGCATGCATGCATGTCAATTTATATGGACGGTGTACATGTAAGTGTTGCTTGGTAAGTCACTACGTACCGGTACTGAAATAAATCGCGTATTTTGTCACAACAGGATTAAACCATAGCCTAATTAATAGACTGCTATACATGGATGATGTAGATAGAGCATTAACTCTACATAGGCCCCTATCGTACCTGAGACTGCACTGTCCTTGACCTTGTTTCTTCTTGACATTCCTGCCGTTCACGTCATACGAGTTCAACGGTAATTCTCATTTTCGAGATTTGTTTTGGTATTTAACGGGGAAAAATAATGTCGTAATCCGAGTACCAGCGTGTTATTTACATATTTCATGACCATTTCATACATATTTTTGACAATTTTTAAAACTCCATACAGCCGTATTTTGATTGACAAATACGGTGCTTTTTCGTACCGAAGCTATTTGTTTGTGTACACGTTTCTATCCACAATGTGATGGTTTGACCGAGCTAATGGCGGACCACGCCTGTAGCAACCGTTGCTAAGGTACCTGAACAAAACTCGTAATCTTATTGGTCAATGCGCGCGTAGTGATTGACAGGCCGGATCGGTCCATAGTGAAGACCTGTGATCAATTTTATGGAGCTGCTAAGCACAAACAAATGCTAAGGACAAACAAGTATTGTTCAATAAAAAAAGGTCACCAGCCAAAATCCATTTGCTTTTTATACTAAGCAGAAAGCAGCTGAATATCAATCATTACCTGAAAGTTTGGTCTGTAACCCTGTTTTTCCAAGGAGGAATTTTCATGCTAAACATTTTGCTCGCATATTAGGTATTTTGCTGTTGTATTTTTGTCTTTGGTAATACGTTGCTGTGTCCGTACATGACACCAACACAATGAGCAAACCAAATGTTTTTAATGAGTGAATACAATTAACCAAACGGTGTCAAAACAAATAGTAGGTTTTACAAAACAAAAAAAACAGTGAACATTGTCCTTGAAAAGTTAAAGCATGAAGGGTGGTACGCAATACGCATTGAATATTGTTGTTTTCTATAGATCCCAAAAGCAAGTGTTTGCAACCTACTCCTTTGGGCCTTGAGACTGGCACCATTGTCGATCAGCAAATTACGGCGTCAAGCACTTACAGCGGCTACTTACCATCAAAAGCGCGTCTGAACAATGATGAAGGGTGTTGGGTTCCAGAGATGTAAGTGCAAGAAGCCATGTATTGTTAGGCCGTGTCCGAATGGCTGGCTTTGGCTGTGACTTTAACCGTTGCTATTATGCTGTTGCTGTGGGCGGTCATTGTCCGCCCTTAGCAACAGCATAGCAACGGCCAAAGTCACAGCCAAAGCTAACAATTCCCAACGTGGCCTTATCGTACCTTATCGTAAGAGTTTATAGTTTTTGCCAGCGTTTATTTGTTTGTTTGTTGTTTGTTTGACAGCAGGGTTACGGGAGAAGAACAAACCTACTGGAGAGATTTTAACTAAACTTAGAGGGTAGAAAGCTGATGGGTCAAGAATGATTCCTCAGAGACGCATTTTTGGAAATTTGGTTCAAAATCGAAATCTTATAATATTTACAGAATCATAGGCCTACGACATTCACAGAGCCAAAACTTGGTCAGGTAGTTGCCAAGCACCATTTTACACCCGACCTGTACAATTTCTCACATTTCCCATGCAGGTGTCAGTGAAATTGACTTCAAACTTTTTGTATTTGTTTTCAATGTACGTTGCCTAAGTAATCGCTATTGGAGATAGAAGGCATCAAAGAATGTGTCCTAACAAATGTCTAAAGATGTCAAACAATAGACCCCCTTATTTATGGACATACCATAGGGCAAAACATAATGACAAACGGAATTGCCAAATTCAGCCTGTTTTCTTTTTGTACCTAGCAACGAGGGTTGCTGGATCGAGGTAGATCTGAAAGAGGTGACCATGGTAACTGGTGTCATTAGCCAAGGTTCAGTAACTGATCCTAATTACCGGGTCACGGAGTATCAAGTCAATTATCTGGGACCCTTAGATAATTCTACGTACAATGACGTAATGGACGGCAACGGTAACATACAGGTAACGCATCGCTCTAAAAAACATGTTTTGAAAATGTTGTTGGATAAAAAGGTTGGTTAAAATGTTAACAATTGTTTTTACCAACTGTTGTGTTGTTCACCTGGTAACCAACTGTTGGTAACAAAATAGTCATTTTACCCAATGATGATTATGATTAACCACCGTTGGGTAGATGTACTCATTGTGATTAACTGTTGGTTACCAGGTGAACATCACAATAGTTGGTTAACAAATTGAATAAACAATTTGCCCAACGATGTGTAAATATACCTAACATTGGTCAAATTTGAAACATTTACACAATGTCGGTTAACATTTTAACCAACTTGTTTAACTAACGCAATTTTAATACATGTTTTGAGAGTGTTGAACATGGCTTATTATATGCGTCTTTATCAAATGCCTCCTTCACCCCCCCCCCCCCCCCCCCCCCCTCCCTCTCCCCTAACCCAGCGGCTGCCCCAGGTTTTATGTTGGGGTTTAATCACGTTTTTCAAGCCCAGGATGGGGATTATTTGGTCACTCACGACCACTTTAACCTTTAAGGTAAAATAGTTTGGCGTAGAAGAAATAAAATCTACGAGGTGGGGTGCCCCACCCATGCATGTCGGGGAATGTCAATACAATTTTGACTCAGGAGTGGGGAGTATTCATGGTCACTTCCAAACTTATAATCCCCACATCTTGGGTGTGGCAGCCTGGGGAGGGGGGAAGCAATTGATGGGCGCATGATTGATGAACAATCCCTGCTTAATCCTTTCCAAATCTTAATAATTTCCACTCTACACATCTGTTAGTTAAATATTTCCTAGAAATTGGTAAGATTCTGTTGGTAAATGTTGAACAAAAACACCCAGCATTTACTAAGAATACATGCTTACGCAATCGATCGTTTTCGTTTTCATCAAATAGACAAGATCTTAAGTTTGGATATCATTTGCATTTATATGAGTTCAATCGAGTGATCAAGTCACAGAAATTGCTCCTTTCGTTCAAAGCATAATTTAAAACGTATTTTCATCTAATAGCTGTCATTTATTCCTGTAATTTCTCAATTTGTTCAGACTTTCACTGGGAACCTTAACGATGCCATTACTCCAATCACCAAACTCTTTGATGAGGTTGTCATGGCTACAAAGCTGCGCATTGTGCCCACAAAGTGGTTTGGCCCTGGCCCTGGTCTGCGCTTTGAACTGCTCGGCTGCCGCATTTAAAGGGGTATTACGCCATGAAGTCTCCGAGCATTTAATGTTTTGGATCATTTAATGTTTAATCGTTCCCGATGCGAGAAAAAACAAAAACCACCCGGTTGTTATCATCGGACACTGAGTACGCATGCGTTTTTCCTGTCGTTTTCACTCAATGTTAGATACACGTTGTGTGTGTCACATAAATTATTAGCACTGCACCAATGGTGCGAAATACGGTACCCTCTGATGGAGACATGAACACAATGTGTACAATGAACACAAAACGTCTCCGGAGGGTAAATTTCTATAGATGAATAGGTCTCCACTGGGAATTTCACGAATTAGATTTACTTAAATTACTCAAAAACTAGGATTAGGATGTGGGTTAAGGTTAGTGTTTGGGTTAGTGTAGACCTATAATATAGGGTATATTGGGTCGAAATTTCAACCCAGAAAAAAAATTATGGTTAAAATGGGAGCATTTTGAAAAACGTGTCTCCACAGTGATACAAAAATGCGAATGTTTGCACACAATTATGTGGTTACTATTGTGGTCCTGTAGGGAATACGCATATCGTAAATACTGACGTCAATATTCGCGACAAATCCAAAGTCGCGAATATTGACGTCAATAATGACGTCAAATGTCACGATTTCCCCAAAAGTCGTGAATATTGACGTCAAATTTGACGTCGATATTCGCGTCAAATTTAACGTCTTTTCTATTGACGTCAATATCGACGACAAATCTCGAGACTTGTCCCCAAAGTCGCGAATATTAACGTCAAATTAGACGTCAAATTTCACGACCACATACACTTTGACGCGAATTGCAGTCTTGCTCAAAGACCAAGTTTTTTATTTGTCCGGGGCGCGCCGTCCGTCTACATAGTTCATCAATAATTATCAATACGCTTATTGAGGGCGCCCTCGATTGTCACGAGAGATCCGTGGATTTGTTTTAAATTCAGTTCACGAGATTTGTTTCTGAACTTAAACCAAATCCACTGATCTCTCGTGACAATCGAGGGCGTCCTTAATAAGCCCGTTTTCGGAGTAGTGATGATTGATAAACTGCATAGACTAGACGGACGGCGCGCCCCTGAACAAATGAAAATCTCGGTATTCTAGCAAGACTATCCAATCCCTAGCTTGCTGGGAAAAATAATCGCGTCAAAATGTATGACCGGTCGTGAAATTTGACGTGAAATTTGACGTCAATATTTGCGACTTTGGGGGCAAGTCGCCAAATTTGACGTCAATATCGGCTTCAAATTTGACGTCAATACTCGCTACTTTTTGGAATAGTTGTGAAAATGACGTCAATATTGACTTCAATATTCGCGACTTTGGGGATAGTCGTAAAATTTGTCGCGAATATTGACGTCAATATTCACGATATGCGTGTCCTTCCAGGGCCACCATAGGGTTTCTTATACGCAGAAGGTTTACACTTTACGGCGGGAATCACCAACAAGAACTACAAACCGCTCGAGTTGTTGTGGTCGCAAAAGTGGACCCCGAAACTCGTTCTATACAAGAATAACACAAATATGCCTTGTTTTTAAAGGATATTAGTGTGAATGTATATATATAATGTATAAACTGTTCTTTTCGATTTACATAATTTCGTTCAAATAATTTTGCCCAATTGGGCTTTTTCAGGACGTAGTATCCCTCTAAACCTATAGAGCCAGCAGACCGCGAAACGAAAATTGTAGCATTTTAAAGTTGACGATCATTACTGCCGCCGTAAAGCACCATTAGGCCTATTAGTATTATTAGTACACAACCATGCACAATTACATTAGAATATATAGCTACACCATAAAATAACTACCGCTCAAATGACAAAGCAATTGCCTCGTACAGTGCATTGACTCTTTGAAGCAAATTGCAAATTGCGCTATTTCGAGAAAGAAATTCTCCATCTTAACGGGCGCCTGCAAGGAATTTCTTTAACGCAATTTTTTGAAAATACATCTCTGTGTCCCATTTTTAAAAACATTTATGAGCAAAACTGTGATGTCATTCCGGGTAGAAACCTCAATGTTACAGTTTTCAGCACAAACAAAGTTGCAATTTTTGTATATTTGTTTGTGTGATTCGTTGATGAGAATAATTATTGAGACCTGTACTTGTCTATCAAAAAACAATTACTAACAAGTACTACATTTTGATGCCTATTTGCTGCAATTTGAAGGGAGGTTGCAGCTTTGACTGAATAATTGCTTTCCCGTCCTACATAATTATTTTACATATTGGTGTCTATATATTATCAATGATGTTGGTTTGATATATTTTGTGTGTTGGATCTTATATCAACAGTGGACCCTATGGACATTCAAATTACGATTGGGGTCTAATACATGTCTATTGAGTAATTTCCTTGTATATTGCCTTGTATATATTAAAGTATTTTCTTGATTTCATTCATATTTAAACTTGAATTTCATTCATATAGGTCAGCAAGCCTAAAACTAAAAATGTTTCTGCATGGTCTAGCCGAGTCAGTCAGTACACGGCAGTTAGCCAATACACGAACTTGTTTTTCAAATGTTTTCAATGAGCACATTTGAACATAAACCCTATAAATTGAACTGTGTCGTTCAGAAAATGACATCACAACAATACCGCCCTTCCGGGGGAAAACCCTATCTTGAGCCACGCAGCGCTTTTACGAGCTTTCTACTAATAAAAGCGCTCAAACCCTGCGGACATTCGGCAAGGTCTGTGGTTAGCGCAAAGATTCATGCGCCTAATCAGAGCCTCAGTTACAAACAGACCAAGGCCGTTTTTCAAACCCCTGGCTTTGGTTCCGTTCTGGCTACAGCCTATTGCTGAACTGTATGAATGAAGCCTGAGACGAAGACAAAGCTAGGGTTCGAAAAATAGCCCAAAGCCTGCAAACCAACTTCGACCCCAACGCACATATTGCCTATTGCATGGTCCATTCGCTTAGACATCTGAGGTGTTCTCACAACATGTTCATCCTCCCACGTAACAATACAATTAATCGGAAAAATTGTAGAAATTAACGAACAGAACGTGAAATACCGCTTTGCTATTATATATTAATACAAAATACGAAACATAAACGACTTAAAAGCTACGTAAACGCCAATAAAATTAAGTATAGTGGTAGAAATTGTCATTTTACAAGGGGTGGACGTTCATGTCATGTATTGGCCAACTTGTTTAATGACTGCTGTGAATGTCCGAAGGGTTTGAGGGCGACAATTCAAGAGCACGTAAAACTCTGCGTGGCTCAGGATGGAAAACCCCCAAATGAATTTTTTTTATTTTCCACTAAATTACTACCCCACCTGAGGACGACCAGAGCATACTGGTCGAAACGTCGTGTTCAACCACCGGTTCTCTGAACCACCCTACCTCTTCTCAAAAGAGATCCTTTCACAATGATGTTACCGCAAAACTGAAGAGGAGTCTAAATTTGCACATTTCTTCTATTGGATTGTATAATAATTCCGCTTTGTAGTCACGATCTTTAGGTTTTTGTAACTTTGTTTGTTTTTGTCACAAAATTGCGATTATTATTCTTTTCAGATAGCAGAATTGCATTATGCGTAAATAATTGACCATTTGCGTGTGGAATTTAAATAATATCTGGTACACTGACTTGTTCACTCAACTTGGCACAGTTTGACTTTAAATTATCCAGACCAAATACACTGTTGCTATAGCACGTGATTCGGGGCAAGCTCTTGTATAGTTACGTTAGAGACGCTCAGCACCAATACATTGTTCACAATGGTTGAGAATGGTACAAAGACACCAGAGCCGGGGGTTGCTAGCGTAAGGTTTGCCCCGAATCACGTGATATAGCAACAATGTCTTTGGTCTGGAGATATTAAATGTAAACTGTGCCAAGCTGTGTGAACAAGTCAATGTACCAGATATTATTCAAATTCAACACGCAAATGGACAATTACATTAGGTGTGTTTAAATTATTTAGTAATAAATTATGCAGTCATTTTAAATGTAAACTATTTTAAAATACAAAGTCTGTTTTGGGGCCTGACATTTAAGATCTTAAGTCTCCGGTTTCATTTTGACCACTCAAGTATTTTATTTGTTTATTTCATTCAACACCCAATAGCGCTATGACGCCAATTACAGGATGAGAAAAGATAATGTGGGGAAGTTTTAGAGGTGGGAGAAAAACCCCAGAAGAATATTCTAGGGAAAACCAACGGAGTCAGGCAGGGACTGAAAACCCAATCCACATAATTATTGGCCCAGGCCGGATTTGATCCCGGGTCACAGCAGTGGAAGGCGAGGAAAGAACCGCTGCGCCAACTTAACTCCGCATGGTGAATGGCAGGATTCGAACTTGGTTCTGATTAATTCAGACCGAGTTTTCAGATATGTAAAAAATGAATTTCAAATTGTTTACATTCAACAATAAATTACCAGTCGTTCTTCTTTTTAATCCTAACATAAATTTGGAGTTTCGGGAAGGCTAGGTCAGGGAACCCGGCCAGGCTAATAATTGTGTGGTATCATAAGAAAACAAAGGTTTCTATTTTGAGAGTTGATTTCCAACCATTCTATAACTCATTTGTTCATTCATTCATTTGTGGTTTATTCATTAAAACACCCCCAAACAAAAAGTAAATTGGCTAGAAATGTTGGATTTACAATATGGTAAAATTGCATACAATCATGAGATTAAACTACACGTAGTACAGTAGAACTAACGATTTATTTGCGTGGTTGTTTTCTAAAATTGTGCTTTTAATTAATATGACGTCGAAGCTGGCAATGGGCAGAAGGCAATGGCGGGCCGCGGGATTCCAAAATGTGACAAAATGGCGATTGAAGCATTTAATCTTCTATTCACTGATTGATTTCTGTGCCACTAAATAGCCCGTGGTCGTATTAACATTGTAAAGGAGGCAACAACAAGAGGCGTTTTTTAGATTGCACAAATGGCGGAAATGACTGCCTAATAATGAATTGGAATGACCGAATAATAAGTCTTTGAATTTGAATGCTGTTTGCTTGAATTGTTAAATTGAATGGTTATTTTGTTAAATCGAATGACGCAACAGTACTTTTGACTAGTAGACTAGGCACACAAAGGTGAAAAGTCATCTGGAAAGCAATGTAAGCAGCAAATCATGCTCAAAGTGGGCAACACTTATTTTAATGGTAATTTGACCCTGCTGATTATGAAAATGCCTGTTGCCCAAAAAACAAATCAACCGAAAGCCCAAATTCAAGATGGCGGCTAAAATGGCCGCTAAAACAGGAAAAACCATGACGCATGTCATATTACTAGCGCAAAAGATAGTTATTCGGATAGCAAACAAAATAAAAACGTGCTTGGGACAACATAATTATTATAACAAGCAGCTAAATGTATTTGTAAGTCAATGTTGAGGCCAAATTTGTTTTATTTTGTAGAGTTTGTATTTAGCGCCCTCTATTCCAGTAGCAAACGTATAACTGTGGTAGCCATCTTGCTCGGCAGCAGTCCTATGTGCAGTTCGTAATTAGGCGGTTTTGGGGCCATGTTTGAAGGCCAAATAAGAATTGTTTAGCAGTCTGGGTTAGAAGATAGTACAGATTATTTCGATGGTGTCAGGTCAACTCGCCCCCTGACCGACTCGCCCCTTACCTACTCGCCCCTTTCCAACTCGCCCCCTGACCGACTCGCCCCCTGACCGACTCGCCCCCTGACCGACTCGCCCCCTGACCGACTCGCCCCCTGACCGACTCGCCCCCTGACCGACTCGCCCCCTGACCGACTCGCCCCCTGACCGACTCGCCCCCTGACCGACTCGCCCCCTGACCGACTCGCCCCCTGACCGACTCGCCCCCTGACCGACTCGCCCCCTGACCGACTCGCCCCCTGACCGACTCGCCCCCTCATATGGAAACGTTTTCCCGGATTTGTCTCATAAAAGAATTTGACCACATGAGCGCTCTGTGAAATCCACAGGACCGAGGCGTGCACAAGGTCACGCGCCACTGACCTTTACTGTAGGGCAGTTCCATTGTAGAAATGGGTAAATAAACAGTGAATAAACAGTAGCACAAAATAATGGTAACAAATCGCGTAGTGTAGTTCCACTGTAAAGTATTTGAACGACTTACTTTTCTGATTATTACATCAATACCATAGCAAAACATGAATTAAATTGAAAACAATTGCTACTCGTAACTACACAGTCAAAATGTATCCGAAGGCTAGTGTATGAAACTCGCGCGGCGTGGCGAGAGAATCCACCCCTACAGCTTTAATGGTATAATCCAGTAAAAACCAGAGAAAAATGGTTTTATTTGTAAAAGTTCACTTTAAATTCAACCCAAAACTTAAGAGATAGCTTAAAACATAGTCTTACATGTTACTAATAAATAACATTTATACTAAATATCGTAGAATTGTAGCATTTGACGATGAAAGAACATGAGTGGCAAGTGGTAGCGTCACAAGTGATGCTTCGCGTACTAGCGCATCCGGGACCTTTAGATGAAAGGTCATTTCAGACGCTAGCTGTTAATGGTCAATGCTCTTTGAAGCCTTTGTTCCGACGAAATTATTTAACCAATCAAAATAAGTTTTATATCACAAGAAAGCTAACAATCAGCATATTCATAAACCGCTAGGCCCAAAGCAGTCTGGTCACGATGAAACGAGTGAGGGCTTGCGAAAGCGGATCATGTACAAAGAAACTCGCTGTTTTGCCAACTCTCCCACGTAAAAAACCGGACATCTTGCAGACTTACTATGTTTTTTCCGACGAAACTGAGAAACTGACTGGTATTATTTTTAGGTTTTAGATTTGATGAATAGTTGTTCTAGTGACTCCCGGGCGGCCCAATGCTAGCAATGAAAGCACTTTTTTATAAAATCACTTTTTCGTGAAAAAATGCTGATTTTCCCTATGTACACAGGCCGCACGGAGCGGATGAGACAACGTTTCCATATGGACCGACTCGCCCCCTGACCGACTCGCCCCCTGACCGACTCGCCCCCTGACCGACTCGCCCCCTGACCGACTCGCCCCCTGACCGACTCGCCCCCTGACCGACTCGCCCCCTGACCGACTCGCCCCCTGACCGACTCGCCCCCTGACCGACTCGCCCCCTGACCGACTCGCCCCCTGACCGACTCGCCCTATAGGGTGCACTGTCCTAATTCAAGTCCCATTGAAAACAGTGTAAAATAAACAAAGTTTAGGGCCAAGTTTCATGCAAACCAACATCACTGGGGTTTATCAAACAACAATCAGATTATTGTCTTGGCCTTTATCTTTCCATTTCTTTTCAATTTTGGGTGGGTTAGCCAATTACATTTTTTAATATTCACACCAAAAGAAACTCACCTCCCGAAAAGTGATACTTTCCCAGCCTGCACGCAGCCATTTTACAAATGGCATCCCTCCACGTTCTTGGGCAATTAGGACCCATTTTTCAACCGTAATTTTGTCAAGTCTGCCTTCAGATTGAAGCTCAGAAACCAGGGAGTTGATCCCATGCTAAATTTACACAATCCCACCATTTCTTTTACCAAACGGACTCCTTTTTCAAAAGAAATTGTGGGGGCACATTTCATGCTAATGAGACCGCGGAGAAATTCTCCCTTCAATTAGGACAGTGCACCCCTTACTAACTCGCCCCCTGACCGACTCGCCCCCTGGCCGACTCGCCTCCTGACCGACTCGCCCCCTGACCGACTCGCCCCCTGGTTTGATTTGTAACATGTATTTTTAATTCTATAATTTGTATCATTTGCCCTCGTAGAACTTAACAACTGAAAAGACGATGTGGGTAAACTTTTTCCTTGATTATTTTCTTGCATAGGCCCTAATCTCGATTATTTTTATCTAAGTTTTAGAAAATACCTTTTGATGTTCGTTTCGGTGGTGGAAATTAAAGACAAAGCAGTAGGCCTAAATCCTCGAAGCCAAAAAAGTTAAACTCATAACAATTTATTTATACATTTATATATTTAAAGAAAATTGGGGGGGGGGGGGAAATAATCATGTTTGGTTCTTGTTTTTATGAGGGTTTTTTCGGAGCGCGGGGGGACAAGTTGATCGCATAATTTGATGCAATTTTGTTTACTGCTTTCCAACCCAATAGGGCTTTTCAAGGAAGCTATAGGGAATCTGTCAATCACTCCACCATTCTTTGTTACGAAAACCAACGCTCTTACTGAGGGATTGAACTGGGTGTGACGCTCATCTACAAAACTGTCGGCTCCCTCTGATCAGTCCGCCAAACGTGGTGAAAGATGGTGAAAAACCCAGATCAAAAAGCTGACAGTGAATACAATAAAGTCGCTAATTTGACCAATGAGGCCGGTTGCTACTTTTGGAGAAGGGGGGACTGTTTTTGGTATTTTGTATGTCCAATGGTGTTAAATGTGATTTTCACATTTTATAAGACGTTTGGTATGTCGTGTTAGACCTGAGAATATTCAGAACATAAAAAGCACGAACTTTTTAAAGACACATCCATAAACCGTTTTTATGCATGCTTTAGGGTGGGTTTTTGCGGGGCACGCGAACGATTTGCGAAGGATGCGAATGCCAAAAAAATTGCAAAGTCAACATTCGTATTTTTAAGTTTCCACGAAAAGTTTGCCAAACATGCGCGGGGGTTCGGAATCGTCGTCATTTATTGTTTGCGGGAGTCCAGTCTAGTCCATCACATTGTAGATTTCTCCTCAATTATAATATTTGAATCATTTCTTTGTATGCCTAATGTAAATAAATTGTACACAACTTGAGGAAGAATATTATTAGAAAGTTGTCCGTTTCCATTGATTTCCTGGAAGTCGCATTCTTGCAGCCTATTTGTTGCTTCCTCTGATCAGTCCGCAAAATATCTAAGTTGAGAGTTCGTTTTTATTCCTCAAAATGACGAATTTTATGGTAACGAATATACATGATGTACATCGATCGTACAAGGTCCATAAATCAAACGAGGGGGCGAGTCGGTCAGGGGGCGAGTCGGTCAGGAGGCGAGTCGGCCAGGGGGCGAGTCGGTCAGGGGGCGAGTTAGTAAGGGGCGAGTAGGTAAGGGGCGAGTCGGTCAGGGGGCGAGTTGACCTACAATCATTTCGATTTCTTCCAGGTATGTTTATATTACGTATTTATGAAGTTGTAATGGTTGAATTTGTTGTGTCGAGGAGAGGAGTTAGGCTACCTTTACTGTGCAGCGGGCAATTGGCCGTAGCTTACGGTTCTACTGTAACTTAGAAGCTGTGTCGCCATGAAAGCACACCTTAACTGCGCCAGAGCAAATGCAACCACGATAAAGTACAGCTATGCCTATATGAGATGCAGGAAATGAACAGAATTGTATCCAGGTGTAAAACCTTTCCCAGTTGACCCGTTATTTTTGTCTTTATACTTGATCTCGTTATCCCAGACAAGTAGTTCACCTGCACGAATCTTTAGAACTTGATTCACAGGCCTGCTACGGCATTGGTAGCAGATATGTATCCGGTATTGGACCGATAGCATATTGTAACGTTGACCGTTTGCTGGGGTCGACACACACACAGGAAGAAGACTCAAGACAGGTATTCATTGGTTTTGGTGGTTCTTAGGCCGTTTATTCCAACTACTTCTGGGTCAAACAAGTGACATGAAGTTACCGTTCCAACGCGGCACTAAAAACAGTCCTCCGAATGCGCTATCCGGAACGGGTTGCCTAGGCGTACTGGCAGGGCTCCACTAGGCGATTCCACCGTGGAATCGCTCTGGTGCTCTCTATCGGCCAACCGGCACAGACGCTACACAGCCCCCCTCGAGGACCTTGTTTTTCCCCAAACAGGACGGCGGACATCTGCCGCCGCGCACCCGGAAGACCCGGACCAGAAGGCGCACGACGCCAACAACAATACAACAACAACAAAAGGAAAATGAGAGTCAAAGTTCTCGTCTAGTAGGTGGGAGGTGGCCGGCGCTGGAACTATGTCTGCCTAAACAGCTGCTTCCAGAACTCCGGTGGGACGTCGTCGGGGTAGCGCGGGGATGTTCACACAAGGGAACCTGCATGTGGGTTGCCGCTTACCTCATGCGGGGCGGCCGCCGTCCACCTCCAACTGCATCCAGGTCCCGTCCGGCAGCTCCACCTGGGACCCGGCCGGCAATTAGACCCTGGGCTGTCCACGCCACCGAAGCGTCGGCGTCCGGGGGGCGTCGGGGGCTCCGTCTGAGTCCCGCTTTCCGCCCGAGCTGGCGGAGATGGGTTGGCCGGGCTGTCTTCCTTCGGCCGGCTGGAGCGGCGTCCGCGGCCGTATCCCTGGCGCCCCGGTAGGCGGGGCGGATCCGCCCTTTCTGGCCTTGGCTTGGCTGGCTGGCCGACTCGTCCCGCTCCGAACGGGGAGGCCGGGAGGACCGCTCGAAGTGGGGGTGGTCCACCGGCTCCCCCGCCGAAACTGGGCCCAGTCGTCTCTTGGGCGGGGGCGGCAACAAAAGTCGGGCCGCTGCAGGGTGGTCCCGTCCGCCGTGGGGGAGGTCTGGGCTCCTTTGCAGGAAGAGGCGAGGCGGAGAAGGCCCTCGGCCGGCGGGATTGACGAGCTCCCTCTCGTCGCCGCTGGGGTGGATCTCCAGTGCATCCATCTCTGCCATCACTCCGGCCACCAAACCTTCCTGGCAGAACCGATAGTGACGGCTCCTAATATCCTCCCGGTAGAACTCCCGCGCAGCCCGCAGCCCCTTTCGCACACGTACGGGCGCTCCGGGTGGAGCTGCTCGCACGCGGTGCGCACGTGCCTACGGCGGTGGGTGCTACGGGTGAACGCCTTCCCACAGTGGGGGTACATCACGGGAACCCTCCTCCAGGGGGAAAAAGAGGAAGGTTCGGTTCATTGCGAGACAATACCGGCTAGCTTCTGGCCGGCGCAAATGTACCTCTCGGGGCCTGGCTCCGTCGGTGGAGAGAGTGTCCGATCGCACCCCGGATCGGGCTCGCCAAGCCCCAGACCCGGTTCCGCGCCCGCCTCACCCTGCCCGTGAGGGGCCGCCTTACGCTTCCTGCGAGGGCAGTCTCTCCTGGTGTGTCCCAACCATGACACCAGTAGCACTCCACTTGAGTCCGCGCGCCTGGTGTATACTTCACCCTTGGAGCTGGCTTATACTGGAATACTTGGAATTGATGTCATCCCCCCACGCAATGCGCAAAAAAAAAAAATTGGTGTGATGTTTCCTATGGATGCTTTGCCGACTATATGATACAGATACAGATACTCTCTAGCAGGAACTGGAGTAAACTGGTCTACCGACATTACGCCGCTGGCTCTGGCCTTCCCTTTCCGTTTGTACTCCTGGGACTCCATGAACGCCTCCATCTCCGTCGCCAGCGTGATGGCTTCGGTCAGGGTCGCCGCCTTCTTGGAGAAAAGGTGACGCTACAGCTGCTCCTCCCAGGAAAGCCTCCACTTCCAAGTCATCCCGGGCCTGCACTGGCAATCTTGGGTAGCTTTTCAACACCAGCCGCCGAATGGATTGTCCCAGGCTGCTGAGGGAATCGTCGCGGCCCCTCGTCCACATAGACAACTGGGCCCGATGTAGTGGAACCTGTGCCGCCCCGCCGAATCGTGGCTCAAACTTCTCCAAGATAGAGGAGTATTCTCTCCGTGCCTCGGGCGCCATGTCCGCCAGTGCTTCCAGACCTGTGCCCTTCAGGTGAGCCGCCAGGTACATTGCCTTCTCGGACTCACTCCAAATGGATCAAGTAGTCCGACCAGGACGCAACCCCATCAAACTTATCCGGGAGCATCAACTACTAACACCATAATTGATGCATTTGAATTGTATATTTAGCCTAAATAGTTCTTCGAATGTGATTTTACCAGTTTTTGGCAGCCATTTTGTCGGCCATCTTGAATTTCAGCTTTCTGATTTTTTTTTTTTTTGGCAACAGCAATTTTCGTAATCAGCAGGGTGGAATTACCCTCAAAATGTGTGTTGCCAACTTTGAGCATAATTTGCCGCTTACATTAGGATTTATCATTTTTGCGCCTAGTCTATAGTCATAAAACGAAATCGAATGACCATTTCCATCCAGCAGCATTCGATTCCACGCAAAATAGAATGGCGCGGTGGTTAAATTGGCTGCTCATTTTCCGAAATTGACCGAAAAAACCTATACTATGAGTCCCTAAACCCATCCGTGTTCGAAAATTACGGCAAAAGAAAATGTTGTATACTACCTTTAAAGGGAATGTTAACATTTTCAGAAATTGATGGATAAGGGGTTTAGTATGTTATGTATGTTATTAAATATTGTTAACATAAACTTGACCAATGAGTCAGCGATTATACATTTCACGCAACGTCACACGCGCATGCACACTTTCCGAGCGATATGTCAGTCAGCCAAGCAATGGCGTGGTCTGCGGCGTACGCATAGATCTCCATTGGAGATCAATGGGCGTACGTTACAGGGCGCCCGCATTGGCGCCCTACGCGCGCTGCATACCGCGATTATAGGACGTGTTGCAACCAAGAGTACGACAAAATAGCCAAATGGATTACTTCCTCCGCTTTTTTACACATCAAAAGAAAAACCCAGTTATAAAAAAAGCATGAACACAGAGATATGGCATAAACCCTGATCTCAATGTAATACAGAACATAAGAAAGCAAAAGTAAAAGTAAGTAAAAACATACAAAAACAACGCGGGGAAATGATACCCAAGTTTAACGTTGCCGAGGTTTATTGTTTGTACGAAAAACTTGAATGGCCACTTAAAACGAATGCCTAACCTTTAACGTAGGATTAGTAAAACAAAACATAAAAAGTCTAACATTTAATACGAACCACGGGAACGACAGCAGAGAGCTAATTCGCTTCAAGTTGGCCACTATCGAGATTTGAACGCTATTTTTGCGAAATTGGCCGGGAAAACCTATAATATAGGATTCCCCGGACGATATCCGAAAATGTGCACATTAATTTATAAAAGATGCATTTCTTTTTCTTGCGAAATAGTATGAACGTTCACAATCCCGTTATGTTTCTTTTTCCTTCAATGTAGATTCAGCCGTAACAAATCAGCGTACCATTTTCTAAATGTGCACTGAATTTAGTAAATTGATAAGTTTTTGTAGTGCCAATTCGAATGAATAGCCACAATCCTGTTTTTTTTTGTATTTATCAAAAGTGCAGCTAAGTTTATAACTTCCCTGTAGAGCGCCCTCTAGACCACCAGTCGTGTGCAAAACTGTGATTGGAAAAAGTATGGGCAAAACGACGCGTCGGTGAATGGTTGCGCGTAACTTTAACCGCTACTGCACGAGTTCTACGCGCCTCTTGCGCAACGCCAGCTTTGCACGCGCGTTCATTATAATTGTGTACAGTATTCTTTCGTTCGACAGGCCGGCAACGCACCGCGCGCTTTTGTACGTTCTGTGCGCATACTGGACAACGCGCTTAACACAAAAATGGGTCCGTTAACCTTATGAGTAGAGGCCAATGGACCGATCCGGCCTGTCAATCACTACGCGCGCATTGACCAATAAGATTCCGAGTTTTGTTCAGGTAAATAGCAACGGTTGCTACAGGCGTGGTCCGCCTTTAGCTCGGTCAAACTATATCACATGTGCTTAGAAAAGTGTACACAAACAAATAGCTTCGGTACGAAAAGGCACCGTGTTTGTCAATCAAAATACGGCTATGTGGAGTTTTTAAAAATGTCAAAAATATGCATGAAATGGTCAGGAAATATGTAAATAACACGCTGGTACTCGTATCACGGCATCATTTTGTTCCCGTTAAATACCAAGACAAATCTCGAAAATGAGAATTACCGTTGAACTCGTGTGACGTGAACGGCGGGAATGTCAAGAAGACAAGGTCAAGGACAGTAGGCTATAGTCTAAGGTAGGATAGGGGGCCTATGTAGAGTTAATAGTAATGCTCTACATGTGTAGAAGTCTATTAATTAGGCTATGATTTATTCCAGTACGGGTATACTTACCAAGCAACCATACAGATACAAATACACCGTTCGTAACTTAAAATTCCATGGTTTTTCTTCTCTCCTGATCGGCTCATGGCATGCATGCTTCATTCCCCCAACTGCAACTTATTCATCCTTCATGTACTGTACATACCCTTCCTTAAAATAATGGTCATCGTCCGCTAGCTTGCTGATAGTCCCCGCCTAAAGTTTAAATAAATATTTCGTTGTACGTGATACGCCTAGCCTACACGTACAAAAGTATACGTAAAGTACGTATGTACACGTTCACGTGAGTGCAACTTGACCGAGGTAATGCGTCGCCATGCCGTTGCTAAGGTGGGCGGGGCTTATGGTCAAATCCGGATCGGTCCATTAAGCGGCTTCACGTACGGGACAAGAAATGTCCATCAAGGCATGGCTTATCAAATCATAAGGTGTGAATATAATTCTCTGTTTTGGTCACGAGTTAGGATTGAAACAAACATTTCTTTTTGTGCCACAACTGCATGATGACGTTAACATTGTTGAGTTGCAATTTTCCCAGTGTGTCTTTTTCGACATTCATTGAGCGTACAGTTTATTGCAGGTTTAAAGTTCAGCGTGCTAAATGTTTGGGTATTGAATCAACCCGAAGAAATTATTGACGCATTAACAATGTCAGCTCCATTGGTGGCACTATCGGCTACTTTTCAACCAAAAGTAAAGCAGGTAAATTAACAATAACACATTAATTATAATGAAATCATTTCTAGAAACATTATAATTCCCACAAAGCAGACTTATTCGATCCTGTTAATGCCACCTAAAATACCTGTTTCTTGTGGTTTTCAAACACCTTACAAAACCAAAATTATTTTCTTTTGTTAAATAAAAACCTGAAAGTCTAAACCTTTACTGGAAGAATATCGTGTTTGCTTACAAAGTACATAATTACTCAGGATGCAAAACCCACGCTCTAAAATATTCTCATCACTAAAATTCAATTCGGTTAATGAATGTTTATTATTTTGTTTAAACGCAAACAATATTCCGATTGTGGGCGTCTGCAATATTGGCTTCAATGGCATCTCTTTATATTTGTATGGTTCTTATATTTTTTGCTTTTGAAGTTTTGCTGGTCGGTAAAAAGAAAATAATTGGAAAAAAAGGATTTTCACCTAATTAGATGGATAAATAAAATGAGATATGCGTACAGTATATATTTTCCAAAATTTTGCTAAATCAGTGTGTTTAATATAAAATGGACCACTGCATAAACAAAATATATTGTTGACTTCTGCACAATGCAGCTCACGAATATACTGGCGGTAGTGGCAGTCATGCCATACCAGTAAGGTACATAATATATGTGGTACATATATTGATTCGAGACAACGCAATGCATCCTCTCATCTTCTGGGATTTTACTGATTGTTGTACATGTACCCTATATTTTGTGTATAAACAAATCACTTTCAATAGCGTATATCATATAACACAGAGCCGTATTGTATAAATTTACTATTCATTTTTTGTTTATTTGCAAATTTCTTGGGTGAATGAGGTTCCAGAGAGGGTCGGCGGTAGGCCTAATAAAACAAGGTTTGTTTGGGTTTTTTCTTAGATCGGGAGCCCCACAATAGGTTCAATCAAAAATAAGGACCACATAAATAAAAAGGGCCATCCTAATAGTAATAAACACATCACTTTCTCAACAGATAAACCCGCCCTGCGAGAGCCAAATTATTTTCCAAATGCCTATTTGATTTATAACTAAATGGTTAAACGACAGAAGGGCATAGTGATCCTATAATATTGCTCTAACATTCCTATAAAATTGCCATTACCCCTCTAAATCTAATTTAATCATGTTTAGTATTAAAATGTCAGTACTAAAATCTAGAAAGTCATGTATAGTCATGGTTACACATAATATTTTATGCAACTCTTTTTATTTAGTTTGTTTAGATTTTAATAAAGATACCTTTTACAACATTTAATGTTTTCAATTCGGAATGTCCCAGTTGTATCCTTTCTTTAGCTGTTGAATACTGGTATTATTTTCTACCCAACAGCACTATTCAATTTCAGATCCTATTTACAACTGCGTCGTCGGGGAGCTACATATTTTCGCAATTTTCAAACTATACATTTTACATTAATGCATTAGCGACTGGTAACATTTTTTCACCAAAATGGTTCTTTTCTGCTTTTCAGCTATCTGTAAGTTACGATTCCACCCAGCTAGCGGGTGCCGCGCAAAGCGCGGCATCCCGCTAGTCAGAAATGGTCAGATTCGTGTTGGTCTGGGAACCAGACTAATTGACGTGGTCTTATTAGTTTTCACAATAGGGCGCCCTTTTGGGCGATGACGTCATTGTGACCTTTTGCTCTTACTTTATCATCCTTACTGAACATTATTCTGGATTGGTATTACTGTAATAAAATGTTTTCAAGTTATAGTAATTTATAATTGCACTTCCGGCAACCTAGGAAGTAAAGATCGAGCGTTCTTAATTGTGCCCTGGAACAAAATTGTTGCCAATAACGATGTCCACCACCTCACACAAACAAATCCCAGTCAGTTAATGGGATATCGTTTAAAGTAGACTATATCAAGTTTTGACATTAAACAGTAAGTTTTGAATTTCATATGAGATGACGTCACAATGAGTCATAACATGTTTGTAACATTTTTGGTCGACAGTGCATGTACGTTCCACTTCAACCCTGGAACCGTTAAGTCGATCTTCCGTTTGTCTTAATATTCCCGCTTCTTTCGGTATTTTGAATTCACCTGACTTTGATCTTCCGTTAACCCCCGAGTAGTTCACGAACGGGACAAGAAATGTTCATCGAGGCATGGTTTTATCAGATCATAAGGTGCAAATATGATTCTCTGTTTTGGTCACGAGTTAGGATTGAAACAAACATCTCTTTTTGTGCCACAACTGCATGATGACGTTAACATTATTGAGTTGCAATTTTCCCAGTGTGTTTTTTCTAAATTCATTGAGCGTACAGTTTATTGCAGGTTTAAAGTCCAGCGTGCTAAATGTTTGGGTATTAAATCAACCCGAAGAAATTATTGATGCATTGAAGATGTCAGTTCCATTAGTGGCACTATCAGCTATAATTAACAATAACACTTAAGAGTAATTCTAATGGAATATTTTCGAGAAACATTATAATTCCCACAAGGCAGACTTAGTTGATCCTGTTAATGCTACCTAAAATACCTGTTTCCTGTGGTTTTCAAACACCTAACAAAACCACAATTATTTTCTTTTGTTAAATAAAAACCTGAAAGTCTAAACCTTTACTGGAAGAATATTATGTTTGCTTACAAAGTACACAATTACCCAGGATGCATAACCCACGCTCTAAAATATTTCCATCACTAAAATTTAATTCGGTTAATGAATGTTCATTATTTTTGTTTAAATGCAAACAATGTTCCGATTGTGGGCGTCTGCAATATTGGCTGTAAGAGCATCTTTTTTTAATTTGTATGGTTCTTATATTTTTTGCTTTTAAAGTTAGGCTGGTCGGTGTAAAAAAAAATCAAGCAGTCCCACCTTATTAGATGGATAAATAAAATGAGAAGTGTGTATATATATTATCTCAAATTTTGCTAAATCAGTGTGTTTAACATAAAATGGACGACTGCATAAACAAAATCTATTTTTAATAAGATGCAGTTGACTCTCGATTATACTGGCGGTAGTGGCAGTCATGCCATACCAGTAAGGTACATAATATAATTATGTGGTACATATATTGATTCGAGACAACGCAATGCATCCTCTCATCTTCTGGGATTTCACTGATTGTTGTACATGTACCCTATATTTTGTGTATAAACAAATCACTTTCAATAGCGTATATCATATAACACAGAGCCGTATTGTATAAATTTACTATTCATTTTTTGTTTATTTGCAAATTTCTTGGGTGAATGAGGTTCCAGAGAGGGTCGGCGGTAGGCCTAATAAAACAAGGTTTGTTTGGTTTTTTTCTTAGATCGGGAGCCCCACAATAGGTTCAATCAAAAATAAGGACCACATAAATAAAAAGGGCCATCCTAATAGTAATAAACACATCACTTTCTCAACAGATAAACCCGCCCTGCGAGAGCCAAATTATTTTCCAAATGCCTATTTGATTTATAACTAAATGGTTAAACGACAGAAGGGCATAGTGATCCTATAATATTGCTCTAACATTCCTATAAAATTGCCATTACCCCTCTAAATCTAATTTAATCATGTTTAGTATTAAAATGTCAGTACTAAAATCTAGAAAGTCATGTATAGTCATGGTTACACATAATATTTTATGCAACTCTTTTTATTTAGTTTGTTTAGATTTTAATAAAGATACCTTTTACAACATTTAATGTTTTCAATTCGGAATGTCCCAGTTGTATCCTTTCTTTAGCTGTTGAATACTGGTATTATTTTCTACCCAACAGCACTATTCAATTTCAGATCCTATTTACAACTGCGTCGTCGGGGAGCTACATATTTTCGCAATTTTCAAACTATAAATTTTACATTAATGCATTAGCGACTGGTAACATTTTTTCACCAAAATGGTTCTTTTCTGCTTTTCAGCTATCTGTAAGTTACGATTCCACCCAGCTAGCGGGTGCCGCGCAAAGCGCGGCATCCCGCTAGTCAGAAATGGTCAGATTCGTGTTGGTCTGGGAACCAGACTAATTGACGTGGTCTTATTAGTTTTCACAATAGGGCGCCCTTTTGGGCGATGACGTCATTGTGACCTTTTGCTCTTACTTTATCATCCTTACTGAACATTATTCTGGATTGGTATTACTGTAATAAAATGTTTTCAAGTTATAGTAATTTATAATTGCACTTCCGGCAACCTAGGAAGTAAAGATCGAGCGTTCTTAATTGTGCCCTGGAACAAAATTGTTGCCAATAACGATGTCCACCACCTCACACAAACAAATCCCAGTCAGTTAATGGGATATCGTTTAAAGTAGACTATATCAAGTTTTGACATTAAACAGTAAGTTTTGAATTTCATATGAGATGACGTCACAATGAGTCATAACATGTTTGTAACATTTTTGGTCGACAGTGCATGTACGTTCCACTTCAACCCTGGAACCGTTAAGTCGATCTTCCGTTTGTCTTAATATTCCCGCTTCTTTCGGTATTTTGAATTCACCTGACTTTGATCTTCCGTTAACCCCCGAGTAGTTCACGAACGGGACAAGAAATGTTCATCGAGGCATGGTTTTATCAGATCATAAGGTGCAAATATGATTCTCTGTTTTGGTCACGAGTTAGGATTGAAACAAACATCTCTTTTTGTGCCACAACTGCATGATGACGTTAACATTATTGAGTTGCAATTTTCCCAGTGTGTTTTTTCTAAATTCATTGAGCGTACAGTTTATTGCAGGTTTAAAGTCCAGCGTGCTAAATGTTTGGGTATTAAATCAACCCGAAGAAATTATTGATGCATTGAAGATGTCAGTTCCATTAGTGGCACTATCAGCTATAATTAACAATAACACTTAAGAGTAATTCTAATGGAATATTTTCGAGAAACATTATAATTCCCACAAGGCAGACTTAGTTGATCCTGTTAATGCTACCTAAAATACCTGTTTCCTGTGGTTTTCAAACACCTAACAAAACCACAATTATTTTCTTTTGTTAAATAAAAACCTGAAAGTCTAAACCTTTACTGGAAGAATATTATGTTTGCTTACAAAGTACACAATTACCCAGGATGCATAACCCACGCTCTAAAATATTTCCATCACTAAAATTTAATTCGGTTAATGAATGTTCATTATTTTTGTTTAAATGCAAACAATGTTCCGATTGTGGGCGTCTGCAATATTGGCTGTAAGAGCATCTTTTTTTAATTTGTATGGTTCTTATATTTTTTGCTTTTAAAGTTAGGCTGGTCGGTGTAAAAAAAAATCAAGCAGTCCCACCTTATTAGATGGATAAATAAAATGAGAAGTGTGTATATATATTATCTCAAATTTTGCTAAATCAGTGTGTTTAACATAAAATGGACGACTGCATAAACAAAATCTATTTTTAATAAGATGCAGTTGACTCTCGATTATACTGGCGGTAGTGGCAGTCATGCCATACCAGTAAGGTACATAATATAATTATGTGGTACATATATTGATTCGAGACAACGCAATGCATCCTCTCATCTTCTGGGATTTCACTGATTGTTGTACATGTACCCTATATTTTGTGTATAAACAAATCACTTTCAATAGCGTATATCATATAACACAGAGCCGTATTGTATAAATTTACTATTCATTTTTTGTTTATTTGCAAATTTCTTGGGTGATTGAGGTTCCAGAGAGGGTCGGCGGTAGGCCTAATAAAACAAGGTTTGTTTGGGTTTTTTCTTGGATCGGGAGACCCACAATAGGTTCAATCAAAAATAAGGACCACATAAATAAAAAGGGCCATCCTAATAGTAATAAACACATCACTTTCTCAACAGATAAACCCGCCCTGCGAGAGCTAAATTATTTTCCAAATGCCTATTTGATTTATAACTAAATGGTTAAACGACAGAAGGGCATAGTGATCCTATAATATTGCTCTAACATTCCTATAAAATTGCCATTACCCCTCTAAATCTAATTTAATCATGTTTAGTATTAAAATGTCAGTACATGTACTAAAATCTAGAAAGTCATGCATAGTCATGGTTACACATAATATTTTATGCAAATATTTTAATAAAGATACCTTTTACAACATTTAATGTTTTAAATTCGGAATGTCCCAGTTGTATCCTTTCTTTAGCTGTTATGAATACTGGTATTATTTTCTACCCAATAGCACTATTCAATTTCAGATCCCATTTACAACTGCGTTGTCGGGGAGCTACATATTTTCGCAATTTTCAAACTATAGATTTTACATTAATGCATTTGCGACTGGTAACATATTTTCACCAGACGGTTCTTTTCTGCTTTTCTATAAGTTACGATTCCACCCAGCGCAAAGCGCGGCATCCCGCTAGTCAGAAATGGTCAGAATCGTGTTGGTCTTATTAGTTTTCGCAAGAATGCACCCTTTTGGACGATGACGTCATTGTGACCTTTTGCTCTTAGTTTATCATCCTTACTGAACATTATTCTGGATTGGTATTACTGTAATAAAATGTTTTCAGGTTATATTAATTTATAATTGCACTTCCGGCAACCCAAGATCGAGCGTTCTTAATTGTGCCCTGGAAACAATTTGTTGCCATCAACGATGTCCACCACCTCACACACAAACATCCCAGTCAGTTCATGGGATATCGTTTAAAGTATCAAGTTTTGACATTAAACAGTAAGTTTTGAATTTCATATGAGATGACGTCACGATGAGTCATAACATGTTTGTAACATTTTGGGATGACGGTGCATGTTTGTATAAACGTTCCACTTAAACCCTGGAACCGTTAAGTCGATCTTCCGTTAACCCCCGAGTAGAGGCCAATTAAGCAGGTTCACGAACGGGACAAGAAATGTCCATCGAGTTAGGATTGAAACAAACATCTCTTTGTGTGCCACAACTGCATGATGACGTTAACATTACGTCACACTTCTGTGGCACACCATGTTCCGTCCTTAAAAAAATGGAATTACTTTTTAGAAAACCAGGAACACGAAAGAACTAAGAAGATAGTTAGTGTGAGCTGAATGGTCATTGGTGACCGTGATAAGGTGGTGCAGACAACATCATCATCCAATCACCATTCAGCTTGAACACGCAAATTACCTTATACATGTAGTGAAAATGCACCCGCGAGGATGCGACTTTAAGCAAGCGCACAAGATTTAGTTGTTAAGCTGTTTGACCAAAGTGGTGTGTGAACGCATGACGGGCTTCTGGCTTAAATACCACAATATAGACTGAGAATAACCGCCATTTGTCTGACGTAATTCTTCTAAACATTCTAATTTACTCTCCGGCTTATGCAGATGGCAACTTTACAAACTTCGTCTGTTCTATTCGTCATCAGTTTTGTATTAAGTGGAACCATGGATCACAGATCCATGGTTTTGGGGTGCGCTCCGTGCAATACAGGCTGGATAGAGTTTGGAAATCGCTGCCATCTCATTGTCAACAAGCTGAAAACTTTCCAGGATGCCGAGGCGTACTGCCAGGGCCTGTCCCGCCCTGGGAGACCGGCTCATCTCATGTCGATCAACAGCGAGAAGGAGAACGACTTCCTTGAAGAATACGCCAAGATAGTAGATGGTCTGGGGATCGAGCTGTGGATCGGCCTCCGTCGCTACGCCAATTTCGAATGGTTAGATGGAACCAAGGAGAACTACCTCAACTGGGGTCCAGATCAACCAAATGATGGGCCAAACGCTCCTTGTGTCTACATGTCTACTCCTAGCGGCACATGGTGGGATGCTGTTTGCTGCTATAACCTACCATTTGTCTGTGAGATGCCGTACAGATTTACCACAGAGTGATCTTAATGCACATTAACACGCTGTGTACCCAACGCCGACGACCAACGACGCCGATGACGAAGGGATCCAGCTTTGTAACGATAATCCAAATCAATCTTAAAGTGGTAAGATTGTGTCTTTTATAGCTCCGAATGTATAGCTCAATCTGTCATTCGCATCGTTCAGATCATTGTACACCGAATGAACACAAAATATCACTTCACGAGTCACCATCAGACTGCTTATCTTTATTCTAAATGATTTATGTGATTTTGCTACTGTGGACATAAACTAAACTAAACCTTCTTTTATGATGAAAATAGGCACCTTGATTATTATGTTTGCGATATCACCACTTATTATTGTATCTTAGTGCACACCCTGAGAATAACTCGCACCATAGGACGTTCCCGTCATACACGACATTAGGAAAATTCATTGGCCCAATTTTACGGCACTGCTAAGCACACGATTTTCTGCTAACAGAGCCTTCGTCTATTTTATGAAGACCGTAAGCAGTAAGCACGGCAAAAGGCACGCTTAACCTAGCGGGAAAACATGCTTAAATCAGTGACGTAAACAATATAAATTTCCATCCGCGCGCAATTGTGAGCACAAAACGCCGTGAAACAGTATAATAATGGTTGAAAGATTAAATGTTCCATTCAACAACGAGGCGAAGCCGAGATGAATGGAGCGTTTCATATTTTAACGAGTGAACATGTTCTCACCAATGCACGAATGCAAAACATTTTATTATTTTGTATATAACACCCAAGTATATCCTTGTCATTTGATTGGAGGACTGTAGGTCACACGGCAGTTAATTACACAGGCATTACATAGGTAATAACAGTGCGAAGACCTGCCTGATAATTACCAGGTTGGGGGATGACCGCTGGTAATGGATCGAGCCGAAGGCGAGGTCCATTATCAGCGGTTATCCCCCAACCCAGTCATTATCACGCAGTTATAACCGGGTCCTCGCACTGTTATTATCGAATGACACAACAGTACTTTTGACCAGTCATAAAATGGAATCGAATGATAATTTTCAGCAGCATTCAATTTCGCGCGAAATAGAATGGCGCAGTGGTTAAAATGGCTACTCATTTGTCGAAATTGACCAGGAAAACCTATATGATTTAATTGTCTATGATTTCACTCTTAATACAATTCACATTCTTTTTTATGTTAATTGCGTTTTAATAAAGTGTATTAATATAAAGTGTATTGTATTTTAAACGTATTTTAAACGTATTTTAAACGTATTTTAAACGTATTTTAAACGTATTTTAAACGTATTTTAAACGTATTTTAAACGTAATTTAAACGTATTTTAAACGTAATTTAAACGTATTTTAAACGTATTTTAAACGTATTTTAAACGTATTTTAAACGTATTTTAAACGTATTTTAAACGTATTTTAAGCTACTTTCTTCTCAATTGATTAAAACAAAAATACTTTGTAGATGGCAAGTATTATTTGTTAGTACATTCCACAGGAAATCAAATGTGATAATGGTATTGAATACAGTGGATTTGTATTGTCATAAGTTCGAATATATAGTTTAATTAGCTTGCCAATTGAAACAGGTCATTAAATAAACCAGTATTTTTCGTTCATTTAAAACAAACATTTCCTTTGATTTGCGATTCATCTTGACTTTTTTAACTTTGGATATTCAACTTCTGATGTCCTTTTGAAGTTCTTGAAAAGAAGGGCTTATGTGACTACAAGATAGATATGCAGACCAGGGTGAAAACCTTCCACGCCAACCTCTTGAAACGCTATGTTGAGCGGGAGCAGGTAAGCTTACTTCAGGAAGTCAGCGACGGAAGTAACGTTAGTGACATGCTTAGTATTGTTTGTGTGGGGACAATTACCGATAGAGATGACTTTGAGAGTGACGAGCCATTAGTTGGAAAAGCTGGCTCTATTGAGTTTCCGGTGTTGAAGGCAAGTGAGTCAGTTGACGATGTCTCGCTCTCTTCGGAACTCTCTACAAGTCAGATACAGGAAGCAAAGCGCTTGTTGGGCAACTATAGGGATGTACTAGTTGATCTACCGAGAGTAACTTCTTTTGGCACGCATGACATAAAGCTCACGTCAGATGAACCGATCCGGTTGAAGCCGTACCCCCTCCCTCATGCGATGAGAGATACAGTGACGGCGGAAGTGAAACAAATGTTGGATCTGGGCGTCATAGAGCCATCCGAATCTCCCTATTCTTCGCCTATAGTCATTGTTAAGAAACCTGATGGGTCAAACAGGTTTTGCATTGACCGCATTACAGTGTTTGATGCAGAACCTTTACCGAACCCAGACGAGATATTTACCTGCTTGTCAACGAACCACTACTTTAGTAAGATGGACTTGACCAAAGGGTATTGGCAGATACCAATGGCCGAAGAGAGCAAGCAAAAAACCGCTTTTGTCACACCCAGTGGGTTGTTCCAGTTTAGAGTTATGCCATTCGGCTTGGTGAACGCCCCAGCGACTTTTAGTCGCCTTATGAGGTCGGTTTTATATAATGTGTCAAATGTCCATAACTATATAGATGACATTCTCATTCATACAGACACTTGGGAAGATCACCTGGCCACACTCAAGGAGGTTTTGAGACGGCTTCGGAAGGCTAATCTGTCGGCAAAACCCACAAAGTGCCACATCGGTTTCAACAGCATTGAGTTTCTTGGTCACATTGTGGGAAAGGGGCAACTCAAACCTCAACCAGATAAACTGGAGAAGATCAAAGGTGCGCCCAGGCCAGAGACGAAGAAACAGGTTAGATCCTTCATCGGGCTGTGCAGTTATTGCCGCAAGTTCATCCCGGACTTTGCTGCAATAGCTGCACCGCTAACTGATCGAACCAAGAATCGAGAGCCGACAAAAGTTGTGTGGACTGATAGTCAAGAGCTTGCATTCTGCACCTTGAAGAATCATTTAACGAAGGAGCCAATTCTGCGCCTGCCTGACTTTAGTCGTATATTCATCTTGAGGACTGATGCGTCCGATATCGGCATTGGAGCCGTCCTTCTTCAAACTCACGAATGCGTCAAACTTCCCGTGGCTTACGCCAGCAAGAAGCTACTTCCCCGTGAACGAGCCTACTCAGCAATGGAGCGAGAATGTCTGGCTATTGTCTGGGGCATCAACAAGTTCCAGGTATATCTTGACGGGAAAGAGTTTGTTCTCGAGACAGACCACCAGCCGCTGATATATCTTCAGAAAGCGAAGCTACTCAACAGCCGAATCATGCGCTGGGCTCTGTCTCTGCAACCTTTTCGTTTCCACATTGAAGCTATCCGAGGGACCGAAAATGTCGGGGCAGACTTTCTCAGCAGGGTACTTTCCTAAGTCTGCTAGCTTCTTTGACATAGTTGTAAACTCTTGTGGTAAGTGAGATTTGTGCCTGTGACATCAGTTTATGTTAAAATGTATAACATTTTGTTGAATACGGGGTGATTGTCAGACCTGATGTCACGTTGTAAATAATTTGTTTATTCCCATTGTATTTATTCATGAAATGTCATTTGGTAAGTTTGTATATATTCGGTCCGCTTTTTAGACCGAAGGAAGTGTGCTTTGTAATTGTTTTACGCTCGAATAAACCATACGCACATACCGTATCCTTTGTTGTTTGTTGAGCCATGGTATACGCGTGAGTGAACGGACGAGTGTCGTAATGGTTGTGAATAGCAAATCGTAAAACGGGCGCGTTGCTTAACGGGAGATATTTCAAATCTGCTTGAGCGGTTGCGAGACCAACCGTCAGGTTTCGGCTGCTGCGAAAATTGTATTTTGAGGGCACGGTTTGCCTCTGTTTTTACCGTGAGTATTAACACAATTATTGTATGGAATACTTTATATTTGTTAGGCCCTATACTGCATAGAAATCTTACAATTTTAATATTTATGAAATGTCGTAAGATTTAAGGGTGACATTTTGACCGTTAACGTCAACATTTGAATTTGGAATGGAAGCCATTGATAATTCTAAATTGTTGCTGATTAATCGATTCATGTACTGGTTTTATTGTTCACTTCAATATAATTATTGAAATAGTTTGTTTTCCTTGTAACTTGTGAAGTGACGATTTGGGGACATTAGAGGTGTATTGTGTAACCAATTTCAGATGGCTCGTGGGCCAGGATTTTGGCCGTAGACGACAGTTGGGTTAGTGAGTGACCACATGTGTGCTAGTCGTACGGACCAGCAGCCTCTAAACGCCCGTTGACCGGAGCTGTTGGTTCATGGCCGGCTGATGAAGACGATGCCCGAGTGGATCTCTGGAGAGCCTTTGGGACCCAAGTACGTGTGCCGGAGAGCGCCGATCACAGACGGCAGGACCTCCACCAAGTGACCAAGACCCAGCGTCAGGACACTTGTCATACCGGTAGCAACAATGCGCAAACAATGGTGGGCCCACTTAAATTATGTAATTACATTTGTATTATGAAATCCAGACATAATGGTTCAATCGTAAGGTTTGATTAGGAACCAAGATTTGGGTAACTAGTGTTAACTAGTGAATTGTGGAATTAAGACGATTTTAAGAATATTCACTGATTTGTGCTAATTGTGATTTTGATTGAAGCATTTCACTTCAGTGAAAACAAATCTGAAGTCACTCAGATTTAAGGGTGTGATTTCGAAGCATGGAAATGGTCTGACGAGACCTTAGTGTACATCGAAATTGGTGTGCATCGACAGTACATTTTGTACTCGTGTATTTATATATTAATTGGTTTTGTTAGGGGTCTTAAACATTTGATCATAACTGTTTAATTTATAATTAAATTAATTGTTCAGAATCTAATTGGATGTGTCTTGTCTTGTTTCTTTCCGAGTTGCACATTTGCCCTGGGAAGGGTGACAAACGGCCCGAGAACTTTTTTGTTTCGCTTCGCATTTTCAGGCGTACGTTACATTCAGAATGTAACGTACGCCTGAAAATGCGAAGCGAAACAAAAAAGTTCTCGGGCCGTTTGTCACCCTTCCCAGCCTTCTTGCTCAGGTCCGCCGTCATCAGCACGCCGGCTACGTTCTCGTTTCGCTCGTTCTTCTGATCCTCAATGTTCTGCTGCTGGACGTGAACCAAAGACTTAAAATCCTTATCAGGGAGTTGGCTGAGCACGGCCTCACACTCCCTTGCTTGCTGCTGCTGCAAGTCTGCCATGATGGTGACGATGACATCATCTTTATTTATAGCAGTGCCTGTAGTCTCCTTTTCCAGCCGCTGTTTACGCCCGGCCATCTTGACCACGGATGCCTCACCCAAAATGGTTCGGTGCTCTTGCTTTTTACCAATTTCTGTAGCTCGTCTTCGTTCCATCAGCTTCTGTAGGTCTTCTTGTCGTTGCTCCTGACTCATGTTCTCTGCAATCAGTGTGTCGTCTTCCCCGTACTTTGCCTGCAGAAGGTCGTACAAGGCTTCTCTCTCAATTCGGTGCTTCTTCTCGACGGTTCGAATGACCGCATCCTGCATTGAGTTTATGTCATCATTATCAGTCACTGTCTCATCCATCTCCTCCTGAATGGCCCCTAAGTCACGCCTTCGTCTCATGGCTTCAATCCGCTGCTTGGCCAACGATTCTTGGCGCTGCCTGTCGTTCCTCAGTCTTTCTGCAGCAGCTGCCTGGTTGCGTTCAGCCAGCCCGATGACCAGCGCTGCGGCCATGAAGCCTTCTTCCCCCCGGGCCTTCCGTAGCTCCAACCTGAGTCGCACCAGCTCTGCCTGACGCTCCTGCTCGCTCATGTACTCGGCCTCCGAGCTGTGAAGTCTCAGGAGGAGGGACTCGCGCTCCCCGTCGTAGCGTCGCTGGAGGTCCTCCAGGGGGTTAGATACTTTTGAAGTGTCTTCGTCTTCATCTTCTGACAGGTCTTCTTCTATGTCATCCAAGTTTCCTCCCTCAACAATACTCTTCCTCCTTTTATCTCTTCTTAATTTGAGTTTCTCCTGGTACTCTGTTCGGCTGGCTCCCATCAGCTTCTTCAAGCCTTCCTGTGTCCTGGCATGGTCTCCCAGCAGAGCAGCGATGGCATCCATTTTACCTTCTCTGCGTAGTCTCCGCTCCTCCTGCCTGAGCTCCATGAGTTTCTTCTGCCTGTCTTGCTCCTTCATCTGAGCCCATTCCTTTTCTCCCAGCTGACTCTTCAAGATGTCGATGAGCAGCTTGTCCTTCAGACAGTCATACTTCTTGTCCAGAGCCTTCAAGATGTCATCGTCTTCAGCTGCCCTTTCATACTGAGTGAAGACGTTCAGCACGTTCTTACCCACGCCCATCTTGGCTTCCCAGACCTGCTTCATACGCAGCTTAGACAACTCTTCCTCACTCATCGATACCAGGCCGGTCATGACCACCTCGCTCTCCTTTTCCTGCTCCTCCTGTAGGTCAGCCAGGATGCTGGCATGGACCTCCCCCATCTCAACCTCCTGGCCGTGTCGCTTGGTCCTCAGGCTCAGGGTCCTTAAGATGCTCTTGATGGCACCAGCCTCCTCAAGGATGTCTCGACGACCCTCCCTCTCCTCTTTCTTGTCCGAGTTGAGTTGATCTGCCTCTTCCTTTAGTTCCAGCAGTCTCTCCTGTCGTGCCTTCTGTGCCATCTGACCAGCCGCGTCTCTCAGCTCCTCGCTTCCTTCGTCAATCAGGATGGTCAGTAGCAGCTCTCTCTCTTTGTTGTGCTTGCGGTCCAGTTCCTTCAGGACGATCTCCTGCCAGCCTTCAATATCACCTTCAGCAGGTACAGGCAGCTCCTCATGATCCTCCAGCTCTCCCTTCCCTCCGGCCTGACGACGCTGACGGCTGGCCAAGCGTTCCTTGGCTAGAAGCAACTGACGCTCGCGATCAGATCTCATCCTTTCCTCCATGTTGAGTCTGTTCCTCTCAGCTAGTCCAAGTAGCAGAGCGGCCTCGTCAAAGTTTTCCTCCTCGGCGGCCCGTCTCTTCTCCCTTCGCAGTCTCAGCAGCAGCGCCTGTCTATCCTTCTCACTCAGCTCGCCATTCTGCTGCCGACGTAGCAGCGACATTAGGGAGTCCATGTCTTCGTTGTAGCGGGACTGCAGGTCACGTAGAACGTTGTGGCCACTGCTGCCTGCCGGATCCTCTGAATCTGATTCATCAGACTCGTCAGAGTCTAGCCCCATGGCCCGGCGGCGCTCCCTACGTGCCAGACGCGCTGCTAGCTGCCTTTCGTATTCCTCACGGTTTTTGCCCCTAGTGCATCTATCAGTTCTTTGTCTTCCTCGCTAAGTTCAATCGTCGACAGGATAACGGCCGATACATTGTCTAGCACAAATATTGCTGGAAACTAATTTGAAATAGCTAAATGAATGACAGGGCAGTATATAAATAAAGAACAAGAATTACCTAGATGTCTATCTAAATTAGATAAATGAAATAACTCACCAAAAGTAACAGCACAATTGCCACACTATGGCTGCCTGACCACTGTGGTATACACACACATGTAAACATGTTCACTTCATGAACTCTTCTAGGCTTGTGAGCCACACCTAAACACCACAATAGCACTAGCCAGGCACAAGAATTTCAGGTATGCAGGTAAGACTTAATTTGCATAACAAGTCTTCAGATGTCCATAACAATGCTATTGATCTGGGTCTTGCATTTGGTCTTTACATCCTCGCCCCTAAATTGTGGCTTTCACAATTAAATAATAAATTTAATATAAGACCAAATGATAAATTTAAACAACAAGTGTCCAATAATTCCGACTGTCCATGAAAATACCTAGCCATCAAAATCAGCTTCGAGGACTAAGCATAGCTTCTGCACTGGTCGTAGCACCACCGAGGTTGCAGTCTTCACTTGTACCACTCGCACAAGACCCTTGGAGTCCTTTGTAGTGCTGACAACCCTTCCTAAGGCCCATGAACCTCTGGGCGTATTGTCAATTAGCAGAACTATGTCGCCCACTGAAACATTCCGTCTGGGTTTCAGCCACCTTTGACGTTCTTGAAGGAGCGGTAAGTATTCAGACAACCATCTCTTCCAAATGACCAAATGTAACGTACGCCTGAAAAATAATAATTAATAAAACTGAGTTTCGAAGCAATTTAGACATCTTGTTTCAAACTGTGTGTATGTACACACAAGAGAGTGCTCTAGCCCAAGTGCCTACCTATACCTTCAGTAAAAAGGTTTTAATACTTCAATCTGAAATGTACGATTGCAATATATAAATACATTGTAGTACTGTTTGATAGGTTGTGTTTGAATGTAAACTGAATTAAATAAAGTTTCTAGAGTCGATGTAACTGATCCACGTACTTCCAGCTCCTCTTGTTGTAAACGGTAAAATGTCTGCCTTTTCGATACCCGCTAGCGCTGCGGAGGACAGGTACACACGACTGATATGTACGGTATACACGCGGTGGACGTGATCATACGTCGACGTTGCCAAGCATGCTTCGTTGACGCACCGACGTGTATAATTATACGCTATATCGTGGTATCCGGCCGCTTAAAGGTAGTATACACCATTTGAAGATATCGAAAAAATTTACTACCGAATTATTAAGAAATATCTTACTTATTTAAAAGTAAATAATGATTGTAGGCATCCAGCAAAATGAGGGCCCTAGATATCCTGTAATTGTTCCAAAAAATTGAATTGTATAAACCAAAATTCATTCTCGCCGTCCGACGAGCGCGAAAAAACAAAGATAACATAAGAATAACTGCTCGACGCCGGTGGAAAACAAACGCTGTTTTTCATGCTTTTCTCGGCATCCATGAATGTAAAAATTCGGACAGGTCAGTTAAACGATATTTACTATAAAATACAACCCCCCAAATCCACCCATTCCTGATAATTCAACAAATTACCAATGGTGTGGTTAGGCCTATTCAACACCATAGTTCCATTGTCTCCATTAAATCCATACGGCCAAGGATTATCAGCTGCGTTCAGTAATTTTTGACATTCAAATTTCTCAACTATCCTTAGTCTCCTTTCAAATTCTTGGACGGGTGCTTTTTATGCCCCGCTTTCACTCTACGAATATCCCGAATTGTACCGAATCAGAAATTCGTCCGGTTCGTAGATAATTCACAAACGTTTCTTGCAGTTCCTAAATGATTCTTAGTTGATTTCTAATCATTCGTACAGTTCGCATGAGTTCGTCGAGCCGCCACGAAAGTTGTTGTTTGGCAAACACTTTCGTGGGAGAGTTCACGAATTTCAATTTGTATATGTATCGTAAACACTTCGTAACCCTTTCTTATCGTTCGTAACAACTTCGTAATCGATTATTTTGCATTTTAGGCTATTCTTGGCCATTCGTGTCTCCCTTAAATTCGTGAACCAACGCCGAAAACATCCCGAAACAGGCACGAATGTCCCGAATGTAGTACGAATCAAGTACCAATCGGTCACAAATCGGCCACAAATCAGGTCCGATTTTCGTGGCTATAAGAAGCGGCGCCGAACTGATCAGGTCATAACAGTTCCCGGAGTGCTGCAGTACACATATCGACGAATTTCTACGACTTTCAAGAACTCTACGATGCCACAAAAACCCGGGCTTCCTGCAAAGGCAAGGGACGCCACAAAGGCACCAAGCGTGGCAGAGAGGAGGGCGAGGACAGCCCATGGGGACTAACACCTCCACCAGACGACCTCCCTTCAGCAGATGGGGCCGACCAAGATCTTCCCCCGACAGAGAAAGAGCGCCCGCAAGAGGGAAAGACCAGCCGACCGAGGTCGTGGAGGAGGCCGTCGACGATACCGACGGGGAAGCTACTTCATCACCGTCAAAGCTTAATGACGAAGAACAAGAGGAGGTAACTGTTATATTTATATGTGATATTCATTTATTCATAATTACTCTGATATATAATAATTTTGCAATTAATTGGTATGGTGTTTAAGGTTTTGATTTTGTATACCACTATGCTATTATTATTCGAGGTGGCCCTCTTTCTAAAACAACTCGACTTCATCTACAATAAGAGGTGGGCGGACTACAGGTTTGCCGCAATGAAGAACAGTGCGTGGGAGGACCTGGCCAAGAAGATGGGCAAGGAGGTCGAGGCCCTAACCACCTTCTTCGAAAGCATTAGGAAACAGATTGGCAAGCTGAGGCGGACCAAGAGTGGCCAGGCAAGCAAAGAGTTCACCAAGAGGTAGTCTTGTTTGCAAGACGATCTTCGCGAATAACCTTCGCTGAGACCGTCTTGTTTATCTGCTCTAATCGCTCGAAAAATTCCGAGCAGAATTGTTTCGCATTTGCATGCGCCTGTGACGTTGCGTGAAAAATCGCGTGACGTAACTTGCATAATCGCTGACTCACTGGTATAGTTTCTGTACGTCGCAGCGACGTGTGGACATAGTATACAAATATTGACTGCTTTGAGTGGTATAGTAAAACTAGCCTCCCGAGGTGATCCATGGAGCATTATATTTTCCCGAGGCGAAGCCGAGGGAAAATAGAATGCTTCATGGATCACCGAGGGAGGCTAGTTTTACTATACCGCGAAATAAAGCAGTCAATATTTGTTTTATAACACCTCACTCACAGATTCTGCACAATTTAAGCTTCCTGAAAGTATAGTAATGACAAAAAATCTCCGAATTATACGTCTCTCGATCATACGTGTACTTTGTTGCCTTGATGAACGGGTGCGAAGGTGATAGAGCAATGTTTACGCAATGCACCGAAACACACGTCTGGGTTTCAGTCACGCTTTCGTTGCTATGCGCATGTTTCGTGTGTTGCTATGCGCATAGTCCTTTTTGCGTGGTATAGTCTTTTTGGAAAGCGCAAGTAAAAAATAGTAAAAATAGCAAGTGACACGTGCCGCGCTCTCGGCCAATCAAGACACAGAATCTATGAGTGAGGTGTTATAATATAAAATAGACCATGTGAGCGCGTCGCGTGCGTTGTTGTTATAGCGTTGTTTAGTGAAAAAATGTCAGATTGAGTGGACGAAGCAATCGATGTTACAGCGAAGATGCTCCTGGCCCGGCTTTGCCGAAGCCATTGTACCGTCTGTTCGCGACCCGGCGCGACATCAATAACGGTTTGATTTTCGCGATGTACTTGTTAGTGTACATGTGTAGGCCTAATTCATGTACATGTACATGTACATGTACTATCGCGCACATAGTACCCATAGAGCAAGGTACCTTGCAGCCATTGTCATCCCGTGGGAAATTCATGAACATTTTGTTTTCTTTGCAGGAATACAAAGCTTATAGCCATAGATACAATTTGAGTCTTGGTGCCATTTTTTAGGAGCACATATAAGTGTACTTTTATGCAAATTAAGTATGACGTCATAAATTGCTATATTTTACATAGGGTTTTCAATGTGTTCTCTTTGCACGCTACAGCTCGACTGTAAAATACTAACCCTATTCATGAACATGTTGTTTTCTTTGCAGGAATACAAAGCTTATAGCCGTAGATGAAATTTGAGTCATGGTGCCATTTTTTAGGAGCACATATAAGTGTACTTTTATGCAAATTAAGTATGACGTCATAAATTGCTATATTTTACATAGGGTTTTCAATGTATTCTCTTTGCACGCTACAGCTTGACTGTAAAATACTAACCCTATTCATGAACATGTTGTTTTCTTTGCAGGAATGCAAAGCTTATAGCCATAGATACAATTTGAGTCTTGGTGCCATTTTTTCGGAGCACATATAAGTGTACTTTTATGCAAATAAAGTATGACGTCATAAATTGCTATATTTTACATAGGGTTTTCAATGTGTTCTCTTTGCACGCTACAGCTCGACTGTAAAATACTAACCCTATTCATGAACATGTTGTTTTCTTTGCAGGAATACAAAGCTTATAGCCGTAGATGAAATTTGAGTCATGGTGCCATTTTTTCGGAGCACTAATAAGTGTACTTTTATGCAAATTAAGTATGACGTCATAAATTGCTTTATTTTACATAGGGTTTTCAATATATTCTTTTTGCACGCTACAGTTGGACTGTAAAATACTAACCCAATTCATGAACATTTTGTTTTCTATGCAGGAATACAAAGCTTATAGCCATAGATGAAATTTGAGTCATGGTGCCATTTTCTGGGACCACTTATAAGTGTACTGTGCAAATTAAGTATGATGTCATAAATTGCTATATTTTACATGAGGGTTTTCAATATGTTCTCTTTACACGCTACAGGGGGACTGTAAAATACCAACCCTATTTGATTTTGTTCATGACATTGATAAAAACATTTAAATTCACTGTTTCTAAAAAAACATATTGGATATGTTGGAGAGCTATTTGCTATACGATATGGCTAAATAATCTCTTTTGTTTTGTGTTCCTGGTTGAGAAATATGTTTCTGGTATATGTTCATATAACCTGACACTTTAATATTTTTGTTTCCTTCTTTGGTTAAAAGAATGATGGCGCTTTCCCATCCAGTGACATTTCTCTCTCTGTGACTTGTATGGCTTAATTAAGCATGAATTAGTCTAGGCCCGTTATGTCCGAAATAAATGGAGTGGGCGAACACGAAAGACTAGATGACCGTTGTTGGTATAAGATAAATCAAATGTGATTTTATTTGGGGGTGCGAGGGGAGAATTGTAATCGCAAATTCTCTTGTGTTAGCAATAGCATGCTTTCGTGTCTTTACTGTTATGACACTCGTCAGTTGCAGGTAGTTGATTCCATGGTAAGGAATCGGTTTTAACTCGCAGGGTGTGTGGGTTGGGTGTGGTCCAATCAGTGATCGTGAATTGGAAGTGTTTGGAACAAAGCCATGTACTTTTAGTTGGTTCCGTGTTGTTCCTCTAGTAAAGAGAGCAGTATGTTGAGGGTTTGATCATGTTCAATAAGTTCTTCAAAGCCGGAGTTGGGTGGGAGTGGTTGTGGTAACTTGGCTCGTATTAGTTTTTCCCGGATGTTTTTGGCTTTTCGGAAGGCAATGAACGGGGGTTTAGGAAATATTTCCGAGAGTATTTAATTTCCTTGGATCAAGTTCCAATGTTTGTTAACTGCTTGATGCAAGTCACGGTGGTTGATGGCTGGGTTGTATGTAGTGGAGAAGACAAGTGGAATTTGTTTGGATTTGTCTTTCACTACGGTTCCGTGTATCAATCTGGTTCTATCGGAATGCGATACTTTGGTTGTTGCTTTTTCAATTTCCGTGAGGTTGTAACCTCTGGTGGCTAGTTTCTCTGAGAAAGATTTGACTTTGTTTTTGTAATCATCCTTGTTGGTGGTGTTTCTAGCGTATCGGAGAGTGTTTCACTCACGAGTGATGTTCGTTGTGGTTTAGCAGGAGTGGGAACGAAGTTGAGGCCTTTTCCTAAAGCAATTTTCTCGGTATGCGATAATGTTGCTTTGGATAGGTTGGTTATAAATGATTCGCATTGTTCTGCTAATAATTGTTGTTGTTGTTGATTGGATTTGGCTTTTTTGCTTTTGCATTTGCCAGAGAAAAGGTTTGATTTTTGTTGGCTAAGGAATCTCTTTCTTTCTTTATTTAGGTTTCTTCTTGCCATTGCTTTCCTGTGTGGAAATTAAATGGGGCACAATGTAAACAAGAAAAACGGTTTATCTCTTTTGAGAAGTTGTGGTAGTCTTGAAAAAGACCATTTGGTTTATTGTGGTTGAAGAGATTCTTAGTAGGGATGTTTCCTTTTGATGCCTCTTGATCGTCGGGGCCTTGTGAAGAAACCCAGCAACTGTTGTGCTGTTTGGTGGTCTTGGCCTTGGTATTCAGCAAGCTTTTCCTGAGCAGCTCGTCTTGTGTCGGTGTATTTCGACTCCGCCAGGTTGAGTTGGTGTTCGTACTCTTCAAGTGCGACTTTTGTAAAAAGCGGCGATTTACGGCTCTGCAATTTTGGAGTTGCACCGATTTTTGGAGTTGCACCGATCGGTGTGGTCTTGGTGGCTTTACCCTGGTTTCCAGGTATGGAGGTGGTGTGGCGATCTTTACATGTTTGGACAAAGATTGTATCTGTCGATTATGGTAATCCTTAGCAGAAGTCAAAATGTTGATCGTTACTGCTAAGGCTTTCACCTCTTTGAATTTTGTCTCTGGTAGACGGTGGGAGCCGGAGACCGGTGGTGTGTTGCTAGAATTGGATGGGCCGGGTTGATCGTCTAATTCTAGGGATAGAGGTAGAGATTCATCATCGCTGCCAAGTGGTGAACGTTGCCCGCAGGGTATGCTTGAAGACGAACTGGATGGAGACGGAGACGGTGGCTGGCTGGACTTGCTCTTGCTCTTGCTGGATTTGCTTTTGCTCTTGCTGGATTTGCTTTTGCTGAGTTTTGACATCTTGGACATTTGATGGTTTGGTTGATATTCTCTGGGGTATATACGTACAGTTTTGTAAACAGGTCAAAATGGTTTATTATTCTGGCATCCTATCAATGTTGCTCTTAATGTTTTATATGCCCATTGCTATAATCTGTATAGAATTATGGTATGCATTTTTCGTATGCATTTTTAACATGCTGACTTGTCATGTCACTTTATGTTTTGAATATTTAACTTCACACCATCATTCCTAATTTGCATAAACAAGGACATTATGCAATTTAATTATCAGATGTTAAGCAAGATTAAAAATAAAAAAGTAAGATGTTTTAAATGTGATCAAAAGGCATTTGTTTCATGCCAATTCCACATGTTATTTCACGTCAGAGGTATTTAATTTGATGTAATATCCTTAATTTGCATAAAATAAGTAAATTTATGCATAAACAAAACATGTGTTATACTTTATACACCTAACATAAGGAAATATTAAATCTTAACAACAACATTAATGTTACAAATGCCTTTAAAGTATGTTTTGTTTGTGTGATAATGGTAAAATATGTCTTTTAATGAGTGAAACAGTCAATTTTATGACGTTTTATGACGTCATAACTAATTTGCATAAAAATAGGCGTTAACAGTGTCCGAAAAAATGGCACCAAATCTAGATCAACTCATTAGAGTCCAAAGATCAAGTTTCAATGTTCAAAACAAAATGTTCACGCGTTTCCCACGGAATCCATAATATGGACGATGGCTGCAAGACTACAACCTCATTTCTAAAACACAAACTTCCTTCAGTGCGCAAGCGTCATTATGCTTTTGACCTCCCTGTTGAATTATGTATAGAGGTCACGCGCTGAGATTAGAGCAGTTAAACAAGACGATGTTATCGAAGGTCATTGCGTGTATGGTACGGCGTACGTTAAAGGACGCCCGCATCGGCGGCCTACGCGCTGCATATACCGTGATTAAGATCGTCTTGCAAACAAGACTAACCAGGAGGCAGCATTTAATCTGGAACCGTTTACAGTTCCTTATTCCGCACATTGGCCAGCTCACGAAGAGGAACGTGCAGAGCCTCAAGGCTGCTACCACCCTGCCGGACCTGGGAGACCCGGAGGACAATGACCAGGACGTGGACCAGCAGGAACCGACTGTGACCACGCCACCGCTCACCACCACCCCAATGTCCACCATCACCACGGCCAGCACCTCCATTGCTGTGCAATATCCTTCTAGTCTTCCTGGGTCCGGGGCAGTGGCATGACCTCGTCCTTCAGCTCTTGAATGGTGGCGGGTGTGCTACCTCTAAATGACAGGGGTAATCCTTTGGAGGAGCTCATCAAACATCCGGGGTGGCATTCTGACATAGTTTCACCTTCAGTTCTGGTATCAGTCTGTTGTAGTGCCCATATTCTACTAGCCTTCTAGCAGGTGTCAACCATGGTCAAACCCACCAGCGCTTGCGTCTTCTTTGTCTTCCTGGGGGTTTCCTTCTTCTCTGGTTCTCAGCTACCAGCAGTTGGTGTTGGTACTCTAGTTTCATGGCCAGAGCCAGACCTGCTCTCCGTTGAACATCCACTGTGGAAATGACGGGTTAGCCAGCGATCGGCGAAATGTTATACTCTTTCGTGACCCAAAAATATGCCGAAATGTCACGAACAATGCTGATTATCGTAAACTATTCGTAGATAAGTCGTAGTGGTCGTAACTTAATCGTCGAGATCGTAGTGGATTTTTACATGAATTCGGCATATTCGTAAGTGAGTCGTACCTTATTCGTACCATTCTTACATGACATGCACGTACAATTTGTGAATAGGAAATCGTTCCCACAAACATGGGTTAACCCCCATGGGTACACCCACGTAGATTTCGCAGATACTTGGTTACAGCCATTCTACAGCCATTACAGCCATCAGACATTACAGGCATCACTTTCACATGATATTTATTTGTAAACCAATCGTTACATTTAGGCATTATCGTTTTAAATGCATTTGCCAACTATAGGCATTTCCAAGACGCCGTTTTGTGGGTAATATTTGCAAACATTGGAGCCCGACCCCGCCAAGAGCTTTAGCTTGACCTTGAGCTCGAGCGTGCATTATGTTGTTCATTGTTACACTCTGTCAAGACTATGGTAATCTAGAGCAACCCAAAGCAGTTGCTTTTACTGTACATTTTCCCATCGTTCATGCCTCCTGTACTTTCCACCAACACAACTGGGACCTTCCTTTCACCGCGATATACCACCTTTGCGTCTAATCCTTGATTAATTTCTAGCTAAACTTATAAAATATTGTTTAACGCGGCGACGCATTAGGAGGCATGGCTGTTCTGGTCCACAAGTGCGAATTCATCAAGTCACAAGTCATGCTTCAAAAGCCAGTGAATAGAAATCAACGGATGAAATGTGCTATTGTAAGACAGCGCAAATGCGGCCTCTGTTTTTGGTTAAAATATTGAACTTTCATTCAACCGATGGCCAATCGCATTAATTCACAGTTTCCGCGTCTATTTCTTTGGTGAATTTCGGCCATGCCCGCACGCAATGTTAATGTGAATGTACATGTAGATGCTTTGCATTTTGAAAGCCACCTTACGCATAGAGTGCTACTATAAAAACCGTGATAAAACCCGGTCCGACATTATGACACACCAGAACGTTTTAGGCCAACGCGTGAGTAACGTGTTGTAATTTTGGCAGCACGGTGACAAACGCTGACCAACGCTAGGCCAGCGTTAGCAACACGCTGAGCGCGTTACTCACACGCTGGGACACGCTGTCACACGCTGAGGAAAACATATTTTGTTTCAACATACCTACAATTTCCAGCGTTTGCCAGCGTGTGACTGCACACGCTGGCGGCGCGTTAGAGGGTTGTTACTTACTCGTCGAACACGCTAGACGATCGTTATTAACCCGCTATTCAAACGCTGGCGTACGCGACACGCTGGTTATGGCCCTGTCACACCAGAACGTTTTAGGCCAATGCATGAGTAGCGCGTTAAAACTAGTTGATACGCTGGCAATCGCTGAACTTTCACAGAAAAAGTCAAGTTGAACCGTGATTTTAGCGTATCCATACAGGTTGATAACGGATTCATAGCGTATGCCAGCACATGAGTAGCGTGTGAGGAACGCGCTCAGCGTGTGAGGAACGCATCACTGATTTATAGTAAAAAATACGACAGCAGGTCGCCAGCGTGTGAGTATTGGGTTGGTAACGATCGTCTAGCGCGTTCGACGCGTGAATAACGACCTTCCTGCGCGCCGCCAGCGTGTGCAGTCACACGCTGGCAAACGCTGAACATTTTAGGTATGTTGAAAAAATGTATTTTTGCCTCAGCGTGCGACAGTGTGTTCCAGCGTGTGGGTAACGCGCTCAGCGTGTTGCGAACTCTGGACTAGCGTTGGTCAACGTTTGCGTGTTGCAGACATTCTAACACGTTACTCATGCGTTGGGCTAAAACGTTCTGATGTGACAGGGCCATTAGCCTCGGTCAAGGCGCATTCGTCGTTATCCGTCTGTCGTTATCCGTCCAGAAATACACGCCACGCGCGCCCCACGTATGCTGCTAGCTTGAATTTCAAACTTTAATATGGCGAAATATACGTTTTAATAATGCTGAATACTTAACAACTGCAAAAACTTCATATTTGTTTATGTTCGCTCATTAATCGTGATCCTAAAATAAAAAGCAATATGCGCCGTGCCCCGCCCATAAAAGATGACGTCACGGTAAGAATAGAGTGGCTGTACCAGGCTAAGCCTAGCCTTGAATACAAGGCTATGCTGTATCCGCAACGTGGGATCATCGTTTGCCACAACACTAAACGTGTACATAGCCCGCAATGAATTATTATACACTAGGCGGTCACCCGGGGTTTGTCGGTTCTCGGGTTTGTAGCTACTTCCCTGGATGGATGGGGATTGTGGATACATGTTGACTCTATCATGGAGGTGCCAAATAAAAATGTTGAAAGAAACACATTCACAAATATGGTTAATGACCTTTGACCCGACAAACGCTTTTTTTTCAAGTTCGACTCGCATTCGGGCTTCCCGTCCCCGAGTTTAAGCCCGATCGGACAAACTTTGAAAATTCGACCCTTAGACGACCTTTGACCCCAGGCGACCCAATTTTTTCAATCTCGACTGGCATTCGGGCTTTCCGTCCCCGAGTTTATGCCCGATCGGACAAACTTTGAAAATTTGACCCTTAGATGACCTTTGACCCGACAAACGCTTTTTTTCCCAAGTTCGACTCGCATTCGGGCTTCCCGTCCCCGAGTTTAAGCCCGATCGGACAAACTGTGAAAATTCGACCCTTAGATGACCTTTGACCCGACAAACACTTTTTCTCCCAAGTTCGACTCGCATTCGGAGTTCCCGTCCCCGAGTTTAAGCCCGATCGGACAAACTGTGAAAATTCGACCCTTAGATGACCTTTGACCCGACAAACGCTTTTTTTTCCAAGTTCAACTCGCATTCGGGCTTCCCGTCCCCGAGTTTAAGCCCGATCGGACAAACTGTGAAAATTCGACCCTTAGATGACCTTTGACCCGACAAACGCTTTTTTTTTCAAGATCGACTCGCATTCGGGCTTCCCGTCCCCGAGTTGAAGCCCGATCGGACAAACTTTGAAAATTCGACCCTTAGATGACCTTTGACCCGACAAACGTTTTTTTTTCCAACTTCGACTCGCATTCGGGCTTCCCGTCCCCGAGTTTAAGCCCGATCGGACCAACTTTGAAAATTCGACCCTTAGATGACCTTTGACCCGACAAACGTTTTTTTTTCCAACTTCGACTCGCATTCGGGCTTCCTGTCCCCGAGTTTAAGCCCGATCGGACCAACTTCAAAAAGTTGACCCCAGGATGACCTTTGACCCGACAAACGCTTTTTTTTCCACGCTCAACTTGCATTCGGGCTTCCCGTCCCCGAGTTTAAGCCCGATAGGACAAACTGTGAAAATTCGACCCTTAGATGACCTTTGACCCGACAAACGCTTTTTTTTTCAAGATCGACTCGCATTCGGGCTTCCCGTCCCCGAGTTGAAGCCCGATCGGACAAACTTTGAAAATTCGACCCTTAGATGACCTTTGACCCGACAAACGTTTTTTTTTCCAACTTCGACTCGCATTCGGGCTTCCTGTTCCCGAGTTTAAGCCCAATCGGACCAACTTCAAAAAGTTGACCCCAGGATGACCTTTGACCCGACAAACGCTTTTTTTTCCACGCTCAACTTGCATTCGGGCTTCCCGTCCCCGAGTTTAAGCCCGATAGGACAAACTTTGAAAATTCGACCCTTAGACGACCTTTGACCCCGGAAGACCCGAAAAAACGCTAACCCGTTTTATTTCGCATCGAGCATTGTGATCACCGAGTTTAAGCACGATCCGACCAACTTCAAAAAGGTGACCCCTAGATGACCTTTGACCTCGTACGCTCTAGCGAATGCAAACTGGTTCTTGCGGGGACCGAGCCGGACCCACCCACCGAGTTTGAACGCCGCACGACCCCGGGAAGGGGACGAAAAAGCGCGCACAGACAGACACACAGACAGAGAGTAGCGTATTATTATATAGATTACTCAGCTGGTTCCCATGCGCGCGGGGCGTGGGCGCGCACAACGGTGTACGCGTGTAATGGCCCTGTCACACCAGAACGTTTTAGGCCAACGCGTGAGTAGCGCGTTAAAAATAGTTGATACGCTGGCAAACGCTGAACTTCCACAGAAAAATTCAAGTGGAACCGTGATTTTAGCGTGTCCATAACGCGTTGATAACGGGTTCATAGCGTTCGCCAGCGCGTGAATAACGCGTTAGTAACGCGCTCGACGACTGATGAACGACTGCTGAGCGCGTGATTAGCGCGGTCCAACGCGCGCCAGCATACGGCAACGACCACATGATTAGTTGTACAAAAAGATGACGCGCTACTACAGTAATGGCCCTGTCACACTAGAACGTTTTAGGCCAACGTGTTGGAATTTCGGCAACACGCGGGTAAACGTTGACCAACGCTAGGCCAGCGTTCGCAACGCGCTGAGCGCGTTACCCACACGCTGGAACACGCTGTCAGACGCTGAGGAAAAAAATACATTTTTCAACATACCTAAAAAAATTCAGCGTTTGCCAGCGTGTGACTGCACACGCTGGCGGCGCGCAGGAAGGCCGTTACTCACGCGTCGAACGCGCTAGACGATCGTTACCAACCCACTACTCTCACGCTGGCGACCCGCTGTCGTATTTTTACTATAAATCAGTGATGCGTTCCTTACACGCTGAGCGCGTTCCTCACACGCTACTCACGCGCTAGCATACGCTATGAACCCGTTATCAACCTGTATGGACACGCTGAAATCACGGTTCCACTTGACTTTTTTCTGTGAAAGTTCAGCAATTGCCAGCGTATCAACTATTTTTAACGCGCTACTCATGCATTGGCCTAAAACGTTCTGGTGTGGCAGGGCCATAACCAGCGTGTCGCAAGCGTACGCCAGCGTGTGAATAGCGGGTTGATAACGATCGTCTAGCGTGTTCGACGCGTGAGTAACGAACCTCCAACGCGCCGCCAGCATGTGCAGTCACACGCTGGCAAACGCTGGAAATTGTAGGTATTTTGAAAAAAATCTTTTTTCCTCAGCGTGTGACAGCGTGTCCCAGCGTGTGAGTAACGCGCTCAGCGTGTTGCTAACGCTGGCCCAGCGTTGGTCAGCGTTTGCCAGCGTGTTGCCAAAATTACAACACGCTACTCACGCGTTGGCCTAAAATGTTCTGGTGTGACAGGGCCATATGATAAGTACCTATAATTATGGTGGCCCTGAAGTATGGTGGCCCTGAAGGGACTACGCAGATCGTGAATTTTGACGTCAATATTCACGACAAATTTCACGACTTTCCTCAAAGTTGCGAATATTGACGTCAATATTCACGTCAATATTCACGACTTTCTCCAAAAGTCGCGAATATTGACGTCAAATTTGACGTCAAATTTCGCGACTAGCCCCAAAGTCGTGAATATTTTGACGCGAATTTTTTCCAGCAGGCTAGGTTTTGGCTAGTCTTGCTCCAAGACCGAGTTGTTCATTTGTCCGGGGCGCGCCGTCCGTTCTGTCTATGCAGTTCATTAATCCTCCATACTCCGAAAACGGACTTATTAAGGGCGCCCTCAATTGTCACGAGAGATCAGTGGATTTGTTGACTACGAATTATTAAAAAATATCTTACTTATTTGAAGGTAAATTATTATTTTAGGCATCCAGCAAAATGATCGCGCAAGATATTCTGTAATTATTCCAATTTTTTTTCTTTATAAAACTAAATTCGCGATCACCGGACGGCGATCGCAAAAAACCCGAATACATGTAATAACAAGAATATTCAACTGCCCGACGGCGGTTGAAAACAAACGCAGTTTTTCGTGATTTTCTCGCCATCAATAAATTATTGTAAAGGTCAGTTACACGAGATTTACTTTGAAATACAACCCCCCAAAATCCACCCATTCATGATAATTCAAGCAATTACCAATGGTGTATCGTACCGTATCCTACCTATACATTTAAAACAAATCCACTGATCTCTCGTGACAATCGAGGGCGCCCTCAATAAGCCCGTTTTCGGAGTATTGATGATTGATGAGCTGCATAGGGGGACGGCGCTCCCCGGAACAAATAAACAAATCAGTCTTGGAGCAAGACTAGCCAAAATCATGGATGAATAATAAGACAACCTAGCTTGCTGGAAAAAAATTCGCGTCAAAATTTATGTCCGGTCGTGAAATTTGTCGTCAAATTTGACGTCAATATTCGCGACTTTGGGAAAAGTCGTGAATTTTGTCGCGAATATTGACGTCTATATTCGCGACTTTCGGGGAAAGTCGTGAAATTTGACGCGAATATCAACGTCAAATTTGACGTCAATATTCGCGACTTTTGGGGAAAGTCGTGAATATTGACGTCAATATTGACGTCAATATTCGCGATCTGCGTAGCCCCTTCAGGGCCACCAGACATATGGGAAATTAAACCAGGTGGTCTCATCTTTGAAACATACCAAATAATCGCCATATAAACATATAAACCCTTAAGTTGAAGAACACAAATCTTTATTTGCTCAGCATTTGCCACGATCGCATCATATAGCTAGATTTTACTTTATGCCCCCTAAAATTTTCAATAATGGCTGCAAGAGGGAGATACAGACGAGTCTCGGACGTTGATCGAAATCGTTTAATCGATGCCTTTGATGCTGACGACGCGGACTACTTAGATGTAGAAAATATACTGGACATCAACCACACGTCTTGGTGGATAGTTCATTGACGGATAGACAATTGAACTGATAAAAATGATACAGAAGTCATTTACAAAAACATATTAACCTCAATCCACCAGAATCCTTATTTGGATAAATTCCTAAGTCACCTCAATCCTGCAAATGCATCCAGCATTAGGCCTTATAACCTGTATCCTGCATTTTCCTCCAGTGGCAAACCCCTAAACGCCCTCAATCCTGCAAAATCCTGTAATTTGCAAAGAGGATTTTGAACTGGATTTGGGATGGTTAGGTTTAAAATACATCTAAGATAAAGAGCCAACATATTATTTATCAATTAGTCCCACAATACATTGATTTAATAATGATTTAATCCAAGTTGTATCGTGAATTGTATAGCCATAGGCCTATACTTTTTGAAATTGAATGCAAAATATATGCATATGAATTTAAATTATAACAAATGAAAAAGGAATATTCAATCAGACCGTGACACAATGATAAACCGATTTGCTGCAAAATAGATTGCACATTCTTAAAAATCGGCCACACATTACGTCAAACCGAAAGCCCAATCGTGTGTTTGTAATCGTTTAAATGAAACGCTGAGCACATTCCTTTATTTGAATTAAACAAAATAAAATTTGAATGCTCGTTTTTGCGAAAATGAAACTCGGACAAACGTCGTTCTAAAAATCAGCGCGAAATTGAATGCATCGTTTGCAGATGAATGTGCACAATTTGCAATATCGTCCGGGAAAACCTACAGTAGCACTCTATGCGTAATGCAAGAGTTGTCTAAAACGAATGAGGCGTTAAGTGGCTTTCAAAATGCAAAGCATCTACATGTACATTCACATTAACATTGAGTGCAGACATAGCCGAAATTCACCAAAGAAATAGACGCGGAAACTGCGAATTAATTGGCAATTGGCCATCGGTTGCAATGAAAGTTCAATATTTTAACTAAAGACAAAGGCCGCATTTGCGCTGCCTTACAGTAGCACATTTCATCCCTTGATTTGTATTCACAGTCTTTTGAAGCATCACTTGCGGCTTAATAAATTCGCACTTGTGGACCGGAACAGCCATGCCTCCTTGTGCGTCGCCGACAATATTCTACAGATTAAGTTTAGCCAGATTAGACGCCAAGGTAGTCTTGACAGAGTCTTGACAGAGTGTAACAATGAACAACAGAATGCACGGGTCAGACTTAAGCCCTTGGCGGGGTCGGGCTTCGATGTTTGCAAATATTACTCGAAAAACGGTGTCTAGGAAATGCCTATAGTTGGCAAATGCATTTGAAGCGATAATGCCTAAATGTAACGATTGGTTTACAAATAAATGGGAAAGTGATGCCTGTAAAAATTATGCTGGAAAAAAATGTATTGTCTGATCTTCCAAATGACTGTAACCCGGTGTCTGCGAAATCTACGCGGGTGTACCCAAGGGTTAACCCATGTTTGTGGGAACGATTTCCTATTCACAAATGTTATGTGCATGTCAGGCAAGCCAATTGTCGTAGTCTGGCGATTTGTATGACATTGTGGTAAATTCCTTGGAAGAGTATGACTGAAAGTAGACAATTTATGCTGTCTAATGAACGGCAAGCATCGCAGCAATTGACAACTGAGCGTCAAAATCGGAAGGGATTTTAGATCTGTTTAGCTGCCAAACCTTTGCTAAACATTAGTGCACACTGCCTGTAGCGTAAGGCCCAAACAAAGTCTCCGGTTTCTAGTATGCGCGCGCGTCGCCGTAGCCATGCGCGTCGGCAAAATGAAAAAGTGCACTGTAAACATAAGTTAGTCATTTTGACTAATAAAAGTTAGTCCTGCCCTACGTCTGAAATGACTAATTAAAATTAGTCAGGCAGGCCAAATGACCAACATTAATTAGTCACATATTAGTCAAAATGACTAATATTAATTAGTCTTCTGATTAAACCAAAAAGCGTCTGGAATGACTAAACGTTAGTCATCTGACTTTTGCAGTTAGTCATTCAAAATGATGACTAATCACATTAGTCACATGACTAGTCAAATATTAGTCATAATGACTTATATTAATTAGTCTTCTGATTAAACCAAAAAGCGTCTGAAATGACTAAACGTTAGTCATCTGACTTTTACAGTTAGTCATTCAAAATGATGACTAACCACATTAGTCACATGACCAATGTTTGATTTCCTGTAAAAACAAAAGTTGAGGCAATCGAGTCAAAATCTTTTCCAATACATGTAGTATTATTTCAACGCAATAGGAGAAAAGCAACTTCATGTTGACACTGCTTTACTTATACATGTACTTATGAATTGATTAAGATGATTAATTAATACATTTGTACTCATAATGTAAATAAAACATATTGTGAATGAAATCATATTATCACAGGCAAGAGGTTTTTTTCGAGCTGCTCACAGACATAAGTAAATGACTAAGTATTATTTTTCACAATTTCATGAGGTAAATAAAACCTATCGTGAATGAAAGACTGTCACTGGCAAGAGTATGGTCTCGCTCGACAAAAGGAGCTGTTTTACAGACTAGTAAATGGCTAAGTATTATTGCTGGCATTTACTTATAAATTTAAAGCTCTAGTCCATCATTTGCAGATACCCAAAAAGTAACTGACGAAATTGTTATTGAAAAGCATACTTGTTTTGACATTTAGATCCTAGAATATTGTTTTTTTTCGGAATGTACGTGAATTCACTGAGCTAAAACGTCATACGGTTTGTTGTTAAAGGTAGGATACACCATTCGCAGATATCAAACAAATTTACTGTCGAATTATTAAGAAATATCTTACCCATCTTAAAGTAAATAATGATTCTAGGCATCCAGCAAAATGATTGCGCTAGATATCTTGCAATTATTCTGGAAAATAGGATTGTATAAAGAAAAATTCGCGATTGCCGGACGGCGATCGCGAAAAAACAAAGATAACATAAGAATAACTGCTTGACGCCGGTTGAAAACAAACGCTGTTTTTCGTGCTTTTCTCGGCATTCATGATTGTAAAAATTCGGACAGGTCAGTTAAACCATGGAGAAATAAGATTCTCCATGGTTAAACAAGATTTACTATAAAATACAACCCCCCAAATCCACCTATTCCTGATAATTCCTGATAATGGTGTATCCTACCTTAAAAGAAGCTTTAAAACCAGTCAAGTAACTTTAAGAAAAAAATAGTAGATTGCATTTATTTTGTACATAATAAGAGTGATGAAATGTTAACCATTGCATAAATCGGGCATATACCTGGCACACTATGGCGAATTGGTTCCCCACCTCTTTCAAATTTTCGTATACCCTGTACACTAAGACATCCCCCTATTTCACAAAAGAATTCCTAAAATTCTGGTAACACAATGACCAACACACTGATCATGGAAAGAAAAACATTGTTTTTTACAGATCACTCCATTTTCACATTTCGTTTGGAAAAATTGTAAAGCACATGTTCTAGTTTCGCCATTGTGCACAAAATAAAGATGTTTTTCTGGGGTATTTTGGCAAGTAATAAATAGGTCTGCTTCTGAAAAAAAAATAAAAAAAATAATATAAATTGTAGAATGCCAGCCAGCACTACCCATATAAACAAATTATTATTATTATTATTGTTATTTTTCAAGTTTCTCAAGTACCGAAACCATCACACGATCAATGTGTACGCTGTCTTGTATATTAGGCCTAGGCAGAATCTTCTGGCAGAATGTTAGTTTAGTGTAGCTGGTTACGCAAGGTTAACGTTTATAGTAGCACGAAAGCTATACGGCTACCGCTGATAGAAGGCTGGCGCAGCGGGAGACCTGGATGCCCTCTCCCATTACCTGGAATTTCGTCACTGCCAAATAGATGCCCCGTCGTCTTTAAACGTGCACCATCTTCCTGTATAATAGAAAATACATGTAAAACACTTTAAAATTAGGGTGGGCAAATCATACCAGTACATGACACACGGTCTTCAATTACAGTAAAATCTTACACGAATGCCTTTGTAAAAAGAAGTCTTAAGCCCTGTTCGCACTGGACTTAAAATTATAAAACGTCCCTAGACGATGGGTCCTTTACCCATTTTAAGTCCAGTGCGGACAGCCCAGGACGTTTTCCTCTCAGGTACTTCTCCCGAGTCCAGTGGGTACTTCTACCGGCCAACTGCTGCCCGGGAAAACGTCCCTGGTCGCTTTTCCCTAGACGATAAGTCCAATGCGAACAGCGCGACTCGGTAAAAGCGTCCCAGGAAAACGTTAATCCGGCCCCCCAGTGCAAGGTCACGCTAAACAAGACACTGCGCATGCGCTCTTTGCATTGTTTACGTGAGGGCACGCTGCATGCAAATCGCATCGTGATCACATTCGCATGTGGTTCTGCAAAAAGTTTACGTAGAGTTGGGGTTCCTTTGGTCAATATTATGGCAGATATTATTATTGATACAGTCGGAAGATTTGAAGCGCTTCGGGACAACAAATAAGAACAAGAATAGAAGAGAGCGTGGAGTAGTTGTTGCAATACCGTACGGCTAGCGATGGCGTCAATGATGCGATCGGGGAAAAAAAAGCGCGCGCGCGATCACGGGGTCAATGCAGAAAGGTCACGCAAAGCGCCCTCACGAGTCATTATAATGACAGCTCGGCTACTTTTCCCACGGTCTCGGTAACATTTTCCTGTGTCGAAAGTCCAAGTGCGAACAGTGGTCAAATTTGACCATTTTTATTTGACCATCGTCTCAGTAAAACCTTCCCAAAAAAAAGTCCAGTGCGAACACGGCTTTATTCTTAAAAACCGAAAGAGATGAGACTGAACAGAATGAATCTCATGCAACTTGTACATCGTTACGAAAATGTATACAAGGCTAAAGGTTAATATTTTTTGCCCAAAAGGTTAATAATATAATGCCAACAATCGTACAGATTCGCCTCAAATTCCCCAGAGTATCTGCCTTTTTTAATTAATCAATGCCCACCCGTACCCGCAAACCACAATTTTATACCGCGTACGACTTGAGTTGGACCGCATACGAGTTGGTTGGCGTACGAGTTGGTTGGCGTACGAGTTGGTTGGCGTACGAGTTGACCAATCTGCGTACGAGTTGTCCCACGGGTTCGCGTACTAGTAGTACGAGTTGACCTGTTCCCGTTATTATAGAGCTGTAATTTTAAAGCTAACCCGTACTAACTCATGGTCGGTTGTGTGGCACACACTGTTAAAAAATGAAAGTTAACTTCGCTGATCTTTCTCGCACGTTCGACTACGTCCCGAGTCACAACGAGTAGGTACGACTGAATGCTGACGTGGCAGTTTTAATCGCAGCGCTATATAGCGCTGCGCGCTGTGTACCGCCACTCGTTGTACATGTGTAGACATCCATGATCGAAGCGAAGTTTGCTTTCAATTTTCATGATTTTAAGGTTCTACAAACTTTGTTATAATACATCGATATTGATCTTACCTTGCAACTGATGGCATGTTGAAGTTGTTGACTTTTCAAAACGGTTGTTGCAACAATTGTTTGCACTGATCACGGCTGAACGCACAGTTCATACACAGCACGTCGAAACAACAATGGCGTCCGGAACAATCAAAACGTGGCTTCACTTCGGTGGTACCCGTTGCGAAAATACACGCAATGCAAACTACCAGTTACGTTCAACCATGGTTCAACCAATTGGAAATCAGCATTGCTAGACTAGCTTACATTAGTCATAGCATTATTTTGTTAGTGCAATGACTAGCCACATTAGTCATTGGCGAAGCAATTATTCGCAATTTTATTGATTCAAAAGGAACAAATAATACTCAATTATCACTAAATTAATGAAATAATTTGTAAAAAGTGTAATATCGATAAAAGTGACAATATACATATTAATTTAATGATGAAAATGCTTCTGAAGCATTGATGAACTTAAAATAATGAATTTTAGCCCAAAACGGATGACTAACTTGTATTAGTCACAGACCTCAATAATGACTAGCTTAAGTTAGTCATTGCTGACTAAGCATTAGTCCTGTGTTGATTTAATTAGTCACCGAGACCTGACTAATCTAAATTAGTCATTTTGACTAGTTTATGAGCACCAATGACTAACTTTTGTTTACAGTGTGGGTTTTTTAATGTAAGACGATGACTCAAAACCGCCAAACTCACTGGTTCGTCTATAATTCTGCTGCTGCACAATTTGAACGTGTATTTAGATGGGGTTACCATTGAGTATAGACTTTATGTGGCCTGTCTGGGCTTCCATATATTTTGCACAGAATGGTCGGGCACCATTTGCAGACGGCGTTGTATTTTCGTGATTCTGTGTATAGAAGCCAGACGTGAGTGGAAGCGAAGGTCGTGTATCTGGAACTTGTAACCGCTTTTAATAACTGCAATATGTAAGGGAGCAGACTAACTTAAGTTGCCCATCATTACCAGGATTATTTATTTTATGTTTGTTTTATGTGGAGTGCAATAGAATAAATATTACTATGAGGTGAACAAATTGTTGGAAATGGAAAATATTTTATTCTTCACCCCATAGGAATATTTCTTCTATTGCATGACATTCGCTTTGCAGTTTCAACTCAACAAGTTTCACATGTTGACTTGTGAAATAAAGAGTATACAAGAGACAGATCATACTTTGGCATTTTTATTTATTCTCAACAAACATTAGATGCCACAACATGTCCATGTATATTTTCACTATTAATCCAACATTCTTGCTCTTTTTATATGCCCCCAGTTGTCCATTCATTACACATGTATTACAAAGTGGCTTATTCGTGCATCTCATAGCAGGGTCACAGGTTATGTAGCCCAACAAAACCTGTTTGGAAAAAAAAGGGGGGGGGGGAAGCCGCGTCGCCGCGCCACCTTTGGGGCAAGCTCCATACCAGAAACCGGAAACTTTTTTTTTTTTGGCCTAAGCTACCGTAACGAAAGTTGCCACCATGGTGTGTTTGTGTCGAAAATCGGAAATTGATTTTTAAATTACCCTAATAAAAGGATTATATTACTGCATAACACTTTGATCAACTAAGGCATGGTAAAATGAATCGGTTTTAGCCAAACACAATTTGCCCTCAGCTGTTAAAATTATCTTACAGTTGATATTATGTACTAATATACGTGTCAAGATGTTTTATTTTCCTGCGGTACGTAGTATAGCATGAACATTTTTTTACATGATGTTACTCATAAGTTTGACGCTTGAGCGATCATGACCACAATGAATAGAGTTAATTTGAATGGACTGTCAGTAAGACGTAAGATGTATAGGGCGGGTGTGGCCGGTAGTGTTGCCATTCTAGCCTGAGCCTTCCACGGCGCTAGGTCGGTCAAGTTAAAGACCGCGAAATTAATTTAAGATGACGAGTTGTTTGAATGATACTGGAATCCCCATTTATAACCGTATAAACAATCGATAAAAAATGTGTTTTCGAATTATCCCTACCTTGGTATACTTTTAAACACCGTGGTACATTTTGTCTCAAAAAATGAAGATATCCTAATCTTAAGCCATGTTCCCATTGGACTTAATTTTGTTAGAGTACCGCGACTTTTCTTTAGAATGACAAAATTTAATCCAATGGGGACGCACGATAAACTGACCTCCCTGTCAATTTACCGCGACCGTGATGTAAAATGAACAGGCCGAAAGAGGTCGCGGAAGACTTCCGCGCAGCCACGGTAAATGATCAGGGCCGCAATGTGTGACATTCTGCCAGTCTCGAACAGCGAATGAACCGTTCCGTCGCGGAATATAAGTCCAGGTGGGAACGCGTGGTAGATTCACGCTAAGGAATGCCGCGGTAAGTTTCCGCGTGGCCGCGGAAGAAAAAGTCCAATGGGAACACGGCTTTAGTTAAATATGGACAAGTTATGAATCAACATTAATGTATAAAGGATCTGCCATAAGGTTTTCCCAGAGTTTTTAGCTCATTGAGTTTTATCTCTGTTTTTGTTACCCTGGGTGTTAAATAAGAACAAGTAAGTTAGGCTTTCCTGAATTGGCTCGAAGTCCACGTTCTTTTATTAATAGAAGGGAAAACCTCAATCAAGTAGTAAAGATTGTAGAATTTTCTGTTAAAATGTGAACTGTGTAAATAATAATATTGCCGACGCTAGCAAGGCGGCAGGCTACATCCCATTATAATTGGTGTTTGGATGTAAGGATTTTATGAGTTTAGTACAGGTAGCACAAAGTAGTGCGCATAGAACAGACGCAAAATTGCATACGAAGGTTACCGGTGATAAGCATTTACATGAATAATTTGGGTACGCCAGTGTGAACAAGGTAGTTCATTTTTTATTAAAAGCCCATTGTCAATTATTGATTACAAAACCACTTTACATTAGAAGCCCACGAGTGCCAAGATAATAAAGGGATATACACTGTCAATAGAAAGCTTGGCTCGGAATGTGACATGCACGGGTGCATGGCGCAGGGCCGTTGCAGAGGGGCGCACCCTATAGCTCTGAATTTGATCTATTATCTATATAACCCAGGAAGTACATTTCAGCCTGGTCAACTGGAATGTCAATGGTGGACTAGGCTTAAACTGAGCTCTAACTTTACTACGAAGACGGCAAGACAAAGGTACTTTATAATGCCGAGTCTGAGCCGCTATATGGAGTGGTAGGGAAATCCCTGGCAACAACAGGGAGCTAAATGTGCGAGGGAAAAACTCCGATTACACGATAAAAGGTGTTTACGAATTATGGTGTGTGTATAGGTATGCGCGAGTTCGTTTTGATTAAAATAGGGGACGTGTAACAATAGAGGGCATTAGGGTCCCCTATTTCGAAAAGGTCCCCAATTCTGATTCATATGCAAGGCCCACGGGAGTCCTTTCGAAATAGTTAAAGTACAGGGTGGTCCAAAAAAAACTATACCCAACTTTGGAGGCCATTTTCTCCTGGATAATAAAATATTTTAGTATATCATTTGTTGAACTAACTGAAATGAACAAAACCAGAAGCCTATCTATTAAAAAGTATTATTTATCCATTTTAGTGTAAATAAAAGAAGCTCTCGCAAAAACATTTGTCAAAGGACTATCGCGTCATTACATTATTGTGTAATATATATTTAAACATGTTGATGCATTGACAGCTCCCGTGGAAAAGCCATTTTACACATACTCGCTAAAAATAGGAATATCTCCAAAAATATTAATGTAATATCTTCCCTATTTTCACCAATAATGCTCAACGATATATGCTTTAATAATATGCAAACCAAATTACTAAAATATTTTATCATCTAGGAGAAAATGGCCTCCAAAGTTGGGTATAGTTTTTGTTTGACCACCCTGTACATACAAAAGAGGGACAATAGGAGGTCCATCAATTCTTTTCGTATATTACGTTATGAGGACACTCCATGGGGTTTGTGTGCTGAGGGAAATCTCTCTAAACACAAACTCGAAAAGTTCTGTCGTCCTAAAATGTTCAACATTACCTACATTGGTCGTCTTCTCCATTTATATATATATAGATATGAGGGGAAAAGCCCTCGGATAGATATGACTAGACAATCCCCCAGATAGATACGAGGGGAAAATCCCCCAGATAGATGAGGGGAAGAGACCTCAGGTAAATATAAGGGGAAAATCCTCATATAGATATGACGAGAAAAGCCACAAATAGATATGCCTATGAGAGGAAAATCCCTCATATAATGCTTGGAGAAAACAAACAGAGGCCCCGCATACAAAATGTTTGAGCTAAAATAAGATCTTCGGGAAGACTAGTCATATCCTATAACAAAGAGTTATTTCGATTGAATATTTTCTGGCTGTTAAATTAAAGGGATCGTACACGTTTGGTAATTGGAACCCATTGTTTTTTTTCAATCCTATATAGTTATAGATATATACCATACAACTAACCTGTAAACATTTCATTTCAAAAGGTGGTAGCGATTTTGAGATATTGCTGAAAATCTGGAGCGGTTGTGTCCACGCAGGAAGAATAATCTGCATTGGAATACACAATCTGAGAAACGTAACTGCAGTAACGCTTCTCAGATTCAATTTTTTTTTGGGATAAAAAGTGATATCTGTTTCCATAACCGCAGTACTTCGAAGTGAAAAGTTTCTAAACTTGCATTATACTATCCAAAGCTGCTGTACTTCTTACCAAGTAAGTTTTTATTGCCATTAATTTTTGGGGTAATTACCAAACGTATACGATCCCTTTAAACCTTTGCTATAGGCATTAGTGCACAATATGTAGTGTGAGTTACCTTAACGAAGGGGGGCCACCATGATATGTTTGTGTCCAAAATTGGGAATGGATTTTCAAATTACCCTAACAAACAGATTATATTAATGCATAACACTTTTATCAACTAAAGCATGTTTAAATGAGTCGGTTTTAGCCAAACAAAATTTGCCGCAGTTAAACTGTTAAAAATATCTTACAGTTGATAGTATGCAGTAGGTGCGCGTGTCAAGATGCACAAATGTAAACGAAGGTTACCGGCAATAAGCATTTACATAAATAATTTGAGTACGCCAGTTCATTGTTATTAAAAGCCCATTGTCAATTATTGATTAAAAAACCACTTTACATTAGGAGCCCATGAGTGCCAAGATAATAAAGGGATATACACTGTCGATAGAAAGCTCGGCTCGGAATGTGACATGCCCGGGATGCATGGCGCAGGGCCGTTGCAGAGGGGCGCACCCTAGCTCTGAATTTGATCTATTCTCTATATAACCCAGGAATTAAGTACATTCAGCCTGGTCAGCTGAAATGTCAATGGTGGACTAGGCTTAAAGGTAGGATACACAATTTGCAGATAACATATAAAAATTGTACTACCGAATTATTAAGAAATATCTTACTCATTTGAAAGTAAATAATGATTCTAGGCATCCAGCAAAATGATTGCGCTATTATCATGTAATTATTCTGAAAATAAAATGTTATAAAGAAATATTCGCGATCGCCGGACATTGATCGGAAAAAAACCCAAAGATAACTTAAGAATAACTGCCGGTTAAAAACAAACGCTGGAAAACAAACGGCATCCATGATTGTAAAACTTCGGACAGGTCAGTTATACGATATTTACTATAAAATGCAACCCCCCAAATCTACTCATTCATGATAATTCAAGCAATTACCAATGGTGTATCCTACCTTTAAACTGACTTTAAACTAAACTTAACTAGACTGAGCTCTAAATTTACTATGAAGACAGCAAGACAAAGGTACTTTATAATGCTGAGTCTGAGCCGCTATGGAGTGGTAAGTCAAGTCAACGGGAGAAGAGCCGAGCGAGTGCAGTCAATGGGCGTAATTATGTGCACTGGGCAAAAAAATCAACACTAAAATATAAACATGATGCGAACGGGTAATTTGTTCTCCAGTTATTTATAACCTGCCAAAGACAACGTTGTTGCAGAGTAAAGCGCACATACCAGCTCTCATGGGGGCGACCGAAATTCCCAGATTCAGCAAGTCAAGTAAAAAAGAACACGATGCCAATGAGTAATATACAAAATAATACAGCATGGTTTCAAGTTGAAGGAAAGTAGTGCGAATTACTGGTTCCAAGGTGTAGGTCAGCTGACCTACACCCAGGTAATTCCAACTATTTTCCAGAAATAAACCATGTTGTGTTTGTACACTTCATAAATATTGACTGCCTTGTCGATAACGGCCTCGTAGATTTTGCATCTTTATTCAGCACAAACAGCACAAGATATTTAAGTTCTTCGTCAGTAGACGAAAATCTAGTAACGTTACTGAGACTGGTTCCGTAAAGATTTCATGCCACAAAATACATTTCTTCGAGGCGGGTTCCAGAGGGTTGTTTGGTGCTACCGGAAAAGAATACAACATGACAGCGAGCTGGATACTCACCGGGATGAAGTCACCTGGCAGCATATCAATGTTTTACTTTCCGGACGATCGGCGAAATCGGCCATTGACACGCTCAAATTTGCTCATGAATATTTTCTCCAGTTATGTCTAACCTGGGAAAATCAAAGTTGTTGCAGAGTGAAGAGAACTAACAGCTCCAATTGAATAACTCGCCGGTCACGTTGTTACTCTTGCAATTTTTGACCGTTAATTAAATATCAAATATAAAAGACCGTAGGCGTGCGTAAAACAAAATCAACAATCAATGATATTCTATTAATGTGATATAAAGCGAAGTAACCATTCGGCTAAACAGCCACATTAAATAGCCCATGGACTAGTATGCGCGTCTATCTATAGCCAGCACGATATAAGACCGAGGGACCCCCTCTTTGTCCCCCATATCTCTAGACTATTGTTACCTAACGCACCCCCCCCCCCCCCCCCCCCCCCCCCTCCCCTCCCCCTCTCGAATGGGTTAAGAAACGGGTACGATTTCAAAGAATCATGTAAGAATTGTACGAATAAGGTACGACTCACTTACGTATATGCCGAATTCTGGTACGAATCCACTACGACTTCGACGATTAAGTTACGACCACTACGACTTATCTAAGAATAGTTGAATTCGTGACATTTCGGCATATTCTTGGGTCACGAAAGGCTATAAAAATCCGCCGATCGCTGGCCAACCCGTCATTTCCACAATGGATGTTCAACGGAGAGCAGGTCTAGCTCTGGCCATACAACTGGAGTTCCAACACCAACTGCTTGTAGCTGAGAACCAGAGAAGAAGGGAACCCCCAGGAAGACAAAGAAGACGCAAGCGCTGGTGTGTTCGACCATGGCTGACACCTGGTAGAAGGCAAGTAGAATATGGGCACTACAACAGACTGAGGGTGGAAGATAAGAACTCGTTCACAAACTATGTCAGAATGCCACCCCAGATGTTTGATGAGCTGCTCCAAAGCATCACCCCTGCCATCCAGAGCTAGAGGTAGCACACCCGCCACCATTCAAGAGCTGAAGGACGAGGTCATGTCACTGCCCCGGACCCAGGAGGACTAGAAGGCCATTGCCCAGCAGTTCCTAGACCGGTGGAATGTTCCTCATGCCCTGGGGGCCTTGGATGACAAGCACATAGCCCTCAAGAAACCACCCGGTCCCCTTTCCTTTGCTGGCCGTAGTGATGGTGGAAATTAGGGTGGTGGTGAGCGGTGGCGTGGTCACAGTCGGTTCATGCTGGTCCTGGTCATTGTCCTCAGGATCTCCCAGGTCCGGCAGGGTGGTAGCCTTGAGGCTCTGCACGTTCCTCTTCATGGCCTGGCCAATGTGCGGAATCAGGAACTGGAGACGGTTCTAGATCTAATGCTGCCTCTCAGTGAACTCCTTGCTTGCCTGGCCACTCTTGGTCCACCTCAGCTTGCCAATCTGTTTCCTGATGCTTTCGAATAAGGTGGTCAGGGCCTCGACCTATTTGCCCATCTTCTTGGCCAGGTCCTCTCACGCACTGTTCTTCTTTGCGGCAAACCTTTGGTCCGCCCGCCTCTTACTGTAGATGAAGTCGAGTTGTTCTAGAAAGAGGGCCACCTCGAATAATAAAAGTTGTATACAAAATCAAAACCTTGAACACCATACCAAATAATTGCAAAATGACGATATATCAGAGTAATTATTAAAAAAGGAATATCAAATATAAATATAACAGTTACCTCCTCTTGTTCTTCGTCATTAGGGTTTGACGGGGATGAAGTAGCTTCCCCGTCGGCAGCATCGACAGCCTTCTCTAGTTCCTGAAATTCGTGGAAATTCGTCGATATGTGTACTCCAGCACTCCGGGAACTGTTATGACCTGATCAGTTCGGCGCCGCTTCTTGTAGCCACGAAGATAGGACCTGATTCGTGGCCGATTCGTGACCGGCGATTGGTACTTGATTCGTACTACATTCGGGACATTCGTGCCTGTTTCAGACACGAATGGCCAATAATATCCCATTACTTCGTAATCGATTACGAAGCTGTTATGGACAATAAGAAAGGGTTACAATCTTGCAATCGTACATTTCAGATTAAAGTATTAAAAGATTTAGGTATAGGTATAGGTGAAGGTATAGGTAGGCACTTGGGCTAGAGCAGTCACAGTTTGAAGCAAGACGTCTAAATTGATTCTAAACTCAGTTTAATTATTATACATGAATAAATTACACTGTGAAGCGACATCAGAAGTTGAACACCAAAGTAAACAAGATGAATCGCAAATCAAAAGAAATGTTTGTTTCAAATGAACGAAAAATACTGGATTATTTAATGACCTGTTTTAATTGGAAAGCAAATTAAACTAGATATTAGTATTTAATCCACTGTATTGAATACCATATCACATTTGATTTTCTGTTGAATGTATTTTTTGTTTTAATCAAATGAGAAGAAAGTAGCTTAAAATACGTTTAAAATACGTTTAAAATACGTTTAAAACACGTTTAAAATACGTTTAAAATACGTTTAAAATACGTTTAAAATACGTTCAAAATACGTTCAAAACACGTTCAAAATACGTTCAAAATACGTTCAAAATACATTCAAAATACGTTCAAAATACGTTCAAAATACGTTCAAAATACGTTCAAAATACGTTCAAAATACGTTCAAAATACGTTCAAAATACGTTCAAAATACGTTCAAAAAACGTTCAAAATACGTTCAAAATACGTTCAAAATACGTTCAAAATACGCTCAAAATACGTTCAAAAAACGTTCAAAATACGTTCAAAATACGTTCAAAATACGTTCAAAATACGTTCAAAATACGTTCAAAAATAAGTTCAAAATTAAGTTCAAAATTAAGTTCAAAATTAAGTTCAAAATTAAGTTCAAAATTAAGTTCAAAATTAAGTTCCAAATTAAGTTCCAAATTAAGTTCCAAATTAAGTTCCAAATTAAGTTCCAAATTAAGTTCCAAATTAAGTTCCAAATTAAGTTCCAAATTAAGTTCCAAATTAAGTTCCAAATTAAGTTCCAAATTAAGTTCCAAATTAAGTTCCAAATTAAGTTCCAAATTAAGTTCCAAATTAAGTTCCAAATTAAGTTCCAAATTAAGTTCCAAATTAAGTTCCAAATTAAGTTCCAAATTAAGTTCCAAATTAAGTTCCAAATTAAGTTCCAAATTAAGTTCCAAATTAAGTTCCAAATTAAGTTCCAAATTAAGTTCCAAATTAAGTTCCAAATTAAGTTCCAAATTAAGTTCCAAATTAAGTTCCAAATTAAGTTCCAAATTAAGTTCCAAATTAAGTTCCAAATTACGTTCCAAATTAAGTTCCAAATTACGTTCCAAATTACGTTCAAAATTACGTTCCAAATTACGTTCCAAATTACGTTCCAAATTACGTTCCAAATTACGTTCCAAATTACGTTCCAAATTACGTTCCAAATTACGTTCCAAATTACGTTCCAAATTACGTTCCAAATTACGTTCAAAATTACGTTCAAAATACGTGTTTACATTACAATCCACATTATATTAATACACTTCATTAAAACGCAATTAACATAAAAAAGAATGTGAATTGTATTCAGAGTATAATCATAGACAATTAAAATTATATATGAATTCCTGGTCAATTTTGGCAAATGAGCAGCCATTCCACTGCGCCATTCTATTTCGCGCGAAATTAAATGCTGCCCAAAATGGTCATTCGATTCCATTTTATGACTGGTCAAAAGTACTGTTGCGTCATTCGATATAACAAAATCCCCATTCAATTTAACAATTCAACAAAACAGCATTATAACTCACAGGAGCGTTTTCAAGGTGTGTGTTCTGACATTCGAATTCATTATTGGGCAGGCATTTCCGTCAATCTAAAGAACGCTCTGTTAGCTTTTGTTTCCTTAATATTGTTAAAGGCATATTTATGGTTCACTTATTGGCACAGGAGTCGACATAATAAACCAGGATAAAAATCACCAAAGAAACACCCAAACAATAACAAACGTTAATGTTTCACAAACACAAATTAGGTCTTGGTCTGTTGACCACCCCCCCCCCCCCCCCAAAAAAAAAAAGAAATACGAAAACAAATACGAAACAAGTCTAGCACAATTTATTTGTTTGTCTGTTTGCTCGCATTTTTTGGTCGTACATGTACTTGTTATAATTTTAGTAAAATTGCCTCTTTACAAAATTGAAAAGTGATTGTGCGTCACGAAAAAGAACGACGATGTGCTAAATTAAAAAAATTGCTAAAGGAATTTAAACGCCTCAAAAACATTGAATGGCCGAATTTTGAATTGGAAACACGGTAAAAACCGGGGAGGCAAAATCGCTATAATACGAACGCACGGAAATTAACTTGGCTGCTGAATTTGCCGAAATAGACATGGGAAAACTATAATAAACAAGAAAAAAACAAAAAAAAAAACCCACCCAAACAATAGGAAATGTACGGTTTCACAAACACAAAAACAAATTGGGTCTTGGTCAGATAACAAATAACGACCCCCCCCCCCCCCCCCCCCCACCCCAAAAGGGCCACTATAGGATCCATTTAAAATGTACATAAAACATAAATGAATAAAGGGAAAACAGTTTGGTTGGCCTAAAGTGAAGATACAAAACAGTTGCCTAGCACAATTTATTTATTTATTTATTTATTTTGTTCATTTAGTGTCATGTTTATTTAAATTCTTATTTAGTGAAATTAATTTCCTCTTTACGAGATTGAAAAACATTAGAATCAGCGAAAATCTCCAGTCGAACCAGCTTTGCTAAATTGAATGATGATTAGGCATCACGAAAAAGAACGACGATATGCTATGCCTCAAAACTAAATTTAATGCCCGAATTTTTATTTTAAAACACCGTAAAAACTTGAGAGGCAAAATCGCTCCAATTCGAACGAACGAAAGTTACAGTGACTGCCCATTTGCCGAAATTGACTGGAAAAACCTATAGATTTAAAACAAATTCTCGACGGAGAAATTGTAAATTGTAAATGCGAAATAATTTGTGTAAACTGTTTGTAATGCCTGTGTAATTAAATGCCGCGTGGCCTACAGTCCTCCAATCAAATGCCAAGGATCTATACTTGGGTGTTATATATTTTTTTATAGTTTTATTCTCCAATAAATTACAAAGATCTACTTGGGTGTTTTGTAAAAAAGGATAGAATGTTTTGCCTTCGTGCATTGGTGGGAATATGTTCTTTCGTTGAAAGATGAAACGATCCATTCAACTCGGCTTCACCTCGTTGTTGAATGGAACATTTCATATTTTAAAGGGATCGTACACGTTTGGTAATTGGAACCCATTGTTTGTTTCAATCCTATATAGTTATAGATATATACCATAAAACTAACCTGTAAAAAATTAATTACAAAAGCTGGTACCGATTTTGCAATATTGCCGAAAATCTGGAGCGGTTATGTCCACGCGGAAAGAATAATCTCCATTGGAATACACGCTCTGAGAAACGTCACTGCAGTAACGCTTCTCAGATTCAATTTTTTGGGGATAAAAAGTGATATCTTTTTCCATAACCGCAGTACTTCGAAGTGAAAAGTTTCTAAAAATGCATTATACTATCCAAAGCTGCTGCACTTCTTACCAAGTATGTTTTTATTGCCAATAATTTTTGGAGTAATTACCAAACGTATACGATCCCTTTAACCATGATTATTTATATTCCTGTTTCACGGCGTTTTGCGCTCACAATTCAGTTGCGCGCGCATGGAGATTTATATTGTTTACGTCACTGATTTGAGCATGTTTTCCCGCTAGGTTAAGCGTGCCTTTTGCCGTGCTAACTGCTTACGGTCTTCATGAAATAGACAAAGGCTCTGTTAGCAGAAAATCGTGTGCTTAGCTGTGCTGTAAAATTAGGCCCAGGAATTGTCCTAATGTCATGCCTAACGGGAACGTCCTATTGTGCGAGTTACTCTCAGGGTGTGCACTAAGCTACAATAATAAGTGTTGATATCGCAAACATAATAATCAAGGTGCCTATTTTCATCATAAAAGAAGGTTTAGTTTAGTTCAGTTTATGTCCACAGTACCGAAATCACATAAATCATTTAGAATAAAGATAAGCAGTCTGATGGTGACTCCAGAAGTGATATTGTTTGTTCATTCGGTGTACAGTAGTCTGAATGATGCGAATGACATATTGAGCTATACATTCGGAGCTATAAAAGACACAATCTTACCACTTTAATTAATTGATTTGGATTATCGTTACAAAGCTGGCTCCCTTCATCATCGGCGTCGTTGGTCGTCGGCGTCGGGTACACAGCGTGTTGTTGTGTATTACGGTTACTCTGTGGTAAATCTGTACGGCATCTCACAGACAAATGGTAGGTTATAGTAGCAATTAGCATCCCGCCATTTGCTGCTAGAAATTAACATGGATACACAAGGAACGTCTGGCCCACCATCTGGTTCATCTAGATCCCAGTTGAAGTAGTTCTCCTGGCTTCCATCCAACCATTCGAAATGTTGTTGCGGCGTTTCGTAGCGTTTGAAGCCGATCCACAGCCAATCTCCCAGATCATTAATGATCTTGACGTATTCTTCAAGGAAGTAGTTCTCCTTCTCGCTGTTGATTGACATAAGATGAGCCGGTCTTCCAGGGCGGGACAGGCCCTGGCAGTACGCCTCGGCATCCCCGAAGGTTTTCTGCTTGTTGACGATAAGATGGCAGCGATTTCCAAACTCTATCCAGCCTGTATTGCACGGAGCGCACCCCAAAACCATGGATCTGTAATCCATGGTTCCACTTATTACAAAACTGATGACGAATAGAACAGACGAAGTTTGTAAAGTTTCCATCTGCATAAGCCGGTGAGTAAATTATAATGTTTAGAAGTATTACGTCAGACAAATGGCGGTAATTTTCAGTCTATGATTGTTGGATTAAGCCAGAAGCCCGTCATGCGTTCACACACCACTTTGGTCAGACAGCTTTATGAATGACAGACTAAATCTCGTGCACTTGCTTAAAGCCGCATCCTCGCGGGTGCATTGTCACTACATGTATAAGGGAATTTCCGTGTTCAAGCCGAATGGTGATTGGATGATGATGTTGCCTGCACCACCTCATCACGGTCACCAATGACCATTCAGCTCGCACTAACACACCACCCTTTGGTTTCGTCTTAGTTCTTGTGTGCTCCTGGTTTTCTAAAAAGTAATTCCTTTAAAAAAAAACATTAAAGGACGGAACATGGTGTGCCACAGAAGTGTGACGTAATGTAAATGTCATCATGCAGTTGTGGCACACAAAGAGATGTTTTTTTTCAATCCTAACTCGTCACCAAAACAGAGAATATTCACACCTTAAGCCTCGATGGATATTTCTTGTCCCGTTCGTGAAGCCGCTTAATGTGCAACAGCACTCAAAAGAGCTACTCATAATACGCATCAGGTGCAATGCGCTGATTCTATGTGCACTCGAAGGGAGCTAAAATAAACACTATAAGTGCCACTTTTCTATAATCCCAAAACACAATATATCAATGAAGCATGATGTTGGTTTTATTTTCTCCCAAATTTCATTTTATTTCATCCAGAATGTTGCATCAAAGCGCGAAGTGTGGACACTTAAATTGTCAATATACTATTCAAATTAAGTACCAAACTTTAAACTAAGTTTCCCCCCAAAAATACTGATTTTGCACTCATTTTGCGGTGCAGAATAAATGTGGTTATAGAAACCTAAAAAATAGTCAGGATTTCCAAGTATATGTACATTTGTAAACAAATTTACTTTCCTAAATTAAGCAGGGAACCAGTCACATACAAATGAACAAATTACAGAAAAGAATTTAAAAAGCAATTAACCAGCTTAAACAACTTGATTTATCAAAAATCTCATTAGTAATGAGTCATTTTTTTAATTAATGATTTAATGGATAATAAGGTTTTACCATAAAAATAAAATAACAGGAATCTTTTGAAAACTAAATCCACTCTCCAAAAGTGTAATTGGTCCAATATGTTAAGGTTTAGACTATTCTCCTTAGTGTTTTTTCCCTTAGTGACACCAAAAAGTTTACTCTAAGTATTGTAACCGGTGTGATTTACATCCAAAATTACAATCTTCAATGATTTTTATCAGAAATTACTTATCACCAAATAACACATTTGGCTTATCTAATTGTATGTGTTTATAGCCCATGTTAGACTTCTCCACAAATTTAGCAAATTATGCTTTGGCAGGGCATATTTATACCGTTTGCAACGAAGGAGTCCAGCCTAGCTGGCGTTGTTTGGTCATGATTTTAGGGCAAATTATTTACTGTGCCTTAAGTGTCACGGCAACTTCATTTACTCGAGAGGTGGCAGCTTTCCTGTGTATTTGAGGCCATATACCTGAGACTTCAGGTAGATGAAGAAGTTCGTCAGGAATGTTGAGTACTCCAGGTTGAACACATAGGATCTGCTTTACTGGTGATCTAGAAGCGAATGCAAGAAGGGCAGTAGTCTTGCAGCCATCGTCCATATTATGGATTCCGTGGGAAACGCGTGAACATTTTGTTTTGAACATTGAAACTTGATCTTTGGACTCTAATGAGTTGATCTAGATTTGGTGCCATTTTTTCGGACACTGTTAACGCCTATTTTTATGCAAATTAGTTATGACGTCATAAAACGTCATAAAATTGACTGTTTCACTCATTAAAAGACATATTTTACCATTATCACACAAACAAAACATACTTTAAAGGCATTTGTAACATTAATGTTGTTGTTAAGATTTAATATTTCCTTATGTTAGGTGTATAAAGTATAACACATGTTTTGTTTATGCATAAATTTACTTATTTTATGCAAATTAAGGATATTACATCAAATTAAATACCTCTGACGTGAAATAACATGTGGAATTGGCATGAAACAAATGCCTTTTGATCACATTTAAAACATCTTACTTTTTTATTTTTAATCTTGCTTAACATCTGATAATTAAATTGCATAATGTCCTTGTTTATGCAAATTAGGAATGATGGTGTGAAGTTAAATATTCAAAACATAAAGTGACATGACAAGTCAGCATGTTAAAAATGCATACGAAAAATGCATACCATAATTCTATACAGATTATAGCAATGGGCATATAAAACATTAAGAGCAACATTGATAGGATGCCAGAATAATAAACCATTTTGACCTGTTTACAAAACTGTACGTATATACCCCAGAGAATATCAACCAAACCATCAAATGTCCAAGATGTCAAAACTCAGCAAAAGCAAATCCAGCAAGAGCAAAAGCAAATCCAGCAAGAGCAAGAGCAAGTCCAGCCAGCCACCGTCTCCGTCTCCATCCAGTTCGTCTTCAAGCATACCCTGCGGGCAACGTTCACCACTTGGCAGCGATGATGAATCTCTACCTCTATCCCTAGAATTAGACGATCAACCCGGCCCATCCAATTCTAGCAACACACCACCGGTCTCCGGCTCCCACCGTCTACCAGAGACAAAATTCAAAGAGGTGAAAGCCTTAGCAGTAACGATCAACATTTTGACTTCTGCTAAGGATTACCATAATCGACAGATACAATCTTTGTCCAAACATGTAAAGATCGCCACACCACCTCCATACCTGGAAACCAGGGTAAAGCCACCAAGACCACACCGATCGGTGCAACTCCAAAAATCGGTGCAACTCCAAAATTGCAGAGCCGTAAATCGCCGCTTTTTACAAAAGTCGCACTTGAAGAGTACGAACACCAACTCAACCTGGCGGAGTCGAAATACACCGACACAAGACGAGCTGCTCAGGAAAAGCTTGCTGAATACCAAGGCCAAGACCACCAAACAGCACAACAGTTGCTGGGTTTCTTCACAAGGCCCCGACGATCAAGAGGCATCAAAAGGAAACATCCCTACTAAGAATCTCTTCAACCACAATAAACCAAATGGTCTTTTTCAAGACTACCACAACTTCTCAAAAGAGATAAACCGTTTTTCTTGTTTACATTGTGCCCCATTTAATTTCCACACAGGAAAGCAATGGCAAGAAGAAACCTAAATAAAGAAAGAAAGAGATTCCTTAGCCAACAAAAATCAAACCTTTTCTCTGGCAAATGCAAAAGCAAAAAAGCCAAATCCAATCAACAACAACAACAATTATTAGCAGAACAATGCGAATCATTTATAACCAACCTATCCAAAGCAACATTATCGCATACCGAGAAAATTGCTTTAGGAAAAGGCCTCAACTTCGTTCCCACTCCTGCTAAACCACAACGAACATCACTCGTGAGTGAAACACTCTCCGATACGCTAGAAACACCACCAACAAGGATGATTACAAAAACAAAGTCAAATCTTTCTCAGAGAAACTAGCCACCAGAGGTTACAACCTCACGGAAATTGAAAAAGCAACAACCAAAGTATCGCATTCCGATAGAACCAGATTGATACACGGAACCGTAGTGAAAGACAAATCCAAACAAATTCCACTTGTCTTCTCCACTACATACAACCCAGCCATCAACCACCGTGACTTGCATCAAGCAGTTAACAAACATTGGAACTTGATCCAAGGAAATTAAATACTCTCGGAAATATTTCCTAAACCCCCGTTCATTGCCTTCCGAAAAGCCAAAAACATCCGGGAAAAACTAATACGAGCCAAGTTACCACAACCACTCCCACCCAACTCCGGCTTTGAAGAACTTATTGAACATGATCAAACCCTCAACATACTGCTCTCTTTACTAGAGGAACAACACGGAACCAACTAAAAGTACATGGCTTTGTTCCAAACACTTCCAATTCACGATCACTGATTGGACCACACCCAACCCACACACCCTGCGAGTTAAAACCGATTCCTTACCATGGAATCAACTACCTGCAACTGACGAGTGTCATAACAGTAAAGACACGAAAGCATGCTATTGCTAACACAAGAGAATTTGCGATTACAATTCTCCCCTCGCACCCCCAAATAAAATCACATTTGATTTATCTTATACCAACAACGGTCATCTAGTCTTTCGTGTTCGCCCACTCCATTTATTTCGGACATAACGGGCCTAGACTAATTCATGCTTAATTAAGCCATACAAGTCACAGAGAGAGAAATGTCACTGGATGGGAAAGCGCCATCATTCTTTTAACCAAAGAAGGAAACAAAAATATTAAAGTGTCAGGTTATATGAACATATACCAGAAACATATTTCTCAACCAGGAACACAAAACAAAAGAGATTATTTAGCCATATCGTATAGCAAATAGCTCTCCAACATATCCAATATGTTTTTTTAGAAACAGTGAATTTAAATGTTTTTATCAATGTCATGAACAAAATCAAATAGGGTTGGTATTTTACAGTCCCCCTGTAGCGTGTAAAGAGAACATATTGAAAACCCTCATGTAAAATATAGCAATTTATGACATCATACTTAATTTGCACAGTACACTTATAAGTGGTCCCAGAAAATGGCACCATGACTCAAATTTCATCTACGGCTATAAGCTTTGTATTCCTGCAAAGAAAACAACATGTTCATGAATAGGGTTAGTATTTTACAGTCGAGCTGTAGCGTGCAAAGAGAACACATTGAAAACCCTATGTAAAATATAGCAATTTATGACGTCATACTTTATTTGCATAAAAGTACACTTATATGTGCTCCGAAAAAATGGCACCAAGACTCAAATTGTATCTATGGCTATAAGCTTTGCATTCCTGCAAAGAAAACAACATGTTCATGAATAGGGTTAGTATTTTACAGTCAAGCTGTAGCGTGCAAAGAGAATACATTGAAAACCCTATGTAAAATATAGCAATTTATGACGTCATACTTAATTTGCATAAAAGTACACTTATATGTGCTCCTAAAAAATGGCACCATGACTCAAATTTCATCTACGGCTATAAGCTTTGTATTCCTGCAAAGAAAACAACATGTTCATGAATAGGGTTAGTATTTTACAGTCGAGCTGTAGCGTGCAAAGAGAACACATTGAAAACCCTATGTAAAATATAGCAATTTATGACGTCATACTTAATTTGCATAAAAGTACACTTATATGTGCTCCTAAAAAATGGCACCAAGACTCAAATTGTATCTATGGCTATAAGCTTTGTATTCCTGCAAAGAAAACAAAATGTTCATGAATTTCCCACGGGATGACAATGGCTGCAAGACTACAGGCTGCTTTGTGGCTTCATTCTTCAATGCACCCCGGATGAAGTGAACTGCCGACTTATTACGAAGAAAAGAATAAAGAACAGAATTGTGTTAATCATTACAATAAAAATCACATTTTTTAAATTATTGATACATCACCAGAACTGACCTTAACACTTATAATAAAATAGCTTGGAGTAGAAAACTTTAAGGGTATGTCATGTTCTTCCTTATATTATTACCATGCATGATCGAGATTTATACATATACTACATTTACCTCTAACTGCACTTAGCATATTTCAGTTGACTTGTCAATGTCAGAATCAATTACTGGAGGAGGGGGGGGGGGGGGGGGGTTTGATTGTTGAAACATCAAATCTTAACTCCCTCTCTATAATCATGTCTTGTTTTGCCTGGTTCCGTTCTTGTCTGCCAGTTACTCTTACTCTCAGCAGTCATTGCAGTCAATGCATATCAGCAATTCAAATTTAAAACAGGGTTTGGACCTACCTCATAATCACAAGCTGCTTGTCCACATCTTGATGCTGAGAGGCACGACCTTCAGCTAATCCATGAAGCCGTAGAGTTCTGGCCGCGAGTTCTACAAATAGATGGTAATCAAATATTAAAATAGAACTCAATTTGCAAAAAACAAAGTTGTTGGCAAATATGAAGAAAAACCCAGTCGTAAGGCCTATTCTAGATCGATATTAAATAAGTCGCTACACTCGACGTTGACGTGCATCACCATGACACGGCTATGACGACAGTGGTTGCACGTCAGACTTGTAAGTGTATTATTATTAAATCATCACCAACAAAGCTACTCAAATGTTAACTAGGTCTATGTATTATTAATATTATCTCAATGAACAAATGCATAATTTTTATTTGCTTACCTTTTTGCTTCCAAAGGATGGGTCTCCTGTCAGCAGACACTACCACACGTACGATGACAACAGACATGTAAACGCAAACAAGCCCAGACTTGTCGAAACAATCACATGACGCAATAGACCAATCAAAATAGTTTTGCTTGCCAGCACCTATTTTTGTCACTTCGGACACATTTTGCTCCAGTGGTGCTGGTTTATGCACGTGAAGGGCAGGTCATTGGTTTCTTCATGGAGCAATCAACTATTGCTCCATGGTTTCTTAGAGTGCAGGTCTCTTTTTCCCTCTTAAATTTAAACTTACTCCAAAGATATCAATTTGCTTAGGAAAAACGAGGTAATCTACTACAGCAGGATTCGAACCAGGGATCTTTGATCCATATAGCCCATCCCACTATCCACTACACTACACATAGCTGCATACTGCGATTAGATCGTCTTGCAAACAAGACTACGGTTAAACCTGCCGGTCTAGGGAAATAAGCACATGAAGAGTACTCTACAAGTAAGTTGAATGACATAGACCTACCTATACCAATAGATGGGGAATAGAAGAAAAATGATACCTAGATATTTCAATTTGGGCTAGTAGCTAGGCACAGACCCTATTTTGTGAAGTGAAGTCCTTTCGCACCGAGAAATAGCAAAACCACGGTTGAGTTATTTCTCGGTGCGAAAAGACCCCGACTGTGCTTCACAAAACACGTTCTAGGGGCTAAAACTACTGGCCCAAATCAAGATATATATTGGTATCAGTTTTTTTCTAGAAAGATTCTTCATCCATTGGTACCGGAATAGGTAGTTTTGGCGTTGGTGTTGTGAAAGTATATGCTTTTCCGGTTTTTTTTATGAGACCCTGTATAACTCCGATGTTCACTCTGGTGGGGAGTTTAAATACGAAAGAAGAATAAAACAAATTGCCCATACCTTTCCAATCGGAAGCATAAACAGAACCGCCTGAAAAGCAAGCCATCCTAAATATAACAGAAAGACCTGCAGATCGAATATGTCGTCCCAACTGCTGGGTAGCGGCGGGTGCAACGTTATCGTACAGGAGTTATTATCACAGGCAAAGTACAGGCAATATATGAACACCGGTAGACTGATCATGATGAGCAGGACGCCTTGTAAAATAAAAAGAAGGACAGTATAGTAAAACAAAAGGCCGCGATATCACCATGTGGTGTAGCTTGAATAACTATAGCAGTCATTTTTCAAGGTAGGCTACATGTACATGTAATATAGGCTTTCCCGGCTTTTTGAAAACATTTTAATACAATGTATTACATGTACTTGACTGTAAGTAGAGGAAGTCATTACAAACTAACCAGTGTAGCGGTTCTTGTTGTATTTTTCAAGGCATTTATGTACCCTAAACCAGTTTTACTTTCAACCTTGTTCTATACGGGTAAAATAAATAAGAACATTTGTCGAGAAAAAAGACAAATGTTAAAGGGAAATTCCAGGCTCAATAATATTTTACCTAGTCTAAAAGAATATATGGTAACATACTGACTCCGACAGAGAACGACACACGCGCCTATTATATTCACGATTTTTTGCCATTCAGGAGTATAAGGGCGCGGCCATATTGTTGAAATTTCCCGCCTCGCCCGGGAAATTATGACGTAGTGTCTGCACCTCAATCCGCATCGCTTTATTGCCTGTTGTTCGCACTGGTATTCCACCTTGACGCGGCCAACTACATTATGCAGACGTATGTTGTACGGCGCCCGACTATTGCGAGTACATGAATTGCATTTCTGTGCAGAATATCGACTTGACGCGCCACAAACTATCGTTTATTTTTGTATTTTCTGAGAAGAATAGAACACCTGTGAGCTAGTAATTATGGCATCAGGTCCTTCTCCGTGGATTTTGAGCCCACTTTCACAGTCATGTACAGTACACATTGTGTATACACTATGCCGTATAGTACAAAAGGGTTCACTTGTATTCCTTGCGCGTGCATGCACGCTATCGATCGGGCTTCGTGTACTGATGGTGCAGACACTACGTCACAATATTTAGGATGTACCGATAAACCAGAACAAAATGGCGGCTCGCATGACGGTAAGCGCAGTGCGAGAAAATCTCTGTTTTATATGATTACCGAAACCGATAAAAATAAAATAAAAATCAAGTCACAATGGCGATTGACACTCTTTAACATTATGCAATTATAAACTATGGGTAGAGTTTCCCTTTAAGTATAATCGGAGTCGAACCACAGACCTTTCGATCAATAGCTCTCCTGTCTAAACAACTATGCTATTATAATTCTTTGTAGTTCTTTAATGTATGATGAGTTGTCATTGCTATATCGCTAGTTGTCATTGCTAGTATTAAGTGTATTCCGTAAGTGAACAACAATCTCAAGCACACTGTGGAATGATGGCACCCTGCTGTGCTATCAACGATGGTCGGCCCTTCATCATTGGACAAATACTGCACCCAATTTACTAAATTTAGTTAGTTAACATTTGGTTTGCAATTCGAGCGATTCACAATACCTAGAAGCTGCCGTTGGAGGCGCAAATCCTGCTATACCCGCAGTGCATCATGGGAAAAGGTCGGCATCGGTTTCAAAAACGGTATTCATTTTGCATGAACTCATCAGTTTTTACTTCTTTTTAGACGCGCACGATTAAAGTTTTTTTTTTCTTTCTGCAAATAACAAGGTTTTAATTAACGACGCTGCCGGATATATTTTCGTTTGTGTTAAACCTCGCGTAAACAATGAAGAATAGATATTTCACTACAGTATGATATACGGAAGAAGTCGACCGCAAAGTTTAAAAGTGGCTCATTTGAGTCGAACGCTTGGTGGCGCACTGCATTGTGAATCGCCCGAATTGATTACACATTCGTAAATGTTTGTACTGTACTGGGTCAGCTACTCTGGTTACCAGACCTGGCAATTCTTTGACGTCTGTACATTTCTTCGTTTCGTCTAAAGTAGGGCAAGAGAACCCGACTACAACGACTGCATTTGTCTTCTTCGCGTTTTTTTGTATGTGAACATAAACATGTAAACAGGTCATTGAAACAATATTTGATATAAACTCCGATATTCATCCATTTCTGAAAATACAACCAAAGCAAATGTTGCGTAATTAAAACGTAGCCGGTTTTATTCGATTTAAAATACACCGATCAAACAATTTTCTTAAATTCTTACCAACTGGCCCTCCGAATTCATAATGAACGGTCCGTGCTACCTTCCCGTTGTCTGGTGCCATGGTACCGTCTTTCGCAGCGCTGGGTCCGCCGGGCTTGTCGAGGTGAACGCGGAGGTAGGGTGCCGTTTGTCTGTCAGTGGTGATTTATTTGTTTAAGACAGGGAAGGATTTATGCTTAATTTAAACCTCTTTCTCAATATAATGTCATTTAATCGTAAAATACGACTTTATACCTTTTCTCTATTTAATTATCTGATTCCAAACATACGATATATGAACTGGTATGTATACACGATGCCCCCCTCCCCCCCCCCCCCCCAACAAACAAATTAATAAACAAACAAATAAAACAAAAGCCAAATTGATACGGATGGGGAGTCTTTCTGGAAAAAAAATACCTTGATAAAATAGGCTTTCAACTACTGGACCAAATCGGGATTTGTTGGTAACATTTTTTTTATAAAAAGATTTTTTATCCAATGATATAGGTAGTGTTGGCTTTGGGCGGGGAAGGTGTGCTTGTCTGGAAGGATTCTCCATCCATTGGTATAGGTAGTTTTGGCTTTGGGTGGTGGAGGTGTGTTTGTCTAGAAGGATTCTCCATCCATTGGTATAGGTAGTTTTGGCTTTGGGTGGTGGAGGTGTGCTTGTCTAGAAGGATTCTCCATCCATTGGTATAGGTAGTTTTGGGTGGTGGAGGTGTGCTTGTCTAGAAGGATTCTCCATCCATTGGTATAGGTAGTTTTGGCTTTGGGTGGTGGAGGTGTGCTTGTCTAGAAGGATTCTCCATTCATTGGTATAGGTAGTTTTGGCTTTGGGTGGGGAAGGTGTGTTTATCTATAAGGATTCTCCATCCATTGGTATAGGTAGTTTTGGCTTTGGGTGGTGGAGGTGTGCTTGTCTAGAAGGATTCTCCATCCATTGGTATAGGTAGTTTTGGCTTTGGGTGGTGGAGGTGTGCTTGTATAGAAGGATTCTCCATCCATTGGTATATAGTTTTGGCTTTGGGTGGTGGAGGTGTGCTTGTCTAGAAGGATTCTCCATCCATTGGTATAGGTAGTTTTGGCTTTTGGTGGGGAAGGTGTGCTTGTCTAGAAGGATTCTCCATCCATTGGTATAGGTAGTTTTGGCTTTGGGTGGTGGAGGTGTGCTTGTCTAGAAGGATTCTCCATCCATTGGTATAGGTAGTTTTGGCTTTGGGTGGTGGAGGTGTGCTTATCTAGAAGGATTCTCCATCCATTGGTATAGGTAGTTTTGGCTTTGGGTGGTGGGGGTGAGTTTGTCTAGAAGGATTCTCCATTCATTGGTATAGGTAGTTTTGGCTTTGGGTGGGGAAGGTGTGTTTATCTAGAAGGATTCTCCATCCATTGGTATAGGTAGTTTTGGCTTTGGGTGGTGGGGGTGTGCTTGTGTAGAAGGATTCTCCATTCATTGGTATAGGTAGTTTTTGGCTTTGTGTGGTGAATGTGTGTTTGTCAGGTTTTTTGGGGAGCCACCCTGTTGAATCAGCGTAGGAATAACCTTGTTATCTGTTCAGTGTTATAAATAATCTGGAATTTACAAATAAAGATCTCTAAAGCCCAAATCGTTTTTAGCATCTGTGCACATATTAGGAAACAATAGTCCAATGACGTAAATCGGCACCTGTATTTACTACCCATGTGAAGAAATAAACACAAAGGGGGGGGGGGGGGGGGGAGTGGGGGTGGGTCCAATCGACCTTTATCAGGATACGCCTATTTAAGATCAAAGCGAGGCAAATACGTCCAACAAACATGGCGGCCTAAATGGTCTGTGCGGTGATTGAGTGGCTCTCGCAATTTATAAAAAAAAAACTATAAAAATAAATTCACGATCGGCGGACGGCGATTGCGAAAAAAACCAAGAACAACATAAGAATCACTGCCCAGCGCCGGTTGAAAACAAACGACGTTTTTCTTGCTTTCTTCGGCATCCACGATTGTAAAACTTCGAGCAGGTAAGTTAAACGATATTCATGATAATTCAAGCAATTACCAATGGTGCATCCTACCTTTCAATCCACCCATTCATGATAATTCAAGCAATTCCCAATGGTGTATCCTACCTTTAAGCTCTTAACTATACTTCTATCCTCCCAGTATTTCTGCTTCCCCCAAATGCACTTCCAAGCCGAGTACGTGTCATCAGAAAACGGCTGCAAGCACACTGCGTCCGTAGTCCCGAAATCGACGTAGCCGATATTCGAGAATGGCCTTGATTGCGTCACTAACCTGTGAACGTCAAAGTTGCTGCAGAGTGAAGCGACACATACCAGTTCCAAATCCGTGCAAAACAATCGCCAAGTTTCTCACGAGAGCGACCGAAATTCCGAGATTCAGCAAGTCAATTCAATGGGACAAGAGCCGAACGAGTGCAGTCAATGGGTGTAATTATGTGTACCAGTAATTCCAACTATTTTCCAGAAATAAACCATGCTGTATTTGTTGTACATGTACTACACTTCATAAATTTTGACTGCCTTGTCGATAACGGCCTCGCAGATTTAGCATCTTTATTCAGCACAAACAGCACAAGATATTTGAGTTCTTCGTCAGTAGACGGAAATATAGTAATGTTACTGAGACTGGTTTCGTAAAGATTACATGCCACAGAATACATGTCTACGAGGCGGGTTCAAGAGGAAATTCTTTGTGTTACCATAAAAGAATACCATATGGCAGAGCAGTTGGATACGCGTTGTTTTGTCGTACTTATAATTCTCATTTAGCGAAATTGATTGCCTCTTTACGAAATTGAAAAATGATAATTCGGCTGTATTGCAACTAGGACTTTGGGCTTTATTGACCCTAAGACTCTGGGCTTTATTGACCCTAGGACTCTCAACTTATTGACCCTAGGACTCTGGTACTTATTGACCCTAGGACTTTGGGCTTTATTGACCCCAGGATTCTCAACTTATTGACCCTAGGACTCTGGGCTTTATTGACCCCAGGACTCTTAACTCTTTGACCCTAGGACTTTGGGCTTTATTGTCCCTAGGATTCTAGGCTTTATTTCCCTATCTAGACTTATTCCCAACCGCGGCGCTCCGATTGCCCCATGATTTAACCCCAAACGCTTTGCGCAGCAGCACTCTCTTGTGAAATGTTGCTACTTGCGATATAGTCCGCCCTGTTATAATTAATCCTCGTAGTACTCCTTTCTTAAATTATTCTCAGTACTTTGATGATTATAACTTTATAGAATATTCATCCTATAAAATGTCATCCTGTAATGGTTAATCTTCCGCAATGTTCTTTTTATAAAAAAGGATATCCTCTTTGCTTTTACAGTTAGTTGACCAAACACTTCTTTCAATAAAAACAAAATAATACATTAATATATAAAATATCCTCGCTGTAAGATTACTTTATAATGCATCTGACTTTTTTTTTTTCTTGATAATTTCTTAATCTTTTTACAGTTTATTTAATTTATATTTATTTTAGAACGTTGAAGTACCTTCGTTTTGTAATTATACCTTTATTTTCTACTCAAATGTATATTACAAATGGCCCTAATAATAACACGTCGCATGTCCAGTTATAAAATTAAAATAAATTAATGATTCCTGACAAATATAGATTGTTCATTGTTCATTTTAGATTATCGTTCGTCTGATCGTCTAGCGTATCGCGAGGTACGTTTAGAGACAGCTATGGACTTTAGGTTTGTGGCGTTATAAATAACAATTTCAAACTCTGAGGGATTGTTGTTTCAGTACTTTTTGTTTGTCATCAACAGTCAACTTGGATCCCACCATCAAATGCAACTTGGAGGGAAATACCTATACTAACGGCGACCAGTTCTGGAAATGGTGCAAGCGATGGTGAGAAATGACTCAACTTCATCAGTAATCTAAACCTTCTTAACCAGTTCTCGTCGGAAGACTTGTATACAGGCACAGTTTTCCTGAAGTCATGAGCAAAGCTAGAAATATTTGTCACCGACCAGCTCGCAGCGAGCTATGCTGGAGCTACCTGCAGATGGTGGCCTGAACCTGTCTTGGATCGAGGCTCGTTAAAAACAACTACGCGTCTGGGCCTGGTCAATGTCAAAATAATCCTGGCACGAACTGGTTAAGTATAGATGAGACAATTAGTAATTACACAAATATTTGACTTCTATTTTGCAAGCTCTTTGAGTTTGCACAATTTCTTCTTTTAAGCAACATTTTTGTTATTATTGTAGTACATGTAGTAAAATCAGATTTTGGCAAAGGTTTCTGTAACTTCTCATTAAGAATTCCTTAATTTCTCATTGCTCAAATTCTTCAGGATAGTATCAAACATTTTTACATTTTGGTTTTGTGATTTGATTTTTGTGGGGGTGTTGAGACACTATAACATAAGAAAACTAGATTGTTTTTCATTTTAGTTAACAGCCGTTGCTTTGATGGTGACGTGCATTGTGATGTTGATGATGACCAGCCTTGCTCACCAAGTATGTGCAATTCAAGTTTTAATGATTGTTATCAAAATGTTGAAACTATACTCGATAGAAAAAGTACTTTAAAAAGGTCTGCAGTTGAAAGAACCGTTTTATTTTTAAGTTGAGCTTAAGAATAAGTACTTTGATTCTTTGCTTATGAGCATGCTGTCATTTGTATCATGATGGCTCCCATCTTTGTGTCGGCTATTCAGCATTTATACAATCTTTTATTATTCTTGACAAATCTGTGTTATGAGGAGGGTGTCGCCTATCAAAATGGAGATGTTTATTTGACTGACATTCACCAATGGTAAACTCGGACATAAATTAAACTTTGGACAAGTTTCTTGAACCAAATGCACGACTTGAATGAATCTTCATCAAATCTTAATCAAACTATAATATTTTAATATCAAAGTACAAACAAGATGTGGTATAACAATCTTTAAAGGTAGGATACACCATTGGTCATTGCTTGAATTATCATGAATGAGTAGATTTGGGGGGTTGTATTTTATAGTAAATATCGTTTAACTGAGCTGTTTGAAGTTTTACAATCATGGATGCTGACAAAAGCACAACAACATTTTAATATTTTCAAACTTTGCAAAGTCATAAACTATTATTGCAATTTACTTGGTGTACAACATAAATATATATGTAGGCCTATTACCAAATAATTAAAACGCACATATTAGTCAATGTCCGATTGTCTAAAAGTAACATTTTGTATCAATAATGTAATATCCATGCCCTGGCTGATTTGAATAAAATTGGCATGCACAAATAATCACAATTTTCACAGTTGTTTGTCCCTTTTGTAAAGAAGTGAATATTTGATAATGCTTTATACTCGATAAATAAGTGAAACCAACATTTATAAAAATATAGTTAGAAACAACATTTGATAAGGGAATTTATGTTTAAAATCGGAAGCATGATTATCCGATCTTAATAACAATAAAATGTTAACCCTTAAAATTTAAATTCCCAAAAAGTAAAATTTTAGCCAATTTTACTACAAATGGAAGGCCAACATTTTTAATTCAAATTTTAGTCGGTTTTAATGAAAGAAAAACCAAAGCTAACCGCCTTACTAATAATTTTTGTTCAAAAACCTCAAATATTGACCAGTTTTAATTTAAATACAATAACCCCTTACAAGATTGTTTTTCCTAACAGGTCTAATTTTATTAGGTTTTGATGACAATTCTAAGCTAATCCTTGCAATTAAACATTTTTCCAGGAATTTTAATTTCAGCAAATTTTAATACAAATACAAGGCTAACGCCTTGTAATGGAGGACACTTTCAAGTCAAAGTTCACTGAAAAGCTTTTAATCTTGTATCACGGTTTAATATACATAAAATTAAAATTAAAAAAAATGAGAAAATATATCAACATTTAGAATCAGAACGGGCTTATCGAGGGCGCCCTCGATTGTACAACCGATCTGTTCAGAACCCATTCTTGGCACAAAGCTCGAAAAGACCTGTGAAATTCCAAGGACATTCCAAGCATAGCTCAGATAGCTACTTAAATGCAGAGTCCTTTTTATTCAAAGTTAGATACACGTGTTTACCATAAATTGCACACGGCACCAATGCACAAATATAAGTACCCATAAATTGTTAAGCAGTTAAGCGCGCGTATGGGTACTTACTTGTGATCAGTACAGTAGCTACTTAAATACACAGAGTCTTTTTTATTCAATGTTAGATACACGTGTTTACCATAAATTGCACAGGGCACCAATGCACAAATTTATGTGACATGGTATGTCAAAACCAGGCAGAATTGGGCAAAGCTACAAATGGAGAAACAGCTTCAAAGAGATGTGGGGTGATTTTCAGTGATTTGTGGATTTAAAAAATAAATGTGGGTGCTATTTATGTTTCAACAGTTTTAAACTAAAACTTCATTGACAAAGCATTTGTTATACAAAACTCTGTTTCTCATTTTTAAGATTCCAGACAATAAGATTTCAAAATTTAATATCCTTACTTTGGGATATCAAATAAAAAAACCGCAAGGTGGTATATAAAAGAGAAAGGTCTACAATTTACTATTCATCAAAAACTCAAAATTTACCTATTGCCCAAAAGTGCCTGATTTTATCATACCGCGTCACATATTTGAATGAAAAGACATGAGCCAGGATTTGTAAGCTTTCTGTATAAATAGTCGATAATAATGCTTTATTATGCAAGGTTACCAAAACCTCTAGTTGTAACCAAAAATTAGTTGTAACAATCCGTTTTTGTTGTACAGGTAATCACACGGTCACGCTCTGCACTGGATTTATTCAGACGTTGTATAAAACAAATAATGAATGTTTCACGTTTGTGCGATAGAAAGAAAAAATTCATTTAGTGACAGATGAAATGTTCCGTTCCATTCCACTCGGCTTCGTCTCGTACATTCAATCAGTCACCTCATGAAATTATTCTTACTAATGCAAACAAATATTCATTATTTATATACTACTATCATTTAAGCTGTCTTTATGGCTAACTCCTTAATGTCTTCATAGAAGTCCCTGTCGTTGTTCATCTGCATTTCATTTCCAAGTCCAGTGAAGGCCTTTTTAATAACATCCTTGGTCGAGGCGTATATCATTTTATCCCCCATTTTGGCATTATCTAGGCACCTGGAAGAGAGAAGAATTAAAAGTATTGTTTTAAATGCTACAACAAAATATTGGACATCACCATTTCATATCATACAAAGAATAAATGTTTGTGGGTGCAATGGAAGGAATATTTGCACTGAATAAAAAAAATATTCCTTCCATTGCACAAATTTACGAGAAAAAACATTCATTATTGTGATAAACATACAGGGTGACAACAGAATGGACAAGCATATCTCAACAAACAAGCTTACTTCCACTACCCCAAGGCCAAAACTACCTACCAATGATAAGGCAAAAATTCCATAGATCCACAACGATACCAAGATATATTGATTTGGGTTAGTACATGTACCAGTTTTATAGCTCCAGATCCTGTTTTTGTTAAGTGAAGCTTAACTGGCCCTTTCGCACCTAGAAATCACTAAAGCGTGTCACGTTACGTTTGCAGGCGCGCAAGTGCTTTACAAAATAGGGGCTTGAGCTGAAACTATACTAGCGCAAATCGATATATCCATTTTTCTTCTAGAAAGATTCTCCATCCATATAGTTTTAGCCTCGGGGGGGGGGGGGGGGGGGGGGTTGCAATTGGATTTTATTTCAAAGATTGCGATCAACACAAGCTAGTCGGTTTTGCGTAGCGCATGTAGGGTTAACAAGTAAAAATGGAACATTTGTCAATGGAAATGGGACAAAATATTCTATATGACAAGTAGACTAAATTCTACCAATCAGTTGGGCGTTATGCAGGGTGTCTCAGATTACAACGCTTTTTTAGGGGATTATAACTTTCTAAATAAGTGATGGAATCGACCAATTCAAACGAAAAAATAAAGTCAAATTAGTTGTAATATAATGTAAAGAAAACCGCGTTTGATTCCGCTCAGTAATCCCCGAGAAATGAGCTATTACGTAAAAGTAGTCAAAGAACACTTCCATCCGAGTTTGCTGATATTAAGTGATTTAGACAGCACAGACTAAAGTGATCAATACTTCTTAAAGGTTGAAGTTTGCTATCGCCAATTTGCGCAATAACAATGAGTTGTAATGTTTTGTTTTGTGGTTGTTATGAATGTCACCATCGATTATTACTCGGTACTGTAATGATATGAACAAAATTATCAAAGTATTAAACAGTGCTGGCAAATTGAAAAGGGAAAGAGTAAGTAACCACCTGCACAAAGGAAAATCTGTGTAATACACAAGCTTGGATGGAAGTGTTCTTTTACAACTGTTATGTATTCGCTCATTTCTCCGTAGTTACTAAACCGAATCAAGCGCGGTTTTCTTTAAATTATAGCCAACTAATTTGACTTTATTTTGTCGTTTCAATTTTTCTATTCCAACAATTATTTAGAAAGTTACGATCCCCTTAAGGTGTGTTGTAATTTTTTGGAGACACCCTGTACAGGGTGGCTCAGAAAGAAAAAAAACCGGCCAAGCATTTTTGAGCATACCCTGAGGCCAAAATTACCTATACCAATGGATGGAGAATCTAGATATCTATAGATTTGGGCCAGTCGTTTTAGCTCCAGACCCTATGTTGTGCGTGAATGTATAATGAGAAAGAAAAATGGCAACTCAGCTACACGTAAATTAAAGATTGGTAAAGAACAGCTGTCCTCAATCAACTCGCCAATAGCGAGATATCTTGGTACATGTATCATGTTTCTTCTAGAAAGATTGTCTATTCACTGGTACAGGTGGGTATGGCCTCAGGGTAGTGGATGTCTAGTACATCAGGAATGCTTGTCCGTTTGTTGTTTTTCCGTTTGTTTTTAGGGGGGTGGGGAGGGGGGGGCACCCTGTATAAGTGTACTCACATTAAGACTACAAACTAAACAGGGGAGTTCGTCAGACATTGCGTGCACGCAATCTCCTGTCAACACTGGACATATCCTGGAAAAGCTCAAGAACAAAAAAATGTATACGAACCAGAAGATGAAGACCATTTTTAGTTGTTCTCTGCCATCAGGTAGTAGGCCCTCAAAATCAAAGAGGCTGTATCTCGGTTCACCCGATTCCCTGAGTTTGACCATAAACTCATCGTAGCTACGGCGATTGTCAGTGTCTAGGACGTCCAGCACCACTTTCTTGTTATCTTCAATCTTGAAGATGGCCCATCCGTAAGAATGTTTGTTCTTCATGGTGTCAAAGATGGTTCCAACTTCCTTGTCGATTTTATTCTGTAAGAAATAAACGCGAGAAGAAGACTAACAAAACTGAGATATCAAAACACAAGTGTTAAGAGGGGAGATTTATTAGTCTATGGGCTGCTGTCCACTCGTATGCGATGTTATGCTCGGGTTCGAACCATGACGGGAACATGGTGCTTGTGTTCTTAGGCAAGACACTTTACTACAATTGCCTCTCATTGGTACCTGTAAAGGTAGAGACCAAGTTGAATACGGAGAGGTTCCGTTGAGCAGCCGATGATCATCAGACTTAATGCTGGAAGAGCTCCACGTGCAAAGCGTATACGCTCACTTTTAGTATTGTAGGATCATTTGGGAATCTATCCCAAAAGCCAAGCTAGCAAACTAATAAAATCAATTTAGTTGAAATAAAGTTTGTACGGCTACTAAATACACGAAATTAGATAAACGAAGGTGATTTCCAACAATCGGCTAATATGGACCAATTCACATTTGAAAAAAAAAAATGCTATTGACGCTACGATAATTCGTGAGTAAACATTTGTGCATTTTTTTTCTGATTCTCGAAACCAGTGTGATACCCACCGAGCTGAAACTTCAACATATCAGACTTTGAACACATTTGTTTAAATTTTAGAAAGAATAAATTGCATAAAAAAAATGAAACGATGAGCCTGTATGTCCTTCATAACTAGTGATGATGTGAACCAAGTTTGCGTATACATCAGATGCTCAACTCGTTGCGTATATTGTTTAGCTAGCATTTTAGTGGAAATGGGGGCCGGCTCCCAACCCTCCCACAGAAATAGAGTGTCTCAGTATCTGTTGTCTTAGAGCCGTGTTCCCATTAGACGTTTTCTTACCAACCCTTTCACAGAAATAGAGTGTCTCAGTATCTGTGGTCGTAGAGCCGTGTTCCCATTAGACGTTTTCTTACCAACCCTTTCACAGAAATAGAGTGTCTCAGTATATGTTGTCTTAGAGCCATGTTCCCATTAGGCGTTTTCTTACCAACCCTGCCACAGAAATATAGTGTCTCAGTATCTGTGGTCTTAGAGCCATGTTCCCATTAGACGTTTTCTTACCAACCCTTCCACAGAAATAGAGTGTCTCAGTGTATCTGTTGTCCTAGAGCCATGTTCCCATTAGACGTTTTCTTACCAACCCTTCCACAGAAATAGAGTATCTCAGTATCTGTTGTCTTAGAGCCGTGTTCCCATTAGGCGTTTTCTTACCAACCCTGCCACAGAAATATAGTGTCTCAGTATCTGTGGTCTTAGAGCCGTGTTCCCATTAGACGTTTTCTTACCAACCCTTCCACAGAAATAGAGTGTCTCAGTATCTGTGGTCGTAGAGCCGTGTTCCCATTAGGCGTTTTCTTACCAACCCTTCCACACAAAATAGAGTGTCTCAGTATCTGTTGTCTTAGAGCCATGTTCCCATTAGGCGTTTTCTTACCAACCCTTCCACAGAAATGGAGTGTCTCAGTATCTGTTGTCTTAGAGCCATGTTCCCATTAGGCGTTTTCTTACCAACCCTTCCACAGAAATAGAGTGTCTCAGTGTATCTGTTGTCCTAGAGCCATGTTCCCATTAGACGTTTTCTTACCAACCCTTCCACAGAAATAGAGTGTCTCAGTATCTGTTGTCTTAGAGCCATGTTCCCATTAGACGTTTTCTTACCAACCCTTCCACAGAAATAGAGTGTCTCAGTGTATCTGTTGTCCTAGAGCCATGTTCCCATTAGACGTTTTCTTACCAACCCTTCCACAGAAATAGAGTATCTCAGTATATGTTGTCTTAGAGCCGTGTTCCCATTAGGCGTTTTCTTACCAACCCTGCCACAGAAATATAGTGTCTCAGTATCTGTGGTCTTAGAGACGTGTTCCCATTAGACGTTTTCTTACCAACCCTTTCACAGAAATGGAGTGTCTCTTGTTCTTTTCCGAATTTGACATTAATTAATTAATAGAGGAACCGTGTGTAAATCCAGTTAAGGGAGGACTTATATTGATTTTGAGGTGTATACAAAAAAAAAAAATGTCGTGCGAATACAAATACACTGCCGTCTTTTGGCTATGTTGGACTGGACTGGGCTGAAACTTGACTTGGGGATCCTGAGCTGGGCTGCATGAGCCGAGTTAGGCTGATGGGGTAGGCTATAATTATGCTGGGCTGGACTGGGCTGGGCCAAAATGAGCTGGGCCCGCTGAGCCCCATAGATGCGGCTCAAATACTGGACTTTCTTCATGTTGTGAGCCACACAGCGGCCATATACAAAAATGCGGACGGTCCCGAAAACATTCCGTTGCTAAAGACATTAACCAGAGCCGTAGATAAAAAGAGTTTTAATTGTTAATTACTTACCCCGCTGTCGACCATGATGCAACGCTTGTCAAGGGGAGAGCTCAGCAAACTTCAGTATTGTAAAAACTAAAAAGTAAGCATGACCAGAGAAACGACAAATTGCAAAACCACCTGCATTGTCGCAAAAACAGTTATTGTGCTTATCCATCCTTCGTTGGCGACTTCAATTACATTTGGAAAGCATACATCGAAATTAGTCAGAGTTACTGGACTCTAGTTATCGCTTTTTTAACATTTTAACATATTGCTGACTTATTTAATAATTTCTTTTCTAATATTGGTAACAATCTTTGTGATGCAATTTTCTGATAATGACTATAAATGTTCTGAATATTTAATAAATCCTAACCCCAAGTCAATTTTTTCTCCCGTTACAGATGAAGAGATTATTGATGTAGTAAGTAACCTGTCAAATAAGAAGTGTGCAGGGGTTGATCTAATTAACAGTTTAGTGATCAAGGCAGTGATCCAGGCCATCTCCCAGCCTTTAACACATATTATAAATATGTCTATTTCTACGGGTATAGTGCCAGAAGCCATGAAGATTGCTAGGATCACTCCAGTCTTCAAGAGTGGTAATAATAACTATGTAAACAATTATAGACCGATTTCTGTTCTCGCTTCCTTTTTCAAAATAATGGAACGTATGGAACAATACTATTACTAACGAGCCCAAATATATTAACTCAATGTTCATACAAAAATGATAAAATTCATCACCATTTTACAAGACAGTTTAGTGAATTTCATCGTTCCTCTGTACGTACTAAACTTGAAACCAAAACAGTTAAGAATGAGGGTCCTAATGTGTGGAACTCGTTGAACATTTCCTTAAAAAGAACATCTAGTCGGTCTCTTTAAATGTAAATATAAGAAAGGTTTGTTAAATAATTATTTGAAAATTATTAACTCTCACAGGGTCACGTGACGGGTCACAAGTCTGGTTTGTAAGTTCCTTATTTTTTGTGAATAATCGTGTTAACTTAATAACTGTTTTGTCTTAATGTGTAAGTACCAATAATATGTATGTGGGGGCCTAGGGCCCCTACTCGACAAGCTATGCTTCTTAGGGACTCCCTTTCACATTTATCCTAAATTAAGCGGGATTTGTTTGTTGTGCAACGTTATGTTGAAAATAAAGTAATTGATGATAATCGATGATGATTTTGACATGATCTGGCGCTACTCCCAGATCATGTCCAACTGCACCACTGAGTGCAACACTTACAGGGAAATAAACCCATGTAATACGCCTTATAGCTTACAACATAATAACGTTCGGGGGCATACACCACTATTATTAAAGGGTCCTAGAAATGTGGTTTGTATTAGTTTAAATGAAAGATTATAACTAATTGAGTGATTTTCAGTTTATAAAAGTTTTATTTTTTGGTAATTAATATGAGAAAAAAAAATAATAAAGTGCTTTTGGGGACCGGCCCCGCCCCTAAAATGGTAGCTTATTAACATGTAAAATTTGCATAATTGTGAAGTATGTTTGGGAAGACTTCGATGTCGCGACCAGCGTGCCCGTGCATGCATGCATCATGTGCCACGCCTATCGATGCAAAATCATTCAGTCGATGGTCGACTCAAGTTATTGTCAAAGGAATTGTCAAGTGGAATATCTTCTTCAGATGTAGGACCTGATGATACTGCGGATATTTCGTCCGATTCTGTGGAATATGCGCTCCCCGGCCCCGAACTGTCGTCTTCACTCACCATGTCTGAACCAAATCTGCTGCGTGCGTACCCGCGTGCATGGCATCTCTTTTAGGGGGTTGCCGAATGTTCGTCACGAACAGCGCCACCATTTGTCAGTGTTTGAACATGTTAATGAGGGGGTCAATTACATTTACGGTGATTAACCCCAATTAATGTCATTATATACCATTTTATCACCCCTGGTCTTGTTACTTACACACCAAGGCACATTTTGAATTATTAAACAGCAATTCTCCTCGAAAGGTCTGCGTAGAACCTTTAATACAATTATTCTTATCCTAATATGACCGACAAAATAATAACACAGAATAGACGGGGTAAGGACAAACTTAACGGGGTCATCTAATTAAATATGAACAAGTTAATCCTCACTAACGCTGGGTATAAATTATAAAACCTCAACTGTACTAGTTCCAGCTCAAAAGTGAGCGACAGGTATACCGCACGGAGTCTGCAATAACCCTAACTGGCTAACAGCGAATGGGCGTTGCTAGCTGAATGGACATTCGACTTGATCACATGGGACACTGAACGCTAGCCCGGTAAACCTCTGCGGGGACAGCTAGCTCGATAATCAGGGCTGTACTCGGCCAGATCGCCACGCCAACGGGCACGGAACGACAGCGTACAATCCCTTAATCGATTGCAACTTCGCTAAATATTACCCGCCAAACTGGTTTACCCTTATCCCCAGTAATCTGTCCCTAACATCACAAGGCTGACTCACCAATCACTCCACGTCGTATTCGTCTGTTTCCACGTCCATCCACACAAACTTTCTGGAGATCGCAGTAAATTGTTGACTTCATGGGGCTCATTTAGTCGTACATTTGTACTTTCGCATCGACGCGCGCCAGGAGATAATGATAAAGCCTGGAGGATTTGTTTTCTTTTCTTCCAGCTGGTACGTAATAATAGTAGAGTTCGTGCGAGTAGTGTTCTTTCGTTTTAGACGGGAATACGATATGCGTAGCGACGATGTACGTCTCATATCCAATCAAAAGCCGTGCAAAACAATAAGGCCCGCCCACCCTCCAGGAGCCCTGTCCAATCGTTGGCCGTCACGTACGTCAGGCTTGTGTAATGTTATTAGCAATAACAAGATAATAACAATGTACAGGAGACTAGCAAAGATGCTTATCTAGCAATGGAATTTGTTATCTTTGTTAAATTTCTATGCCTTGTATTGCGACATTTGGAGTCGGCGGGGAAACGGGGTTCCAGAGCTATGGCTACGTCTATTGCCAGCCTGCTCACACGTAATTGTAATGGGCGAACACCTAGACAATAGCCCTTAGATAAGAGATTCAGACGCGGCCCTAATTAACCCACACCGTGTCGGCCGGCCGCGCACAAGTAGCGAAATGCGCTACGGCGGTTGGTTGCTGATGGTCGCTGCTCATTAACTATGCTGTTACCGGGCAAAGCAACGCAGGACGGCGATTGGTGGTCGCGTGCTGCCGCATTATGTTACGCCAATTAATTCCGGAGAGACTCACCGAATATTTGTTCTTTGTATTACAATCTGACCACCCTTTAAAGCTAATGGAAGCATCAACTTGAGATATTCAAAAGTCCAAGAATAGCGCGTTCTTCAAACTGGCCTTCTAAGGCCAAGTAACAAAAATAACATGTTGATCGTCCGGATTTGTTTGTTATTTTTTCAAAGATAGCCGCCATAACATATTTGAAGATGGTTTTATGGTGCCGTTTAAGTTATTAAGGTGCAATGTAGATCAACAAATGATTTTATATCATATTATGTACTTGTCAAGCAAGTTGCCAATATCGCAAACAGTATTTTACAGCTTGAATGACAAGTGACGCAAATAGAGCGTAGTCCCTGGATTCTTGTGTGCATATACACATAAAAAAGTGATGCGGATGTGTATATAATAAAATTATGCAGTGATTGCGAAGTGTGTTTCTGTGTCCATTTTAATACATATTGTTATTCTTTTCAAGAGTTCTTATCCTGCTTTTGCTTCAAAGTTATTTTAATGGAGTCTAGCTGCATAAACGTGGGATACTGAAAACGGCCATCCGATTTATATTTTTCTCACGATTGCGTTGTGGAAATACTAGTAGGCCTACCAGCAATAAAACATGAAGGATACACTTGAAAATAGGTCTGAGAGTTAGGGCTCCGATATTTGTTTGGTTGATTTCGTTGTATTTTTTTTATTTTTTTTTATTTTTTATTTTTATTGGCTTTTTTAAAATAACAAATAACAACAAAATCGGTGCGGCGTCCGAAATCGGAGCGGGCGGGGACGATCATATGGAATTCCATTGCTGCCATTTACGCGGCGCATTTTGTGGCAGTGTTGCTTGGGTCCGCAGCCGTTTTCGCATAGTCGCGTCGAATAGTCGCGTCGTGCGCTCGCATAGTCGCGTCGTGTCGTCGCATAGTCGCGTCGTGCCGTCGCATAGTCGCGTCGTGCCGTCGCGTCGTACCGTCGCATAGTTTTGTACTGTTTGTATAGGGCCGTCGGATAGTCGCGTCGTGCCGTCGCATAGTCGCGTCGTGCCGTCGCATAGTCGCGTCGTGCCATCGCATAGTCGCATTGTTGATTTGGGGGTCCCTAGCTATTTACGCCGTCAACGGCGCTTAGTCGCGTCGTGCCGTCGCATGGTCGCCTCGTGCCGTCGCATTGTCGCATTGTCGCGTTTTGACTGAACTAACTAGTGTTTCGCCAGTAGGTGGCGCACAAGACCTCACAGCTGGAGGCGAATGTAGGCTCATATTTTATCGCAACGGACGCAGCTAACGTGTGCCACGTACGGCGGTGGTTTTACACCAGCTTGATCCGGAGCATCTTATAGAGGCATTTGAAGAGAACGGGCTATGTTACCAATTTACTGTTTTTGTGTCGTTAAGGTGTACCTAGGTTGTCTTTGTTAAAAGAACATCAGTCAGAATGCGTAACTGTCAAACATGTTAGGACTATAAGTTAAGTCCGCTTAAGACTACAATTTAGTACAAACAAAAAATGACTGTGCAAAAAGGGTAAAACACTGAGTCACATTTTCTTCAAAACCACAAAAATACAAAAAAATCATGGGTTCAAATCTGAAGAACAATGACTGCTTAAAGCTGGAAAAGTCAATTTTGAATTGGCTTTTAAACGCAAAAGCAATTTTAGAATGAAACTTGTAAAAAATGGGAGTGAAACTACATGTACACGAGTGCCATCCACACACTAGACTAGGTCATGGTATTCAAATAAACTGTTGTGTCAATTTTTGATTAGTTTGTGTTAACTGAACTTAACTTAAGTTCACTTTCTTTCTTTAAGAAACGTGGAAATTGGACTTTGGAGTGGATACGGCTAGCACTTCAGAATGTTGGTGACAGACCGGGCTATGCACCATGACCACAGGTATGACCTGTAACAATTATCACTAGTTAATGTAATTTTGCATCAGAATAAAGCAAATTAGATAACGGGCTCTGCCCTTCAGCGATAGGGTTACTGTATGTCAGCTCTGTACACTGTGCTTTCTGTGAGAAGAAACAAATTCACAATTAATATAAACCCACCTGTACAATCTGACAGATACCTCAGCAGGGTAAAAATTCTAGTCATTGTGGCATTTTTGAATTAACATATTAAAAATAATATTACATATTTATCACCCCCCCCCCCCAAACAAAAAATATATATATATATATATATCCAATGAAATCGGCATCTATCACAATCCAAAGTGCTCGATACATCTCTGTAGAGCTATAGTTATGAAATAAATTCATATCCAATGAAATCGGCATCTATCACAATCCAAAGTGCTCGATACATCTCTGTAGAGCTATAATTATGAAATAAAGAGCCCGTTATCTAATTTGCTTTATTCTATATATATATATATATATATAAAATTAACAAAAATTGGGATGCTGCGTAGCACTGAAGAGCATAGAAAAATGTGAAAATATAAATATAACAGTGCTCACCGGAAATAAAACCGAGCTTTCGGTGCGAATGCACCTTCTTCAGGGAGAATTATAAAATTATATGTACATGTACATGTATATATACTGATTTATTAGCATCATTTGACTAGTGACGAAACAAAATTCCCCTTGTATGAGAGCATTGTGAATGGAAAATCTTTGAAAATAGAGCAATGATGATTACGTTTTGTTGCAGAAATATTGAAAACTAGACTGCTAACAAACAGCCATTGCATTAAATTTTATTTATATTAATTTGTGATCATTTAAACATTTAACTCGGTGTATTGTTTTCAGAAATCAAGAGTCCTAAACTAGGCACCACTGGCTGGCAGCTGTATGAGGCTACATATAATGAAGATACATTCTACAATGATACCACTGTTTGCTCAAGAGAGAATTGACACGAGCAATCATATGAAGCACGATATGTGGCAGAGAAACCACCCCCTCCCCCCCCCCCCCCCCCCCCCCACCTCTCCCCCACCTCTCCCCCCCCCCCCCCCCACCTCTCCCCCCCCCCCCCCACCTCTCCCCCCTACCTCTCCCCCCTCTCCCCCCCCCCACCTCTCCCCCACCTCTTTTGTGTTGACCATTGTGTTCCCGGAATCTCAGGAATTCCTTTTAGTCGTTTCTCGACTTAAACTACGTCCCTGTTACACCCGTTGTAAATATTTAAAAGGAACAACAAGTGTCAATTCTTACTAATGCTTTTAGGTATGAAATAAATTAAGTCCATTGTTCAGTGGTGCAAGCTACTAAGGTATGTGAAAGCTTTGCACTGTCTGGTCTTCGTGTTGCGTAACCAAACAATGGAACAAAGGGTTCAGGTCTTGAATACGCGCAATAAAGCAAATAAGGGTGTTTTCTGTAGTAATTTGCTGCCACACTTTTCTTTGCGTTGTACGTGTTCAAAATGTCTTCCACTATTGATGACGATGGCTACATATTTCTGACTCAGAATACGTTTCAAGATAATATTGCATCGCCCTCGAGCACTATAGATTCAACTGAGGAAGCGACCAATTTGTTAGAATTCGTTGACGGTTCTAACCAGTACCCTGTATTTTCGGATATATCCGATGAGGAATTAATGATTGCTACTTGCGAAAGCGTTAAAGCGGCAGAATCAGAATCTGATGTGCAAGGCCTTGGCCAGTTTGGACCCCCTAAAACGGATCAATAAATGATGGACAGAATTAAAACAAAAAGGAACAATAATTGTCTTTTTAAAGTTTTGCTATAGCTCTCAAACAGATGTTGATTTTTATTTAGGTCTCGGCATATTCGCGTCAGTAATTAATAAAAATATATCCAAGGTTAAAACTATCTTTACCAAGATCGACTTAAATTCGTCACCGTCACCACGAAGTAACACTACGCACAACCCACTTCTGGCGGGGGAAGTAATGCAAAGCTCATAGCTAATACACACGTATAGCGTCACTTCGTGAAAACTCGAACACAAGCGTACCTGATTTGTGAGTTTTCAGGAAGTGACGCTATCTGTGTGTATTAGCTATGGGCTTTACGTTACTTCGTGAAAACGCCAGAAGTGGGGCGCGCGTATATCACGTGACATTAGTGTTACTTCGTGGTGACTGAAGAATTATCACATATTAAACAAGAACTTAGAAAGTAGTGTTAGAAATAAAATTCTTATCAAGTTTACTTCATTTTTTGTCTTTTTAAAGGTTTTCAGAAGGTACTGGGAAAAAATATGCGTGAGCCGCCCGACTTTTCGATGAGTGGAGAGCGGAGAGAAACCAAACGGCGGTAATGGACCCGGAATTGAACATCAGTCCGATACGAGTGAAACAAGTGGAGATGACCAAAGACGAATTGTGTTACTCTTTATGCCGCTTCATCGTAGAGGCAAAAAAGAAAAATGGACAGGATTACCCATCCGAAACTTTGTATGAACTTATCATTTCGTTACAGTTGTACTTGGACACAAAGGGAAGAAGCATGAAGCTCCTTAACGAGGAGATCTTCAAGCCACTCAAGAACACTTTGGACACCCGCATGATCGAGCTGTCGTCTGCTGGTAAGACGGCGCCATGAAAGCAGGCACAAGTGATTTCTGAGGACGAGGAGGTCGAGCTGTGGAGGCGAGGAATACTTGGCATTGATATACCCGAAAAACTGGGAGACATCATGTTGTACATGATTGGCCTGCAGTTTGCACTCCGAGCAGGAAAGGATCACCGCTCAATTCGCTTTGTTAACTCGCAACTGTCTCTCCACACCGACAGTGGTGGCAACAGGTTGCTGAGATACACAGAAGATGTTTCAAAAATCCCGATACTGACGTGTGGTACTCTTGCCAACCAAGGGGACAGCATGAGTTAGCCAAGGTAAAATACACATTCACATGTATACAGTGTGTTTTATAGCCTAGTTTTTCATGGTGGTCAAATATTTTTACAACTTTAGGGCACAAGACCCGTGTCCGTCAGGAATCCATTCTCATTTATGTGAAATCCAACAAAGTATAATTTGACATTCCTTGGTCATGACTGCGACACTGTAAATGTTTGTCAGCCCCTTCCCTTTTTCCTTGTAGTAATGTAGTTTGGGGTCATTTTTGCATTTTTAAACTGTACATTAACTACACTTGTCTTGTTTAAATTTGTTCCAGGTAAGCACTTATGGTATATTTCAATTGTTTTGGTTAATATGTACCAGGTTGTCGCAAAGTTGTGCAACAAAACTGGCTTCCCAGGCTTTCGCACGAACCACTCCCTGCGAGCTTCAGCAGCATATCGCCTGTACAACAAAGGCTTTGATGAGCAGCTCATCGCCGAGACCACAGGTCACCGGTCAAACGCCATACGAGCGTACAAGAGAACCAGCGAGGAACAGAAGAGAGCCGTCAGCGGGGCTCTGCAAGGGAAGCTCAAGCAGGCTGAAAACGCGCTGACACGACAAAGAGACAATGCACTGAAATCACCAAGGCAACTGTTGAGAGAGAGCATTGCTTTTACAGTTAACATCAATAAGTAGTATACCCAACCTCAATGATAAAAAAGTTTTGTGATAAAAATGAAATTTGTGCCAATTGAGTATTTATTTTCCTGTGTAGGTTTTCTAAGATTGTACACTTGACTATACACTTTTTAAAAGGATGTATAGTTAAGGGTACATTCTTTAAAATAATCGACACTTTTCTGAATAGAGTGACGTCACAAGAGTAGTTTAATTGGAAATCTCAACTCAGATAGATCATCATTTCTTAGGGTTCAAAAAAAGCACCACAACATTACTTGCATGGTTGTCACATTGCTTCAATTTTCATAGCCTTTTCTAATAGATTTGTGCTTAAAAAGGCAAGTTAACAGGAATATTTTAATACACAAAATTATACTACATGTACTACAAGGAATATTTTATGACGGACAACATAAATTTACAGTTTAGCCAATAAGGGCTGACATTGCAGCACAACTTCAAGGACTGTACTAGCCTTGGTCAAGGCGAGTTCGTCGTTATCCGTCCGTCGTTATCCGTCCAGAAATACACTGTGCGTGCGCCCCGCATATATGCTGCTAGCTTGCGCCCCATGCAAAGATACAGCGCGAACAGCGACCTCATACGGCCACTATTTATGCAAATCTACTGAGGCTATTTTTTCGCCTTGGATCATTGGGTTTTTGAAATCTTATGTTTTTCCTATATTTTGCGCCACATTTGTGGCGCATGACCTCGTATGCGAATACAGATAAGTATAGGCGGGGCTAAGATGTGAAGTGTCCAATCACAACGCGGTTGAAACCCGACGTCATCAAATTTGATGCAGCATGACATTTAAGACAAAATGGCAGAGCGTCGTCTTTCGTCCGAAGATCTGTCGTGTTGTTTGAATTTTGCAGCGCAAATATTATCCCTCGAAGATTTTAGACCCGAGCAGCGAAAGGCCATTAGAATCCTTTCTTCGTGGTCTTTGTGAATTTGCCGACAGGTTATGGGAAATCCGTCATTTTTCAGGCAGCCTGAGCCCCATTTTGCTCGGAGCTCGCACGTACGGCCAGGTACTCAGCGTCAGTTTTCAGCGTGTTCGGTCAGTTTTTTATCGCCGCATAATCGGCATTAACCCAGGCATGCTGGTCTGTGCGGTATCGCCACATTGTGGTCCAAGCATGGTCCAACGCTGTGGGGAGGGGGCATGTTTACGGCTGCAGAACCAACCTTCAAAGTGATCGCAATATCGTAATTTAAACAGGGACAAGTGTCTTATATCCCCAATAACTCCTCAGATTATTTTCTTGGCAAAATTCAGCCGGCAAGGCATTTAATTATCAGAGTTCGCGTTTTACCGAGCCACGGTTTTCAGATCAGCTGGATTAGATGTGTGCGACATAATGTAGGGCCGAGTTCGACACGTTTCAATAGTGTCGCGGCCTTCTCCAGTCACCGCGGTTGAAAACTCAAAACTAAGCAGATAAACACAACTAGTATTGACCATAACAATGTCAACATTCAAGAAAATACCCAGCAAAACGAGCGAAAATAACTGCGACCCTCACCAATCAAGCAATTAAGACAGTTCAAATCTTCATGTGTAATTCCTACAAGCCTTCGTAAAAATCACTCAACTTTCTCCGATAAAATATGTCAACGATGGCGGTGTTCGTAAACACTTGCGAGCTAGCTATGACCTTTCACCGCTAGCTCAAATTATGCAGTTTCTACGCAACGATCGACCAATAAGAAAACGACTATAAAGGTCAGCTTAATCTATTAGCATAATGAGCACCGCCCCCAAAACCTAATGATCCAAGGCGTTCGAGTATCCTCAGTTAGTTTGCATATAATAGTGGCCGCGTGAGGTCGTAGTTTGAGCTCCGATTACCGCTGCGCTGTACGTACGGACGGGTAACGATGAACGCCTTGACCAAGGCTAGGACTGTACTGGAGATTGGGGGAGGGGGTCACATGATCACCCGATCACCCCAATATTTGTGTTAACTTGAATTCTTCACTTTCAACAATTATACATTACAGTGTATATAAAGGGTCATTTCTTTTCTCCACCTCTAAAAAGCGATTAGCATCACCCCTAATGTCCTTCTGTTCAAGGAGTAAAGCAAACGGGCTGCAAACAAGTAAACGACAGTCATTGCAAATACTACTTGAATGATAAAATGTATATTTAAACAGTTGACAACATGCTCCTCTCTTTTATTTCTATGTGGTAATTTTGGACTAATGTTTGCACAATTGGCATACATTTGTATTTATGTTTTTATCCTATTATTCTTTACATGTATTGAACTCCGCTCGAAAGTAAAACAATATGTATTTACTGGTTTGGACTGGTGTTCTTTACATTGCAAAATTTCCTATCCCTTGTCATTTTAAAGATGAAAATATTGTTTATTGTGAAATGTGAATGCACTACTTGAATTAAATAATGAATATCTTGAATCACACTTTGGACCAATGAATGAACCATGATGACTTTGAAGATTCTACAAATGAACAACGTATGTTCTTATTTGTAACTGTACATGTATGTACAGTAAAAATGCACTTTATTGGAACGCCTTTGCTAAACTTCAGGATAAACAAAACCAATTGAGAAGATATGCTAATAAGTTACTTCATAATAGAGTATTCCTTTAAAAAGAAACGTTAATTCATTACCATGCCATGCTCAAACAACCTTTGTCTTCACACATTATGCAATTGAAATTGTATTTATTGAATAAAACAGCATTATTAAAAAGTAAGAAAAAAATGTTGAAATTGACATTGAAAATGTTATTGATACTGACTGCTGTAATTAATTATTGTTGTATTAATTAATGCACAAAAGCCTGCATCAGTAAAACACAGTACTGTTAACTGAGAATTCTTATTACAGGGGTTTGTTTATTAATTGGTGCTTCAGACGTGACCCTCAAAGTACTTCGTACTACTGAAACTCAACCACCCTCGGTGTGTCGCATTTTTTTCCACACGGGAGTTGCCATGGTCTGCAACGAAAAGGACTTATTTGGAAAGTGAGGAAACAAGGAATAGAGGTAGGCCTATAAACAAATCCAGATTTGTCGTATTTAGTTTTGTTTTTCTTTGATTTTAAAATCGGTTCCCGATTTTGCAAGAAGGGAGAGAATGTACAGCGTCACCAACAACACAAATGTTTCAGCACAGTTATTAGTCTTCCCATAACCACAGAAGAATCCAACCAAAACTGTCAACCACCAAAGATGGAAATGCCATTTTATTGCAAAGTATGGGGGAAGGCCACTAGGCAGGGGTGTTACTTCTTCTAGTCTAATAGGGTGCCTTATGTAGTAGCATTATATCGTAATATTTTTTGCCATTGGTAATTTGTATTGATATTTTTAGGGAGCAACGTGGTAGCTATCGTTACGGCAGTTGACGTTCGGATTCCCTGACAATGACAATACTCTGGAACTTTCACTAAGTTGGAACCTGGCTAATAGGGACTTTTCGATTTGCACGTTCACACGTGGACTGCGACGTATGCGGTCCCAATGGATTATTCTACAAGAATTTTTATTTAAGGGAAATTACAGACAAGAAAATGTGTTAATTTCAGCGAACTTACGCTTCCACCACTCTCTGCTTAAAGAATCAAGTCAATCGGGTCCATTTTCAAATGTGGTGTTTCTTTCCTGATGTGGTGTTTCGTTTCTACAAAATAGTGATATGCACACTATGTCGTCACAGTTTTCCAACGACGGCAAAACAAGGTTGAACGCGTTCGAGAATTCTGCTACGAACGACGAGTTCGTCGATGCGCATGCGCACTGCTTCACAAATGACCGCATACGTCGCAGTCTACTAGTAAACGTGCAAATCGAAAAGTCCCAGTGATATGCACACTATGTCGTCACAGTTTTCCAACGACGGCAAAACAAGGTTGAACGCGTTCGAGAATTCTGCTACGAACGACGAGTTCGTCGATGCGCATGCGCACTGCTTCACAAATGACCGCATACGTCGCAGTCTACTATAGTAAACGTGCAAATCGAAAAGTCCCTAGTATCAACCAGTCTGGTTCCAAGAACGACGTCCAAATATTATTGTCAATGTGTCAGCCTAGGTATGTTTGGGAATCAGCTCGTCAACTATATACCGTGACGATAGAATCTGCGTTTTACAGGCACATTAAATTGCACTCAGAAATTTTCTTCTGATTAAAATATCTTTCTGGATTGGACATTTATTTATTTATTACAGCATATCTTCTGGATCATCAGATGGACATTTCAATCTGGAATTGTAGTAGCTCTTCAGTGCAGTACTTGACTGTACTGACAGCACCAATATCATTAACCGGATGACACAGGAATCGACCCTATCTGAACAATTATATGTAGCTGTAAATAAACTGAATAATAGTACGTGCGGGTCATTCATGTGATGTTTTGTATAAGCTGTGGTACTGGTCAGTTTACTCCAACTGCTACGCAACATTATGATAGAATTGTTCACTTGAGGATAAAAGCATTATTTTGGCACACAGTGTAAAGAAAGAAAGAAGAATAAAAGAAGAATAACATGCAATGGTAGCCATTTTGAAATTCTTAAAAATGCCTGTTATATTTTTTCAAGGGACAAATCTAAGATGGCCGTATACATTTATATTCTAAATACATATTTTGATTGTGTAACAAATTCCATGCTTTTATTATTTTTACCTTGTTTGTTTCACCAATCTGCCTGACTAAACAGCAAGACTCAAATGTATGTATGCTAGTAGGCAGTATAGTATAGTCCTGAATTGTTTTGGCATGCTGTATATTATTGCTACTACCGACCACTTGTAAGAAGTACAATTGCCAATAAAATATCCCATGTACAGCATAAATATCAACCGAAAAAAGTGATTGATGTTTGGTAAACTGAAATAGCCTATAGCCTCTTTTACAGGCTTCATATGAAGATCATGAATGCAAAAATAAGTTACATGGAGATTTTTGGAAAAGCCAACTGTCATTTTTACATTTAGGCCAGATTACATCCATTTAGAACTCGTGTTGGGAGCAATTCAGTCTTTCTGCGCGGTGCGAACTGCTAATCTGCGCGAACTGCTTATCTGCGCGAACCATCCATCGAGTGCGCTGCTGTGATCATGGGGAGGTATACAGGTACGGTAGGCCCGAATCGGATCGCGGTGCATTCGCTGTCGGTTGATCGTGCCTCAATTGGCCGATCGTGCCACCACCAGTCGATTGCCTTTAATTTAGCTATTCCATTAGTTCCAATGCACGAGTAATTGGGGGGTTGTTCTGAAAAAGAGAAGTAAAAACTGAGAAATATAGGCTGACGGTACTTGTGCAAATGCATTGTTGATAGCGCAGATTTAAAGACTGCGCCCAACATTCTGATTTTGGACCCTAAAAAGTAGGTTATGTTCCATTCCCTGCATCCGACAACATTTATTTTCGGATTCAGGACATCAAACTGAGTAGAATCACACAATTCTTTTTTTGTTCCCAAACTGGTACCACGGAATTTTTTTCTGAGCATATTTTCTATCTTTTCTAAAAAGAGAGGGTTGGGTACCAAGCTGCAACGCCGACCAGACAGCGCCACCTACTGGCAAAACACTGGCCATGACCAGTGTTTGCAGTTCAGTCAAAACGCGACAATGCGACAATGCGACGCGACTATGCGACCGCACGACGCGACTATGCGACGGCACGATGCGTAAATAGCTAAAAAAAACGACCTCTTGGGATCATTCCCCAAAAAGCGCGAACATTTTAGAGCCTACCACTTGATCAGAGGGGTACTGGGTAACACAGTAGAGCAGAGGGAAGGCATAAAAATGGCGATGTATTAAACAACAGCTTTTGGGGGGTACGGGTATAGTTGAATTGAAGAAAAATTCTTTCACTTTAAATATTCCCACGGCCAAAACACTACATATTTATTCTCGAGGTCGTCATGACATCACCATTTTAAAAGCAAGCTCCTCGATATCAAATGTTTCCCCTCCATCATCCACTCGCGCCGCTAAACAACGCGCCGCTAAACAACAATCATTACGCCGCTAAACAACAATCACCGCGCCGTTTTGGTGACCTTATTAGTACATCATACGACGGCTTTAATCACAGGCACGACGGTTTTACTCACAAACACGACGGAGCTCCCCACACGCACGACGGCTTTACCCACAAACACGACGGAGCTCTCCACACACACGACGGAGCTCTCCACAAACACGACGGTTTTACTCACACGCACGCTCTACTCACAAACACGACGGTTTTACTCACACGCACGACGGAGCTCTCCACACGCACGACGCTCTACTTACACGCACGACGGTAACAGATAAGTGTCCTATATAGAACACTATACCATACAGTCAGCGCAAAGGGCACAGCTCTGTTTTTCTTTATTGATGGCACAAAGGGCACGTAGTTTGTTGGAAGTGCCAACCTAACCTACAACAACAACAACTAAACCCATGCAGTCAACAGTTTACTGCGATCTCCAGAAAGTTTGTGTGGGTGGACGTGGAACACTGAGTGTAACGCACGCCTGAAAATTCGAAAATTAGATTCTGAACAATTAATTTATTTATAAATTAAACAGTTATGATCAAATGTTTAAGACCCCTAACAAAACCAATTAATATATAAATACATGCGTACAAAATTCACTGTCGATGCACACCAATTTCGTGGTACACTAAGGTCTCGTCAGACCATTTACATGCTTCGAAATCACAACTTAAATCTGAGTAACTTCAGATTTGTTTTCACTGAAGTGAAATGCTTTAATCAAAATCACAATTATCACAAATCAGCGAATATTCTCAAAATCGTCTAATTCAGTTCTATCAAAACAAAACTCACAATTCGTAACACTAGTTACCCAAATCTTGGTTCAAAAACATACCTTACGATTGAACCATTATGTCTGGATTTCAGAATACAAATGTAATTAAGATAATTTAAGTGGGCCCACCATTGTTTGCGCATTTTTTATACCGGTATGACAAGTGTCCTGACGCTGGGTCTCGGTCACTTGGTAGAGGTCCTGCCGTATGTGATCGGCGGTCCCCGGCACATGTACTTGGGTCCCACAGGCTCCCCAGAGATCCACTCGGGTCTCATCTTCAGCCGGCCATGCACCAACAGCTCTGGTTAACGGGCGTTTAGAGGCTGCTGGTCCGTAGGACTAGCACACATGTGGTCACCCACTAGCTCAATCGTCGTCTACGCCGAAATCCTGGCCAATGAGCCATCTGAAATTGGTTACACAATACACCTCTAATATCTCGCAACTAATCATTATCTGGATGATCAGTAAATCAGTAAATACAAAACAATTTCCTTTGATCCACAGCGACGTCAACACAAAAATGTATAATCTTAAATTAAAGACATAAACATATCGCCCAGTTGTCACTTCAAAAGTTACAAGGAAAACAAACTTTTCCAATAATTCCATTGAAGAGAACAGTAAAACCAGTACATGAATCAATTAGTCAGCAAAAATTTAGAATTATCATGACTTCCATTCCAAATTCAAATGTTGACGTTATCGGTAAAAAATTCACCCTTAAATCTTATACGACATTTCATAAATGATAAAAATGTAAAATTTCTATCCAGTATAGGGCCTAACAAATATAAAGGATTCCATAAAATAATTGTGTTAATACTCACGGTAAAACCAGAGGCAAAACCTTGCCCTCAAAATACAATTTTCGCAGCAGCCGAAACCTGACGGTTGGTCTTTCAACAGCTCAAGCAGATTGGGCATTTCTCAGTTTCTCCCGTCAAGCAACGCGCCCGTTTTACGATTTGCTATTCACAATCATTACGACACTCGTCCGTTCACACAATCGTCACCGCCGTTTCTTAAGCGACATACAGTTGTGCGCATGTGTCATTTTCAAATCCAGATCAATTGAAATGCATAATTCATGAGCAGTGACCCGCGACAGAAGGACGATAAAAAAACGGAAATTACCAATGAATACTAACATTAGGGGCTTTTCAATTTGCATCAGTTCATTCATAAGAATATTCGTAATTTAATAAACCCCCAAAACCAAACAAAATTGGTATGACAAGCGCAAAATTTAAACTGAAATACAGACGCTCCGTTTCGTTAGGCATTAAGGGAAAGGGTGGTTTTCAGGACAAATTTGACAGTGAAGATGACTTTTTCCAAACTCAAAAAAAGGTTTGTATAAAAAAGCAGATTGTGATCTCTTTGAATCATGTGTTTTTGTAAGAGCAAACCCAGCAAGTGATAAAAAAAACTAGGTTTGAATCTTAATTTTGTCTATCTTTAACGGAGTTTTCTGCAACGCGACATTGCGGCCTAGTATTATACCCGTGTAAATAAGTCTCGCATATTGTTTAAGGACACGTTTGGGAATACGCGGTTCTAGATTTCGAACCAGAGTGGGCAAATATCAGGCTGAATACTGTTTACAATTTTTAATTTGCCGCGTATTCGGCCCGAGATTTGCCAACTTGGATTCGAAATCTAGAACCGCGTATTCCCAAACGATATGCGTATTCCCATTTGGACGGGTATCATGCTAAACCGCAATGTCGCGTTGCGGAAAACTCCGTTCAAGATGGAAAAAACTAAATATTCAAACCTAGTTTTGTTTATCACTTGCTGGGTTTGCTCTTTCAAAAACACATGATTCAAAGAGATCACAATCTGCTTTTGTATACAAACCATTTTTTGAGTTTGGAAAAAGTCATCTTCACTGTTAAATTTGTCCTGAAAACCATCCTTTCCTTAATCACTAACGAAACGGAGCGTCTGTATTTAAGTTTAAATTTTGCGCTTGTCATTTCAATTTTGTTTGGTTTTGGGGGTTTATTAAATCACGGATATTCTTATGAATGAACTCATCAAAATAAAAAAAGCCCCTAATGTCAGTATTCATCGGTAATTTCCGTTTTTTGATCGTCCCTCTGTCGCGGGTCACCGCTCATGAATAATGCATTTTATTTAATCTAGATTTGAAAATGGCACATGCGCACAACTGTATGTCGCTATACACAATGGCAGAAACAGCGGTGTCGTATAGACGATGTGCCTCTGTTTACATCTGTATTCAAATGTGCCCGTCAATATGCGCACGCATCAAGTTTTACATAAATTTTGTTAAGAGATGACATCAGAGGTCACATAATTCAAAGGCGATCTGACCTGCGACGTCACTCTTTAAGCAAATTGTATGTAAAACACGATGGGTGCGCATCACTGCCGGGCACATTTGAATACAGATGTAAACACGTGACGTCAGAGGCACATCGTCTCTACATACCATTGCTCAACAAACAACAAAGGAGACGGTGTGTGCGTATGGTTTATTCGAGCGTAACAATTACAAAGCACACTTCCCTCGGTCTAAAAAGCGGACCGAATATATACGAAGTAACCAAATAACATTGTCATGAATAAATACAATGGGAATAAACAAATTATTTACAACATGACATGACACTGAGCGAGTTTGGGTGTGCATATCGCTGCGTCATTTTCACCGTGATTTGTTGCCGAAACAGTCGAATACGACGTGGTGTGATTGGTAAGTCAGCCTTGTGATGTTAGGGACAGATTACTGGGGATAAGGGTAAACCAGTTTGGCTGGTAATATTTAGCGAAGTTAAGGGATTAAGGGATTAATCGATTAAGGGATTGTACGCTGTCGTTCCGTGTCCGTTGGCGTGGCAATCTGGCCGAGTACAGCCCTTATTATCGAGCTAGCTGTCCCCGCAGAGGTTTACCGGGCTAGCGTTCAGTGTCCCGTGTGATCAAGTCGAATGTCCATTCAGCTAGCAACGCCCATTCGCTGGTAGCCAGTTAGGGTTATTACAGACTCCGTGCGGTATACCTGACGCTCACTTCTAGTGAGCTGGAACTAGTACAGTTGAGGTTTTATAATTTATACCCAACGTTAGTAAGGATTAACTTGTTCATATTTAATGTTTATTTTCTATCTCCTTGGTGACTACATTTCACCCCAGTCTCCCTTCCCTTCGCAAAATCACTAACGACAGCCATCACATTCTCCACACTTCAGATCGCCTTGTCCGTGCCATCCATGACAGCCCTGTATTGGCTTATAGACGCCCTCGTAATCTTTGAGACCTCATTGTTCGAGCCGTAATTCCCAGCTTGGATGCATCTCCTCCCATCCAGCACGGAACTTTCAAGTGCAGTTCCAGATGTGTGGTTTGCCAGATCCACATCCAGGAGTCTGACTCCTTTTCTGGCCACTCTTCTGGTACCACCCATAGAATTATTGGTAACATCACTTGCAGTACATCTAATGTCATATATCTCATCTCTTGCATGTTTTGTGAAGTTCAGTATGTCGGAGAGACCAAAAATGCCTTAAAAAGCGTTTCTACTGTCATAGATCGACTGTCAACACCAAGAACTGGAAACCCCCATTGAACATCACTTTAACCAGCCTAACCATTGCATTTCCAATATGAATCTACAGGGCATAGAATCACTTGGCCACCGGAAAGAGTCAGTCCGCCTCAGCCGGGAGAAAGTTTGGATAAATCGTCCTCGGACTATTCAACCACAATGGGCTTAACATAGGAATTGATTAACTTCAATTTTTTTCTTCTATTTGTCATCTGTTTCAGATTTATTCCTTGCCAGGATTTTGTTTTTGTTTGTTCTCACTCCTCTGGTTTCCCCTGTCTATTTCCCTAACCCACCCCACCCCACCCCCCTCCTCATTACTCCTATTTATACTTCTTTGTTAGTTCTTCCCTTTGATCTCCACCCTGGACCCCCTTCCTTGTGGTTTTAACCCACACTGACCTCACCCTTTAATCCCTCAGCCTAATCCTCCTTTTGTTGATTGTTCCTTTGGACTCTGTGCTTTTTCTTTTGTGTTTCTTTCGCCATCCATGATGTGCATCATGCTGTATGTTGCCCTATGTTTGTTTCTTGTACACAGTCATTTAGTCTCTAAAGAAGATCTTGTTAAGATCGAAATATTAGGCCCTCCTAACTTATTGTATTTGTATATTTCAGGTCATTCCAGCCAGTAAGCAGTTTGCAGCAGTTTTATCCTTATTCTTGTTCATATTTAATTAGATGACCCCGTTAATTGTTTTCCTTACCCCGTCTATTCTGTGTTATTATGTTTTCGGTCATATTAGGATAAGGATAATTGTATTAATAATAGTGGCGTATGCCCCCGAACGTTATTATTCTGTAAGCTAAGGCGTATTAGTTTATATCCCTGTAAGTGTTGCACTCGCTGGTGCAGTTGGACATGATCTGGGAGTAGCGCCAGATCATGTCAAAATCATCATCAATTACTTCATTTCCCACATAACGCGACGTTGCACAACAAACAACTCCCGCTTAATTTAGGATAAATGTGGAAGGGGGTCCCTAAGAAGCAGAGCTTGTCGAGTAAGGGCCCTAGCTGGCCCCCACATACATACATATTAATGGTACTTGCACATTAGGACAAAATAGTTATTAAGTTAACACGATTATTCACAAAAAATAAGGAACTTACAAACCAGACATGTGACCCGTCACGTGACCCTGTGAGAGTTAATCATTTCCAAATAATTATTTACCACATATTTCTTATATTTACATTTAAAGAGACAGACTAGATGTTCTTTTTAAAGAAATGTTCAACGAGTTCCACAGTTTAGGACCCTCATGTTTAATTGTTTTGTTACAAGTTTAGTACGTACAGGGGAACGATGAAATTCACTAATATAAACTGTCTTGTAAAATGGTGATGAATTTTATCATTTTTGTATGAACATTGAGTTAATATATTTGGGCTCGTTAGTAATAGTATTGTTCCATACGTTCCATTATTTTGAAAAAGGAAGCGAGAACAGAAATCGGTCTATAATTGTTTACATAGTTATTATTACCACTCTTGAAGACTGGAGTGATCCTAGCAATCTTCATGGCTTCTGACACTACACCCGTAGAAACATACAGATGTATAATATGTGTTAAAGGCTGGGAGATGGCCTGGATCACTGCCTTGATCAATGAACTGTTAATTAGATCAACCCCTGCACACTTCTTATTTGACAGGTTACTTACTACATCAATAATCTCTTCTTCTGTAACGGGGATAATTTTTTTTTTATAGTCATTATCAGGAATTGCATCACAAAGATTGTTACCAATATTAGAAATGAAATTATTAAATAAGTTAGCAATATGTTAAAATGTTAGTAACTCGGACTAATTTCGATGTATGCTTTCCGAATGTAATTGAAGTCGCCAACGAAGGATGGATGAGCACAATAACTGTTTTTGCGACAATGCAGGTGGTTTTGAAATTTGTCGTTTCTCTGGTCATGTTTACTTTTTAGCTTTTACATTACTGAAGTTTACTGAGCTGTCCCCTTGACAAGCGACGTCATCATGTCTTTCAACGGGGTAAGTAATTAACAATTAAAACAGCTAAAAACTTTACGAGCATTCCACCATATAGCCAAACGTTGAAGCCAATCCTCGCCTAATCCCGTACCTGTTAACGTGGCGTTATATAACGCCACGTTCACGGGTCTACGCCCAGCCCAGCCCAGCCCAGCCCAGCCCAGCCTTGGCCTTGCCCCACGAATGTGGCTTAAAGAAAACATGTAATAAGGTTGGTTTTTTTGCTTAAATCAATAAAGTATATGTATAAATTATGTTCTTGTATCGTATTACGATCGAGGATCGAAACACAAAAGAGAACAAAGGGAACAAAGGATCCTCGAAGGATGGTTTGCTTGTCCGAATTCGGTCCTCGATCGTTGGGGCAGGCGGGTATAGTAAATAGTAATGGGGTCAGGGTATAGTAAAGGAACAAAGGAAAACACAATATCGATCCTCGGTCATTATGTGGTTCACGACTCCATGTGTGTGGTTGTGTTTATTTTCTGTGATAAATGGGAGAAAATAATTTTTGAAAATTTTTGTCAAACCACTCCGCCCCTCGAAGGGAAGCAGAGAAAATCGAGGCAGAGACTCGGCGCGCTGCTACCCGGCCTATCGTATACTGACTGCACGCATTGCAACAAGTGTCTGTCTTTACATGTTTTTTTTAGTCTGAATCAGGGTAAAAATACAACAGTTTTTGGTCATGCCGACTAGGTGTGTAGCTGCTAGGTGTAGCAAAACTACTAAGGGTGAAGTAAGGCTTCATTTGTTTCCGGCTGATTCTAAATATCGGAGGATTTGGACAGCCAAAGTAAAGCTTACCAGAGCGAAGTGGTCCGGGCCTAGTGATTTTCGGCCCTCTTGAAGCGAACATTTTGAGCGGTCGTGCTTCGACCTAGAGGGACCCCATCTTTATCCTCGCTCGAGTCCGTGTTTGAATAAGAAATACTGTGATTCGAATCAGACGAATCAGTACTGTTTTCGTCGGATTCACCAAAAACCGAGGAAGAACTACACGATCGTCCATGTGAAATTTGATTACCGTGCACAAAGCGTACGCGATTCGTACACTGTGGGTGCATCAACACACAACAATGTGCGTACGTGACCACCACTGACCTCTACACCTGGACGGACCATTGTCCAAATTCTGCTGTGCTAACACTTGAAGTCGGCGCGAACTGGAAGTGCAACATGGCGGACCCGAGACGTCACTGCTGTGAGCCAATGAAATGTCCAGGTGTGAGGGTCAGCGGATTTATTCTGTACATTTTGTATTTATAAACATTACGTAATACGTATCGTACCAACACCTAGACATTTCATTGGCTCACAGAGTCACGTCGTGGGTCCGCCATGTTGCACTTCTCCGCATGCCGACTTCAAAATGAAACAATGATGATCTGTCCATGTATAGAGGTCAGTGGTGACCACGCGAACCCGTCTCGTACCTAGACGTCGCATACCGACTATCGAGAATTTGTCCGGGTCCTGCCTCGGTATACGTCACTCATTTTTAGTGGCCGCGAAATTTAAAAAGGGGGTGTCAATTTCTGGACGGCAAATTACCACACTAAACGTACACTGGAACCAGTTTAGACTGCATGTTTCCTTTAAATAGGGCCTACTGGACTTCCTCCGTGTTGTGAGCCACACAGCGGCCATCTTTAAAATGGCCGGAATATCCAGAAAACATGCAATACTATGGATATAGATTAAAGAAAGGGTACACACAAAAATTGTGCTTTGTGTGTGCAAATAACATGGCGGAATAAGCAACAGCAGTATGCAGGGATCATTTCGCGGAGCTGAACATTGCATTGTTTTGACTTTAAAATGGGAATCGAAAGCCAAGCAAAATATAGTCTTTCAACAGCACAGCTTTTTATTTCATTAGAAAAAACAATGTATCAGCTGAGCCTGTTTTTATAATAGTCAGGTAGCTTAGGGATGGAATCGTGACCGACTGGCCCAAAGCACCAAATTTGGTAGGTACCTTCTGTAGGCCCCAGAAATTAATTTTAGAAGGGGTGACACCAAAAAATATTTTTGGAAGGTACCTAATTTGCATAATTTCAAAATGGCTGCAAAATCCTATACTTAAGCACTAATTTCGGTACATTTTTATCATTTGAAAGCAAAAGTCATTTTGAAATATTTACTTCGGTGGTTTTGTTTACATATTCTGCACTTAAACAACATTAATTAGCTGATGATGTGCCTAGGTAATTATGTTTAGTCAGAAATCCAAGATGGCCACGATAATAATAAATTAAGTATCGTGTTTATTGGGAAGCAGCGTAATCATACATATCACTCACCGTTTTTTAACATTTTTAGAACGATTCTCGGTCACCTGGGAAGGACATTAACGTGAAGGACGTGTAATACTGGGTTTTGTGGAATTTTCTTTCTTTTTCTGTGAGGCTATTAGGTTTTTTAATTCTAATGGAGTGCTTTTGCAAGAAGGTATAGCTCAGAGAAACCGGTGTGTGCAGGCATACTTCAAGGAATGATCAGTAAAATTTGTTTGTGTTTTTTTATCAATTCTAGAGTTAGCTGCAGTGAATCAGAACTCATTATATGTGGGAAGGGGAGGGTGTTTATGGGAGTTGTCACAAGTCAGAACTTTTTTCTCATCGTTTTTTTTTGGAGATGCTGAAGCAGTTCTGCTGCGTGAAGTATCATTGGATTGTAGGTGTGTGGCTGGTCTACAGAGATAGATCTGTATAATTTATGATGTGCTGGTATGCCAGCAGTGTGGTTGCGTAACTATCCCGCCCAGAGCATAATTCTTAATTTAAGTTTTTTTTGCTAGTGATATATGCTTCATGGGAGGTCAGTTCAGGCCACATTTTTTTCGCGAGATTGCAGTCTGTAGGAATGGGGGGGGGGGGGGTGTTCTACAAGTTTCAAAAGAACCCCCTCTTTGCTTTTCGTTATTTTTTTGAGACGCGGAAAAGGTTCTACTGACAAGTATCATATGGATTGTATTTGTGACTGGTCTATACAGAGATAGATCTGTAATTGACGTTAACTAGTGGGTATGCTATAGAAAGTGGTTGTTTGACTGGTCTCTCCAGAGCGTAGTTCTTAACTCTTTTTTTCCTTTTTTTGTGTAAGATACGCATCTGGGGGGTCAGTTCTAGCCACATTATCTATGCTAGATGACAGTCCGTGGTTGGAGTTCGTGGACGGGCAAATACATCAAACGTCTGCAGGCCAATTGGGTTAGACATTCCCTAAAAGCGGGAGTTTTAAACCCTGTCTCGGGTTTTGGCGACGCGATGACTGGTTTGTGTATTGCAACAGTGGTCCCTTTGTTTTTCGTTCACACAGTGATTAATTATTACCGGTGATAATATGCCGTCCCCTCTTTTTCTTTTTCTTTTGGAAGGGGAGCAGGGCATATTTTCTGTGCTATATCATGCACTTCATCAGTCACCTTCTTATCATTTTCCCTTCCTTGTTTTTATTTGTGTGTCGGTTTATATGACGCGTGGCAAGGACAAGGGGGGGGGGGGGTGGTGGGGTTTGACTTATTTATTTTGTTTTAGTCTTGAGATCCATGTTATTGTTTTGTTCTTTCAATAGTTCCAATAGAATTTGCAGATTCTCCTCATCAAGATTTTGTTCCTCTTGGTTGGATTGTGGAGATGCTTTAGTCCTAGATCGAACAAGTTCATCTTTTATGTTTTTGTGCCGTTTGTATTCATGGGTTGGGTATCAAATATCCTATTCAGATATTCGTTTTCGCTAATCAAGGGCCAGTGTTTGAGGATAGCCCGTTTGAGGGCTGGGTGCGCGACATGTGGGTAGTATGGTGGGAGGAACACCAGTGGGATATTGGTTTTGTTTTGTTCACGCTTAGGGTTCGCGGGAGTCTTGCCCCTTTGAGAAAAGAGGGCTAGGTCTTCGTTTGTGTATCCGCGCTTTTGAAGTTTGTCTTTGAAGAATTCAACCCTCTCCTCAAAGTCTTTTAAATGGGTACATATACGTTTGTATCTGGTCAATCCGCCAAATACCGACTTAGGGTGTGCTGAATCTCGAGCTATAGGTACTGAAATGTATCAGGTTTTTTTGGTAGTGACTCGAGTATCCAATATCCCTTCATGTATGAATCGTTCGCCTTTGTAGATAATAAGGTCGAGAAAAGTGACTTGGCGGTGCGAGATCTCAGACGTGAACTTCAGCGTGGGATGAATTTGATTAAGTGATTGCACTAGGTCAGCAGCCTGCTTTTCATTTCCGTTAAAGATTATAAGAACATCGTCTCTATATCTCATGTAGCTCACAATTGAGGGATTGTGAGGGAGGATTTTGTCTTGTTCGTATTTGAATAGGGTTATGTCACAAATCTCCGGACTGCATTCGCTGCCCATGGCCACGCCAATTTTTTGTCTGAAAAACTTGCCATTGGATTCAAACGTGTTTCGACGCATAATGAGTTCAAGGAGACTTCGCGCGTGGTCTGTTGTGGGCTTGGGTATTGCGTATAGTCTGTCGTCGGCCATTGAAAGTGCGTCACAAACTGATTCAATTGCCTCATCTTGTGGGCTGTTAGTGTACATGGATACTATATCCAGTGTTATCAATAAGTTATCTTGCTCCAATGTCAGGTTATTTAGTTTTTCAAGCACATGCCCAGAATCGCGTGTGTATGTGCTTTGCTGTTTGACAATTGGGAGCAAGAAATAGTCTATGTATTTGGATATGGATTGAGTCGGTCCTCCGCAACCACTAATGATTGGCCTCCCCACGAACCGTGTTCCTTCTGGTACTTTTTTGTGAACTTTCGGTAGGAGGTAAAGGCAAGGTGTTTTAATGTCGTGGTTGCGGGGGTTAAGAAACTCAGATATGTCTTTCGATATGAGTCCGTCCACGTAGAGTTGGCGTATGGCTTGAGAGACTAATTCCGCGGTTTCATCGGTCAGGTCCATGTTAATTTCTTCATAGTGGGGGCCTGTTAATTGTCGTGTCCCTTCACGTATGTAGTCTTGTTTGTTAAGGACGCACACACCGCGGCCTTTATCAAATTGATGAGTGTATGTTGTGTACACCCTATGGTATCCCTAAGTGGGGCATATGACACATATTGTTTTCTTCGTTAGGTGATAGTCAATAGGTAAGAGATATAATTACAAGAACATGTGTCGTGGATTTCGAGCTCAAACTTTCTTTCTTTTTTGGAATAGTGTCGTAATCAAAAAGAATGAAATAATAAAGCAATCTCTAAAAAATAAAAATTATATAATAATTTGTTTTTAAGAGTAGTGGTAGAAACCGGTGTGTGCAGGCCGATATTAAGAGATATCCTTTAAAGAAGAATAAAAAGGGGGTTTGTGCACGTGTCGGTTGCACCACAATTAACCCCGTATTTTTTTTTTTCAGGAGGTTCTGCTGAAAAGGGCGCCTTATTAGGATTCCTGATTAAACGTGTGCAACAAGAGTGCCTTCTTTTTAAGAAAGGATTGTGTTAAGTAAAGCTGTTGAAAAATAAAACCTTGTTTTTATAGTTAAGGTTAAATTGTGTTTCGAGATGTGTGGAGTGAGGAATAGCTATATTCGTTTCTTGTGAGTTTAGGGAATAGGGCTACACCAAATATTAATACTGTTTTTGTCAAGGAAAGGAAACTGAAGAGAAGGTAACATATTGGGTCGAGAGTAAAGAAAGATAATCTCCCCTAGCGATAAGAGAATAACTTTTCCAAACATACGACAGGAAGGATAAAAACAATTTTTGAATTGGCAAATTGAAGCCCACCTCCAAATTGTAGGTGCAAATAATAAAACAAATATATAAAATTGTACACTGAATCTTTCTAAATGAATTATTCATCAAATCACTAATAATTATGTTGTAATTAGTCTTAATTAGTGATAATTAGTTATAAGCATCAGTCTACTTTGACTTTAAAGTAAAACATACATAACTCGAACCCTATCAATAATTAATATAGGGCTGAATACAGCACTCAACTGAAAACAAATCGCCACATAATTTTTAAAAGATTTTATATGCAAATTAGGCACCAAATTAGATTTATGCAAATTAGGTACCCTTCCAAGATAATTTTCAGGTGTCACCCCTTCTAAATATCTTCTCTAGGACCAAAAGAATATATCTACCAAGTTTGGTGCTTTGGGCCAGTCGGTCACGATCTCGTCAAAATTTGGACCTAAGCAACCTGACTATAATGTGCAGGTGCTGTTAGTACTATTAGTAAGTCAGATTTTTTTGAACCGAATACCGATTATTAGATTTAACCGGAAGTTCCCATCCAGCTCACAATCATACTAGCAAAAAGTAATGAGTGAAGTACCGAAATAAATAAACTCTCAGGGCCAAACTCATAAACGGTGATGGTCACCGGATTATTTTAGTCGCGTACATTGATTGTACAGTGGCTAAAACAGAGAAGTGCGCGTGTGGATAAACTCCTGTGATCATCGCAATTCAGTTCCTTCGCAGGTTCCTTGCTCTATGCTCTATCTACGGCTCCGGTCCATGACCTCGCCAGTACGCGCCTCTCCTGTCGCAATTCTCTTTTCCGACGGCTCTGGTTTATGTCTTTAGCAACGGAATGTTTTCGGGACCGTCCGCATTTATTTATTTTGCCGCTGTGTGGCTCACAACATGAAGAAAGTCCAGTATTTGAGCCACATTTATGGGGCTCAGCGGGCCCAGCTCATTTTGGCACAGCCCAGTCCAGCCCAGCATATAGCCTATACCCATCAGCCTAACTCGGCTCATGCAGCCCAGCTCAGGATCCCCAAGTCAAGTTTCAACCCAGTCCAGTCCAACGTAGCCAAAATACGGCATTTTGCCTTTTTGTATACACCTCAAAACCAAAATACGTCCAGTTAATAACTGGATTTACACACGGTTCCTCTATTAATTAATGTCAAATTCGGAAAAGAACAAGATTTCAAAACTAGAGCAGCAGTGTACTCTGTTGTTAAGTTAATCTCAATTCTTCACACAAAGATAAACGAAAATGGTGTGTTACGAACCCGTTTAATCCTCTAATCCGTTAGAGTGTGTTCCGCACTAAACCTTTGGAATGTTGGAATGTTCGGATTAGTGGCTATGCGCGAGTAAACGCTACTCTATAAAAGGACTGACAACTACCTTTTATTCGCCCTCAGTCAGGGTCCGTGTACGTACATGGACTCGTTATGTGCGACATTTAGTAGTGCAGCGTTGGGCCAGCATCTCGTCATGCAACCGCCTTCGTCATCGCTGGATCGTGTCCGAGGTTGATGGTGCTAGATGGGTGGACTACCGGACTGTCGTGGCCCTATTGGCTGAAGTCTCCGGGGTTCAACGCTGACCTACCTGACTTGGCTGATCCGGTGCAGCGTGCAGAGATGCTTGGCCCGACCGCTGCGCTAAACCAATTATGGGCACTGACTGGGCGGGGCCTGTCCTGCGGGTTCCTTATTTAGGTATTCGGCCGAATATCATTTGCTTTTTCCTTTTACTTATTAACCAATTTTCTGGCTTTTTAATTACTGTATTTTTGTCTCTGTGTGTTTTGTGCTTAATTGATAATTCATTTGCTTTGCATGTATATAATGACATAATGCTTTGTTTATTTCTGCTTGAGGTTTAAGTTGCAAACTAACTGAAACGCTGTATGCTATAATGTTGATTAATTTGGCAAATTAATTAAATGTTGTTAACTATATTTGATTGGCGTGATATTTGCCCCTTTTTTTAAAAGTCATGGTTTCCGTTTTCTTCTGCCGTGCGCTCGCCGTACGTAACAGGTGTTAGCGTTACCGCAACTCGTATTCGTATAGATGTCATCTAATCCGTCTTAAGCCGTGTTCCCATTGGACTTGTTTTCGTTAGCCTACCGTGCGACTATTCTGTAAAATGACAACATTAAATCCAATAAGATTGCGTGGTATAGACTAACGTCCCTGTCAACGTACCAGTGTACCAGTTTCTCGCAGCGAGTGAAACGTTACGTCGCGGTATAAAAATCTAAGTGGGAACACTTGGTAGGATTAGACAAAGGAATGCTGCTATTATTATTATTGTTGTTACTTTATTCAGGCATTTTCATATGAAACAAGATATGAGACGGAGGGAACCCCCCCCCCCCCCCCCCCCCCCCCTCCCCCTCCTTTGTGGAGGTCATTGTTGTTTCTCAGGAATTCTTTTTAGATTTTGAGGGGGGGGGGGGTTGCGTCGGGTAACAATAATCTAAAGAGTGTATAGGTATGGGGTACTAAGGGGAAGTTTCTCGTTCTCATATCGTGCTGGGTGTAGGCATTTTACACACGCATACAGATAACAATACGAAGCAAAACTATACGTGCGGTAAAGTCACCGCTAGGCCGCGGAAGAAAACGTCTAATGGAAACACGGCTCTAAGACCACAGAGACTGAGAAACTCCTTTTCTGTGAAAGGGTTGGTAAGAAAACGTCTAATGGGAACACGGCTCTAGGACCACAGATACTGAGACACTATATTTCTGTGAAAGGGTTGGTAAGAAAACGTCTAATGGGAACACGGCTCTAAGACAACATATACACAGAGACACTCTATTTTTGTGGAAGGGTTGGTAAGAAAGCGCCTACTGAAAACACGGCTCTAAGACATTAACATATACTGAGACACTTTATTTCTGTGGAAGGGTTGGTAAGAAAACGCCCAATGTGAACACGGCTCTAGGAGCACAGATACAGAGACACTCTATTTCTGTGGAAGGGTTGGTAAGAAAGCGCCTAATGGGAACATGGCTCTAAGACAACAGATACTGAGATACTCTATTTCTGTGGAAGGGTTGGTAAGAAAATGTCTAATGAGAACACGGCTCTAAGACAACAGATACTGAGACACTCCTTTTCTGTGAAAGGGTTGGTAAGAAAACGTCTAATGGGAACACGGCTCTAAGACAACAGATACACTGAGACACTCTATTTCTGTGGAAGGGTTGGTAAGAAAACGCCTAATGGGAACACGGCTCTAGGACCACAAATAATGAGACACTATTTATGTTGAAGGGTTGGTAAGACAACGTCTAATGGGAACATGGCTCTAAGACAACAGATACTGAGACACTCTATTTCTGTGGAAGGGTTGGTAAGAAAACGCCTAATGGGAACACGGCTCTACGACCACAGATACTGAGACACTCTATTTCTGTGGAAGGGTTGGTAAGAAAACGTCTAATGGGAACATGGCTCCCTAGTCGTGAAATTTTCCACTAAAATGCTAGCTAAACAATATACGCAACGAGTTGAGCGTCTGATGTATATGCAAACTTGGTTCACATCATCACTAGTTATGAAGGACATACGGGCTCATCGTTTGACTTTTCATGCAATTTATTCTTTCAAAAATTTTAACAAATATGTTCAAAGTCTGATATGTTGAAGTTTCAGCTCGGTGGGTATCACACTGGTTTCGAGATTCAGGGGAAAAAATGCACAAATGTTTGCTCACGAAACATCGTTGCGTCAATAGCATGTTTTTTTTTTCAAATGTGAATTGGTACATATTAGCCGATTGTTGGAAATCACCTTCGTTTATTTAATTTCGTGTGTTTAGTAGCAGTACAAACCTTAATTCAAGTAAATTGATTTTATTAGTTTGCTAGCTTGGCTTTGGGGATAGATTCCAAAATGATCCTACAATACTAGAAGTGAGCGTATACGCTTTGCACGTGGAGCTCTTCCAACATTAAGTCTGAGGATCATCGGCTGCTCAACGGAACCTCTCCGTATTCAACTAGGTCTCTACCTTTACATGTACCAATGAGAGGCGATTGCAGTAAAGTGTCTTGCCTAAGAACACAAGCACCATGTTCCCGTCATGGTTCGAACCCGAGCATAACATCGCATACGAGTGGACAGCAGCCCATAGACTAATAAATCTCCTCTCTCAACACTTGTGTTTTGATATCTCAGTTTTGTTAGTCTGCTTCTTGCGTTTATTTCTTACAGATTGAAATTGACGATGAAGTTGGAACCATCTATGACAACATGAAGAACAATCGTTCTTACGGATGGGCCATCTTCAAGATTGAAGATAACAAGAAAGTGGTGCTGGACGTCCTAGACACTGACAATCGCCGTAGCTACGATGAGTTTATGGTCAAACTCAGGGAATCGGGTGAACCGAGATACATCCTCTTTGATTTTGAGGGACAACGACAAGGTGGCACATTGATCTCCATCTTCTGGTTCGTATACATTTCGTGTTTCTTTAGCTTTTCCAGGATATGTCCAGGGTTGACAGAAGATTGCGTGCACGCAATGTCTGACAAACTTCCCTGCTTAGTTTGTAGTCTTAATGTGAGTACAGTCGACCCCCGTTATAACGAACTCGTAAAAGTGTTCTTTATATCCGAATTTCGTATTATCCGACCCAATGATTTCTAACCCATTGTTAACTTTGTATAGACCCCGTACGTGTACGTGTTGACCAAAATACACCTTTGCAATATGAACACAAATGAAATACAATTTACACGTAGTGTTGTTTGTGTAATAAAATGTTTAAAATACAACTTTTTTGTGAGAAGCAAAATGTTAAATGTAGGCGTAAAATAATACAAAAATTACAAAGACATTTTATATTATCCTTTGGTCTTCAGATGGCATGATTGTGAAATTTTGAGATATCAAATGATAACAAAGACAACAACACGAAACACACAAATAATAATTGCGATCCCCGCGTTGCAAAACCGTTAATTTGGAAGGCAAAATCACATTTTCTACCCGACAAAAAGTGTTTAAAATGTTACAACTTTGTGTCATAGGAGTTGAGAGAAGTCTACTTTAGGTTGATAAAGTCATTTTTGAATGATAAAAGTACCTTTGACTCGAATTTGACTAAAATAAAAAGGGGCCCTTAACGACACGAACGACACAATTGCCGTGATCACAAAAATCTTAGAGCAATGGACACGCACTGTACTGCAGTCCACATGATCGATTCGATGGCCGAGGCCATTTTCCAAACTTATACAGGGTGCCCCCCCCCCCCCCCCCCACCCCTCCCCCCTCTTTAAGAACAAACAGAAAAACAACAAACGGACAAGCATTCCTGATGGACTAGACTTTCACTACCCTGAGGCCATAACCACCTGTACCAGTGAATAGACAATCTTTCTAGAAGAAACATCATGATACATGTACAATGTACAAAGATATCTCGCTATTAGTACGGAAGCTTAAAGTGACCATCCGCGTTTCCGCGTTTCTGAGATAATTTATCTTGGAAAGACGGAATACTGAGATAAAAATATGTCTTTCCGTGATATCGTATCTCAGAAAGACGTCTTTTCTAATAATCGTATCTCAGAAAGACGTCTTTCCATGATAATCGTATCTCAGAAAGACGTCTTTCCATGATAATCGTATCTGGGAAAGACGTTTTCCCACGATATTTTATGTCGGAAAGACGTCTTTCATCATAGAAAGGCGTCTTTCCCATATACGATTATTACGGTGGCCCACAACTGTCACGGCAAAAGCCCCGCAGCAGAAACAAAAGCACTGCGACAAAAGTCAAGTGTCACAGTGTTGCAAAAGACAATGACGTCATCTAGTGTCATGTGACGTCAAGTTGAAGGTGCAATTTTCAAGGCCTTGTATCTTTGGAATTATTAGATTGGGTTTAAAATTGGTATGTTGGTATTCCGGGATGTGTTATATGTAAAAAAAATAAGATGTCGACGTAATGACGACGTCATCGTAAATATGAACTTTTTAGTTGAATTTGACTTTCAAGCCATATCTCATCAACACAATAAAAAATTATGCTAAATTTATTTAAACAAATATAATCAATTTGTCACACAAATACACGACAAATGTGCGACACCGTGATAATGTCATCAAAAACGCGGATTTGTTTTTAAATTACAGGTGATAGGTCTGATCGTCATGAAACATTTAAATAGGTCTAGGGCAGTCCCACGCACACCGTAATGTTACATCTTACTAATTAATATATTATGATTGACTGTGTCAAAGGCTTTAGATAAGTCAAGGAATATGCCAATTGAGAATTTATTATGATCGATCGCATTACATATTTTACTGAGTACATGTGATGTTGATAATTCAGTTAACTGGTTTTGTCTGAAACCAAATTGTGGCTCAAAAATAATATCATTCTTATTAATAAAATATATTAATCGAATGTATATTATCCTTTCAAATAGATTAGAGAATGTCGACAGAACTGATATTGGTCTATAATTAGTAATATCATGCCTACAACGTTTTTTTTTAAATTGGTATAACTTTGTTTTTATCCATCGGGAAATATATACTATATACTGGTGTTAAACATTTTGTTGAGGATAAATGATAACAAGTTTCGCAAACAGTAGTAGTAGTAGTAGTACATTTATTTCAACGCTGTCCTTGGTCAAGGAAATACACAATGTGTTTACAATAAGTTGAATTACAGTATTACAGGTTAAATAGTATTATTACATTATAATAAATACTTATTAGATAACTTAAGGACAACATTTAGGTTTGGGTGAAGCAATAATGCTTTTGTGCCCTAACCTAGGGACAGACAAAGGGACAGACAGGACAAAGGACTTATAACAGAAAGAGTGTGCGTGCAGGTACTAAGCCATAACAATACAAAGTATATTACAGATTTTAAATAGTATGAATGTATGCATCAAGAAGTAGTTTTTTTAGTTTTTTGACAAATATAGCTTGTGATGGTGATTTTTTTATATTTTCACTAAGACTATTCCAGTAATTTGCACCACGTTGAATAAGACTGTTTTTAAACAATGATGTTCGACTGTAACAGACGTAGATATTTTTTCTAGAAACACTTCGAGTATTATATGAATGTATATCAGATGACAACGTAAACAACGAGCTGAAACAACCAGGTAATGCATTTGTCATGTACTTATACATAAATTTACCTAAATTTAAGTAATACAGGTCTTTAAATCGTAATAGTTTTAAATTTGCAAACAAAATGGCAGTATGATCACGGTAACCAACATTAGAAATTATGCGAACAGCTTGCTTTTGTGACAGCAACAGTTTATCAACATTTACCGAGGAACTACCCCAGTTAAGAACTGAATAGTTTAAATATGGGAGAACTAAAGAATTATAAAGAATTACTAAAATGTTGCTTGGAATGACAAATTTTAAGCGGTTCATTATACCAGTAGTTTTTGAAATCTTGCTAGAGATATCACAAATGTGTTTCTTCCATGTAAGATTTTCATCAATTGTCACTCCTAGAAATTTAGTATTCGTGACGCGGTTTAAATTTACATCATTTAAAACTAGTGGGACGGATTGGGTATATTTCTGTTGTCTTGAAGAAAATATCATATAGTTAGATTTCAGCAGATTAATACACAGTTTGTTTGCTAAAAGCCAATTACTTATTTTGTTAAGTTCAATATTAAAAACCCGAATAGCTGTATCCACATTGTTATGCCCCTATTCCACACAGACCACGAATCCCACGAACCCCCACGAATTGATAAATTGTAGGATTCGTATCGTAATCGTAATCAGTTCGTGAAGTTCTTAACTGATTCGTATTTATTCGTAGTCAGTTCTTTCAATTCTTGATCGATCTGGAATTCGTGGCAAACGTTTCGAGCCGTTCAAATTGTTGGCCACGAACTCCCGATTTCAAAAAATCGTAGTTAATTCGTAACAAATTTGTAGTGCATTCTTAGGCATCGTACCTGAATCGTAATAGATTCGTAGGCATTCGTAGGTATTCTTAACTCATTCGGGGATTCGTGAATTCGTGGCTTGACCACGAATCGGCTACGAATCTGTCACGAATCCCACGAATACACACCGAAGCAGGTACGAAGCAAGTAATAGCGTACGAATTCACGATAGCGTACGAAGCAGCTACGAATTCAATACGAATCCCACGAACCAATCACGAATCAGCTACGATTGCCGGCGAATTGGATATATAAGGAGTGTAACATTCGACTTCAGGTCATTTGAGAAGACGAACTCCACGAGATCAACAAGATGCCAAAAAAAGCTGCAGGCAAGGGCAAGGGCAAGGGCAAGGGCAAGGGGACAGGGAAGACCAGCAAGAGAACCAGGGAAGAGGGAGAAGAAGGCATCCCCCACAGAGTACCTACCCCTCTACATGCAGGTGAACCAGCTCCAGAAGTGGAGGAACATGTGGCACATTCAGCAGCAGAGTCAGTGGCTGCCGAGTCAGTGGCCACTGAGTCAGTGGCTGGTGATGTTGGTGATGATGAACTAGCAGCTTCTTCCCAGTCCAAGAGCAAGAAGGCCAGGATCTTGTCCAACCTCACAGTGAAAGAACAAGAGGATGTGGCCCTTTTCCTTGAGAGGAACGACTTCATCTACAACAAGAGGCGGACAGACCACGTGTTTGCCTCTAAAAAGAATAAGGCGTGGGAAGACCTGGCCCGGGAGATGGAGAAGGGGGTTGAGGTACTGACAACATTTTTTGAGAGCATCCGTACCCAGATAGGGAAACTCAGGAGAAAGAAGAGTGGGCAGGCAGCTGTTGAGATGACAGACCGCCAACAGTGGATATGGGGCAGATTCCAGTTTCTGCTGCCCCACATCGGACAAGTCACCCACCGCACAGTCCAGAGCTTCCGGAGTGGCGCCACCACTAGCCAGGTTGAGGAGGAGTGCCAGGAAGAGGAGCCCCAGTCTCCAGTGACCACCACACCCTCCACCACCACTCCCGGGAGCTCGACTGTGACAGTGTCCAGCACCAGGGGAGCCAGAGGCAGAGTGAGGGAGGCCGATAACCTGGACCCGGAGCTGAACTCCTGCAAGGACCGCCAGGAAAAGCTATTAAAGATCCTGCAAGCCCCAGCTGTGGCCGAGGTCCCCCACCCAGAGAGGTTAAAATTCGCAGAGTACATGGGGTCTGCTTTCCAGAACCTGCCCCAGTCCATCTACCGCGACGTACAGAAGGCCATGTTTGACCTTCTGTACAACGCTGAGAAGCAGGCAGATGTGGAAGCAGGAAAATCAGCACCAGCAACAGCAACCTTCTCCTTGCAGCCAGCCCTTGGTCCAAGTGTGATGCCGCCTCCAGCACCAGCACCTCCTCGACAGTACCAGCAGTGGCAGCCAGACCCCTCACAGTGGCATTCCAGATCGATGGCTCCAGGTCAGTCGGTGTGGCAATCGCAGAACCCAGCCTGGGTCAACAGCCAGTTCCCAGTGTACACCCAGTCCCCCAGCCAACCTGAACTGGCCCGTCGGAGGTCCTCACAGTCAGATACCTTCACCACCCTGGTGCCTTCTGCCGAGAACCAGCACCCACGGAGGTCCTCCAGTGCCCCTCTGCACCAGGAGCAAACGGCATTCAGCCTGTCTGAGATACTGATGGAAATGGGCCCCGCATCAGTTGCCACTCCGGTCACAGAAACCTTGACACCAACCACTGACTGTCCACACTCTCAACCCCTTAGACTGTGTGCTTAGCTGTGTGCTTTTTTTCGTTCTTAAGAAAGTGCCCATCAAAACATTTCTTTTGTGAACTAAAATCAATTTTTGATTGAGCCTGGATTTGAACCTGGGGCTCTTTAGACTGCATTAACAGTGCTACACGTGCTTGCTAATTCATCGTTTATCCCAAGTCCTCTACACTGCAATTCTAGAATTCCAACCATATTACAATTTATAATCTGTCTGTGTTCTCAGTTGTTAATTGTCTAAATATTCAGATTTCTGAGAGACTAGAACATTTAAGCTGAATTTGAACCCCAGACCTCTTACTTACATTACAATACTTTTTAAAGAAATCTTTTTCATAGAAGTCTTAACTGTAACTGGATTGGAACTCAAGACCTACAACCTCCAATTCCAACAATTTCTCACATTCCATATTTAAAACAACTTTAACCACATGACTACTGTACAATGGAAGGTCAACCGATCTTCACAATTTTCTTTTGTGATGACATTTAATACAAAGAATAATGTAACTTAGCTTGGATTCACACCAGACACCCATACCATGCAGCGCCGATATTCTACCAACTATCTATCTTCGAAACAATTATCCCTTTAAGACTCACAAAATAAACAAAGTTCTGTGTGAAACATCACTCATTTTTATTAAGAAAAAAAAGCACAGTACCTTGGGGTTTATCTACGCAATCCCACTGACCACCACGGAAGCAAGTGCTAGAAAAAAAATTAAATAAAATCATATTTTATTCCAATATAATTGTCCAATGTTTGATAGCAATTTAACATACACAGCACAACTAGCAAAGATTCTTCCCTGGGATTTGGCATCTTAAAGATTTTTATACCACATCTTGTTTGTACTTTGACATTAAAATATTATAGTTTGATCAAGATTTGATGAAGATTCATTTAAGTCGTGCATTTGGTTCAAGAAACTTGTCCAAGTCTTATTTTATGTCTGAATTAACCTCTTTATTTTGATAGGCGACACCCTCCTCATAACACAGATCTGTCAAGAATAATAAAAATCATTAAAACTTGAATTGCACAAACTTGGTGAGCAAGGCTGGTCATCATCAACATCACAATGCACCTCACCATCGTCAAAGCAACGGCTGCAAACAAAAATGAAAAACAATCCAGTTTTCTTATGTTATAGTGTTTCAACCCCACCTCACAAAAATCAAATCACAAAACTAAAATTTTGATACTATCCTGAAGAATTTGAGCAATGAGAAATTAAGGAATTCTTAATGAGAAGTTACAGAAACCTTTGCCAAAATCTGATTTTACTACACGTACTACAAAATAACAAAAATGTTGCTTAAAAGAAGAAATTGTGCAAACTCAAAGAGCTTGCACAATAGAAGTCAAATATTTGTGTAATTGTCTCATCTATATTTAACCAGTTCGTGCCAGGATTATTTTGACATTGACCAGGCCCAGACGCGTAGTTGTTTTTAATGAGCCTCGATCCAAGACGGGTTCAGGCCACCATCTGTGCGTAGCTCCGGCCTAGCTCGCTGCGAGCTGGTCGGTGACAAATATTTCTAGCTTTGCTCATGACTTCAGGAAAACTTTGCCTGTATACAAGTCCTCCGACGAGAACTGGTTAAGAAGGTTTAGAATACTGATGAAGTTGAGTCATTTCTCACCATTGCTTGCACCGTTTCCAGAACTGGTCGCCGTGGGAATAATTGTAGATAGGGAAATAAAGCCCAGAGTCCGAGGGTCAATAAGGCCCAGAGTCCTAGGGTCAATAAGTTGAGAATCCTAGGGTCAATAAAGCCCAGAGTCCTAGGGTCAATACAGCTCAGAGTCATAGGGTCAAAAAGGCCCAGAGTCCTAGGGTCAATAAGTTGAGTGTCCTAGGGTCAATAAGTTGGGAGTCCTAGGGTCGATAAAACCCAAAGTCCTAGTGTCAATAAAGCCAAATTATCATTTTTCAATTTCGTAAAGAGGCAATCAATTTCGCTAAATTAGAATTATAACAAGTACGACCAAAAAATGCGTATCCAGCTGCTCTGCCATGTGGTATTATTTTCTGGTAACACAAAGAATTTCCTCTGGAACCCGCCTCGTCGAAATGTATTCTGTGGCATGTAATCTTTACGGAACCAGTCTCAGTAACGTTACTATATTTCCGTCTACTGGCAAAGAACTTAAATATCTTGTGTTGTTTGTGTTGACTAAAGATGCAAAATCTACGAAGGCCGTTTATCGACAAGGCAGTCAATATTTATGAGGTGTAGTAAAACAAATACAGCATGGTTTATTTCTGGAAAGTAGTTGGAATTACTGGTACCTTGGTGTTTATAATTGCACATAATTACACCCTTTGACTGCACTCGCTGGGCTCTTGTCCTGTTGACTTGACTCGCTGAATCTCATAATTTCGGTCGCTCCCGTGAGAAAATTGGCGATTGTTTTGCACGGATTTTAAGCTGGTTATGTATGTATGTGTCGCTTCACTCTGCAGCAACTTTGACGTTCACAGCTTAGTGACGCAATTAAGGCCATCCTCGAATATTGGCCACGTCGATTTCGGGACTACGGACGCAGTGCGTTTGCAGCCGTATTATGATGACACGTACTCGGCTTGGAAGTGCATTTTTGGGGAAGCATAATTTCTGGGAGGATATAAGTATGGTCAAAAGCTTAATTTTATTTTGTTTATGTTATTGCAACTTATTGTGAAGTCTTGGGTGTATGCGCGAAAACTGCCGACAAGGTGTGTACACGTTAATGCATTCGTTAACTCCTAAAAACGATTTGGACTTTAGAGATCTTTATTTGTAAAATCCAGATTATTTATAACACTGAACAGATAACAAGATTATTCCTACGCTGATTCAACAGGGTGGCTCCCCAAAAACCTCACAAGCACACATCCACCATCCAAAGTCAAAACTACCTATACCAATGGATGAAAAATCTTTTTAGAAGAAATATGATACCAACAAATCCCGATTTGGTCCAGTAGTTGTAGCTCAAGACCTATTTTATCCAGGTATCTTTTTTTCTTTTAGAAAGTCTCCCCATCCTTATCAATTTGGCCTTTGTTTGTTTTATTTGTTTCTTATTGGTTTCTTGGTGTGTGTTTGGGTTTTTTTGGGGGTTTTTTGGGGTTTTTTTTGGGGGGGGGTATACATACCAGTTTATAGTGTACGTTTGGAATCAGATAATTAAATAGAGAAAAGGTATAGAGTGGATAGTGGGAAGTTTTATGGATCAAAGATCCCTGGTTCGAATCCTGCTGTACTAGGTCACCTCGTTTTTCCTAGGCAAATTGATATCTTTGGAGTATTTTAAATTTAAGGGGAAAAAGAGATCTACACTCTAAGAAACTATGGAGCAATAGTTGATTGCTCCATGAAGAAACCAAGTGCTACAAAATGAGTGCTACGCAATGACCTGCCCTTCACGATACATAAACCAGCACCACTGGAGAAAAATGTATCCGAAGTGACAAAAATAGGTGCTGGCAAGCAAAACTATTGCGTCATTGTGATTGTTTCGACAAGTCTGGGCTTGTTTGCGTTTACATGTTTGTTGTCATCGTACGTGTGGTAGTGTCTGCTGACAGGGGACCCATCCTTCGGAAGCGAAAAGGTAAGCAAATAAAATGATGCATTTGTTCATTTTGATATAAAATAATACATAGACCTAGTTAACATTTGAGTAGCTTTGTTGATGATGATTTAATAATAATACACTAACAAGTCTGACGTGCAATCACTGTCGCCATGGCCGTGTCATGGTGATGCACGTCAACGTCGAGTGTGGCGACTTATTTAATATCGATTTAGAATAGGCCTTACAACTGTGTTTTTCTTCATATTTGCCAACAACCAATTTTTTTGCAAATTGATGACTATTTTAAAATGTAGAACTCGCGGCCGGAACTCTACGGCTTCATGGATTAGCTGTTGCCATGGTTGCTATCGTACAACACAAAGACAGAAGGTCATGTCTCTCAGCATCAAGATGTGGACAAGCAGCTTGTGATTATGAGGTAGGTCCAAACCATTTTTTAAAATTAATATTGCTGATATACATTGAAAGGATTACAGCAATGACTGCTGAGAGTAAGAGTAACTGGCAGACCAGAACGGAACCAGACAAAACAAGACATGATTATAGTGAGGGGCTTAAGATTTGATGTTTTGCAATCTACCCCCCCTCCCCCCCCCCCCCCCCCCCCCCCCCCCCCCCCGCCCTCCAGTAATTGATTGTGACATTGGCAAGGTAACTGAAATATGATAGGTGCATTTAGAGGTACGTGTAGTATATGTATAAATCTCGATCATGCATGGTAATAATATGAGGAAGAGCATGTCATACCCTTTAAAATGTGATTTTTATTGTAATGATTAACTAAATTCTGTTCTTTTTTCATTTCTTTTTAAAACGTCGACAGTTCACTTCATCCGGGGTGCATTGAAGAATTAATCCACTAAGCAGCCTGCCCTTCTTGCATTCGGCTCTAGATCACCAGTAAAGCAGATCCTATGTGTTCAACCTGGAGTACTTAACATTCCTGAAGAACTTCTTCATCTACCTGAAGTCTCATGTATATGGCCTCAAATACACAGGAAAGCTGCCACCTCGAGTAACTGAAGTTGCCATGACACTTAAGGCACAGCAAATAATTTGCCTTAAAACCATGACCAAACAACGCCAGCTAGGCTGGACTCCTTCGTTGCAAGCGGTATAAATGTGCCCTGCCAAAGCATAATTGGCTAAAATTGTGAAAAAGGTTAACCTGGGTTATGAACACATACACTTAGATAAGCCAAATGTGTTATTCAGTGATAAGTAATTTCTAATGAAAATCATTGAAGATTGCAATTTTGGATTTAAATCACACTGGTTACAATATTTAAAGTTAAATTTCTGGTGTCATTAAGGGAAACAAACACTAAGGAGAATAGTCCAAACATGTACACATTAAACCAACTACACTTTTGGAGAGTGGATTTAGTTTTCAGAAGATTCCTGTTCTTTTTTTATGGTAAAACGTTATTATCCATTAAATAATTAATTAAAAGAATGACTCATTACTAATGAATATGATTTTGGATAAATCAAGTTTTTTAAGCTGTTAATTTCTTTTTTAATTCTTTCCTGTAATTTTTCTATTTGTATGTGAATGGTTCTCTGCTTAATTTAGAAAAGTAAATTTGTTTACAAATGTACATGTACTTTGAAATGAGTGCAAAATCAGTGTTGTTTTTTGGAAACTTAGTTTATTGACAATTTAAGTGTCTACACTTCGCGCTTTGATGCAACATTCTGAATAAAATAAAAAGAAATTTGCGAGAGAAAAAAAACCAACATCATGCTTTATTTATTGAATTATTGTGTTTTGGGATTATAGAAAAGGGGCACAGTGAGTGCAAATATTGAACCAGCTCATTGCAACTGAACTGTATTGAGTAGTTTTTTTCTGAGTGCTGTTGCCCTCATAAAGGTGCTGATTCAGCACAGTGCGTGCAGTCACTATACAAGCACCTGGGAAGGCAACTGTTTAGATATTCCAGTGGTAAATTAGCACTTTTTTAGAGTGTAGCTGGTACTCTACTCCATGAGAGTCGCGGTTTGTTTGTCATACAATCCCATTATGTTTTTAGGACGTCAACAAGGTATTTATATGAGTTAGGATTCCACCCAGCTATCTATAAGTTATGATTCCATCCAGCTATCTATAATTTATGATTCCACCCACGCGGCACCCGCTAGTCAGAAATGGTCAGAGTCGTGTTGGTCTGGGAACCAGAGTAATTGACGTGCTCTCAGTTTTCGCAAGAGGGCGCCCTTTTGGGCGTTGACGTCATTGTGACCTTTCCCTCTTAGTTTATCATCCTTACTGAACATTATTCTGGATTAGTATTACTGTAATAAAATGTTTTCAAGTTATATTAATTTATAATTGCACTTCCGGCAACCCCGGAAGTAAAGATCGAGCGTTCCTAATTGTGCCCTGGAACAAAATTGTTGCCATTAACGATGTCCACGACCTCACACAAAAAAATCCCACTCAGTTAATGGGATATCGTTTAAAGTAGACTGTATCAAGTTTTGGTTTTGAATTTTATTTGTGATGAAGTCACGATGAGTCATAAAATGTTTGTAACGTTTTTGGACGGCGGTGCATGTTTGTGTAAACGTTATAACTTCAAACCTGGAACCGTTAAGTCGATCTCCCGTTTGTCTTAATATTCCCGCTTCTTTCGGTATTTTGAAGTCACCTGACTTCGATCTTCCGTTAACCCCCGATTAGAGGCCAATTAAGCGGCTTCACGAACGGGACAAGAAATGTTCATCGAGGCATGGCTTATCAGATCATAAGGTGTGAATATGATTCTCTGTTTTGGTCATGAGTTAGGATTAAAACAAACATCACTTTGTGTGCCACAACTGCATGATGACGTTTACATTACGTCACACTTCTGTGGTACACCATGTTCCGTCCTTGGTTAAAAAATTACTTTTCAGAAAACCAGGAACACGAAATAACTAAGACGAAACCAAAGGGTGGTAAGTTAGTACGAGCTGAATGGTCATTGGTGACCGTGATGAGGTGGTGCAGGCAACATCATCATCCAATCACCATTCGGCTTTAACACGCAAATTACTTTATACATGTGGTGACACTGCACCCGCGAGGATGCGACTTTAAGCAAGTGCACGAGATTTAGTCTGTCATTCATAAAGCTGTCTGACTAAAGTGGTGTGTGAACGCAGGACTGGTCTGGCTTAAATACCACAATCATAGACTGAGAATTACCGCCATTTGTCTGACGTAATACTTCTAAACATTCTAATTTACTCCCGGCTTATGCAGATGGCAACTTTACAAACTTCGTCGGTTCTATTCGTGATCAGTTTTGTATTAAGTGGAACCATGGATTACAGATCCATGGTTTTGGGCTGCGCTCCGTGCAATACAGGCTGGATAGAGTTTGGAAATCGCTGCCATCTCATCGTCAACAAGCTGAAAACTTTCCAGGATGCCGAGGCGTACTGCCAAGGCCTGTCCCGCCCTGGGAGACCGGCTCATCTCATGTCAATCAACAGCGAGAAGGAGAACGACTTCCTAAAAGAATACGCCAAGATCGTAAATGGTCTGGGGAACAAGCTGTGGATCGGCCTCCGTCTTTACGCCAATTTCGAATGGTTAGATGGAAGCAAGGAGAACTACCTCAACTGGGGTACAGATCAACCAAATGGTGGGTCCAACGCTCCTTGTGTCTGCATGGCTATTCCTGGCGGCAGATGGCGGGATCGTCGTTGCAGCATAGAACAATCATTTGTCTGTGAGATGCCGTACAGATTTACCACAGAGTGACCACAATGCACAATAACACGCTGTATACCTGACGCCGACGACCAACGACGCCGATGACGAAGGGAGCCAGCTTTGTAACGATAATCTAAATCAATCTTAAAGTGGTAAGATTGTGTCTTTTATAGCTCCGAATGTATAGCTAAATCTGTCATTCGCATCGTTCAGATCATTGTACACCGAATGAACAAGAAATATCACTTTTGGAGTCACCATCAGACTGCTTTATCTTTATTCTAAATGATTTATGTGATTTTGGTACTGTGGACATAAACTGAACTAATGTAAACCTTCTTTTATGATGAAAATAGGCACCTTGATTACTATGTTAGCGATATTACCACTTATTATTGTAGCTTAGTGCACACCCTCGCACCATAGGACCGTCTCGTCAGACATGGCATCAGGAAAAATTCCGGGCCCAATTTCACGGCGCTGCTAAGCACACGATTTTCTGCTAACATAGGCTTTTTTTCTATTTCATGGAGACCGTACTCAGTAAGCACGGCAAAAGGCACGCTTAACCTAGCGAAAAAAACATGCTTAAATCAGTGACGTAAACCATTATAAATCTCCATGCGCACGCAAATGTGAGCACAACATTTTAACGCCATGAAACAGTATATAAATAATGGTTGAAAAATTAAATGTTCCATTCAACGAGGCGAGCCGAGATGAATGGATCGTTTTATCTTTCAACGAATTAACATATTCTCACAAATGCACGAATGCAAAACTCTTTTCTTTTTTACATAATACCCAAGTAGATCTTTGTAATTTATTGGAGGATAAATCTATAAGAATATATAACGCCCAAGTAAATCCTTGTCATTTGATTGGAGGATTAATTTTCTTGCGTTTGTGTTAGATCGATTTTGTCTCTTCAGTTTTTACCGTATTTCAAATTACGAATTCGAGTATTCAATTTAGTTTTGTGGCATTGAAATTCCTTTTTTGGGGGGGACGCCTAATCATCATTCAATTTAGCAAAGCTGGTTCGACTGGAGATTTTTGCTGATTATTATTTCTTTTCAATTTCGTAAAGAGGCAATCATTTTCGCTAACTCAACTTAGTACGACAAAGAAATGCAAATAAACAGACAAACAAATAAATTGTTGCTAGACATTATTTTGTTTCGTATCTTTACTTATTGATTTTTGTTGATAATTTTTTTTTAAATCTATTTTGTAAAGAGGCAATCAATTTCGCTAAATGAGAATTCAAATAAACCTGACACTAAATAAAATTCATATTTCTTTTTATGTTAATTGCGTTTTAATGAAGTGTATTAATCGATATTGGATTGTAATGTAAAAACGTATTTTAAGCTACTTTCTTCTCAATATAATATTTTTTAAATACTTTGTAGATGGGCAAGTATAATTGTTGAGTACATTCAAAAGGAAATCAAATGTGTAATGGTATTGAATACAGTGGATTTTTAATGTTATAAATACTCATATCCAGTTTAATTAGCTTGCTAATTAAAACAGGTCATTAAATAATCCAGTATTTGTCGTTCATTTGAAACCAACGTTTCCTTTGATTTGCGATTAACCTTGACTTTTGTTACTTTAGATATTTAACTTCTGATGTCGCTTGACTCGCTTCACAGTGCAATGTACCCATGTATACTTAAACTGAGTTTCGAAGCAATTTAGACGTCTTGTTTCAAAATGTGTATGTGTACGCACAAGACTGCTCTAGCCCAAGTGCCTACTAATATACATTCAGTTTCAGTGCAATCTGAAAGTACGATTGCGATATATAAATACGTTGTAGTTTGATAGGTTTTGTTTGAATGTAAACTGAATGAATTAAAGTTTCCAAAGTCGATGTAACTGATCCACGTACTTCCAGCTCCTCTAGTTGTAAACGGTAAAATGTCTGCCTTTTCGGCACAAACGTGGGGAACGCGGGTTCCATTCATGGGCGCCGGCGCGCCGCCCCATGTCACCCTTGCCCCCTCGTTCCAGCCTCGACTCCATGGCATGATAGGAAAACATGGCGCAGCAAGATCGTAGACATGATAACGAGGTTTCCCTCGTTCCCACGTAAAACAACATGATGTCGGCGCGATGAATGTTATACTATGGCCAACATCACGACAAATAGACTTCATGCGTACTCATCGTACAATGTGACGGTGACACCGCGAAATGAGGCGGGATACGGCCCAACGTCGGTTCAAACGGTTCAAACAGGAGCAATGAGTAAGTGTAATATATTTGTTCTTTTTTATATTTTCTAACGATTTCATACACCAAAATAAAAAGCAGCGAATAATAATATTTCAAATTTTTTTCAAAACAGAATTGTCGTTTGACAAGCCGACTGCCTAGAACCCATGCATTGTCATTTTAAAAACAGGTTGACGCACTTCGATCCTTAATCACTCCACATTATGCTAATTATTTGTGTTAAAGTTTGTCATAAAGTTGCATAATAAATTTCACCAAAAAGAAAACAGACAGAGATTTCAGTTATTTTTTCAACCAGAACCAACGGGATTCTCGATACTCGGCGAGACCTCCGCATCGACTGACAACGTTACCTTCACCTGGTATCAAGGAGTCCCTTATGGCAGTAGAGGCGGCGCTATTACAGAGTATAAGTTCACGAAGAGAGGCAACGAAACGGCAATAGAAAAGGCTGGCAATACCATGGGCGGCGATCCCGGGGTGGGGGGGGGGGGGGACACGTCCCAATATTTGTTGTGGGGGGGGGACGTCTATGACAGTGTTCCCCTCTCCCCCAAAAACATTTTTGCCATGGGTCATTGACTTTTACATGCACCAGTTTGCACCAAAACACACCATATCATTATCAGCATCACACATTTTCAAAATTTTCCCAGGAGACACAAAAGACACCAAATCAAATTTCCGATTACATATTCTCTCTAATAACAGTTGAACTTATTGTGCGTTCTTCCGAAAGAATATTGGTCATGGATGGGTATGTAATCTCCAATATATGTTGTTCGTATTTCTTTATTGGTGAACGACTGGTCTGGTAATTAATAAGCTATCCTGGGCCAGGCTATAATGTACACACAACTTACCCTCTATAGAGTTTTATGAACAACCCCACGCAAATACAAGAAGGGTGCATGACGTCATTACACAACTACGCATCAAAGTTGTTATTGGTCGTGCGCTCTTTTCTCCGTCCTCCCCCCCCCCCCTCAAATTTTGACGATAAATCGCCGCCGCTGGACACAGCTACAACGTCTGTGACATTTTGTGATCTGTCATTTTGTTCATCGTACACATTCACTGTCCGCACTGTCATCGTTAATGATGTTATGTTGGAAAGGGACCTTGGACTAATGAGTCGAACCAAGATACAGTTACAAAAGGTAAGCATATAGCTCGTTGTAGATGTACATGTACGTACATATCAGTTGTAGTTGACCCCTCGACGCCGGTATTATTTCCTCACTGCACTGGATCATACGCATGACAATACACAATGTCCAGCAGCGGCACCTTAACCAAACGGTGTACACTGTACCTTCTTATTCTTATTCTTAATCCAATCAGAGTGTTAGAGTTTCATGGCATCCGATTTCCTGCGGTAAAAGAGGCGGTAACATCACAGGCTACTCGTACGAGCTGCGCGACGCGTCTGGGGCTATGATACAATCACTCCACATCGCGACAGGGTCGGTTGAAGTGGATGATTTGCCACAGGGGGCGTCCTACTCTTTCAAGGTGTGGGCGTCCTACTCTTTCAAGGTGTGGGCATTCACTCGTGTAGGGCCCGGACCCTGGAAGGAAGTTGATTTCGAAATTCCAAAAGGTAAGTTGAAAAGTACTCCAAATGTACAGCTATCACTACTTACAGATCTTGATATCATAGTGTTGATAAATGCAAAGTTCACTACTACGACAAACGTTTTGAAGTTAGCCATTATGTTCATGTAAATCAAAGTAATGACTTCCTCAATCGCTTCGGTTTTGTTATGAGAAGTGAAAAAACAATGGCGATAAGGTATTAAATGATGCGAAATGGAAAATCAATTATTTAAAGCGTTTATTACCTAACTTTATTCACTGAAATTATACTGATTTATAAGTCCACTATAGAACATTTGTACGTAATACTCAACCTAAGGGAAATACTTCTACAGGCTCATTATTGTGGGCGTGATCATCTTCGTCTTGATTGCTGTGGTTCCTGGTCAAGTAAGCTACAGCAGAGAGACCACCAGTATTCCTACCTCGGCAAACCCAGCCTATAAATCAGGTGGTCATGGGTATACAACTCGAATAAGCCTGTGAAGACCATGTTTAGCGTTGGACATCTGTGTTTCGGTGCTTATGAAGTTGCATTAAGAAAGTTACCCTAATTTCTTCATGGAAACTAAATACAGCTATCGGGAAAGTTCTTCCTTAGAATGTCCTAACATGTGTCTTCTTCCTCCGGGGTTTCACGCTTCCCATGCACCTATAGGCCTAGTGCCTAACTTTTGAAGAGTTTTTTGCTTTGTTACAGAAACACCAATCGTTATGTGAAGTGTCATCTTATTAAAACAGTTTGGATTATTGTTTCTTTTATCCTATAGGAAACGACGGCAGCTAAGGACCAAGGCATTGAGTTGTGACGACACTATAGCGATGGCGTGCAGGCTATATATATGTCAACGGAGACCACGGTAAAGGTATAATTATGTTACTGTTGTTGTTTACAAAGTATTTCCACGCTATTTAAAAATCCCCATTGTAATTTCATCTGCAGATACCCACCAGATAACGTACAATTACAGATTTATCTCTGCAGACCAGTCACAAATACAATCTATATGATACTTGTCAGCAGAACCTTGTCCGCATCTCAAAACAATAACGGAAAAACACTGGGGAGTATACAGCTCGATGCTGCCATTTTGGCGCAAAGTAGCTAAATTCAACCACAATAACTATCTCTGCCCTCACAGGTACCCATTTTACTCCTGGGTGGAGAGAAGCAATGAGTGACAAAGTGCCTTGCCCAAGGGCACACGTACCATAGTCCCAGGCCGGACTATGGTACGTAAACATGTAACTCCCCCCCCCCCCCCCCCCCCCCCCATCCCATATTCCTGCTGACTGCAATCTCGCAGAGACAATGTGGCCAAAACCGACTGACCCACCAGAAGCGTATCATACTAAGATAACAACTGAAATTAAAAATTACGCTCTGGGGAGAAAAGACACACAACCACACTTTTGGCGTACCCACCAGCAAATTATTAATATAAAGATTGGTCTCTGCAGACCAGTCACAAACATAAACCATGATACTTCACGCAGCAAAACATTTTCAGCATCTCTACAAAATAACGAAAACGATGAGAAATAGTTCTGTTGAAACTTGTGAAAACTCCCATAAACACCCTTTCCTTCCCATATATAATGAGTTCTGACTCACTGCAGCTAACTCTAGGAATGAACATGGTACGTAACATGGAACTATGGTACGTAAACATGTAACTCCCCCCCCCCCCCCCCCCCCCCCCCCCCCCATCCCATATTCCTGCTGACTGCAATCTCGCAGAGACAATGTGGCCAAAACCGACTGACCCACCAGAAGCGTATCATACTAAGATAACAACTGAAATTAAAAATTACGCTCTGGGGAGAAAAGACACACAACCACACTTTTGGCGTACCCACCAGCAAATTATTAATATAAAGATTGGTCTCTGCAGACCAGTCACAAACATAAACCATGATACTTCACGCAGCAAAACATTTTCAGCATCTCTACAAAATAACGAAAACGATGAGAAATAGTTCTGTTGAAACTTGTGAAAACTCCCATAAACACCCTTTCCTTCCCATATATAATGAGTTCTGACTCACTGCAGCTAACTCTAGGAATGAACAAACAAATTACAAACAAACAAACAAATAAACTGATTATTTCTTGAAGTATGCCTGCATAAACCGGTTTAGTCCTTGTTAACTTCTTGCAAAAGCACTTCATCTTTAACTAACAAAACCTAATAGTCTGACAGAAAAAAATCCACAAAACCCAGCGTTACACGTCCTTTAATTGAATTTCCATCCCATGTGACCGAGAATCGTTAAAAAAAATGCAAGTTGCCTGTATGATTACGCGCCCCTTTCCAATAAACACAACAAAACAACATGACATAGTCGTTATAAACACAAAGCGTACGCAACTCTGCGCTTATAGGATACAAGGCTGTGTGTGCTGTATCTGCAACGTACATGTACACACATGTACAGGTTTCATTGTACATGTACCATGGTGTACTAGTTGTACATGTGTACTGTACGGGTCTGCCTGGCCACCACCCATTAGTCTGGTTGCCTATGTCATGATAGCATAGGTGAACTAAAATTTTCTTACACTAGAAATTTTTGATGTTTTTTTGTAGTTTTGACGCTCAGGAATCCAAATCAAATTGTTACCATTTTTTCCGATCAGCCGTTTGGCGGCCATCTTGAATTTCAAAATGGCTGCCATTTTCAATCTAGTTTGTACTATATCTCAACTTGTGAGTGACATAGAGCTGTGAAATTTGTGGCAATACCCCCCATCTTTATGATACCAAGCTTTCAGTTGAAGCCATAATCAAACTTGTATCAAGTGCCCGCCATCTTTAATTTCAAAATGGCCGCCATAGTCACTCTTTTTGCACTATATATACTTGTGCAGGTAATATAGAGCGGGGGAAATTAGAGGCATACTCATTTTTTATGCTAATCTTTCAGTTTGAATCATAATCACACTCTATCATGTTGTATCAACTTTCATTTTCTATTCCAAGAAGATGGCTGCCATTATGATGCATTTTAAATAGATCCTCATGAATATATCCAGTATTGATGCAAGTATAACAGTGTCATATATCAGGTTTGCCTGTATATATTTGCTTACATTGATATTCATGTATGTACTATGAAATACGTTACATTTGCAGGTACTTCCCGGATGGCCCTTATTGGTATCCTTACTTCTTAATATGACCACCTGAGCCCTCCAGAAATGCCAGGCCGAGATGATAGAGTCTGTCGAAGGGGAACGATTTTCAGCGGACTTGACCGGCTCTCTAACGGTTTGAGCGTGTGACGGCCAGGCATTCGTGGGTGGAAGACCCACGAGCAGGAGGTGCCCCGAGTGCCATCCGACTTGTCGTACGAGGAAGGCCCTGTGAGCGTGCGGCGGCCAGGCATTCGTGGGTAGCAGACCCACAAGCAAGTTGTTCCCCGAGTGCCATCCGACTTGTCGTACGAGGAAGGCTCTGTGAGCGTGCGGATTCCAGGCATTCGTGGGTGGCAGACCCACGAGCGGGCGGTGCACGGGGTGCTCTGCGACTCGTCGTACGAGGAAGGCCATGTGAGCGTGCGGTGGACAGGCATTCGTGGGCGTCCGGGCCGAGATGAGACGGGCCAGCTGCATGGGGCCTGTTGGAGGGGTACGATTTTTGGCGGATTTATAGACGTTCTCTCGATTAGGCCGGATGGGTGCGCCGGGACCTGCGGGCGGAGGCCGCCGGTCGTTGACAGCAGGTGCCCGGGGAAGCGACGAAACTTCTGTCGGCGGAGAAGGAAGGCTGCGTAGGAGTAGCCGAACAAGTCCCCGTTCGGGCGATCCGAGGCGAAAAAGACCGAGAGGCGATTTGTACACGTTCCTATGAGATAAGCGAGAATTAGACGGGTTGGGTCGAGTACGAGAGCGTGCGCGGCCCAAAATCGCGGGTAGCCGACCGACGATCCCGCGTTCCTCCGATTGCCTCCGTTTTTTTGTGTACACATCTGGACGAAGAGTGGGATATTTGTTCGGATTGGGTCGAGTCCGGAAACGGGCACCGGGTCCCGATCGTGGAGAAATCGCGCCGATGGCCCCAAGAGCTCCCTCAGCTCCGATTTGGTCGACCCTTTTTGTGTCCGGTTTCTACACAACCCTATGGGACGAGCCTAAATGGGGGCCATCGCGTTGGTGTGGCTATATATAAGGGGGCAGGTGGTCAGGCGAAGGTTTGTACACGACCTATGGAGCGGATCACCACTCGGACTGTCCCCCGTCGCACACCCGTCGTCCGATCGGCGTGGGATGCATCCGGATTGGTTCTCGATACTCTGGGTTGGCTCCCCTGGGTTGGCGACAGAACCGAGAGCTGGCCCGTGGCTGCGGTGCCCTGGCTTCCGGAGAGCGAGGCGGAGCGGGGGATGATTTCCCTGCCCGACTCCGCGTCCCCGCCGACCTGTCGCGCCCAACCTGGGCGGTGAGAAGCGAGCGACCGACCGCGCCCGCAGCTGCGGTGCCCGGAGAGTGGAAGCAAGTGGGATGGGGGATTCTTTCCCCCGCCCGCCAAACCTGTCCTGCACTTTCGAGGCACTCGGACAGGCCCGGCACAGTGCGATGGGATCGCCCTGGCCGGCCCGCCCGCACCGCCCGCGCCCGCTTTGCGGCGCGGGGCGGCACGGGGCGGGCCCGCCACGACATCCCGCCGGGCTCCCGGAACCCATGGCAATCAGAGCGGCCGCGCGGGCCGTCGAGACGCGGGAAGCCAAGACCCTCCCGCTCTCGCCAGCCGAGCGGCACCTATTTCGAACGCCCGCCGTAGTATCGCGGCGGGCGGTAGCAAGTTCCCCAGGCGGGGCGCCGAGCCGCGGCCCAGGCGGCGGAACGGGCGGCGGGCAGCAGCCCGCCCCGGAGCGGACCGAGGCGGCCCACCCTCTTCTGAGGGCTGGCCCTCTCAGACCGCCGAATTGAGACGAGAGGAGGCGGCGGAGGAGGCTCCCGGGTCCCTTAGCCCGGTCACGATGCCTCCGAGAGAAAGTGAGTGTTCGGATGAAGTACACCGGCGCCGCGGCCCGGCAGCCGCGGCGGGTCCGGCCGGAGAGCGGCGGGCCCACGCGCGTGGGTAAGCCCGCCCACCCAGGCCCCGAGGGGGCTACCTGGTTGATCCTGCCAGTAGTCATATGCTTGTCTCAAAGATTAAGCCATGCATGTCTAAGTAAAAGCTTTTACAAGCGAAACTGCGGATGGCTCATTAAATCAGTTATGGTTCCTTGGAGCGCATCCCCCTACATGGATAACTGTGGTAATTCTAGAGCTAATACATGCCAGCAAGCGCCGACCTTACGGGATGCGTGCTTTTATTAGGAACAAGACCAACCCGGGCTCGTCCCGGCTCCGTTGGTGAACTCTGGATAACCTGGCCGATCGCACGGTCTTCGCACCGGCGACGGATCCTTCGAATGTCTGCCCTATCAACTTTCGATGGTACGTTATGCGCCTACCATGGTCGTAACGGGTAACGGAGAATCAGGGTTCGATTCCGGAGAGGGAGCTTGAGAAACGGCTACCACACCCAAGGAAGGCAGCAGGCGTGCAAATTACCCACTCCCGACACGGGGAGGTAGTGACGAAAAATTGCAATACAGGACTTTTTCGAGGCCCTGTAATTGGAATGAGTACACTTTAAATCCTTTAACGAGGATCTATTGGAGGGCAAGTCTGGTGCCAGCAGCCGCGGTAATTCCAGCTCCAATAGCGTATATCAAAATAGAGTGAAATGGCGGCCATTTTGAAATTTCAAGATGGCGGGCACTTGATACAAGTTTAATAATGGCTTCAACTGAAACCTTGGTATCGTAAACATGGGTATTGCCACTTATTTCACAGCTCTATGTCACCCACAAGTTGAGATATAGTACAAACTAAATTGAATATGGCGGCCATTTTAAAATTCAAGATGGTGGAAACTTGATACAAGTTCAATTATGGTTTATACTGAAAGCTTGGTATCATAAACATGGGTATTGCCACCAATTTCACAGCTCTATGTCACCCACAAGTTGAGATATAATGTAAACTATATTCAAAATGGTAGCCATTTTGAAATTCAAGATGGCCGCCAAACGGCTGATCAGAAAAAATGGTAACAATTTGATTTGGATTCCTGAGCGTCAAAACTACAAAAAACCATCAAAAACTTCTAGTGTAGGAAAATTTTAGTTAAATAACACAAGTAACCATACTACATGATCGATGGAGTCTAGCCACACGTATCCAGACTCGACATGGGTGTACAGTACACATGTACAGTACAGTATTAGACATTGGGTTAGATGAACTATAGGTACCAATATCTGACTATAGGAGTGTGTAGGGGTACGTCACCTGAAAATGAGAGTCTAAAACTGGGTACTAAATAGATGAGCGAGGTACCGCTTTAATCTACCACCGTGGAGTGTCCAATTATACACCTATATCAATGACACAGACGACAGACATTTCCCCCGTTGTAATAGCTACCAGATCTCCCACAAAGGGCCTATAGACTGAAATTGGCCTAGCGTAGACGAGTGAGGTACCACAAAAAAATGATGCCAAATGAACAAGTTGAGTTCATAAAGTACAAAATAGGTTACGACAGACAACAAAACCGCTGCGCTGCTATACCAGACACCCCAAACATAGACCCCCTATACCCTGATGTCCAACTATAGGCTAGCCTATAGCTATTGTGGGCACCAGCAGAAACCACGTTTAAATGATCTATCACATTTTGGCGATGCTGGCAGATGGAAATTTCCTTTAAAAAATGTTTATTGGTTGTCGGACAGGAATATTCAGCTGATTTTTGCTTCAAGTTTGTGCTTAGCAAAATTGGCCCCAAATGTTCGAAATTGGCCCCAGTAAACAATCCAAAACATAAAATGTATGGAGATTTCAGAATAGAGTCCCCTTTAAGCGCGATCAGTTCAAAGGTTCAGCGTAGAATAGGAAACAAAGTCCACTTGTAGTTCACTAGCATTAGTAATTAGTAGGGGTTCTTATGTCCAAAAATAGGCTCAGGTGTTTTCTAAGACCTAGAAGCGTTTTGAAAACAGTTTTGAAATCCTTGAAATTTCTGTTTTCCGAATTTATATGTTTCCAAAATTTCTTTTAAGTGAAAACACATATTTAACAGTATTTTGGGGGAAAAACATGAAATTTGATATTTTTTTTTTCAATACCTTTAATAACATTCATTCTGACAGCACAATTTGGGTTTTGATTGTTCCTGGTAAAGTAACATACTTTGTTGGGGGGGGGGTAGACTTAACATTTTCCCAAAATATTTCTGGTAAAATGCAATTCTTATCATTTTTTTGGGAAAAAAACACAAAATTTTGGTATTTTTTTCACAACTAAAGTTATGTTAATTTATGTTTCTTTTCCGAACGAATATTGAAGGAAGATCATGTACTGTATACGAATAAATTATATTGTTTTGCATTAGCAGGCCTTTACACATTGTTAACAGTGGTTTTTATCATTGCGCAAATTGCGCGCTCAAGTTCGGTTGTGCATACTGGGACGCTCCTAATACAAAATTAGAATTTAATTAAATAATTAGTCTCCGGAGTTTTTTGTGGGATGTCTCATTCGAAAGCTCATACAAAAATACAACACTTGAAAATTATTAATTCAATTCGAAAATCTATTTTTCAGGGTGCAACCCCCTAAACGCACGGACGCACCAACTTAAACCGAAAATCCTGTCATAAATAAACAATTCTAAATTAAAACAAATTCTTGTTGAGTCCCTGACAATTTTGTCTACACTAAAAAAGAATGCAACTCTGAATATAATTTGGGGAGCAAACACCCATTTTGTGAATTGTTTAATTATAAAGAGTGAAAGCATTTAATATGTCACTTCATTTGTTCACAACTGTTCAGGTGTAAGGTGATGTTTAATATATTCCTATTGACAAGTTATTATTTATATTATAGTATATAAGTTATTATAGTATACTATTTCCTATTTATATAATAATAATCAATGTTTAGTGGTGCACGTTTAAAGAGAAAAAGTTGAAAAGGTAATTTTATTATTTTAAATATATATATATATATATAATATATATACAGGGTGGCCCATAACAAAAAGGACAAGTATTACTTCCACTACCCTGGGGCCAAAGCTATCTACCAACGGATAGAGAAGCTTTCTTGACGAAAAATTGTAGCGAGATATCTGGATTTGGGAGAATAGTTTTAGCTCTATACCCTATTTTGTGAAGTACAGTCAGGGGTCGATCATTTCGCACCGAGAAATCGCACATGGCACAGTTTATTTTGTTCTCGGTGCGGAGGGACCACTGATCTGAACTTCACAAAATAGGGGCTGAAGCTAAAACTACAGCCCAAATCAAGATTTATTGGTATCATTTTCCTTCTAGAACGATTTCCACTCATTGGTATAATAGTTTCGGTCTCAGGGTAGTGTGAGTGTGCTTGTTTGTCCAGATATGTTTCTCAAATTGCTTTTAGGGGGGCACTCTGTATGATAGAAGAGAAAGAGGAAGCCGATCAAATTGCCACGAACAGCAATTCTTAAGTAAATCAAGGAATGGTTCTTGGCTGCCTCGGTGAAATATCGTTAAAGATCGTGAAAGCGCCCCGACATATTTGGACATGTTCAAAATTGTTGGGGTGATTCAGGAACAAATTTCAATTCTTGGTTTGTTCTTCAACACTCGCAACTATAGTTCTATATATTCTTACAGCATTCTTACAAGTTTTGTAGAGTTATTATTGTAGTTATTAGTTCATAATCTGCTGACCCACTCAGATTGTAATGTACGAATATTATAAGAATAACTTATACGAATATTCCAATATTTTGTTAAGAATAAATCAACATAATATAATAATTTACCAAGAATGATTCACGCATAATGACAAACTATCCAGATTGTCCTAAGAATTTATTAAGAATAACCAAGAATCAAGCAGAATTTAGTACGAGTTGATCAAGAATAGTCTAGAAGTAACCGAATAAACCAGAACTGTTAACAAATTGATGTGAAGATATATGCTCGGCAAACTGGAACTGACTGACGATGAGCTCTTGTCTGGATCGTTGTTTATACCTGGATCGTCGGGATTCGGCGTCGTTCTTATGATTCTTATTTCATTCGTAATGAAATCGACATAATCCTGGATCATTCTAGAAAATTGTGGAGAACTTCCATATATTATTCTTGACAAAATCGCTACAATTTGGTTTTATTCCGCACTCAATCGCAGTCATTCGGTCTGATTCGGCTTCAATTCATAAAGTTCCTAATTATTGTTGTTTCATTCTTAAGTTATTGTATTTATTATACAAACAGCGAATCGAGGCTAATTTCTACCGATGCCACCAATAATATTTATTCGGGATAGATTGGGGTATTCTGGGAAATAATTCGAGAATGTGTGAACCTGATTTAATGCCGACTGATGTTTTAATCGGTGACGTTTTGGGGAGTGTGACTTCCCTTCGTCAGAACTAAAAACTATAACAAAATATCAGAAAAAGAACTTTTTTTTTTAAAGGGCGAAAGATAGAGGTCTCTATGTGTCGATATAGGTCTCGTAAAATATATTGGATCAAATATATATGCCCAAAATACGTAAAGATTTCCGTGGGATGTCGTCACAGTGTCATGAGGGTCGTGACGACGTCGTCACTACGTTGTGGGAGCTAGGTTGTATCAAAGTCGTGGAAGGTCGTAGCAAAGTCGTATGGGTATCATAGGGGCACCGTGTTGGCATCTTGCCGGTGTCGTGACTGTATCATGTCTGGCCAATTCGTCACACGTTCTTGTCACTCGCCTTCAAATTCGTATAAGTGGGAAATGGGCTTACCCCTGCGACTACAGTAAAACACCTTTATAACCAGGTTCTTTGGGACATTACAATTACCTTGTTATAACAGGTACCTCAACCCTTGTATTAACTATTATCAGTATACTTGGATCCTCATTGAGTAAATAGCCACCATCTTCAATTTACCATCCAAAGCATTAAAGGTATGCTGTCAGCATAAAATTAATATAAAGAAAAGCGAATGAATCAGAGCATTTCGCTTATTAAGACTTTTGATATGAATCATGCTACATTTTGAACAAATGGAATAAAGCTCTTTTTAATGGCAATACATTCATCATACTTCTTCATATACATGTATAAACACGTGTGCTTTTGTATACATATTTCATATTCAAGGTCAATAGAAAATGTAGGATTTTTTAAAAGCCACGCCCACAATTAATTCTCAATAAAATGGTGTCCAATTTGTGCAAGGCATTGGTCTACTGGTTTGCACCCAAAACACATGTAACGATAATCGCAGTGAAAAACGCGTACTACTTAGCCAGTGAAAACCCTTAAAGGGGTGTGGTTTGTTAATTTAAAAGCCCCGCCCTCAACTAATTTTCTCAGAAAAATTGTGTCCAATGTTTGCAAGGCATTGGTCTACAAGTTCAATCTGGTTTGCACCCAAAACACATGCGCTGATAATTGCTGAAAAATGCGTACTACTTAGAATCAGGAAACCCCTAAAAGGGGCGTGGCTTGTTAATTTAAAATTGATATTATATACATAAAACATATTTAATTATCATTTGAAAACATTGCGGATATTTATTTAGATTCAACTCACAGATATGAATTACAAATCAGTAATCTGTGTTGATTTTTGCGTGCATATATAGCGGTTTTCACTTTTTGCCCCCCTTTTTTCTAAAAATAGCCACCGAAAATGACCAAACCCCCAAAAGAAATTTTGGAAACATATAAATCTGTAAAGTGGACCCACCAAGCATTCAAAAACTGTTTTCAGATCACTTCTAGGTCTTAAAAAACACCTGACGACATAAGGACCCCTACTAAATGAAAGCAGCGCAGTCCGCTGCCATGCATGGATAAACCACATTATGTTTGAGGTTTTACAGTCACTTTACCAATTTTACATTCCCACACAACCACCTATTCACCCACAGCCACTTTGTCCATTTTCCACTTCACCCATGCGCCACTTTGCCCATGCGTCACTTTGCCCATGCGGGGATTGTTAGTATTAGCGTGTTTTGTAATAGCGCAAGTCTGCGCAGCACAAGGGGCCCGCGCCGGCGTGCGAGCACATCATGCAAGTGCACATGCATCGCCCGCCTGATACCCCGGCCCGGCGGCCCAGTAAAATCACCCAAGCTATATCAGTATAATCAAGTATCGCGCTCGTCAGGCAATATGCATTTCAGCCAGCGGGATAAATAATTGTTCGGGATGTTCTTCTTGATCAGATGCCTCCGCATCCAGTCACCAGTCTACCAAGGAAGGAAAAACTTGCAAGAGCAGCAATAAACCGGGTGATGCAGGCAAGTCGGCCCAAGGACCCTAAAGATCTGGCTTTTGTGGTGGCTGCATGGTTACCACATCCCCCGAATGGCTATTTACAGCAGGATATTCGGGTTGCAGAAAGGCGTCACACTACTCTTTGCTACCCCGAAGATGCTCAGTGGCGGCAAAAGACTCTCAACGTTGGGGGGGGGGGGGAATTGGGAGGAAATTGTGGAAAATTGGGGGGGGGGGGGGGGAGCAAGGACATGTATCACATTGCATGTAACAAAGACGTTGGCTGTACAATATACAGAGACGTTAGCTAAACACTATCTATGGCTGTATCTATGGGGGGAAGTATACCCCCCCCCCCCCCCCCCCCCCCCTCCTTAGTGCCGCCACTGGAGATGCTGCAACTTCTTGCCTCTATCCAGGGCTAGGAGGTGGTATGCCGATGGGACATTCAAGATAGTAGGAAGCCATTTGTCCAGCTCCTGTCTCGTAACGCTTTTTGTCAAGGAAGGTGACGAAACAGGTTTCTATAGCATTTGCTCTGACGGTCCGGGCGCAAGACGTACCAAAGACTACAAGCGGGTCTTCCGATCACTCAAATCCTGCATACCGGCTGAGCCAAAGGAGGAGATCCTATTACTAGATTTACACAAGGCAACCATAGGGCAACTCGCCAACACAATAACAGCTAACATATCATAACAAGACCCAAACGATGGCGTTTGGGGCGAAGTGGCACATGGGCGAAGCTGCGTGGGCGAAGTGGCGCGTGGGCGAAGTGGTAAATGGGCCAAGTGGCAAATGGGCGAAGCGGTTGTGGACGAAATGGAAACATTGGCAAAGTTGCAGACAACCGTTTGCGAGACAAGATAGGGTACAGACAGGTAACGACAGTTGGTAGATAAGCAAGTGTTGTGCAAACTCACCAGTGACGTGTTTATTTCAAGTACGTTTATTTCGTGAAAGTGGTACATTTGTTCTTGTTCAACTTGTTCATGTTTTGAGTCATGAAAAGTAATCTATAACATCACTATACCATCAGGGGGCTTCGATTCTTATTTCAGCTGTTTAGGTATGTTCTTTGTTTATTTCTCTCTGACAGATCCTCCTTTGAAATTCAAATTTGGAAGATGGCTGATAGACTGAACCGCGTATTTCTGTGGGGCATCCCAAGAACGATCTCTACAGCTTTCATCAAGTGTTTGAGTTACGTGGACGGGATCCAGATAGCAAACCAGCTCTACGCAGATGCTCACTACTATGGGCCGGATGCCAAGCTGCCCGCTGGTGGTCCGGAAGATCCTATAGGGAGTAAACTGAATGAAATTCTTCAGAGGGACTACAAGAATAGTCAGATGGGTATATCGGGGTCGGATCCAAATGTGATGTCTCTCGAATACATCCGTGGAATCTTAGAAGCCCCCTACCCTGGTAAGAATGTCTTGTTCTGCAAGGACCAGGCCGTACATCTAGATGGCCGATACGACATGCTGCCTCGAGGTTTCAAGTACAGTTTCATTATTCGACACCCTCACAAGTTGCTTCTTTCTTACAAGAAGTTCCTGTTGACTTACTGGGGAGATTTCACCGACATGAGAAGCCTGCCTCCTATTCGGTTTCCTCCCGGATGTGGTTACAAAGAGATCTACGATTTATTCGAGTACGTCCGGAAGAACATCGACCCCTCACCGGTCATACTTGACGCCGACGATCTGCTGCAAGACCCGGCAGGGATATTATCGACCTACTGCTCCAAGATGGGAATACCGTACTCCGACAAGCTGCTGTCTTGGCCACCGGGACAAGACATCGTCAATCAATGGCTTGGCACGAAGATCTGCATGACTCGTACACACGCCTACGAGCACGTCTTCGAGAGTGAGGGATTTGGCGCTCCCAAACCCGTTCCTGAGCTGGATAGTTTACCGGATGATGTACAGGCATGTGTGCAGTACAGCATGAGGTATTACGAACACATGCACCGTCAAAGAATCGTTGCAAACAGTTTAAATACTGACAATTTAAACAATTAAATGTCAGAACTGATTCTAGGCTTAAAAAGTCACCGACACTGTTTTATGCCCCATGCATGATTCTATATAATTATGACGGGTTAAACAAAATAATGGAGGTTTCATAATGCTTCCACCGAAATAGATTTTCTAAAGCCTGCCTAAAGTGTGAAATCTTGTGAAATTTGTATGCACAAAGGATAGGAATGTATACTATTAGTATTAGAAGGGTAATAGAAGTAATAGAAGAGTGTGATTCTCGTCATCAGGTTTGCCAAATCAAATCTAAAGCGTACCTAGATCGTTTTAGACAGAGCCAATAGACGACAAGTATACTTGATAATTGAAGACAAGTCGTTGCCCTTTGTGGTTTAGGGCTTTGGATGTGACTTTGATGTGCCTATTTTTTTATCCTCACATCCCTCGGTTTAAGGTGGAAATTCCCATCCACAGTCCAACTGCGTATTAGCCTAATGTGGGTCGATGTTCCATGGTTGAATGGCTTCAAATATATTTTTCTCCCGTTGGTTTGAACTTCCTCTTTGAAGTTGTTTGTTCATTGAGTTCTTTCATAAAGAAATGTATGAAAGCAAAATATAGAATGCCCTTTGTGCCAGTGCATGTATAATAAATATCTTTAATCGGGAGTGGTGGTATTGTGAGTGCGCAATGTACATGTAGTTTGGTCTCGGAGCCATTTCATATTTTAGAAGTTTATGTACATAGGCATTACCCCCATTGACTCTGCGTCTTTTCACATGGGTAGTAAATATAGATGCATATTTACGTCATTGCACTATTGTTTCCTAATGTGTACAGATGCAAAAACAGAACCAGCACGGTTTGGACTTTGGAAATCTGTATTTGTAAAATCCAGATTATTTATAACACTTGACAGATAACAACGTTCCATGGTTGGATGTTATCATATATATTTTTTTCCCGTTGGTTTGAACTTCCTCTTTGAAGTTGTTTGTTCATTGAGTTCTTTCATAAAGAAATGTATGAAAGCAAAATTTAGAATGCCCTTTGTGCCAGTGCATGTATAATAAATGTCTTTAATCGGGAGTGGTGGTATTGTGAGTGCGCAATGTACATGTAGTTTGGTCTCGACGCCATTTCATATTTACATGTATGCAGTGCGCGATACATTTTGCCGAATCTATTATATTTATTGCATATACTTTTAATTTACTGTCGTTTGCTAAGAAGTATATAGTTCGTCACTGGCACTTGAAATGAAATTCAGTCAGGATTGGATATTTAAAAAAAGTGCAAAATACAAAAAAACGCTGTGTGAACGAAATGGCGCGATGTTTTCGAGACAATTTGACCGCTTGTTTCCGGGTTTCCCGGGAATCAGAAGTGCATTATTCGGTTTGCTATATTGATGGCGTCTACGCTAATTTTCAGTATCATTACCATTTGTTACCATCGGCCTATTTTGCACTTTAATAAATTTGTCTTGCCTGTTACCGCAGTAACCCTGACACAGACGCTGATCTAGTCTTTGGTAGGATTTCTGTACCTCTGCCAGGAGCTGGGATAGAGTCATCAACCTCCTTCCCAGAGGGTACAATGGGTGGACAAAACGTCACTGCAACGGTGTTGTATTATTGTGAAGGGTCGAAGGGGAACCAGACGTCTCGGGTGTACATCAGTATTGTAACGGCGTGGTTTACTAAATGAGTCGACAAATATTTCGGGTTCTTTTACGTTTTTATCCAGACAAAATGGGCCGACGAACCCGAGGTGCATAATACAATAAATACAATAAATACAATAAATACAATAAATACAATAAATACAATAATTAAATACTTACAAAATAATCATAAAGCAAACATTGGACGACTGCTAAACTATACTAACGAAACAACAGTCTATAATCAAAAAATAAGAGCAGTCGCCCAGCGGTGTGTGTGCCTCCAGCCACATTTAGTCAGAAATGCCTCTCAGTGTGCTGGAGGCACAGCACTTAAATAAGGTTTAACAACAAAAGGTTCTTCCAGGCAAGATAAGCACAATCCAGACAAAGAACTGGATTTCCTTCTAGTACTTACCAAGCCTGGAAGCAAACAATAGAGACATACCAAAATGATACACCTGGGTAACAACTGAGGAAAATTAACATACCAAAATACCACACCTGGGGAACAACTAAATAGTATTAACATTACAGTATCCACAGCATTGGCAGTGAGTTGCCTTCCCAGATATAGGGGTTTGTGGTCTCTGTTACGTATTTCGGAAGACACTAATAATACTAACCGGTGTAGCGGTTCGCGATTTTTTTCAGCAGCTGGGTGGTCACCGTGAATGTATATTCATGAGAAGGAGCAATTGCAACTCAGCTGCATTAAAGAAGTATAAAACATTATAAAAACGGTTGTCCTCAACCAACTCGCCAATATCATAGTTGGTAGAGAGGAGAGAGGGACCTCCCCACTACACGTAATTTCATGTCGTAAATCAATGTCCCACTAATGCGTTAGTTGTGATGGTGCAACAGTTGTGTCGTAATTTCTTTCGGTTGCACGAAAGTTGTCGTACACCACACGTAAGTCAGAATGCTTACGGCAAGGAAGTTAGTACATGTCGTAAGACATCGATGGTGCAACCCATTTTAGTTCGTAACTTTAGTATAGCACTTAAGACTGTTGGTGCAACCGGCTCCTGGGGCCGGTTGCACCAAACATGTCCTACATGCTTGTCGTAAGATAAGAAATTTAGGACAACCCTAAGACATGTCGTAACTGCGGTTGCACCTAAAAGCTTTTTATAGGCTTGTCCTAAAATGCATATCTTACGACACGTCGTAGGACATGTCCTAGTGTATAATTATAACTGTATTGGGACCGACGCACGTCATAATCCAGAAATTAGATAAAAAACTGTACATAGCATGTTTTCAATCACTTATGTTTTAGTCAGATAATTATTGATTGCTTACAAATGCATGTATGTCACCAATTTATTTCATCATAATCAGAATGGTTGTATTCCCAGGGTCCTTTGCTATGGTTACCGTCATTCTTCTTGGACCTTTTTTCTGAAGAGTGAGTAATTCCATATAGTTGCCTCGTGTTCCTTCCTGAACATTTTCAAATGCGAAGAAAATTGCAAGAACCAGTGTCGAAAGATGCATTGGAGTATGGAAACGTAGGTGGGCAAGTCTTCTACATCTAAGACTGCAGCCTATTGAAAAGGTTTGCCAGGTAATAGTTGTAACGGCTATGCTTCACAACTTCGCCAGACATTTGCCTCTTGAAGACGAAGATGGGCAGATGTATGCAGAGCTAATGGATGAGCATCCCGACGACAACGAGTGGCCTGACATCGATGATGATCCAAATCATGAAGGGATTGCCCAAAGAAACCAAATTGCAGAGTTATTGAGGGGCTGAACGATTTCCCTATTTCAACCATGAACAGAAATAACAGTTCAAAAGTACAGGGGTAAAGAAAGCGACCCAGATACATTTTTCTTTAAAAAATAATTAATTTTGCTACAACAATCAAGCATGTCAATAAAGGCATGTTCTCTCTCACTCATTACAAAACAAACCAGAATTACTTTCTCTTTGACTCGCCGTGTTCCGTTTCGATTAAAAAAATTCCGATTTGTAGATTTAACAATTTCACTTTGTTGGACCCTGCTTTTGTTTTGTTGTTCAGTTTGTATTCATTACTATAATTGTTGTATTTGTTTCAGTAGAAACAATCATAGCATTTGAACGAAATCTAAACAGTTAATCCCACGTGCAGTCTCAGAAAACGTCTTTTAAAATGTCTGTCTGGTTCTTCTTTTCCCTCAGCTACTGATTTTATGAAGAATTCCTTGATAACTTATTGCTTAGCCGGTTTTTACACGAAATTCGTGTTATCAAAGTACAAAAACTCTTCTAATGTGAAGCTAAATATTTTTTTCCCAACCAAATGGTGATAAAACATGCAGACGTATTGTTTTCAATATTTTCCTTAACAAAATCCTAAACGACATTGTACTTCAACCCGAACATATTGCCGCGTATGGCTACCCTAACTATTTAAGTCACCTCCCCACTAGACGTAATTTTATGTCGTAAATCCATGTCCTACTAATGCGTAAGTTGTGATGGTGCAACAGTTGTGTCGTAATTTCTTTCGGTTGCACGAAAGTTATCTTACACCACACGTAAGTCAGAATGCGTACGGCAAGGAAGATACACGTCGTAAGACATCGATGGTGCAACCCATTTTTGTTCGTAACTTTAGTACAGCACTTAAGACCGTTGGTGCAACCGGGCCCTGGTCACGTTGTTTGAGCAGAGTCTGACATGTCACATCTGTGTTGTGGGTGGAATCACTGCATCACTGAGCAATTCCTCACTGGCAGAGATGGACACAAATGTTGTTTACAAATAATCATTTTTGAGGCGTTTATATTTTTGTTCAGTGTAGTTCATGGGCTATTTTCTATGGCTGTTTAGCCGAATGGTTAGTTCGCCTTATATCACATTATTAGAATTCCATTGAATGTATCTTTGTTGATTTTTTTTTTACGTACGCCTACGGTCATTTATATTTGATATTTAATTAACGGTAAAACATGGCAAGAGTAACAACGTGATCGGCGAGTTATTAAATTGGGGCTGTTAGGTCTCTTCACTCTGCAACAACTTTGACATTCCCAGGTTAGATATAACTACATATTAAATATTACTACACCTCATAAATATTCATGAGCAAATTTGAGCGTGTCATTGGCCGATTTCGCCGCGCGTCCGGGAAGTAAAAAATGATACGCTACCATGTGACGTCATCCCGGTGAGTATCCAGCTCACTGCCATGTGGTATTCTTTTCTGGTAGCGCCAAAATTTCTCTCTGGAACCTGCCTCGTAGACATGTAGTCTGTGGCATGTAATCTATACGGAACCAGTCCCAGTAACGTTACAAGATTTCCGTCTGCTGACGAAGAACTTGAATATCTTGTGTTGTTTGTGCTGAATACAGATGCTAAATCTACGAAAGCCGTTGTCGACAAGGCAGTCAATATTTATGAGGTGTAGTAAAACAAATACAGCATGGTTTATTTCTGGAAAATAGTTGGAATTACTGGTACCTCGGTGTAGACAGCTGATCTACACCTCGGGACCAGTAACTCTCACTACTTCCCCTCAAACCATGCTGTATTTGTATATTACTTATTCGCGTCAGTTACTTGACTTGCTGAATCTGCCGCCTCCATGAGAGCTGGTATGTGTCGCTTCACTCTGCAACAACGTTGACTTTCGCAGGTTAGAAATAACTGGAGAACAAATTACTCGTTCGCATCATGTTTTCCTTTTAGTGTTGATTTTTCGCCCAGTGCACATTACGCCTATTGACTGCACTCGCTCGGCTCTTGTCCCGTTGACTTGACTTGCTGAATCTCGGAATTTCGGTCGCTCCCGTGAACAACTTGGCGAGTGTTTTTCAAGGATTTGGAGCTGGTGTGTGTCGCTTCACTCTGCAGCAACTTTGACATTCACAGGTTAGTGACGCAATTAAGGCCATTCTCGAATATCGGCTACGTCGATTTCGGGACTACGGACGCAGTGCGTTTGCAGCCGTGTTCTGATGACACGTACTCGGCTTGGAACTGCATTTTTTAGAGGGGGGCAGAAATACTGGGAGGATATAAGTATAGTCAAAAGCTTAATTTAATTTTGTTTACGCTAGTGAAACTCATTGTGAAGTCTTGGGTGTATGCGCAAAAACCGCCATCTAGGTGTAAACGTTAATGCGATCGTTAACTACTTCACTGAAACCTCATTTCGGCCACTGATTTAAGGCTTTATTTTGTAAGATCCTTCTTCAAAATGTAATGGGACATGACCTATACGTATAGTACAGATTGACGTTTCGGGGGAATTTAATCCATCCTTCCATTTTTAAGATTGTTAGGCCTAATCTGATATGGATTTGCGAGAGCCACTCAATCACCGCACAGACCATTTATGCCGCCATGTTTGTTGGACATATTTGCCTCGCTTTGATCTTAAATAGGAGTACCCTGACAAATATACCGCGCAGCAACATATGGGACCGAGCGACTCCCCCCTTAGTAGCACGGTTTAGACTTTGGAAATCTGTATTTGTAAAATCCAGATTATTTATAGCACTGAACAGATAACAAGGCTATTTCTACGCTGATTCGACAGGGTGGCACCACTGACCTCTACACCTGGACGGATCATTGCCCATATTTTGTGATGCTAACGATTGAAGTCGGCGCGAACGAGAAGTGCAACATGGCGGACCCAAGACGTCACTTCTGTGAGCCAATGAGATATCCAGGGGCCAATTTCACGGAGCTGCTAAGCACAAAAATTTGCTTAGCATGAAAATGTGTCCTTAGCAAAAACAAGGATACAGACCAAATTTTCACGTGATCTTTACTGTTTTGATTGATAATCAGCTGTTTTTTTGCTTAGCATGAAAAAACACGTAGAATTTTGGCTGGTAACCCGTTTTTAATGAGCAAGACTTTTTTTGTGCTAAGCAAATTTTTGTGCTAAGCAGCTCCGTGAAATTGGCCCCTGGTGTAGAGGTCAGTGGATTTACTCTGTACATTGTTTTATTTATAAACATTACGTCATACGTACCGTATCCACTGACCTCTACACCTGGACATTTTCATTGGCTCACAGAGTGACGTCGTGGGTCCGCCATGTTGCACTTCTCGTTCGCGCTGACTTCAAGCGTGAATGGGCAATGATCTGTCCATGTGTAGAGGTCAGTGGGTGGCACACACAAAAAACTGACAAGCACATATCAACCACCCAAAGCCAACTTGAACTACCTATACCAATGGATGGAAAATTCTTCCAGAAGAAAAATGATACCAACAAATCCCGATTTGGTCCAGTAGTTTTAGTTCCAAACCCTATATATCCTGGTATCTTTTTCTTCCAGAAAGACTCCCCCCATCCGTATCGATTTGGCCTCAGTGCAGCGAAAGCAAGCTTTGTCCGTTTGTTTGTTGGTTTGGGGTGGGTTTTTTTCGGGGGGGGGGGGGGGGCACCGTGTATACATAATTACATACCAGTTCAAAGTGTACGTTTAGGATCAGATAATTAAAATAGAGGAAATAGGAAGATCAATTCCAAAGGTAAAGTCAACCACCGCGGTTATCTGTATGTGAGCAAAGTTCAGTCGTATTGTACGACTAAGTGACATTATATTTAGAAAGAGGTTTGATTTAAGCATAAATCATTTCCTGTCTTACAAAAATAAATCACCACTGACAGACGAAAGGCACCCCACCACCGCGTTCACCTCGACAAGCCCAGCGGACCCAGCGCTGCAAAAGACGGTACCATGGCACCAGACAACGGGAAGGTAGCACGGACCGCTCATTATGAATTCGGAGGGCCAGTTGGTAAGATTGTTTGATCGGTGTATTTTAAATCGAATGAAACGGGCTATGTTTTAATTACGCAACGTTTGCTTTTGTTGTAATTTCAAAAATGGATGGATATCGAGGTATAGATATATTTTTATAGCAAACATTGTTTCAATGACCTGTTTACATGTTTATGTTCACAAACAAAAAAACGCCAAGAAGACAAATGCAGTCGTTGTAGTCGGGTTATCTTGCCCTACTTCAGACAAAACGGAGCAATTTACAGACGTCAAAGAATTGCCAGGTCTGGTAACCAGACCCAGTACACACATTTACGAATGTGTAACCAGTTGCAACCCAAATGTTGACTAACTAAATTTGGTAAATTGGGTGCAGTATTTGAAGAAGAAAAACAAATCGTATTTTTCCAATGATGGTGGGCCGACCATCGTTGGAAATGTATACAGAATTTTCACTTTTCCGGAAAATGATAGCACAGCAGGGTGCCATCATTGCACAGTGTGCTTGAGACTGTTGTTCACTTACGGAAGAAACTTGATACTAACTGGTGTAGCGGTTCGCGATATTTTTTTTCAGGAGCTGGGTGGTCACCGTGAATGTATATTCATGAGGAAGAGCAATGGCAACTCATTATACATTAAAGAACTACAAAGAATTATTATTATTATTAATATTTCTTTTCGGCAATGAAACCGAGGATTCTTCAAAAGCGCCCAATGCACTGTAGCTCGTAACTGCCTAAAGAAACCAGTAGGAGGATGAAAGAAATGCCAGAAACACCGGGGCGAACCCCTTCTCTTTAGCGATAAGTGTGACTGGGTTTCTTTTACGTGCGTGTCCAGGTTCAATATACATGTATACATTATACACACACAATACAATGGTACCTACGGCTTTACGTCCCATCCGAAGGACGAAGCAATAGTGGTTTAATTGCCTTGCTTAAGGACACACGTGTCGACAACTCACACTCTGCGGAACAGAAAACCCAGCTCTTAGCCGCTCGGCCACGACACTACACTTTTAATTATAAAGAACGGCTTCCTCAAGAACTCGCCAATAGCATAGTTGTTTAGACAGGAGAGCTATGGATCGAAAGGTCTTAGTGGTTCGAATCCGATTATCCTTAACATTTGTCTTTTTCTTCGACAAATGTTCGTATGGGTTCTTATAGAACAAGGTTAAAGGTAAAACCGGTGTAGGGTACATAAGAGCCTTGAAAAATACAACAAGAACCGCTACACACTGGTTAGTTTGCAATGACTTCCTTCACTTACAGTCAAGTACATGTAATACGTTTTTATTCACGTTTTCAAAATGTTGTAGCCTATTATAATAGTTTCCCCGGCTATTTTAAAACATTTTTGATTCAAATTCACCAACTCTCACATTCAATTTCGTCCCAGGAAAAAAATCACACGCTTTTACCAGACCAATTTAGTCATTTACCATTCAATTTAAAAGTTGGGTCAACCAAACTGTTTTTCAAAATGTTTTTTTAAAAAGCCGGGAAAACCTATATTACATGTACATGTACCTTGAAAAATGGCTATAGTTATTCGAGCTACACCACGTGGTGATATTGCAGCCTTTTGTTTTTACTATACTGTCCTTCTTTTTATTTTACAAGGCGCCCTGCTTGTCATGATCAGTCTACCGGTGTTCATATATTACCTGTACTTTGCCTGTGATAAGGACTCCTGTGCGATAACGTTGTACCCGCCGCTACCCAGCAGTTGGGACGACTTCTTCGATCTGCAGGTCTTTCTGATATATTTAGGATGGCTTGCTTTTCAGGCGGTTCTGTTTATGCTTCCGATTGGAAAGGTATGGACAATTTGTTTATATTATTTTTTTGTATTTGAACTCCCCACCAGAGTGAACATCGGAGTTATACAGGGTCTCATAAAAAAACCGGAAAAGCATATACTTTCACTACACCAACGCCAAAACTACCTATTCCGGTACCAATGGATGGAGAATCTTTCTAGAAAAAACCCTGATACCAATATATCTTGATTTGGGCCAGTAGTTTTAGCTCCTAGAACGTGTTTTGTGAAGCACAGTCAGGGTCCTTTCGCACCGAGAAATAACTCAATCGTGGTTTTGCTATTTATCGGTGCTAAAAGACTTCACTTCACAAAATAGGGTCTGTGGCTAGCTACTAGCCCAAATCGAAATATCTTGGTATCATTTTTCTTCTATTCCCCATCCATTGTATAGGTAGGTCTACGTCATTCAACTTACTTGTAGAGTACTCTTCCTGTGCTTATTTTTCTATACCGGCAGGTTTAACCGTAGTCTTGTTTGCAAGACGACCTAATCGCGTATGTAGCGCGCGTAGTCAGCCGATGCGGGTGCCCTCTAACTATACCCAGCACGATATGTGGCAGAGGGGTACCCCCCTCTTATCCCTATACTTTATACGCACTCAACACTATTGTAACCTAACCCATCTCCCCTTGAAAGAATGCTCTAACGTACGCTGTAATACCCCAGTCACAATTGGCTTGCGATGGGTTTGCGATTAGTTTGCGGCGGATTTCTAGGCATTTTCGGCCGGGGCCCCACGGGACTCCTTGCGGCTGCCGGGTCATTTTTTGGCATCGGGCGGGCATCGAGTTACTTTTAACTCGGACTTAAAACCTGGTGCGGCGTTTCGCATCGCAAACTGATCGCCAATAAATCGGTCGATGCCTAGCCGATGTCCGGCAGGGCATCGCACACGTCGGGCGGGCGCCGAGCCAAATTTTGGACAACCCAGACAATCAATATATCGGCCAGGCGCCGCCCACACGCCGGCCGGGTCCCGCCAGGCGTCCGGCCGACTTGGCGGTGCCTGGCCGGAAATCGGCCGGAGGCCAGACGGCGCCCTGCCGGCGCCCAGCCTGAAATCGGTCATGCATCGGCCGGGGCTCAAAAGCGGCTCATCTACATCTACACACAGTTTATCACACAAGTTTCATAGTGCAAGTACTACATCTCTTCTTCAGCCACCAATGCAACAAGAACCAGGTTGTAGCGGTATAGCGTGCAAACGCCAACCTCTCCCTCAACCGGGCGACCTACACGCGCTGTGCAGGTGCCCGCAAGCGTTGTGGAGGTATCAACGGCATTTTCTTATTTAATGGCCCTGTCACACCAGAACATTTTAGGCCAACGCGTGAGTAGCGTGTTGTAATTTTGGCAACACGCTGGCAAACGCTAACCAACGCTAGGCCAGCGTTAGCAACACGATGAGCGCGTTACTCACACGCTGGGACACGCTGTCATACGCTGAGGAAATTTTTTTCTTCAAAATAGCTACAATTTCCAGCGTTTGCCAGCGTGTGACTGCACACGCTGGCGGCGCGTTTTAGATTCGTTACTCACGCGTCGAACACGCTAGGCGATCGTTATCAACCCGCTACTCACACGCCGGTGTGCGGCCGGCGTACGCTTGCGACACGCTGGTTATGGCCCTGCCACACCAGTACGTTTTAGGCCAATGCATGAGTAGCGCGTTAAAAATAGTTGATACGCTGGCAATTGCTGAACTTTCACAGAAAAAGTCAAGTGGAACCGTGATTTCAGCGTGTTCATACAGGTTGATAACGGGTTCATAGCGTATGCCGGCGCGTAAGTAGCGTGTGAGGAACGCGCTCAGCGTGTAATGAACGCATCACTGATTTATATAAAAAATACGACAGCGGGTCGCCAGCGTGAGAGTAGTGGGTTTGTAACGATCGTCTAGCGCGTTCGACGCGTAAGTAACGGCCTTCTTGCGCGCCGCTAGCGTGTGCAGTCACACGCTGGCAAACGCTCAATATTTTTAGGTATGTTGAAAAACGTATTTTTGTCTCAGCGTGTGACAGCGTGTTCCAGCGTGTGGGTAACGCGCTCAGCGCGTTGCGAACGCTGGCCTAGCGTTGGTCAGCGTTTACTCGCGTGTTGCCGAAATTTCAACACGTTGGCCTAAAACGTTCTGGTGTGACAGGGCCATTACTGTAGTAGCGCGTCATCTTTTTGTACAACTAATCATGTGTTCGTTGCCGTACGCTGGCGCGCGTTGGACCGCGCTACTCACGCGCTGGGCAGTCGTTCATCAGTCGTCGAGCGTGTTACTTCTGTGGAAGTTCAGCGTTTGCCAGCATATCAACTATTTTTAACGCGCTACTCACGCGTTGGCCTAAAACGTTCAGGGCTAAAACGTAGTGTGACAGGGCCATTAAGAAGGTCAGAGGAGAGCTTCTGCCGCCGGTCGTTGATCGCTGGCCACTCGAAATGCACACTACAGATGCCCGTCCGGCCGCCGTACGACCTGTACGAATTGGTTGGCACCCTGCCGGATACCGCAGGGGTATCGCAAGGACATAAGCAGGGCACCATACGAGTGCCTGCCGGACACCGGCCGATAAACGGGCCAATAATTCGACCCCATTTCCAAGAAAGTCGGCCGATCGCCGGTCGGCGACCCCCCGGGCCCCGTCATGGCAGCGTACGGGGCACTTTTAATTGTGACTGTGACCGCCATATCGCACGATCTTTCGCCGACCTCTACACGCCGGCCGATGCCTAGAAATCGCACACGCCGCCCGGGCTCCGCTTTAATTGTGACTGGGGTATAAACCACGTCATGACCTTCCAATTGGTCGTATTTTCTATCTCCCGTAATCGCTCGGGGAAAAAATCGAGCAGAATTGTGTCGCATTTGCATGCGCGTATGACATTGCGTGAATAATCGCGTGACGTAACATGCATAATCGCTGACTCATTGGTCAAGTTTCTGTTACGTCACGTAATTGCAGAGTAGTGTTTTCGGGGTTACGAAGTTTTTCTTAGGACGGACCAAGCCCTCAGAGACCCTGTCGGTAGCGCGGAGCCGCTACCGCGCCTGCAGTCTCCCGTCGAGCACCCAGAGCCACTGTCGGCTGCGGGCGCTGGTGGTTCCGTTGGTCAAGTGTGGACCCTGGTGCGGGCTTAGTCCAGGCAAAATACTTAATTTTGTTTTGTTGACCTCAAACAAATTGCAACCAATTTTGTTTCACCACAGTGCACTTATATAAGGTTCTTAAAAATGACATACTGAAAGTCTTTAAAAATCATAAATCGTTAATCCCTGCTGATATGTTTATTCCCATATTTTGGTAGGCTATATATTTTATTTTTATTTTTTGAAAAGTTTATTTTGGTGATTCTACTTACATATCCTTACTTCAATAACATTTTCTAAAGCATAAGTGACTGAATAGTTATGAAAAAATAGTAATAGTCCAAAATTACTACAATTATACCCTATAATTATTTTGCACGCATTTACCTTGTCTCCAGATATCATCAAGTAGTCAGTAGTGACGAGCTTCAAATTCGGCAAGTTGCTTACTGGCACAGTTATCCTATTAAAACCTTATAGAAAATTATTTGAACATTGATAAAATTGTGATATTTAGCCCAGCAAACAAATACGGGGGGGTGGTGGTGTGTCGATAAAATGGGCTAAAAAGTAGGTGAGGGGTTGAATCGGCCGTGTACCCCATGCCCAGCACAGTGGCGAAAACCACGCGGTGCCAGAATAGACTTCTGTACGAGCTACTGTACCGAGCAGCGCCTGCACAATCCAGAGGGCTTGAGACGCTGTCTGTCAGGCGTGAAATGCCCCCGATAAAAACGCGAATCAGTTTCGGGTGCAGACTAACTTCACGGTTCAGTGGGCTTATAACACCGCCCCCGCCCCCCTTTAAAAAAACAACTTTTTGAGCCGCGGCGTGAGTGGGAGTAATAATGAATGTCACGTGATGTGAGTTCCACCAATCAAAATGACAAGGATCTGTTTGTCAGTTATATACTCGTGAAAATATCACAATAGAAAGAACAATTTGGTAACAGATGAAATAATTCCATTCGGCTTATGGAATGGAAAATTGAATCAGCCACCTAAAATGATTCTTACAACTCACAAACATCCATTATTTGTATACTATTTTATACACAGAAAGTAAAAGGTCTTCCCTTGAGCTCGGGGCGACGATTGCAGTACAGAATGAACGGTAAGACGTCAGTCTTTAAATTACTTTCTTACTTAATATCTTGAGCCAATTTCATAGAGCTGCTAAGCACAAAATGTGCTTAGCACTCAACAAATCTTGCTAAGTAAAAACAGGTTACCAGCCAAAACTCCATGTGCTTTTCATGCCGAGCAAAAACATGAATTACCAGTTACAAACGATATGCATTACCTAAAAATTTGGTTTGTAACCCTGTTTTTGCCACTAATGTTCAATTGCTTTTTTGTTCTTTTTTTTGTTCAATACAAAAGTTGCTCACTATTTAATGGGGATATACAACATTTGCAAACATAAAACAAATAAATCACCAAATTATCACATAATACTTCACTCTAAACTTTATTGGACTGTTAGGGAATGGCAGTCTGAAGCATCCTGTAAAAAAATGGCTCCTGGTGCGCTGACATTCTCAAGTAAAGTGGTGTTTTTGTATCAATTTCCAACGCTGGTCGGCCGACCAGCGCTGAAATCAGAACTAGTACCAATGTTTTGGATTCCAGTAAATATCCTTGTACGTCTGTAAATATTATGTTTGTAACTTTATGTACTGTTATTTTATTTCATAGTGTACGCAGGGCCCCAATGGAAACCAGTTTTAAACAGTTTGGGCACACCCTGGGTAAATAAATGGAATAAATAAATCTAAACACGTACGCGCATGCGTGGATGCACATTTCACCGTGTTCTGTTTTTCTCCTGTAGGTTTACTGGCATTCGTGATCAGCGTGGCGTTGTTCGCTGCCCTGGTCTACTACCAGTACCCGGTCACCATACTCTATGACAAGTTCCTTCCGTTCCTTACGTCTTCTGTCATTTTCTCTGCCGCCCTCAGCGTCTTCGTCTACATCAAGTCATTGACCGCCCCCAACCACGCCCTTGCCGCGGGGGGAAATTCAGGTCTCTGTTCGTATTTTCTCGTATAATTCCGTTTAAAATAGTTTCACATTCATGAAATTGATGACATTTGTTTTATGTATAATCGTATTACTGTTTTCGTATTAGATTGTACATTAACCTGTTGGTTGTGTGGTCGGGCTGTTGTGATACCTTTTGATAATGGCAAGCATAGACATATTAATATTTAAATGTACGGGTTTTCCTGGCTATTTTAAACCATTTTTTATTTAAATTCAATAACTCTTGCATTCAATTTCGTCCGAGGAAAAATCTCACAGGCTTTTACCAGACCAATTTAGTCACTTATCATTCAATTTCAACGTTTGGTCACCCTTTGGTCACCCTTTGGTCACCCTTTGGTCAAACCAGATCTAAAATATTCGTCATTACAGATCATATTTGTGCTGTAAGCAACATAGTTTTGACAAATTTGATCTGTAACGACGAGTATTCTCGATCCAATGTATAATTCGAGTGACCAAACTTTATAATTGAATGCTGAATGACTAAAAAAGTTTGGAAAAAGTTTTTAATTTTTTTTCTCAGACGCAATTGAATGCGACAATTGATGAATTTGTATAAAAAAATATAAAAATGATATTTTCAGGTAATATAATCTACGATTTCTTTATCGGGCACGAGCTGAATCCACGGATTGGGAACTTTGACATCAAGATATTCTGTGAACTCCGGCCGGGACTCATCGGATGGGTAAACAGTTTATAATGTTTGCCAGTTATAAGCTCATGGAACATGTTGGTATCGCGCTTAAAACTATAAAGTGTTGAATCAACATTATAAGTGTGCGGTCAGTTGCTGCTAGTTAAAATTTCAACCATTAAACTGATGAATTCAACACATTGAGTGTTAAATTTATAAGTTTTACGTATGGAAATCTAACTTTTAAAGGTAGGATACACTATTTGAATTCTCATGAATGGGTGGTTTTTGGGGGTTGTATTTTATAGTAAATATCGTTTAACTGACATGTCCAAATTTTTACAATCATGGATGCTGAGAAAAGCAAGAATAACGACGTTTGTTTTTAACCGGCGTCGGGCAGTGGTTCTTATGTTGTCCTTGTTTTTCCTCGCGATCGCCGTCCCGTGATTGTGATTTTGTTTTTTTCAATTCGATTTTTTTCGGAACAATTACTGTCTATCTAGCGCAATAATTTTGCTGGATGCCTAGAATCATTAATAACTTTCAAATAAGTAAGATATTTCATACTAATTCGATAGTAACAATTTTCGATATCTGCAAAATGTTGTTTCCTACCTTTAAATAGTATAGTCACTTATAGTGTTGATTCAACACTTTAGTTTTAGGCGTATACCACTGCTTGCAAGCCGGTAGTTAGTCTTGATAAGTTTAGCTGGTTGCTCTCCTTTGAATCTTTTCCAGGTTTTCTACACAGACTTTCTGTTTGGAGGGGGGGTTCCATATTGGCAGAGTTGTTTTCGAGTCCCTGCAAGTCCTTGCACAAGTTTTTTCACGAGTCCTTTCACAAGTCCAGTCATAAAGCCAGTCATAAGTAACTGGTTGAACAATGACAAAGAAATGCTTTTGTCAAAGCTCATTTGAATAGCTAGTGATTTGAAATGGAACTGTAGGACTTGTGATGGACTTGCAGGGACTTACAGGGTCTAACAGGGACTTGTGATCAATGTGATGGACTTGACTACATCCCTGTATATTGGGCTGCAGTATTCAAGTCTTGGCAACCATTGGTATTAGATAAAAAGTTCCAAAGGTTCCGTTTTAACAGACCTATATGGTGTTTGATCAGTTGACAATTTCCAAGGAGTAAAAATTCACTCCATTCGAGTGAGAAAGGCATCCAAGTTGTCAGTGTTATATTTCAATCAAAAATCAGAGTGACTTTCACTCTAAAACATCTAGTCCCTAGTTTGGAGAGTGTACTTTGAAGAGTGTAATTGAGAGAGTGGGTAGTACTCCAGGGTAAAGTCGCGGTATACGTTAACAAGAAAAAGGTTAAATAGGAACACGACTTTTAGGTCCTCGTTTGCGCTTAGTGGGCCTGTATGCAATTGGCCGTATTATTGAACGAAGATGGCGCTGTGCTCACGGTATTTGGGGGTATAATTAAAAGTAATTAGGAGATAATTCACGTCAGTTTAAATATTCTTACAGCTCCAAAATAAAATGTTTTCTAATATTCAATTTTAAGATAAAAGTAGAGTTACCAAAACCACTTCAATAAACGCAGCGCATTGACGCAAATACAGCGCAAATACAGCGCATTGACGACGTGTTCATTTCAAGGTTGTAATTTGCTTGTTCGACTTTGTCGTAGGTTTTGATCGACCTGGCGTTCGTGGTCAAAGCCTGGACGGATTTCCCGGACAATCCACCGTGGTGTCTACTGGCTGTGACGTTTTCCCAAGTCCTGTATGTAGCGGACTCATTGTGGTTTGAGGTACACGAGAAGCATTTTGGTCATTTCTAAATCTAAAACGCAAATTCATTTCAGGGTGGTCTAAAAAAGAAAGAAAAAAAAACAACTCACACTTTTAATATATCACACTTTTAATATATCACACTTTTAATATATCATATGGATAGGAATTTGTATTGGAAGGAAAATGATACCAAGAACTTGCAAATCCGTCCAGTATAGTTTTTATTCCAGCGCTATTTTTGTGAGCCAAAGTTAGAGGCTCTCTAATTATCGCACACAGTGAACATCCAAGAAATCTTCATGAAACCTTACTTAGCCTCGTTGGTTACTAACAAAGACCTGTAGTTGCTTACTAAGCCTATAGTATAAACTAAGGAGTATTTATGAAACATTGTACTAGCATTGATTGAGTTTCTGACTAAAGTTAATGTTGATCCAGGGTTGATATCCAGGGTATAGTTCTAGGGCCTACATATATACCCAATCCACCCAAAAGCATCCAATTCCAGTTACTCACGTGTGCAACTACATTTCTCCTAGTATGTGTCACTAGTTATCAAGTTTCTTAGTAAGTTTTCACGAATTGCAATTTAGTTGTCAAATCCATAGTAGACTACTAGGTATTTTAGTATCCTCATATTAAGGCCTAGTTGGCCGCTAAGTTAGTAAGGTTTCATGATGGCCCCTGTAGAATCATAATAACTGCTGAACCGGGTCACGTGCAGTGGTGAAAAGCGAGGAAAACTTCCTTAAAAAGTTTCTCATAGTATCAACTCAGTACCCAGATCGTATCTTCTGTATTTCCGACTTTTGTTTCTCTACAACAAGGAATGCATCTTGAGCACCATGGATATCATCCACGACGGTTTTGGCTTCATGCTGTCCTTCGGCGATCTAGCCTGGGTGCCCTTTACCTACACGCTACAGGCCCGATACCTGGTGGATCACGGAGAGAACACTATGCCCTGTTACAGTCTCATGGCTGTCGTTGCATTAGGGTGTAAGGAAATAGCCTCTATACAGCAGAAATGCTGACAACACGTTCATAATATACATATACATGTACACGCTTAAAAATTAAGTGTTGAATCAGCATTAGAAGTGTGCGGTCAGTGACTACTCTTTACTAGTTGCAATTTTATACATAAAACTGGTAAATTCAACACTCAGGGTGTTGAATTCATCAGTTTAATGGTTGAAATCCCAACATTTAAAGAGTAGTCACTGACCGCACTCTTATATTGTCGGTAGACAGACTGATCGGTCGATGTAAAAGACCGATCGGTCGATTTAAAAGACCGATCGATGTTTTGATCGGAGTTTATGCCTCCTTGGCGTTCCATAGATTCAACACTTTAGTTTTAAGCGTGTACCCAGCACAATAAAACTAAAAGGCAGAGGTGTATACAATCTAAAAATACTCTAGTTGACTAGAATACACCGAGTCGTGTTTTATTATAACACCATTCACATAATGTGTATTGCAAACAAAATGTATACCATAGAAAAAATAGCCGTGTTTTAAACCAGAACCTCTTAAAGTTTGCCCTTTCTTGCTTATATCTTTGTATTCTGTATAACTTTTAATAGAGAACATACTATCCAATTTGGATACTTTTGCTGTGGATTATATTCTTTTGGGGTGTTCTTCAATATTCCGTATATATATATATATATAAACAGGATAAATAAGCATTAGAGCGACCACTCCATAGAGACGTGTGCAAAATTTTAGTTTCTTTTTTGTAACCTAACCCGTTTTTACCTAGAGCTTTTGCCACAAAATTTAAAATCTATAGGGTAATGTACCCAAATCTATCGACATATTCAATAAAATTTAAAAAAAAAATTTTTTTATCGAGTACTTGGGCGCTCGGACGACCGGCAAACGGTCGTCCTAACGACGGTGGTCGTCGCGATACTGTAAAATTACTGCGAACGGTCGCTCTAAGCGCGCATAGTCTATAATACGGTATATATATTGGGGGCAGTATTTAAAAATAGTCAGGTTTTTGTAACCATGGTCGGCTGACAGTATTTGGAAATTGATGCAAAATTCCACTTTTATTTAGCCTAAATGGACAGCTCATCAGATGCCATGGTTTCACAGGATATGCCTGAAACTAATATTCATTTATAGTCAAGTAAGGTTTTTTTTTGTTTTTTTTTAATCAGTTGTTTTTTTTAGTTCGTAAATTTTGTATATTGCAAAAGGTATAGCATTTTTGTATACAGCTTTCCAATTCTCTTATCAATAATGTTAAAAAAAGAAAGAATATTCATTACTCGGGTTAACCTATAATTCAATTGGTAACATCTAAACAATACGGCCCTGGTGCGTAGATACAGACAATAGAGGAAAAATAAACACTACAATGTTTAAAAGACCCCATTAATTGGTTTAATTTTTCCCATTTCAGTTTTTGGCTACTACATTTTCCGGTCTTCAAATTCACAGAAGAACGCCTTCCGGCAAAACCCCAACGGGGACAGCGTCAAACGTATGTATTCAGCTATTAGCATGTTTCAAACATGCGCCCAATGTATAAATTATACAGTGTGTCTCAGAAAAACGCAAACAAACATATTAATATAGGTATAGTTTGAAAGATACACATTTTCTCTTTAAAATGAGACATCAAAAGTTCAAATTTGATAATGTTTGGCAGAGTAATTTTCCAAGAGGTCAAATTTACCATGGGACAGAGTTTTTCGATTTTGGATAGGACCATCGCACACTTGTCCTTTGAATAAAAAATAGGTAGAACAAGCAATTTTAAAAATATTCAAAATGGCTGTCATTGAACGCTAGTCACAGGTCAATTCTGCGATGGCCCTAAATAAGTCAACTCCGACTGTTTGGGGCGCGTGGTCCAATTGTGTATGTCAGTGTGTTCGACTCGTGTGCGATGGTACACGCGTTCGAATCCTGACGGGAACAGGTGCTTGTGTTCTTGGGCGAGACACTTTATTGCAATTGCCTCTCTCCACCCAGGAGTATAAATGGGTACCTGTGAAGGTAGAGACCAAATTGCTCTGATCTCGAGCTGCTGGAGGAAATGGTCTCGTTTCTGATGAAGAGGGATAATAATTGTATGAAGCCAAATGTTTTTTCGTCTATATCTATAGATCTCCAGACTATCCCGACTGCTACTGGTAAGAGGCTGTTAGTGTCTGGTTGGTGGGGGCTGGTCCGGCATCCTAACTACCTTGGTGACCTCATTCTGGCCCTGTCCTGGTCCCTCTACTGCGGTGAGTCATGGCCAACGAAATGGGAATCCATTTTGTTTTACTAACATTACATATTATTTTGCCGAATACATGAAACAAATAGAAATTGCTTTATCTATAGGGCCTAGGCTTTTGCTATAAGAAATTGCTAGCAAAAGCAAAAGCAAAAGCTTGTTTCTTGCAAGCAAATGCTTCCCCGATTAGCAAAACGTATGCATGATAAAAATAATCTTTTGCTTTTATCATTGGGCCGAATACATAAACACTAGCAATTGTGGGGGTTTTTTCTGGGCTTTTGCTCAAATTTGTATACATAAAAATAAGACATTTCTAACAAGCAAACGCTTCTACTTTAGAGCAAAGGCAAATTTGCTTGTTTCTCGAAAGCAAATCCTCCCAGGTTAGCAATTGCTTAAAATTGTATACACAAAAAGAAGCTTTTGATTTTGCCATTGAGCAATTGCTTGTAGAGTTTCAAGTTCTCCATTAAGGTAGCTTGATCTCTTGCTTATCAGACAAGATAGACCGTTACCACCATGTGCCCTCACTGTATTGTTATGCATGTTAGTTGATGCATGTTAGTTGGACGGGGGGACACTTCTCTATAAATACATGGTTTTTTTCAACAATGTTATAACACTTGGTCAAATTTGACAGCAGTTTGATCAACATCACTCTCTATGTAGCTATTTTGGAAAGTGTGTGCGGATAAGGGGCAAAACCTGCGCCTATAACAATTTTACATTTACGCACGCCTCAGTGCACATATGAATGAATGGCGCTATTGTTTAGAACTTAAGCCTTTGTTAGGAAACCTTAAAGAGATCGTATATACGTTTGGTAATTGGAACCCACTGTTTGTGTCAATCCTATATAGTTATAGATATATACCATAAAACTAACCTGTAAAAATTTCATTTCAAAAAGTGGTAGCGATTTTGAGATATTGCCGAAAATCTGGAGCGGTTATGTCCACGCAAGAAGAATAATCTGCCTTGGAATACACACTCTGAGAAACGTCACTGCAGTAACGCTTTTCAGAATCAAATTTTAGGGATAAAAAGTGATATCTTTTTCCATAACCGCAGTACTTCGAAGTGAAAAGTTTCTAAAAATGCATTATACTATCCCCCTATTACCATTAATTTTTGGAGTAATTACCAAACGTATACCTTTAAGAAAAAGCTATGAATAAGTCAATTAAACCAAACGGTTATGTACACGTTTTTAAGCAATTGCTTTTGCTTCTGCTTGATGAACGTTTGCTTTTGCTCGGTGCTTCTGCTTATAAACAATTGCTAGTTTGTATGTATTCGACCCAATGATATTTCTGTGCCACTTCCTCCCCAGGGTTCGACAGCATCATCCCGTACTTCTACCCGATCTACTTCACCGTTCTCCTCGTCCACCGCTCCCTTCGCGACGCGGCCATGTGTCAGGAGAAATACGGCGCGGCCTGGGACCGCTACTGCCAGAAAGTGCCGTACAGAATTGTCCCTTACGTTTTTTAATTTCACAGGGAGAACCAAAATAGAGCACCTATTCAATTGATTTTTGTAATGTTATGGTTAAAGCGAATATACATTTGCTGCAATTTTCACAAATGGATGGATTTGGGGGGTTATAGTGTAGCAATATTGTTACACTGACTCGTGACTTGTTTGTTTGTAGGTTTGTGTTCATAGATGCTGGAAAAACAAAGAAAAGCAATCCGACGTTATCGTAGTCTGGCTCCCTGACCCCACTTAAGATGAAACGGAGGAATTTATAAACGTCGGGCAATTGTACAGTCAGATAACCAGTCTAGCTGGCTATCGATTGCTAACAAAATGTTGACAAACTAAATAATATGATAAAGAAGCCAGTTTTTTCTAACGCTGGTCGACCGACCAGCAATGGAAATTGATATAAAATACCACTTTTCTTTAAAATGACGATACACCAGGTGCTATTATTTTATTTAGACTGTCATTCACCAACAGTACAGTTAGGTATTTCATAATTTTGTTCATAATAATTATAATACTAGTTTTGTTTTATGATGTTTGCAAATGCTGTTTTCCCTTTAAAATGTTCGTTGAAGTTGCGGGTAACATGGAAACATGAAAATAAACCATTGAGAGACTTTAGTCTTATTGAGAGACTTTGGTTATTGAGTTTACAATGTGCGCTTTATAAGGATCATATCCCCACCTGACCTGGCTCCAATAGGAAAGCGCACATAAAAACAAAGATTGACGTCATAGAGCTCTATGTTATGTCTTAGATGTTGGTAAGAGGGTCATTATAGTAAACTATAGTCATTGAGTGAATTAGCAGTGCCCGTTCAAAATGAGCCTGTTCAGAACGGGCAAATTGCTTGATTTCCGTAGCTCATTCAAACAAATTCCCACAAAGAAAAGTGAGACAAATAAAGTTGTATGAAGCTAGCTCAGCATTACAGTTAGATGTTTAATTTGTGTTCATTTGTATTTTTAACCAACTGCTTTCGTTGAAACTAATTTTGTTACGGAAAAGCACGACACGTTTTTGGATATGTGGATTCTGTGTGATATATTGCACGGTCTCATACCGAGGGACTCCCATTAGTCCCAATACCTATACACTCTCTAGAGAATAGTGATCACCACAAAGGAGGGGAATGGGGGGGGGGGGGGGGGGGGGTTCCCCTCTGTCTCGTATCTCGCTTCTATTATGAGGTTGTATGTGATACAGCATGGACAACCATGACATCAACCAATCTCACCCACTCAGCCATAAAAAGAAAGTAAACCCCTTTGTTGCCTTCTTCAAAGCCAGCTGCTGTCCATATTGTTATGCAAAACACGAACGGCATATTTCGGCTTTAGAACTCACCCACCTGTGTATCAGGTGAGGGGCCATCACTGCGCTTACCAATGCAATGTGATCCGAGATTGCGCTGGTGTTTGTTGTGTGCGTATCACCTACGTACGTTTTAGCATAAGGAGAAAAATGACTCATATCGGGACCATTTTGTGACCGGCAGTAAAACAACAATAGTTTAACAGACGATTTCACAAATGATTTGGAATTTAGAAGCGAATCGAATATAATTGTCAGCTGTTAATGGTAATGGTATGGTGGTCTGATGAAACTCACAACTATAGGAGGACATTATACAAACAACCGTACGATATATGCTTGGATCGGGCAAACGTTCAGCCGAAGTATACAGGTAAGGTTTCCTACTCATACCACAAAAGACTGTCCCGTTGAGTTGCATATCAAACAGTTCATGATGGTAATTTTTCTACACAACACATCGCATGCATTGTTATCATGAACTGCTTGATACGCAAGTCAATGGACACTCTAAGTGGAATGGGTAAGAAATTGGTCTTAAAATACACTTTATTGTGGAATTTAATTGGAATACCAACTGATATAATGTCCAATTACCACATTTGCATGTTGGTCATGTAAGGCCAAGGACCTTGCAGTTATGGCAGTTGTCTAATTGCTGGAATTACCTACACACGGATTTTGCTTCTAGTTCTATACAGTGTACAATCATAGAAGCTCTTATTCCTCGTATACTCTAACACATATCGTATACTGTAACACATCTGCTCTTTATGCAAACTACCGTAAAATATGGTAACTTTGGCACCCAGGTGTAACTTTGGCACTATACATTAAAAAAAAATTGTTTTTAAAATATATTTCATATATTTTTTTTATCTAAATGATCAAGAAAATTATGTTAAACTGGATTTTATGTGACTTTTATAAATCTCACAACAATTTTGCCCGAAAACGATCTGACAAAAGTTGCCCAAAACTGCCAAACTTACCCCGTTTTACGGCGTTTTTTGTGTGTTTAACTTGGTAATTTTGTCATTTCAAGAACATTAAATAAATTATTTATCTTTCAATCTAAAGCAATTATAAGTAAACAGGATAATTTATATAGCGATTAGCAATCATATACATTATAGTTGTATTATAGACGCCTGGTATAGGCCTACATTTAAAATATTCCGAAATTATTAAATTGCCACCGGAGTTAAACAAACAAAATCGAAAACTAAATTTTACCAGATTAATAAAAAAATCTATGCTACGGTAAGAAAGGATAAAAATGTCCCAAACTGCGAATTTTGTTGCCAGTAGAACGACCAGATCATGCAATCGAAAACAAAATTATAAGTATTTCCTCAATAAATCGGAAATCTTTCCCAGTCCCAGATTCTTGACTTTTAACATTTTTGCAATGACTGACCTTTATTGAGATGATATATGAAAAAAAAAAAAGTTGCGTCCAGGTTACAACATTCTTTTTCAACCCTAATATAAATGTGGGGGGGGGGGGGGGGGGAATATACAGGGAAAATAGAAACTAGGTATTGTGTATGAAAACAATTAAGTAGAATAAAGCAGTTCGTAAAACAAAAACACACAACTTGCGTGTTACCGGCCGCAAACTACATGTACATGTACATTTTGTACTTATCAAGTTATAGTAAATATAGATATGTATACATCAATCGGTTTATTACTTTGGCATAAAATCAAGACCGAAACATCACACAATAATTGATGTGCAAGATGTAGCATGTAACAAACAAAATGTCACTGAAGCAATAATTACATGTACTTTTGTACAGGGTGGTCCAAAAAAAACTATACCCAACTTTGGAGGCCATTTTCTCCTGGATAATAAAATATTTTAGTAATTTGGTTTGGATATTATTAAAGCATATATCGTTGAGCAATATTGTATTATTTAAAAGTATTATTTATCCATTTTAGTGTAAATAAAAGAAGCTCTCGCAAAAACATTTGTCAAAGGACTATCGCGTCATTACATTATTGTGTCATATCATATTCAAACATGTTGATGCATTGACAGCTCCCGTGGAAAAGCCATTTTTACACATACTCGATAAAAATAGGAATATCTCCAACAATATTAATGTAATATCTTCCCTATTTTCACCAATAATGCTCAACGATATATGCTTTAATAATATGCAAACCAAATTACTAAAATATTTTATCATCTAGGAGAAAATGGCCTCCAAAGTTGGGTATAGTTTTGTTTGGACCACCCTTTATGTTCAACCCACGATAGCAGTTGCCATAGAGAGAGCGAGTACAATGCGACTCTTACAAAAATGAATCACCGTTCGGTTATTATTTTGAATACAACCCGTGCACCTGCCTCTATTTCCGTAATGATCTTGTGGTCATTAATATTCTACATATTTGTGTGCATAATGCACAAAAATGTGTAGAATATATTATTTGTATCGCCACATAAATATTTTAAAAAGACGGGATACTTTTTGTTTATGTTTTCTTATTTTGTTTTCCAACCAACCACACGTAAAATTCCCATACCCGGCGGCTCATTATAGTGCCCAGAAGTTCAATCGTGACCGTTATGCGCGATCCTTGGTACTTGGTGGAATAATCCTATTGCAACCCAATTTTGGGCAACAGTAGGTGACGCCAACAGCCAGATATATAAGGTGCCATTAGTAACGAGAGAAAAAAAAGGGGGGGGGAGGTGACAGAGAGAGAAACAAAAATTACAGGACAATATTGCCATACAGAGGCTGCATTGCTCTGATGGCAGGGGATGGCTGATGTTTAGAAGGTCTATGGATAGAGCTATGTGTAGAACGGCAGATGCGTAGTATATCTGCTCCAAACTGACATAATCCTTGGGGGAAAGACGTGCATTGATAGTTGGTAAGATTGAAGAGGTGTGTTTGAGCGGATGATCGATACGTTGTGCGATATGTGTAGCAGGCAGGAAACACTGTGGGAATATAATTGACTCAGTTGTAAGAGATTTATAGTACAGAGTGCACAGTCTGTTACGAACAAACTACTAGGGGGGATTTTGACCAAACTTGGTTGGTAGATACTTTTACCTTAACGGTCAGGAATGATTCCATTAAGTTTTCAAAATGATCTGGATAAGGAATCTGGATCACTTTGAATGATTGTTGGTGAGCATCGGGAGAAAGAGCGTTTTTTGCGGTTTCTAGTTTTTATATTAAGTGCAACTTTAAAGATATTTTCAAGGTAGTATACACCATTGGTAGTTGCTTGAATTATCATGACGGCAATCGCGAATTTTTCTTTATAAAATATTGTTTTTAAGAATAATTAAAGGATATCTATAGTGCAATCATTTTGCTGGATGCCTAGAATCGTTATTTACTTTAAGATGAGTAAGATATTTCTTAATAATTCGGTACTAAATTTGTTCGATATCTGCAAATGGTGTATTCTACCTTTAACAGTCGCCGCACATTACTGCAGCCCACCGCAATGCTGAAGTAAACACATTAAGCAATTTGAGATGCTTTTGAAAATCAAAAAGTGAATAAATTACATAGAGAATAATTAATTCTGCCTATACAAGTATATATTTCATGCCTATACATTAATGATGTTGCTCAACAAAAACCCGCTACCGTTCTCTAAAATGTGATAATCCATTGACAATGATATAAACTATAATTACGTTTTGGAACTGTAAAACAGTTATTTTCCTTACCAAGAAACGTACCGATAACCCTGTATTTGTACACTTTGTGTACGTACAATTACGTACGTTGCCAGTTATATCACGTTTCCTTTCTTTGTGTTTTCAACATTTTTTCTTTTCTGTCAATCCTGGCGTCCAAACAAACTAGAAATTGTCTGTAAACAAAATCAGTTTTATGTTTTACAACGTATTTTCCTCCAATAAACAAAAACACGATAGGGTGTACAATACGACACGAGATTGCGTAGGCCCAAAAGGCCGACAAGCTGAACAAAAGTCTGTATTGTCTCGCTTTTTGACGCTTGGCTAAGCATAATACTTAGCGATGTTTTGTAATTCTACTTTTGCTATTTGGTAATTTCTATATTGTTCCATAATAATATGAGCGACTGGCTATGCATGTTTGCATTTTGCTGGCACTTGTATGCCGATGCAGGTTTTGTTATTTAGCTGTTTCGGCATTCAACCGAAATTTGTCGCGATGACGTCACCGGGAGTTATGTGGCGTCACATTAAAGGTGTAGTTTTAAAGACAATCTATCTCCGGAAATACAAGTCTGATTGGGATCAAACTTGGTATGCACGTATTCTGGGATGTGTTGTGAGTACAAATTAGGATATATAATTCATTTTAGACAGCCACAACAGCTAGTGTTTTTTAGGTTTATATTATTTTTGTATTTAATTTTATTAAACAAAATACCTGCGAGAGGTCGTTGATATTTTACACCAGTGCAAGATACAAACAACATACCTTTTCATGCTTTTTCAGTAATTGTTTTTTTGGTTTTGTTTAACTACTCATTTCAGAACAAAAATGAAGTACAGTCAACTCTTGATCATCCTTATTTCGAGCGCTGTCGCGCACCGAGCATACGGTAAGTACAACAAATACACTAATTTAACTGTAATTCTAATAACTAACTTGTTAGATATATATGTTTAAGGGCAATACAGGGTGCCAACGCTTCTTTAGGTGATCGTAACTTCCTAAATAAGTGTTGGAATCGAACAATTCAAACGACAAAATAAAGTCAAATTAGTTGGCTATAGTGTAAAGAAAGCCGCGTTTGATTCCGTTCAGTAATCCCCGAGAAATGAGCTATTACGTAAAAGTAGTCAAAGAACACTTCCATCCAAGTTTGCTCATATTGAGTGATTTAGACAGCACAGACAAGAAATTAATCAATACTTCTTTCAAAGTTTACATTCATAACCTTTTTTCTTGTTCTCTTTTTTCCTTTAATCTAAATAATATCCCAGTTGTTAACCAAGTTCAACATAATATTGCACATACAAGTTATCGAGATAATTAAATTAAACAGTGCTGGCTAATTAAAAAGGGAAAGAGTAAGTAACCACCTGCAAAAAGGAAAATCTGTGTAATACACAAGCTTGGATGGAAGTGTTCTTTGACTACTGTTACGTAATCGCTCATTTCTCCGTAATTACTAAACCGAATCAAGCGCGGTTTTGTTTAAATTATAGCCAACTAATGTGACTTTATTTTGTCGTTTGAATTGTTCTATTCTGACACTTAATTAGGAACTTACGATCACCTTAAGGTGTGTTGTAAATAATTTTGAGACACCCTGTACACGGTGGCTCAGAAAGAAAGAAAAAAACGGCCAAGCATTTTTTACCAATAGGCCTACCAATGGATGGAGAATCTTTCTAGAAGAAAAATAATACATTATATATTGTGGAGTAGCTGGCCTACAGGCTACAATTTGACTTTATTTTGTCGTTTTTCTATTCCGACACTTATTTAGGAAGTTACGATCACCTAAAGGTGCGCTGTTTTTTTTTGAGACACCCTGTATACTATTGTCAGCATTTTTATCGTTTGAAGCAACAAAAGTGCTCAAAACATAAATAAACAAATAACTCCCGAATTATTAGGAGATATGCCTATGTTACTTATTTGATAGTAAATAATGATTGTAGACATCCAGCAAAAAGATTGCGCTAGATATCCTGTAACTATTCCGAAAAATTAAATTTTATAAAGAAAAATTCGACGCCGGTTGAAAACGAACGCCTTTTTTTCCTTTCCCCGACATTCACGATTGTAAAACTTCGAACAGGTTAGTTAACGATATTTACTATAAAATACAACCCCCCAAATCCACCTAATCATGATAATTCAAGCAAATACCAATGGTGTATCCTACCTTTAATTTTGAGGCAACTCTGCTTTCAGTTAATCAGCTGGGTGTGAGTCTCAAAAAACTGTTCTGCATCGTTACGTTATTAAACAATCTAGGAATCAACTCTTAGTTTCTCAAGTTGTTTCTAAAGGCTCTCTTCTCTCTAAAGTCAGCCTCTTTAAATTCTTCTGGAGATTTAAATCTCTTGATCGCTAAAATTGAATCGTTTTTTTTATTGGGGGATTTTTCTTTTTTTCTCGTCTGGCGCGACCTTAAACAAGTCGAGCCTTTTGGAGATTTCCTTTCTCCCCCGATTGTGTCCAGGATTGGCCTACTTCTACTTAGCGGATAGATTGGTATCGGCGGCGAGAGAGTTCCTCTTAGGGCACTTTCTTGCGAGAGTGTAACGTTTATTGGTTGGCTGATTATCCTAATGTGTTCTTGATTCCAAACCAAGAGACTGTCAACCTTGCCTTACGCGAATGCAAAGACTAGGGTGGTACAGATTTGCAACTTTCCGTTGTTTTAGGTGCATTGTTTGATAATAACTTATTTACAGATGGTAAATGTAGAGGAGAATATCCATTGGCGAAACAAGTTCCAGTATATCAGCTTGTAGTGGCGGCACGAGACTCTCAAAGTGGAGTGGGGGGGGGGGGGGGGGGGGGGGAGGAATTCGGGGGCAAGTAAATTATTATTTTGTTTGGGGGGGGGGGGGGGACACTGCAAGCGAGGAGAGCAAAGGCCTTACGTCGTGGGGTCCAGGGCCCGCTTGAGGGTCCGGGGCCCGCTTGAGGGCCCCGACAGTATATGAACAACTTGCGCGCATCTGCTCACTTAGTCCCTACTCTCAGCACAGGAAAATGACAAGAAAACAGAGCCCTCATTGCAAACTTAGTAAAAAGAAAGTACGTCAATGTTTCTCACCAACTCGCTACACATTTCAAAGTAAAGAGTATTACATGTAGTTTGTTTATTTTTAACAAATATAATTATGACGCAGTAGCGCATGTCTACTGCGCCGGTCTATATTAACAACTGCGCAGGTCTACTGCGCAGGTCTACTGCGCAGGTCTACTGCGCAGGTCTACTGCGCAGGTCTACTGCGCAGGTCTACTGCGCAGGTCTACTGCGCAGGTCTACTGCGCAGGTCTACTGCGCAGGTCTACTGCGCAGGTCTACTGCGCAGGTCTACTGCGCAGGTCTACTGCGCAGGTCTACTGCGCAGGTCTACTGCGCAGGTCTACTGCGCAGGTCTACTGCGCAGGTCTACTGCGCAGTGTTATTTTTTTTCGGTCAGGGGTGCGTTCCACTCCAGCGAACGTTGCCAACGTTGGCCAACGTTAGCGTTGTTCGCGTGAGTGGAACGCAATGTGCGCCAATTATGTTAGCGAACGTTAGCGAAAACGGCGAACGACATTCCGAGCTGTTCGCTGTTGGCCAGTGACGTATTTTAAAGATGGCGAAGAGGTTAGCAGACGGCAGTGTTCTTTTCACGGTTATGATTTACGTTTCATACTTTTCGTTATAAATGGTGGATTGTTTTGAGCAGTTACAGGGATCTTTTAAAGAAAAATAATGAGTTGGACAAAAAGCAGCCAAGCAAACGATGTTACTGTCAATGGGCGCCGCCATTTTGAAAACGTAGTTTTTAAAATATCGTTCCACTTCAACTAACGCCAACTCAAAACGTAGGCGAACGTTCGCACAAACAGTTCGCGTAAGTGGAACGCACCCCAGGCGTTATGCATAATGTGCAATTCACATGGAAAATTAGTGGAATAACTATCATTTGCCTATCGAGCAATTAAACCCACGGCACCATAAATTGAGGGTGTCGGGTTGTATACCTCAAATTAGTACATAAAATTAAGTGCGCACAATTAAATGAAAAATGTATCAAACTGCATGTATACACAAATATAGTCCGAATAACTAGGACCAAAATATCGCGTTTTTTAACATCTGGACATGATCTTGCGCGTCCGGCCCATGCGATGCGTGTTGGTCGCGCGTGGTACATGTACCGACACGCATCGCAATCGCATACCGACACGGTAGCAAAGTCCGAGGCAGCTTGCGGAATTAAGCTGGAAATTTCACTTCTTATCCCAATCGTAAGTAAACTTTAGTACCACAATCTTAATCGTCGATGTCTACTTGTATCTCAGATGGCTTATCGAGTACTTTTGTGGCCGTTTAGGGGGTGAAATCTGAAGTTTCTTTGGGCAAACATTTGGGAAAAGTGACATTTTGATTTAAATGTAGAAAAACCAATGGCGCCCTCTAGGACCCTACTATCGCAAGATCATGTCCAGGGGTGCGTTCCACTTAATACGCGAACTGTTTGCGCGAACGTTCGCCTACGTTTTGAGTTTGCGCTAGTTGAAGTGGAACGATATTTTAAAAACTACGTTTTCAAAATGGCGGCGCCCAGTGAAAGTGACATCGTTTGGTTCGCTGCTTTTTGTCCAACTCATAATTTTTCTTTAAAAGATCCCTGTGAATGCTCAAAACAACCCACCGTTTGTAACGAAAAGTAGGAAACGTAAATCAAAACCGTGAAAAGAAAACCGTCGGCTGCTAACTTCTCCGCCATCTTTAAAATACGTCACTGGCCAACAGCGAACAGCTCGAAATGTCGTTCGCCGTTTTCGCTAACGTTCGCCAACATAATTGGCGCACATTGCGTTCCACTTACGCAAACAACGCTAACGTTGGCCAACGTTGGCAACGTTCGCTTGAGCGGAACGCACCCCTGATGTTAAAAAAACGATATTTGGGTCGGTCCTTCCTTTACTCGGACTACCAAGTTGGAGTGCACATAAAAATACACTCAGTTGGAATACTCATATTCAAGAGACAATCAAGCTTAAGAAAGCCCAAAGAGTGCAGAATGTTATCTGCAGGAATTTGTATAGCTGTAATAGTTTGTACTAGTGAAGTGAAAACAACTGCCTACAGACGTTTTCCTAAGGTAGTTCCGGATCGCAAAAACAATTCAGGCTGTTTTCGGCAAGTCTAATCCTCGAAATTCAAACGAAATAGGTTTAGTAGTTTATCTTAAGTATTGAAGAAACTACAGTTTTTGTTTCGATAGTTATGCTCCTCTCAATTTGAAAATACGACGTCAATATACCGACATCACTTTTCCTAGTTGCGGATCGGTTAAACCAATTCCGGATCGGGTGAAAAACTGCTTCGTACATGAAAAATAATCACGCTAGAACCAACCCGAATCAAGCCTACATTTCTGATAAAGTATTCATTAGTTTATATACAGTTTAGAATACATTTCAAGTACTTCCACTTCCAATAAAGTTCAAAAAGAAGACTTGCAAGGAAATGTTTTGAAAGGTTTTGTCCGTGTAGCGTGCGCGACCAGTACGTGTGTGGCGCGGCAACGAGCCGATAAACGTTGACCGATCACATCGCAGAACACGTCATATGAAAACGCTTGCGCGCGTGTAGTTGATGCATGTATTTTACGCGCGATCCGAAACTAGGAAAAGATATACGTTCAGTCTTTGGCAGATTTTTTAATACTGGAGACTTTTAGACTTATTTTTACTCAACAAATAATCGCTGCATGAGTTTTATACAACTGTAGACTACAAAAAGGCATAAATGAAATCAAACGTTTTGAGTGACATGTCACAGAATATTTGTTCGTGGTTTTGCGGCTCCCGTGATTTCTACAAACTGTCCAAACATGTCAAAGTACGAGTCGAAAATCTAGCCAAAAATCCTTTTCTGGATATTTTATTAAAAAGATGTATCAAGAAGCTTGTATGTTTCTTTTCAAAATGCACTTCATCTAAAAATATAGTATTGGAGACCAAGCCGGAAGAGGTAGGTTTTTATTTAAAGCGATCCGGAACTAGGAAAAATCTGGAACTAGGAAAACAACTGTATGCCGCTTCTGCACAGGACCCCTCGGCAAAGCAGAACATCAATTCACTGGAAAGAGTTCAATGTCAAGCAGCTAGATTGTGCACAGGAAACTATTGAAGGGGAGACAGGAATTGTTACTAAACTTTTGAAAGATTTGGGATGGGACACATTGCAGAACAGAAGAAAACAACAGAAATTAGGCCAAATAAAAAAACATGTTTAATGACAGCGTCATGCATTTATTTTTAAAGGAAGGAGGAGGCCCCTTTTTTTTTTTTTTTTAAATGGCCGCCCGACACATCTTAATTAGAGTCATGCAGTCAACATGTCACACCCTATCTTCCAATTTAAAATTAAAACTTGGTTCACCCACGATTAGAAATTAAAATTCATGTGGGTCGATCATGTATGCACCGTACACGACTACACGTCACACCCTAGCCTTCCTATTAGAACAAATATATTTCCAGAGCATGTACACAGTGATGCTAAAGTCTAAAATACGATCTTAAAAGTTTATTATTATTTTTTTTGCCAAAATGGTCAAATTTAGCATTTTTTTCAAAAAGAAAAAAAAAGAAAAAAGGAGGCGGCCCCCAAAAAGGAAGCGGGCGGTGACGCTAAACATGTTTGTTTTGGTTTTTTTGGCCTTATGTATGCTGTACAAGATGGGTTGTTCAACATTGCACTATACACAACTATGTTCAGCCTAAAAGATACAAAAGGGAAACAACCAGAAATTCATTCAAGTCCGTTACAAAGCCAGGGCCTTCCAAGATTAATTCTTCGTGTCAACTGTTAAGAACTGGAACTCACTCTCCTCAGTTGCTGTGAACAGCGCAACTTTAGCTGAATTCAAGGGAATTCAATGTCAGTAATTTTTAATAGTACACATTTCTTGAAGCTAGTCTATTTCCACACGCAGTGCGCAAGTTAAGCCGTGTTTGCACTGGATAAACATTTTGGGTAACTTTACCATGACGCCGGGTAACATTCCGATGGGTTAATCTTCCCACCGCCGCACTTGGATTTAATTTACGCGGGTAGAATTGCCGAGACCATGGGTAAACTAACCGAGCTGGCTCCAAAACAATAAAGAGGGCGCCCTGCGTGACCTATGACCGCGACTTGACGACCGGATCGTCTGTTCCCGACGCTAGCTCTCAACATTATTTTCTTACATAATGGGTGATGGAAGATTTAACCGAGACGTCGCCGCCGCACTGGATTTTCTGGCTCGGTTAAATCTTCCTGGTCAATCTTCCTGGGCAATCTTCCTCGGTTAAACTACCCACGCGGCGTGGGTAAGTTGCCTGTAATGAAAGTTACCCAGGCTGTTCGTCTGGACTTGAAATGGGTAAGTTACCCATTGGCTCGGTTAGTTTGCCCAAATTAAGTCCAGTGCGAACAGGGCTTAATTGTTGAGGTATCCACTAGGATATTTTGCTGACTTAAACCAATGGAGATGAGTGAGATGTAGTATTTTGCTGTGTGTCTTTCTAAAACTAATACCTAGCTATAATATTCCATCTTGATTACAGCCAGTTGTATATCTGATCCCTGCCAAAATGGAGGCACATGCGCCATTACCGGTGAAGGCTCCTATCTCTGCAATTGCCCCACAAGATATACCGGCCAAAACTGCGAAACGACTAGTGATGGTAAGTATACATCAAGAGAGAAGACACTTTCTGAAAATTGTGCATTCAAAAGCAGTAAAGTCGCTCTTCAGACCAAATTTGGTATTTAATTCCTTTTTGATCTATGAAGGACTCGTGGTGCAGCTTCACTTTGGACAAATCATTCTGCTGGGTGTCCCAAAACTACCTATACCGGTCCCAATGGATGGAGAATCTCAGAAGAAAAATATTACCAAGATTTCTTTATTTGGCCTAGTAATTTTATTAATTAGCTCCAGAATCTGTTTTGTAAAGCACAGTTGGGGGTTCTTTCACACCAAGAAATAAGCGCGCCGGCGAACTTAACATGACTCTGTTTAGTGATATATTGGTGCGAAAGGGCAACTGACTTCATTTCACAAAATAGGGTCTGTTGTTTTACATAAATTTGGTTAAGAGATGACATCAGAGGTCACATAATTCAAAGGCGATCTGACCTGCAACGTCACTCTTTAAGCAAATTTTATGTAAAACACTGTGTGCACATACTGCAGGGCACATTTGAAGATGTAAACACGTGATGTCAGAGGGCACATCCTCTATAAGGCCACAAACTCATTCACCCCTCGTATAATTACCTTGTACTAGATGTTAATACTGTTTAAAGAGATTGTATACGTTTGGTAAAATTACTCCTAAATTAATGGCAATAAAAACTTACTTGGTAAGAAGTACAGCTGCTTTGGATAGTATAATGCATTTTTAGAAACTTTTCATTTCGAAGTACTGCGGTTATGGAAAAAGATATCACTTTTTATCCCCAAAAATTTGAATCTAAGAAGCGTTACTGCAGTGACGTTTCTCAGATTGTGTATTCCAATGCAGATTATTCTTCCTACGTGGACATAACCGCTCCCGATTTTCGGCAATATCTCAAAATCACTACCACCTTTTGAATTGAATTTGTACACGTTAGTTTTATGGTATATATCTATAACTATATAAGATTGAAACAAACAGTGGGTTCCAATTACCAAACGTATACGATCCCTTTAACTGAAATATTTATAATCTTATATATTTTGTTTTTCTTTTTTATTAAAAGCTGATTACAACGCAACTCCTTGCACAACTAGCATATGCAAAAATGAAGGAATCTGCTATACTGGTCGCAATGGGACTTACTTTTGCAAGTGTACCAGTGGTTTCCAGGGGACCAACTGCGAAATACAAGTAGACACACAAATCAGCAATGCTACAGGTTGGTGTTAAAATCGGAACACTTATAAATCACAGCGCAATTTTCACCCTTAAAAAGGCTGTGCATTTTTGAATACTTTAGTCTTCGATTATTCCAACATGGACTTGATTGACAGTTTCAACTATTCAATTTGGAAAAGCATGATCAAGCTAAATATGTTTTTTTTTTTATTCTATAGATTCTCAGCTTTAAAATGATGTATCATTTACTTATGTACATGTACCCCCACCCTATCTCTCCTGGGAAAAGGATTAAGTGATAAAACCCTGACAACCTAATTATGAAATAAACTGCTTTGAATTTCAGAAAAGCGTATTATTTCTACACACAACTGTTTCGCAAAATCGGAAACAAATAACACTTCAAGGTAACGGATTAGGTTTAAATTTGATGAGATTGTAGATTAATAGTTTGTGATTCAGGAAAACCCAAAACCTAAATATGATAAAATTCACCCCAAATGACTTCACAAGTACATTTGTAATAAAACATAATTGTGTGACTTTGTCAAGGTTTTGTTGGAACAGGTCACATAATAACACTGCAGTTTTTGAAGTCATGCCAGGGTTTTCAGAAAAAAATGTCAAATTTAACTCGTTAAAATAAAACGAAGAATAGGTAGCAGTGGCTAATATGTTACTGATTGTTTTGAAAAAATTAGAGCAATTTTTTGTTTCATAGATCAATCCATGCTATTGGCTTTTAACAAAAGTATGCATTTCAACAAACAATAAATAAAACCATGTTTACTGCTTAAAACTTTAAACATTTAAAATGACAAAAAAAAAATTGTTTCACAAAGTTTCTGTCACCTTAATTTTTACCCTTTCTGTTTTTGTTCCTACCCCGCCTTTGATCCTACCCACACTGACCTCACCCTTTAATCCCTCAGCCTAATCCTCCTTTTGTTGTTTGTTCCATTGAACTCTGTTCTTTGTTTCTTTTGTGTTTTTTCAGCGCCCATGATGTGCATCATGCTGTACATTGCCCTATATATGTTTGTTTCTTGTACACAGTCATTTAGTCTCTGAAGAAGATCTTGTTAAGATCGAAATATTAGGCCCTCTTAACTTATTTGATTTGTATATTTCAGGTCATTCCAGCCAGTAAGCAGTTTGCAGCAGTATTAATCTTATTCACCTTAAATTTGAGTTAACTTTGGGTTAACTTAAATATTGTTTTATACTCTTGCTTTTGCTGCAAGTTTCGAAAATGGATGGGTTAGAGGATTCATATTTTATAGCAAATATTGAAAAACCTAAAAAAAAGTACTGTTCTTGCAGTCTAGTCCCTTGACTTCCTTCAGACTAATATAATAAATTGGGGGCTGTGTTTGAAAATAGTCTTGTATTTTACCAGACTAGCAAAATCGTTTAAAATTGATACAAAAGTGCACTTTTCTTGAAAACCGCATCACACCAGGGGCCAATTTCATAGAGCTGCTAAGCACGAAAATTTGCCCTCGGCAAAAACAAGGTTACAGACCAAATTTTTACAGGATCTTTATTGTTTTCAATTCGAGCGATTCACAATACCTAGAAGCTGCCGTTGGAGGCGCAAATCCTGCTATACCCGCAGTGCATCTTGGGAAAAAGTCGGCATCAGTTTGAAAAACTGTATTCATTTTGCATGAACTCATCAGTTTTTACGTCTTTTTGGACGCGCACGATTAAAGCTCCAATTTTATTCTGCAAATAACAATGTTTTAATCAACGACGCTTCCGGATACATTTATGTTTGTGTTGTACCTCGCGTGAACAATGAAGAATAGATATTTCACTACAGTATGATATACGGAAGAAGTCGACCGTAAAGTTTAAAAGTGGCTCTTTTGAGTCAAACGCTTGGTGGCGCACTGCATTGTGAATCGCCCGAATTGATAATCAGCTAGTTTTTGGCTTAGCATGAAAAACCCGTAGAATTGAGGCTGGTAACCTGTTTTTAATGAGCAAGTCTTTTTTGTGCTAAGCAAATTGTTGTGCTTAGCAGCTCTATGAAATTGGCCCCAGGTGCCTTGATTTCACAGGATGCTTGAGACTGTTTGTAACTAACAGTAAAGTATAAAGGTATTTCATAATAATTCAGTAGTTTTTTATGTTTGCAAATGGTGTATATCACCTTTAACCAGCCGGTACATAAGGCTGACAAAACCATCAAGTTAATTTTTTCCTAATAATAATATTTGTCCCTATAAATAAAAATAAGAAATTCAACACCAAATGTGTGCACATGATTGTGTCTTCATACACATTTTGTGCCATGGTATAGTAGGGTCATCCTGTACAAATTTGAGGTCAATTATTATTATTATTATTATTTTTTAAATAAGACCCGGTGGGTATTAACCGCTGTACATTGAACACCTGTGCTAACGGGGCCATCTGCTACGTGGGCATAACCTCCAACTCTATCTACTGCCTGTGTCCCAGTGGCTATACTGGTACACGATGTGACAGACGGGCTGCAACAGTACCACCATTGGCTCTCCGTAAGTTGGTTGCCTTCGCTTAAACCTATTATACTACCTGGAAAGTTTTCAGACTGTGAACTTTTGTCTTGGTCATGTTTTGGCGCTGCTGAACCAAGAGCTGTTTCTAACGTCATAACTTAGACCGAAAACAAATATTGCTCAATGCGCAAAAATGCGCGACCTGGAATTGTTCGTTGTTTACGTAGACCTAACGTTACAACCAACTTGAGTAGACGACACACTTGGCAGACCACATCATAGTTCTCTTTTCTGATTCAGCGAGTTTGAGTTGTGATGCACAGACTTGTTTTCACTATTTGCTCTGCACGATTGTATTTTCAATTGCATCTTATTAAAATACCAAGTCAACCACTAAAAACTGAAGAAAAAAGTAACTTTCGGAAAGTTTTGCAACATATTTACCTTTCAGCCATCTTTAATTTCAAGTGGCAACCAACCACGACTGTTCACTTGAATTTTGCTCGGAACAGTCACGTAAACACGGCACAACCGGGCACGCCAAAACACTCCACTAATGATCGTCGACCGAAACAGTTATTGGTTGTGCTCACCAAAACAGGGGCCTGTATAAGTTCTTGTCCAGCTTTTCAATACATGTAGTTTACGTGAAATTATTAATTTATATACATGTACCATACTTTTTTGATGGAATACAAATATGGTTGGCCGGTTTATGTAGTAACCAACGGATAATGTATCACCAACCGACTACTACCCGCCATCTGCGGCGCATCAGAGAAGATGATTTCCTGGCTATTGGCTACAAGAAACTTTATTGAGCCGTATTCGCACTGGACTTTTTTTTGGGAAGGTTTTACTGAGACGATGGTAAAATCAAAAATGGTCAAATGTTACCACTGTTCGCACTTGGACTTTCGACACAGGAACATTTTACCGATACCTCGGAAGAAGTAGCCGAGTTATTATAATGACTCATGAAGGCGAATGTGATCACAATGCGATGTGCATGCATCAGCGCGCACACGTAAACAATGCAAAGAGCGCATGCGCGGTGTCTTGTGTAGCATAAAATCGCAGTAGGGGGCGGATGTACGTTTTTCTTAGACGCTTTTACCGACTCGCACTGTTCGCACTGTTCGCACTGGACTTATCGTCTAGGGAAAATTTACCTGGGAAGTTTTCCCGGGCAGCAGTTGGCCGGTAAAAGTAACCACTGGACCCGGGAAAAGTAACCGAGAGGAAAACGTCCTAGGTTGTTCGACTTAAAATGGGAAAAGTACCCATTGTCTCGGTAAGTTTTATCAGAAAAAGTCCAGTGCGAACAGGGCTTTACAAACACAAACAATGGGTTGATACTATCGTGTTTCGTCACTTTCGCGCTTCTGGAGACGCATGACAGATAGTCTAAATAAAAATAAAAAATAAAATATAAACCGCAGGATGTAGTTTTGGAATCGTCAGTAAATGCACTCGGAACTTTGTAAATCTTCTGTTAGTGATGTTTGAATGCATGTACTTGTGTTTTTTTACATTTTTTTTTGTCTCGGACGTTGCGTCAAAATTTTTTAATTGGGTTACGGGTACCCGACCCGATAAAATGGCACCGGTTCTTGGCCTCCGCGGGCGGGTACCCGCGACAGCCTTACAACCGATAATGTCACATAAATTGATCGAAACTGTACCACTAAAGCCGATACTGTAACACTATTAAACAAAACCTTGACTGATACTATCGACTCTTCTCTAATAGTCAATCGTTATTACATTATCAGTCCTAACCAATAATGTAACAGAAATTGACCGAGAGTGTAGTAAAAGTTACTACCCTATTAGTAATTTATTTTCACATTATCGGTTAATGATACAGTATCGGTCAGTTTGTGTGACATTATTAGTTGATACAGTATCCGTTGGTGATTACATTATCAGTTGTAACAATACTAAACAGCTTATGGGCCTGGGGGGTCCGCTCGTAAGTCCGACGCCTCATAGGTCCGACGCCTCATTAGTCCGACAAAATACCAAATAAGGCCCATAAGTCCGACGCCTCATTGGTCCGACACCCCATAGGTCCGACGCTCCATAGGTCCGACGCCTCGTAGGTCCGAAGCCTCATAGGTCCGACAATTAATTTTACTTGTATTTCTGTCCATAACTCCGACGCCTCATAAGTCCGACACATCATAAGTCCGACGCCTCGTAAGTCCGACAGTCATGAATACAAGCATTGCGATCGAAAAATATGAAAAGTTCCAAATACTTGATCTCCAGAAATATTTCTACAATCTATCTCACATATAGGCCGCGAAGACCGCTTTATACACCGAATCATTGGTGAAATCGAAATATAACAATTAACGAGCTCGCGTGCAGGGGTTTACAGGGTTATGGTGGTCTGCACCCATAGACATCTAAATAATTATTTAGATGTCTATTATTTATATGTCTATGTCTGCACCCCTAATTCGTGCTTTGCACAGTGCGCCCTCTCACGTTTTTGCCTTGTCGGACAAATGAACCTTCTCTTATAATAGTCTATAGCTCCGACGCCTCAACAGTCCGACGCCTCATTTTTCCGACGTCGGACTTATGAGGCGTCGGACTGTTGGGGCGTCGGACCCATGAGCCCGAGTTTATGAGGCCAGTGCCTCACAAGTCCGACGACTCATAATTCCGAAATTCGGACTTATGGGGCGTCGGACTTATGAGGCGTCGGACTTACGATACGGCCCCGGGCCTGGATGCGTGTGTTAATCCCCTTGTTCAGGATACCTAGCGCAATCATTGTGCTGGATGCCCAAAATCATTATTTACTTTCTAATATAGGTAACATATATGTTTCTTAATAACTCAGTAGTTAAATGTGTTGATCACTGCAATGGTGTATACGACCTTTAACCACAGTTTGCGCCGGGATTATTTTAACATTGATCACCGATCCCACGCGCGAATTATTTTTAACGAAACTCAATCCGAGGCGTGTTCCGGCCGATAGTACTGGGAAGCACACCCACGCATTTTCGGCCTTGCTCGCTGCTGACAGATATTTCCGGCCTTGCTCGTGGCGTGTTAATGCGTCATCCATTTTGAATCTGGGGAAAACTTTGCGTTTATATACGTCATCCGGCGCGAACTGGTAGTGACCGCTAATCATGTCAGCGGAATTAATTTGTAATTGTCTTTACCAGTGCAACTGAAATTCTCTTATTATTACAGGTTATTGTGCTCCAGACCCTTGTGAAAACAATGGGACATGTTTCACGGGACGGTCCGGCTATATCTGTGTTTGTTTAGTCGGCTTTATTGGACTGCGCTGTGAGACAAAACGTAAGTGGTGATAAAAACAAACCAACAAAACAATTATATACAAAATAACAGAAATAATGGGGTTCCCTTTAAACACTATTTTAACATTGACCGGGCCGCATTGTTTTTCAAGAATCTTGATCCGAGAGGCTGGCATCTGTGGGTAGCACATCCTGATACTTCCGGCTTCACTCGCTGCGAGCTGGTCACTGACAGATATTTCCGGCCGTGCTTGTTACCTGTTTATCAGTCATTCGTTTTTGAATTCAGGAAAAACGTTGCATGTATACACTGCATTCGACATGAACTGGTAAAAAAACAATTGGTTTTGAAGGAAATCATGTGTACATGCATAAATAGTACAAAATAGAAAATGTTAACCAGTTCGCGCTGGAGGACGTATATACACGCAAAGTTTTAACCAGATTCAAAACGGATGACGCATAAACACAGCACGAGCAAGACCGGAAATGTCTGTCAGCAGCGAGCAAGGCTGGAAATGCGTGGGTGTGCTTCCCGATACCATCGGCCTGAACCCGCCTCTGATCTAGTTTTGTTAAAAATAATTCGCGCCTCGGCTCGGTGATGTTAAACAATTAACTGGTTAAACAATTTATATTCTATTCATAAATACCTACAGTTTACCTGTTTACCTGTTTCTATTGGCCGAGAGCCCGCCATGTGGGCATTATTAAATGGACTATAAAGACCGGTTCGGTCCGGTATACGTAATATGTCTCTGAGTCACATCTTTGGAAATAACCTTCTTTTATTGTTTTCTTCAAAAAGTAAGAGTAAAAACTACTCTAAAAGAGAGAAACTCACAATTTTTCGAGAAGCCATATTAAAGGGATCGCTCATTTTATTTTATTAACACCTCAATTACCCACAGATTCTTTGTCTTGATTGGCCGAGAGATAGTCACATGGTATTTTCTATTTTTACACACTTTCTGAAGCAACCAAAGTACTATACCATTAGCAACCAAAGTACTATACCCATATGGCGCGCTATTTGCGTGTTGAGCGTTGTGCGTAGCGCGTATTGTGCCAAAGAGCAGCGCTACAAAGCTGGATTCAAACATTTCGTGAAAAGGTTGTTTAGAAATAAGCAAAGACAATTTCAACCATTTTTTTTTACATTGAAATCAAAGTTCATTTTAACTGTCTTTAGATTTAGATAATTTTAAAATATTAAAACCAAGCAGAATCTTTGGGTGAGGTGTTTTAAAACAAATATTGAATGCTTTATCTCGTGGTGTAGTAAAACTAGCCTCCCTTGGTGAATATAGTCTACCTTAAAGCTAGGATACACCATTTGCAGATATCCAAATTTTGTACTACCGAATGATTAAGAAATATCTTACTTTTTTTTAAAGTATAAATAATGATTCTATAAGCATCCAACAAAATGATTGCGCTAGATATGCTGTAATTCTTACCAAAAATTGAATTTTATTTAAAACAAATTACGATTGCCAGACCTAACTGAGGGTTAAAGTATACATATTAACCCTAACTCCCTACACAACAAAGGAAGTTGGAGGATTTTGGAGGAATTGTATTGTTCAATAACAATGGTGAGGGAGTTAGGGTTAAAGAATTTAAAAAAACACGAAAAACAAAAATTGATGTCCGCCAGATTTTTCACCCCATTTCAACTTTGACGAGCTGTATCTCGAAATAGCCTGTGCGACTTATGTCGGGTTTCGTAGGAGCGGGTCACATTTACTACATGTATTAAATAAAACTCTCTGAATCCACCCATTCCTGATAATTCAAGCAATAACCAATGTTGTATCCTACCTTTCAATCCACCCATTTCTGATAATTCAAGCAATTACCAATGGTGTATCCTACCTTCAAATCCACCCATTCCAGATAATTCAAGCAATAACCAGTGGTGTATCCTACCTTTCAATCCACCCATTCCTGATAATTCAAGCAATTACCAATGGTGTATCCTACCTTTCAATCCACCCATTCCTGATAATTCAAGCAATTACCAATGGTGTATCCTACCTTTCAATCCACCCATTCATCCAGTTCAAAACTCTTCTATATGTTTTCAAATGTTTGAAGGACATTGCCCCACCTTATCTCTCTGATATGTTTCATCTTCACCAAAGCAATCGTCAAGGACTCCGTTCTTCTTCCGATAGAACTCGGCTTAACACTCACAACTCAAGTTTATCTTATGGCAAACACGCCTTCTCACACTCTGCTGCTGAACTTTGGAACAGTCTCCCAATTAGTGTCCGTGACTCTACTTGTGTTGTTACATTTAAGAGTAAACTTAAAACTTATCTTTTTCCTAAATAGTAGATTTAAGTTTTGTTCTAGTTTGTTTTAATTTATCCTTTCTTTTGTTATGCGTTTGATCATGTTTTGGAAAAGCGCAGTATAAATGCCTGTTATTATTATTATTATTATGATAATTCAAGCAATTACCAATGGTGTATCCTACCTTTCAATTCACCCATTTCTGATAATTCAAGCAATTACCAATGGTGTATCCTACCTTTCAATTCACCCATTCATGATAATTCAAGCAATTACCAATGGTGTATCCTACCTTTCAATCCACCCATTCCTGATAATTCAAGCAATTACCAATGGTGTATCCCACCTTTCAATCTACCCATTCATGATAATTCAAGCAATTACCAATGGTGTATCCCACCTTTCAATCCACCCATTCCTGATAATTCAAGCAATTACCAATGGTGTATCCTACCTTTCAATCCACCCATTCCTGATAATTCAAGCAATTACCAATGGTGTATCCTACCTTTCAATCCACCCATTCCTGATAATTCAAGCAATTACCAATGGTGTATCCCACCTTTCAATCTACCCATTCCTGATAATTCAAGCAATTACCAATGGTGTATCCTACCTGTCAATCCACCCATTCCTGATAATTCAAGCAATTACCAATGGTGTATCCTACCTTTCAATCTACCCATTCATGATAATTCAAGCAATTACCATTGGTGTATCCTACCTTTAAAATGAAAACAAAATGTCTAGAAAGTGCCTCATAAAAGCTTGTCCCCTCTGATGTCCGCACGTGACGCAAGAACAAAAACTGAAATTCAGTTTCCTTCTTTTTTTCTTTCCATATCGTTTAGTTTTGTGCAATTCCAACCCTTGTCAAAATGGCGGTACGTGTTTCACAGGCGAATCAAGCTACAGGTGTGTCTGCCCAAGTAGCTTCACTGGGCAAGACTGTGAGACACCAGGTATGTAAAATAATTATTACCAATGTGATGAAATATACAAATGTAACATGTAATAATGTGTGGTATAATGAAGTCGACAAGGCAAAACCGACCCAAACAAATATACACCGAATCTGAACAGAAAATTGCTTGTTATTGTGATAGCCCTATATCCAAATATCTTTCTAAGGATATATTACGATTGTGTGCCAAATTCCATACTTTTATCATTTGATTGAACAATTTTGTTCACCGTTCTGCCTGACTATGAGTGAGTACTTGTTTGCAGAGCCCATAAGGGACAATAAAACATGTCGTTATGCATTTTATGCCGTTAAGTGCTCATAGATCCGACGCCCCATAGATCCGACGCCTCGTAGGTCCGACGCCTCGTAGGTCCGACGCCTCGTAGGTCCCAGACGCCTCGTAGGTCCGACGCCTCGTATGTCCGACGCCTCGTATGTCCGACGCCTCGTACATCCGACTCCGTAGATCCGACGCCTCGTAGATCCGACGCCTCGTAGATCCGACGCCTCGTAGGTCCGACGCCTCGTAGATCCGACGCCTCGTAGATCCGACGCCTCGTAGATCCGACGCCTCGTAGGCCCGACGCCTCGTAGATCCGACGCCTCGTAGATCCGACGCCTCGTAGATCCGACGCCTCGTAGATCCGACGCCTCGTAGATCCGACGCCTCGTAGATCCGACGCCTCGTAGGTCCGACGCCTCGTAGGTCCGACGCCTCGTAGGTCCGACGCCTCGTAGGTCCGACGCCTCGTAGGTCCGACGCCTCGTAGGTCCGACGCCTCGTAGGTCCGACGCCTCGTCGGTCCGACGCCTCGTAGGTCCGACGCCATGTAGGTCACGACGCCTCGTAGGTCCGACGCCTCGTAGGTCCGACGCCTCGTAGGTCCGACGCCTCGTAGGTCCGACGTCTCGTAGGTCTGACGCCTCGTAGATCCGACGCCTCGTAGATCCGACGCCTCGTAGATCCGACGCCTCGTAGGCCCGACGCCTCATAGATCCGACGCCTCGTAGATCCGACGCCTCGTAGATCCGACGCCTCGTAGATCCGACGCCTCGTAGATCCGACGCCTCGTAGATCCGACGCCTCGTAGATCCGACGCCTCGTAGGTCCGACGCCTCGTAGGTCCGACGCCTCGTAGGTCCGACGCCTCGTAGGTCCGACGCCTCGTAGGTCCGACGCCTCGTAGGTCCGACGCCTCGTAGGTCCGACGCCTCGTAGGTCCGACGCCTCGTAGGTCCGACGCCTCGTAGGTCCGACGCCTCGTAGGTCCGACGCCTCGTAGGTCCGACGCCTCGTAGGTCCGACGCCTCGTAGGTCCGACGCCTCGTAGGTCCGACGTCTCGTAGGTCCGACGCCTCGTAGGTCCGACGCCTCGTAGGTCCGACGCCTCGTAGGTCCGACGCCTCGTAGGTCCGACGCCTCGTAGGTCCGACGCCTCGTAGGTCCGACGCCTCGTAGATCCGACGCCTCATAGGTCCGATTTCTCATAGGTCCGATTTCTCATAGTCCAACAATTAAATTTACTTATTTGCCCGATGTCGGATTACCAATGGTGTATCCTACCTTTAACTTATTTTACTTTTTGTTCAGTTGTTTGTTCCTCGGATCAACCTTGCTTGAATGGGGGATCATGTGATGTGAAGCAGATAGACCGGGGAGCTAATGCCACCCTCTGCACCTGCCCCAGGGCCTACCAAGGGCCCCACTGTCAAACTTTAGGTACGTTACTCTGGAATTTTTCTTGTGAAATCCAATTTTTTTCTTTTCGATTTGTGTAAAAAAATAGGATAACCGGTTTTTTTAATCTCTAATTTCCCTATAACCAGTAATAGGAGTAACAAACCCCCCCCCCCCCCCTCCTCCCCCAACCACCCCCTCCTCCCCCAACCACCCCCTCCTTCCCCAACCACCCCCTCCTTCCCCAACCACCCATCATTTCGCTACACTACTGTTAAAAGCTCTTTCTATAATCCTGAATCTTTTGCTGCGTTCCAATCGCGTCGTGTTTATCGTGTTCACGAGTTCACAAGTCATATAATGGCATTCTAATCGCCTGGTAACTCGTGTTCACCAGTGGTGAACTCGAGGTGGATTTTTGTTCTCCATGTCCACGACTTGATGAACAAATGAAATACCCGCGCATGCGTGTTCATTCATGTACGAGTTCTTGCACGATAAAGAATGTCCTTACCGCACGACTAACTCGACTGTGCGCGTGCGTCTTGGTGAGTAGCGTTTGGAATGCAACCCACTCGTGAATGTGGAGAAATTCATGATGAACACGATAAACATGATAAACATCCGACGCCTCGTAGATCCGACGCCTCGTAGATCCGACGCCTCGTAGATCCGACGCCTCGTAGGTCCGACGCCTCGTAGGTCCGACGCCTCGTAGGTCCGACGCCTCGTAGGTCCGACGCCTCGTAGGTCCGACGCCTCGTAGGTCCGACGCCTCGTAGGTCCGACGCCATGTAGGTCCGACGCCTCGTAGGTCCGACGCCTCGTAGGTCTGACGCCTCGTAGGTCCGACGTCTCGTAGGTCCGACGTCTCGTAGGTCCGACGCCTCGTAGGTCCGACGCCTCGTAGGTCCGACGCCTCGTAGGTCCGACGCCTCGTAGAACCGACGCCTCATAGGTCCGATTTCTCATAGGTCCGATTTCTCATAGGTCCGATTTCTCATAGTCCAACAATTAAATTTACTTATTTGCCCGATGTCGGATTACCAATGGTGTATCCTACCTTTAACTTATTTTACTTTTTGTTCAGTTGTTTGTTCCTCGGATCAACCTTGCTTGAATGGGGGATCATGTGATGTGAAGCAGATAGACCGGGGAGCTAATGCCACCCTCTGCACCTGCCCCAGGGCCTACCAAGGGCCCCACTGTCAAACTTTAGGTACGTTACTCTGGAATTTTTCTTGTGAAATCCAATTTTTTTCTTTTCGATTTGTGTAAAAAAATAGGATAACCGGTTTTTTTAATCTCTAATTTCCCTATAACCAGTAATAGGAGTAACAAACCCCCCCCCCCCCCCCCCTCCTCCCCCAACCACCCCCTCCTCCCCCAACCACCCCCTCCTTCCCCAACCACCCCCTCCTTCCCCAACCACCCCTCATTTCGCTACACTACTGTTAAAAGCTCTTTCTATAATCCTGAATCTTTTGCTGCGTTCCAATCGCGTCGTGTTTATCGTGTTCACGAGTTCACAAGTCATATAATGGCATTCTAATCGCCTGGTAACTCGTGTTCACCAGTGGTGAACTCGAGGTGGATTTTTGTTCTCCATGTCCACGACTTGATGAACAAATGAAATACCCGCGCATGCGTGTTCATTCATGTACGAGTTCTTGCACGATAAAGAATGTCCTTACCGCACGACTAACTCGACTGTGCGCGTGCGTTTTGGTGAGTAGCGTTTGGAATGCAACCCACTCGTGAATGTGGAGAAATTCATGATGAACACGATAAACATGATAAACACGACGTGATTGGAACGCAGCATTATATTTTATTGTTTCCAGCAAGTTGCTCTGATGTTCCCTGTGAGAATGGTGGCTCTTGCCTTCCAGTTGGGAACATGACAGATATGGCATGCGTCTGTCCTAATGATTTCTATGGTGTACACTGTGAATATCAATTTGGTGAGTGCAAGTACACATATTCTTTTGGTACAGAGCGTTATGGGGACAACCCATAGGGTTTGTGTGTAAACTGAAATCTCTCTAATCTCAAACTCAGAACACTCTAAAATTCTAACATTTTCAGGATCACCCTAATTTGTCCTCTTCTTCATTTTCTTTCATTATACCCTAACCCGATTTTACCTTGTTCTAGCTTTACTGAACACCCAACGCGCTATGGGGACTCGAAAATGTCCCCACTACTCGGTCTGTCTTTTCCAAACAAAAGAGCCTGTCCCCCTAACGCGGTGAGTGCCTACCCAGGTTTGTTTACGAGTAGTACAGCAACCGAATGTGGGTGCGTGTGCAGTGGCGTAACTCCTATGCGCTCTAGGGGGGGCGAACACCCGTGCACCCGGGCTTAGGGGGGCACCTGGGCTGAGGGGGCCCCCCGGGCTAGGGGGGCACCCGGCGGGTCTAGCGGGGCACCCGGCGGGTCTAGCACCCACGATGATACTTTGTTTGCAATGGACTTTTTGGAAGTGGAAACCTTTCCCCACCTGGCATAGGATTACATTTTTGACCATAACTATCAAAATCTTGAGAAGACATCAAGCTGTCTGATCATAGCTTTTGATATATATTAGTACTGGTATCGAAATATCCGCCTTGGACTGAATGTTGATATTGTAAATAGGTTGAGCGCCCCCAATCCACCAAGCCAAAACGGTTAAACGGGGGAGTTATAATATGCGTTCTAACTTCTACATGTACCTGGTATACAGGTGTTCTGTTCAATAACCTAATTTGCTCTGCTGCATCATGCGCACATGTCATTTGGTCAGAGGGCACCCAACCCATTCTTACCCCCGGGCACCCTGAACCAAAGTTACGCCACTGGGCGTGTGGCCGTGTGTGTCGTAGTTGTTAAGGCCCATCACATCGGGCCTGCGACTATTAGTTACGATCTACCGTTAGCTGCAACCTAAATAATGTTTGAAATGGAATCGTGGGCAAATCGTAGAAAAAGTGGCGCAATATCACTCGCAGCAAGGTCGATGGTCATATTTTAAAACTTCTGACCCGCGATTCCAAGAGGTAAGAGGTCGCAGACAGGTCTTATACTATGCTCGTACCACCAGTTGCGCATGGTTGCACCACTAGTCGCGCCACCCGACGATTGGTGGTGCCACCTGTCAGACGACCTCATGATCGATCGTACGATTGAGAGGGTATGATGAGTAACAGGCAGGGCAGTTTGAAGCAGTATGGGAACTTGTAGGTTAAAAGTCTCATTTATACCGTATATACCTTAGACATTTTAGCCATTTCTATTGGTTGAGATCCCGTCTAATGGGCAGTTTTAAACGGCCGATAAAACACTGGTGCCAGTTTAAAACACTTTTTCAGGTGTCGCATGAATTTTTGATGTCTGTAAAATCTGGTCGCTTTATCTTTTTATTGGTTGAAACCACACAAGGCATGCGTAAAAAACAGTAGTCCTTAAAGGTGGAATATACCTTTTGCAACTTTCCAAAAACCAAAATACTGTTGAAAAGATAATAATGATTCTAAACTTCCTGTGAAATTTTTCTGTCTGGCATGCTGTCATTTTAAAGAAAATAACAAAAGAATATGTCATTTCCAAATGTGCATTTCTGAGATGCACATTTGGACATTTTTGCAAATATTGCGTGCAAGTGTTCAAACTACGCGCGGCGCACACGTTGGCGCTACTATTGGTCAGTTTAGTGCGTGACACGCGAGTAGCTGCAATCTGCTGGCTGAGAACGCGCCCTGAATGCAGATAGTGGTCGCAATTCAAATTGTGACTCAGCAAATTTTGAATTAAAATCAAAGTCATAGAATATTGTTTTCTCAGAATATGCATCATTAACAGGGCTAAAACTTTACGAGGTTGGTTGTCAAACACCTCTCTTTATTTTTTGAGCACTAGTATTAAACAAACGTTTCAAACCCGTTCATGGGCCTGGACATTGTTAATGCCCTCGCCTTCAGCTTGGCTAGTAAAGCCAGTTTCAAACGTACGTTTAAAACCGGCCAACCACGTATTTATTTCCCAAGTCTTACTTGAAAAACTACCAGATACAATTTGCCATCATCGCGGTCATTCTGTGTCTCTTCAATGTCAAAATGCAAACCATTCTAATTAGCCTGTTGTCTGTAGATATTTGCACCTCTAACGATCCCTGCATGAACGGAGGAACCTGTTTTACATCCAGCCGGAATCGGATATCCTTCATCTGTTCTTGTCCCAGTGGATTTGAGGGAGACCTGTGCGAACATTCAGGTGAGTCTCTGTTACTTCCAAAAAATGTAAGGCACCGTGTGCCTTTACAAGGATAATCTTTTTTGGACCCCGTAACTCAATGGGATTAAAAATTGAGGTAAAGATCTAAACACAGAAATTCACTTGTCCTTAACAAAATTTACCGAACCAAATAGCTCTAGCAGATCAAATTAAAATGTAGACTATAAGTGGTTTTTTTTAAATCCTAGGGCAACATTTTGTGAAAAATCTGAGTTTTTACTCGCACATGACTCACCAACCTCTGTTTTTTGACATACAGTTGAATTAAAAGTAGCTGGTGCCCTGCTGCAGGGAATGCAAATCGTAGTGCATAACCAAGCTTGGACCAAGGCTAGTCCCTTGGCTGATGTAGGTAGTATGGCATATATTCCCTGCAGCAGGGCACCAGCCACTTTCAAATCAACTGTATGTTCAAAATTTGCGATGTAAAAAAAACAGAGGTTGGTGAGTAATAATCTGATTTCTCACAAATTGTTGCCCTAAGATCCTAAAAACCTAAAAAAACACACCACATTTTCATTACATGTAGATCTGCTAGGGCTATTCGATTTTGGAGATTTAATTTGTAAGGACGAGTTCATTTCTGTGTTTCGATCTTTTCTACTTTGTAGCTCAATTTATAATCCCTTTGAGTTTAATAGGAGTCCAAAAAAGATTATCCTTGTAAAAGGCACAATTGCCTTAAACTTTTGGAAGTAAACCCCTGTGATTGCGTTTTTTAAACTGGGTTGGCACGTGAAGGCGCCTATGGCAGCCGGCCACATCGACTCATGACTACGGAGCACAGCCAGAGATCGAAAGTGTTTGATTTTTCCAGAGGAAGGAAAACCGGGAGACCTAGAGAAAAACCCTTGATCGTGGCACAGGAGTGAACCAACGCACAACTCTACTCACAATATGGTCCGGGCCTGGGAATCGAACCCGGGCCACATTGGTGAGAGGCGAGCGCTTTACCTACAAGCTACCGGTGTCACACATATAGTAAAACACTTTGTTAATCACATGCCTGTTCTTTCCTCCCTCCTCCCTCCCAACAGATCTTTGTGCGGATAACCCCTGCCTCAATGGGGCGGTATGCACGCATTCCTTAGACCCAACCACTGGCATGATCATGTGTCTGTGCTCCAATGGCTTTGTGGGTCTACGCTGTGAAATTATCGACACTGGTAAGTGTTTAAAACCTAACACCACAGTCGGTTTGGTAAAAAGAATTCTACCCTTTGGGGCCAATTTGCTAACATTAATTTGCTAAGCATAAAAGCTTAGCATAAAAAGCACATCAACATTTTGCTGGTAACCTGTTTTTACTAAGCAAATGTTTGTTGTGCTAAGCAAAATTTGGTGCTTAGCAGCTTTATGAAACTGGCAATTTCTGTAGGTGAATTGGTCTCCACAAGGTTTTACGAAATAGATTCTTGGTTTTTGACCAACAAAAACAGGAATTGTTCAGGGTATGTTCATTTGTCGCAAATTCAAGTATGAAGTCTATAAAGGGATGTGGGGTTACAGCCCAGAAAAACAAATCTTGTTGAAGAAAAAACGTTTGCTCCCAGCTATCACCCCAAATACCACTATGAACAGCTTGTTGCATGCTTGTTTAGGGTTCACAGCTTAACCCTTTGACGCCAGTATTATCAGCATCCCTTTCGTCACTGCACCGGATTATACTCATGACTTGCACAGCAGCCTTTGACCAGTAGCTGCACTGCACAATGGACCCGAGCGTGCAGCTGCCTTACAGCCTTTGCTCTAGGTCATAACACAGTTGGCCACAGCATTTTAGATGGATTGGCAGGCCTAGGCTACATGTATAGCCGATTTCCAGTGATACGGGGTTTGTCCTCGGCCTCTGCATATGAAGAATCGCTACATGCTACCTACGATGATTCCACTCTGAACAAATCAGTTTGTAAAAAAAAAAAATCCAAACTGCGCCAACCAACTCGAGATTAAATGACAAACCTAGTTTATCTGATTGTTTAAAAAATTAAATGACAGATCAAATGAGATTTGAAAATTAAAGCTTGTTTCTAAATTCGGTACCCTGTGAAGACTTGAACACAATAGGGACAACGGGAGTGAAAAGGTCTCCACAGGGTAATTTCTATAGATAAATAAGGTCTCCACAAGAAATTTCACGAAAAAGATTGTTGAATTTTACTAAAATTACTTAGGTAAAAACTTAGGGTTAGGGTATAATATGTGACCTGTTCCAACGAAACCCGGACAAAGTCGCACAATGTGTTTTGTCACAATGTACTCCTGAAGTCATTTCTGGATGGATTTTACCATTTTGAGGTTTTAGGTTTTCCTAAGTCACTCACTATTAATCTACAATCTCCTCAAATTTGAACAAAATCCGTCTACCAGAAGTGTGTTTTTTTGTCAATTTTGTGAAACATTTCTGTATAGAAATAATACGCTTTTCTGAACTTCAAAACTGTTTATCTCATAATTAGGTTGTCAGGGTTTTATTACTAAATCCAGACCCCAGGGAAGATAGGGTGGGCTTACATATGTAAATGATACATCATTTTAAAGCTGAGAACCTAGAAAATTTAAAAAAAGCAAAATCTGAAAAACTAAAAAGTTGACTTTGTCCGGGTTTCGTTGGAACAGGTCACATATAGGGTATGTTGGGTCGAAAAATGGATGTGTACATACAAAAACCATGGGGACACATTACACGAGCATGACGTGTTACAGGGTTGGAAGGAAAAAAACAAATGAGGGATAACAGAAGGAGTGGAAGAACCAACCAAGGGAGGATTAGGCCAAGAGGGAATACAAGAGCAGGCCAGAGTAGGTAGGATCAAAGAAAACAATTAATTTTGGTGGATGTGCGTTTAATATTAACCCACATCCACAAAAATTAACAGAAAGTGCTATATAAATACTTTGTATTTATTTATGTGTTAATATAACGAGCGACTGGAAAATTAAATTAAATTTGTCTACTTTTTGCATTTAAGTGGTCGCACGAAAATCTGCATGTACACATGGGCAAAGTTGTCTCAGAAATCCGAGACAACTTATATCTGGTCTGAGAGAGTGCGTACGCAACGATTTGCGCATTTCGCTGCACATGTGTAAAGTTGTCTAAGAGGCGTAGGTAAATCACAATTAATGGCATTAGGTCAATTATGTTTATCTTTGTGCAGGTGTTGGAGCCTGTGTGGACGATGCCTGTATGAATGGAGGCACCTGTACCCCATTGCCGTTTGCTGAGGGTGGCCTGACCTGCCAATGTCCTGACTCCCACAAGGGCACTAAATGTGAACAACAGAGTAAGTCTGGATTTATATGGGACCCGCTCCACAAAAATGAAAAAGAAATTGAGTTATATACATGGTTGGGAAGCTCACAACATCAGCTTTCATAAGTTCTGGGAAAACAGGCTTTGAAATAGTTGTAAATTGTAAAACAACAGAACGATGCACATGGTAGTTTTTTTCCACTTATTTATTAAAATCAACATTTCTGTGAATGAAACTGTACGTATTAAGGATGTCATTCATGACAAAAAAGAAAATCACATTTGGAGAACATTTTCACCCTTTCAATGTTGAGCGAGGCATTCATTACATGACACAACGCGACCTAATCCTTTGTTTGTAGAGCTGGTCATATATGTGGCCTGATCAAGGGCAATGGATCATATGTCGTTTACCAGTGGTGCGGAAAATCACTCAAAAATATATATTTTTCATCAAAAAAATCTGCTAAGACACTTTGGGATTATATAATTGAGGAGTTTATTGAGTAAATACTACATTAATCTCAATAAAACAAAATTTACCTTTACATTGTTTTGGCCTGTACGCCGATAAGACAATAGCGACATGCGACTCATTTCTCTTGATCGGGCCACATATGTGACCTGTCACCTCAAAATAATAGTAAAGTCGGAAATATTAAAAATTGAGATATTGGTATTTTCAAATTCTTGAGAAAGATAGCTTTCCAATGGTACATAACACTTGGGGGTTTTGCGATAAATACATTTTACAGCACTCTAGAAATAAATGGGTTTCACAAAACGTGTCTGTGAGAAAACTTACTTTAAACATCTTAAACAAAACACGCAAAAGATTACGAAACAGGACAAGTAAGGTTCGGTTGAGCATGGCAACAGCTATGTTGTAATCATTATTTCTTCTTGAAATTTTCTACACATCCAAACTATTGTATAAACAACAAAATATCAAAATGTATAAAACGTGGGATACTTAAGCGGACCTGATTTGCATATTTAATTACCGTGTTAATTAGACCACTAATGGACTTTAATCCAAACACTAATCGGAAAATGGCGTAATTTAAGAGGTTTTCGATGATATGATCTCTCCCAAAGAATGGGAATATGTAGAGGAGGACTTGAACTTTCGAAATTACTCAAAATCTCAACATTTAATTGACCACCCCTTCATATTTTGACTTTAGATGGCCATATCTCTGAATCACATCGTGCGACCTTACTCTCATTTTGTGGTGACAGGTCACATAATGTGATTAGGATAATGGTTGGATAATGGTAACTCACTTTTGTTTGGAATCACCAACACTCTCATGCGCAAACTTCAACGTGTACAAAACACTGCGGCTCGTGTCTTATCCCGAACACGAAAATTTGAACACATTACTCCAGTCCTGAGAAATCTTCACTGGCTTCCAGTCAAAGAGAGGGTTGCCTTCAAATTAATGCTAATTACATGGAAAGCCCTCAATGACAGTGCACCAACATATCTGCAGGATCTCCTCACCCAGTATTCCCCTCATCGCCACCTAAGGTCATCTGGCAAACATCTTCTTGTGATACCAAGAACTAGAACATTGTATGGTGACCAAGCCTTCTCAGTCTCGGCCCCCACTCTATGGAACTCTTTGCCTCAGGAAATTCGTAGCTGTCAATCTTTACAAACCTTCAAATGCCTCCTTAAAACATTCATGTTTAACTCAACTTATAATTAGAATGCTTGTTTTGTTTTAAGTGACCTGGAAATTAATTATTATTGTACAGTAACTTTTCTTAAAGCGCCTCGGAATATGTCTACATAGATAGATGGCGCTTTACAAATGCTTGTATTATTATTATTATTATTATCATTAACTCTTTCAGTGCCAAGGCTATACATGAACAAATGCTGCTAATGGATGCACAGACTAGTGTGAATATCGTTCCTATTTTTATTCTTACCAGACGATAAATTCTTTTTTGTTTGTTTGACAGTCCCTCTTGTCTGTGGTAGCAACCCTTGTTTGCATGGAGCCATTTGCGTTGACCCAGGGGATGGGAACTACAGATGTGCTTGTCTGGTGGGCTACACCGGGCACAGGTGCGAAGTCATTGGTAAGTAGGTCATCCTGACTACATCAGGAACGAGATCAGCTCAATTTAGTCTCTTCCTCCACAGGCACCCATTTATACCCCTGAGGGGAGAGAGAGGCAATTGCAGTTTAGTGTCTTGCCCAAGAACACAGGGACTATGTTTATGTCAGGATTCGAACCCGTGTACCATCGCCCACGATTCAAACACCATAACCATTAGAACACAGCGTTCATAATAAGGGAATAAATATGTGGTTGGCAGGCGTGCATGTTCAGTTTCAGCACCCAGTGTATGGAATAGACATGTTTTGTAAAACACGTACCCCTCTATATACGTTTTTGGTATGTTCCTCGAATATCCTCTCCTGTGTGATCGGTCCGGGAGGTTAGCTAGCTACTAATATGGACATTAACGCTCTTCTCGAGTACTGCGTGATGTAAGGCCAAATATAATAAAAAACATGTTTAGCGTCCTGCTTTTCTTTTCTTTTTTTTTCTTTTTTTTTTAAATGGCTGCCCAACACATTTTTAAAGACAACCTGCCGGGATTGTTTTGAAAATGGTCTCCAACAGACCGACATACCACAGCATGTACACAGTGATGCCAAAGTCTAAAAATACGATCTTATTTTTTTAAATTTTTTTCAAAAAGATAATATAATTTATCCGTTTTTTTTTTTCCGCATGCCTTGTGAGGTTTCAACCAATGAAAGCATATTAGTCGACCGGATTTCACGGAAGTTCAAATTTCATGTGACACCGGCCGTGTGACGGGCTCCCGACCAATAGGAATGGGTAATTTGTCTTAGGTATTTATAAATAGAAAATAATACTGTTTTTACCTCTCTTTCTTCTCTTTTACTTGTTTAGGTGCTTGCGTCAGTAACCCTTGCTTAAATGGTGGACTGTGTGTGGATGTGCCCGAGTCAACCAGCCAGCCTGCCACTGATCTGAACCAAGAGATGCTGCATTACAACTGTCGCTGTCCAGGCCGCTGGACTGGGCAAAACTGCGAAACACAAATGACTGGTAAACCGGCTATCATGACTCGACATATTTTCCAATAATACGGGTCGGTTCAGTGTTGTGACACGCACGTAGCTGCAATCGGCTCATTGAGAACGCGCCTCGAATGCCGATCGTGGTCGCAATGCAGATTGTTACTCTGCAAAATATGTATTGAAATGAAAATCTTAGAATGTTTTCTTAGAATCTTAGAATGTCAAATTTAAGCAAGTTCGCGGTGTGAACTATAGTTCAATCATTAGTCAGTCCCTGCTTACTAACGGGCATGCGCAAATGCATTTCGTCTAAACGGCTTTAGTCAAACTATTGTTGTAAAGATTACAATCGCTTTGTTTACATTTGCGACATGAATGAGATGGGTATTGGCGCTGTTCTACTGCGCATATAGGTAGGATAAGTCATAACGTTAGTCATGTTGGTCCAAAAACAAGAACAAATGCCATTACCAGATTTTCACTTTAACGTTACTGCCTTTCCCGCCGGTCGACTACTGCCATCACTTTTTCCACGTCACTGGTTCTCTCCATGTTTTATTATGGAAAGAGGGTATTGATATTGCGCAACCGTGCCCCGGGGTCTGGTTCCAAATAGTCGACTAGAGTAGTCAAACCATCCTGCGTTCAAGTGACGTTAGTCGAACTATGGTTATAACCATAGTTAGCACCCAAACTTGCTCTTTGATGTCAAGATTTGTTCTCTTTCTGTTCTGCGTTTTGGACAGATCCCTGCTTGTCCAATCCATGCCTTAACAGTGGTACGTGCTTCAGGAGCCACTCCACCAATAGGTTCGTTTGCAGTTGTCTCAATGGATTCTATGGACCACTCTGCGTGGGTGAGTGGTAAATTAAGAGTTTTTTTCAAAACCTGAGATATGAATTTGAAAAATTGAGAAAAAAATGTGCACGTTTATCAAAGTGAAATTATCTGAACTTTATTGGTGTGTCGTCTAAACAATGTTTTCGAGAGACAAATTATCAGTCCTAAATTCTGTATGACCGTAACCACGTATGCCCATTATGTGACCTGCTCTGTGAAAATAAGTCAGATGTCGAAAATTTGACAAACAGAGTTATGTATACCATTAGAAAGAGTGCACTGTCCTCTTTAAGTTTTAACAATTTTAACAATTTTGCAAAATCTAAAAACACCAGTACTTCATGAGAAATCATGCAATTATTTCCCTTTAGGAGATGTATGCAATAGAATACAAAACTGGTTTTTCTCACTAAATCTAATTTAATTCAGCATGTTTTAATGTAGAAATTGAAAATATAGATTTAACCAAGGTGAAAATCATGAAATACTGGAATATCAAATTTTCATACGAAAACCCCCTTCTCCGCGCTCAACCACCCAAATCTCGTAAGCGCACTGTGCGTCACATATGACCAAAGCCCTGTGTGTATGAAAATTATTTACGGGTTAAGTTTCTAACAAAAGTTTAACTTGTACATGCTTTCATAGATTTTGATGAAACTTTGATGCAGTGACCCCTGGGTGGGAAGACACAATTCTTCATTGGATTACCAGAGTTGAAGGTCATATAGAGGTTATTAGAGGTCATCGTTCAAATAAGCTTCAACAATATGTTTCTTTTTCTACAGAATTTGATGGATTTTCATGTAACTTGACTGGAGTGATCTTTGGGTGGGCCGGGTTCATCACAACTCTTTTGAAATAGGTCAGAGTCATCTGGGGTCGATTGAGGTCATCGTTTGAGGTCAACTGCAGCAAAAGGCGCACACGAGATCGGCAGATCATTTGTAAAGTGTATACATATTTAGTGTATACATTTATCTTTTTTCTCCACAGCCGACCCCTGTGCAGCCGACCCATGCAAGAACAACGCGACGTGCCTGTCAACTGGCAACGAGTACACTTGTATCTGTGACATTGGCTACTCGGGTAGTGACTGCACTGTGGAGGGTGAGTTGGATCCTATGGGGAAAAATTAGGTAGCGATTGGCGACAAGGGCTAGTTGATGTCAGGAGCCCTGGCTCGGTGATGTTAAATTAATCCCGGCGCAAACTGGTTAAAGGTAGTATACACCATTGGTAATTGCTTGAATTATCATGAATGGGTAGATTTGGGGGGTTGTATTTCATAGTAAATATCGTTTAACTGACCTTTCCGAAGTTTTACACTCATGGATGCCGAGAAAAGCACGAAAAACACCGTTTGTTTTCAACCGGGGTCGAGTCGTTATTCTTATGTTATCTTTGTTTTTTCGCGATTGCCGTCCGGCTAAAATTACAGGATATATAGCACAATCATTTTGCTGGATGCCTAGAATCATTATTTACTTTCAATTGAGTAGGATATTTCTTAATAATTCGGTCATACATATTTTTGATATCTGCAAATGGTGTATCCTACATTTAATACTGATGGGTGCATTAATGGCCCATGAGCCGGTTTTAAACAAACCTGTTTAATACCGGCCAACCATTTGTATTCCTATTCATAAATACCTTTCGGTAAAACACGTCAAAAGTAAGTCAAATTTTCCAACGATTTTGTTAAACATTTTACATGTACTTCATATTTTGTGAAAAGCCCTTCTAGCTATGTTTATGGTATGTTTCTCGAATTTCCTTGCTTACATGATCAGTCTGGAAGGTAAACTAACTCCTAATATAAACATTGGCGCACGCGTTCTGTGTACTGCGCGATGTTAGGCAAACTGCCTGAACAGCGTGAATTGGACTAAACACGGACTCGTTTGTGGTATTGCGAATGCCTTGTGAGATTCAAGGCGACCATATTTCATGGGCGTCCAAATTGTATGCGGCATTGGAAAAGTGTTTAAAACTGGCCCCGGTATTTTATCATCCATTTAGAACATGTGACAGGCTCTTGACCATTAGTGATGGCTAAATTATCTGTAGCCTCTGAACACCGAGCTTAATCTCAGTTTATTTTAAATTCTTGTTTTGTTCTCAGATCCGTGCCATAGCAATCCCTGCCAGAATGGAGGAATGTGTACATTGACAGATACTTGGTTTGAATGCAATTGTGCCCCGGGCTACGCCGGCAGTGACTGTTCACAAAAAGGTATTGAAGCAATATGTCCAATCGATATAGTCTGAAGGTTTGATAGTCCGAAGGTTTGATAGTCTGAAGGTTTGATAGTCCGAAGGTTTGATAGTCTGAAGGTTTGATGGTTTGATAGTCTGAAGGTTTGATGGTTTGATAGTCTGAAGGTTTGATAGTCCGAAGGTTCGATAGTCTGAAGGTTTGATGGTTTGATAGTCTGAAGGTTTGATGGTTTGATAGTCTGAAGGTTTGATGGTTTGATAGTCTGAAGGTTTGATGGTTTGATAGTCTGAAGGTTTGATGGTTCGATAGTCCAAAGGTTCGATAGTCCAAAGGTTCGATAGTCCAAAGGTTCGATAGTCCAAAGGTTCGATAGTCCAAAGGTTCGATAGTCCAAAGGTTCGATAGTCCAAAGGTTCGATAGTCCAAAGGTTCGATAGTCCGAAGGTTCGATAGTCCGAAGGTTCGATAGTCCGAAGGTTCGATAGTCCGAAGGTTCGATAGTCCGAAGGTTCGATAGTCCGAAGGTTCGATAGTCCGAAGGTTCGATAGTCCGAAGGTTCGATAGTCCGAAGGTTCGATAGTCCGAAGGTTCGATAGTCCGAAGGTTCGATAGTCCGAAGGTTCGATAGTCCGAAGGTTCGATAGTCCGAAGGTTCGATAGTCCGAAGGTTCGATAGTCCGAAGGTTCGATAGTCCGAAGGTTCGATAGTCCGAAGGTTCGATAGTCCGAAGGTTCGATAGTCCGAAGGTTTGATAGTCCGAAGGTTTGATAGTCCGAAGGTTTGATAGTCCGAAGGTTTGATAGTCCGAAGGTTTGATAGTCCGAAGGTTTGATAGTCCGAAGGTTTGATAGTCCGAAGGTTTGATAGTCCGAAGGTTTGATAGTCCGAAGGTTCGATAGTCCAAAGGTTTGATGGTTCGATAGTGTGAAGGTTTGATGGTTCGATAGTCCGAACAATCGATAGTCCGAACAATCGATAGTCCGAACAATCGATAGTCTGAACAATCGATAGTCCCAATCTTTAAGTCCGTAGCGAATACCTATCTGTTTTTCACGCTACAGCCTCTTTAAAGCCAGGTTGAACTCTCAACCCTTGGCTAACCCGCTGCCGCCCTAGGTTGAGTCTTTAGTTTTCCAACCTTGAGTTCAACCCTGTGTTGTTACACACTTGCTTCATGCAAACTGAGTTACTACCATTTTTTTCATCACCTCCGTTGTTCACAGATCCGTGTTTTGAGAATCCTTGCTTGAACGGCGGTATCTGTACGAAGCGTGGCTCAACCGACATGTTGGTATATCAGTGTCTGTGCCTGCGTGGCTACGGTGGCCTGACATGTGGAGTGTATTTCGGAGGTGAGATATATCCCACTCTAGTATGGGTGTACTTCTTATCAACCATTTGTACAAACTGCCTGCACCTAAACCCTTCACACCGTTGTCTAGCGTGCCAGCCAGTACGTGTTGTAGTCGAGTACTCTCCTGGTACAGTTGAACACTGCTATAACGAACATCATAATCTACAGATTTTGTTTGGTATATTGATTGTTCAGTATAGGGATTTTCAGCTGCCGGTCCATCAAGTGCCTATTTTAACATAAGCGCCAGAAATTTGACGATCGGTAATTAAAAAAATGGCCAAATAAGCATTCGATTTACCCAGTGGATTTCTAAAAATATATTGAGATATTTTTAACAACAATGTTTGGTATGTTTGGACACACAAATTGGGAACAAAGGACAGCGGATTTTGTTTATTAAATCCAATGACTTTTTTCCACAATATTCGGTATTTTTCTACACAAAAATTGGATGCCAAGAATGGTGTTCGGTATAGCCGCTTGTTCGGTAAAGCGGTGTTCGGTGTAGAGGCGTTCCACTGTACCTTGTTTACTACCAAATATTAAGCTGTTTGTTGCGAACAAAGTGATACAAAAATTGACAGTAGACAACAAATGAAGTCAGTATAAGGAAAACAATTTATTTGGGATTTTGGTACTCGAAAAGTACTCGGTCGTGTACTTGCCAAATGCTTTTGTCTTAAAAGCTTAATTCATTCATGATTCTGATTGTTTAAAGTAAAAAAAAAACATTTGCAAAGTATTTACTGTCCATTTCTGTATTATGCAGCTTTATCTATACCAAACCATCTTTAATATCTAATATTAAGCTGGTACACGGGGTATAGTCACGTAAGACCTGTCTGCGACCTCTTACATGTACGATTTGGAATCGCAGGTCAGAAGTTTTGAACTTGACCATCGACCTGGCTGCGACTGATTTTGCTCTGGTGATCACCCACGACCTCTGCGATTTGCCCGCGATTCCAACAGCTAGGTCGTAATACCTAGTCGCAGGCCCGGTGTGACTGGGCCTTGAAAGCTTTTTGAACGTTCTTTCTATAAATTCCCCCACCTCGATAGTCCAGACTAAAGATTGGAAATTTTTGTTTTTTCTCCTATCCGCTTTCCCGCATTGAAGAAGTCAACAATTGTGTGCTGAACCCGTGCGAAAACGGTGGCAGCTGCTATCAGGGCTCGGCATCAGTGGGTTCCTACATCTGTGTGTGTGCCGATGGCTATGAGGGAAAGCACTGCAACCAGCTGGTGTCTGCAGGTATGTCAACCCCATCTTCAGCTCCAACCAACCCCTTAACCCCCACTCCGGTTCGTTATTCTGAAGGTTTGAATTAGGTTCGAAGGTTTGGAAGTCTAAAGGTTTGAAGGCTTGAAGGTTTGAAGGTTCCAAGTTTTAAAGTTCAAAGGTTTGAAAGTCCGAAGGTTTGAAGGTTCAAAGGTTTAAAAGTCCAAAGGTCTGAAGATTCGAAGGTTTAAAGATTCGAAGGTTTAAAATTCCAAAGGTTTGAAAGCTCGAAGGTTTGAAAGTCCAAAGGTTTGAAGGTTCAAAGGTTTAAAAGCCCAAAGGTTTGAAGGTCCGAAGGTTTGAAGGTTCGAAGGTTTAAAAGTCCAAAGGTCTGAAGATTCGAAGATGTAAAAGTCCAAAGGTCTGAAGATTCGAAGGTTTGAAAGTCCAAAGGTTTAAAGATTTGAAGGTTTAAAATTCCAAAGGTTTGAAGGTTTGAAGGTTCGAAAGCCCAAAAGTTCGAATGTTCGAAGGTTTAAAAGCCCAAAGGTTTGAAGGTTCGAAGGTTTAAAAGCCCAAAGGTTTGAATGTTCAAAGGTTTAAAAGCCCAAAGGTTTGAAGGTTCGAAGGTTTAAAAGCCCAAAGGTTTGAAGGTTCGAAAGTCCGAAAATAGCACAAGGTTAAATAGTCCGATATTCCGAATAGACAACAAGATTCAATAGTCCAAATCGACTTGGTAGTCTGAATTGACAATAAGGTCCAATATTTGAAAAAAACAGGTTCAATGCTCTAAATCGACAATAAAGAACGTCTTATGGGCTTCAAATGTACACAGAATATATGTACATAATTTTAATATTCACATTGACTCAGATTATCGGACTTGTACAATACGCAACACATGAAGTACTATGTAAATTGAATAAGACAAGGAACTTGGTCACAGTGTCCAATGCTGTTGTGATCAATTGACACTTGTGTAGTGACGCATGACTGGATGAATCACTCGTAGGGGATTAGGCCAAGAATAGAGAGTTTCTGCACACTAAAACATTTTCAAATTGACTTCATGGATTTTGTAGTTATTTCAAAAACAGTTAGATGGACATTTTTTGTTGGGGGACAGTATTGTGTAGCATGCTAAGCAGGTTCAATTACATGCAAAGTCATTGCCCTCTAAGATGGCTGCTACGCATATGTGACCGGCTCTACAAAAAGGTGTATTAAGTCGCAAAAAAGGAAATCGAGTTATAAACATGGTTGAAATACCCACAACATAAGCTTTCATTTGGTATATAATGGAGCTCTATAGCCCCTCTCATTTTGGAGATATGCCGTGTTTACATATTGATTACTTCCTTGGAGTTCAAATTACATAACTGAGAAAACGGGCTTTGAAATAGCCGGCTCTGTTGTACTACAACAGAACGATGCACACAAAATGGGATTTGTTTCCACTTTATTCATCAAAATCAACATTTCTTTGAATGAAACCTGAAACTGTAGGTATTAAAGATGTCATTCATGACAAAAAAGGAAAATCACATTTTGATGAAATGTTTACCCTCTCAACGTTGAGCGGGGTCATTACATGATAGTGCACATGCAGCGCGACTTAATACACCTTTTTGTAGAGCCGGTCACATATATGGTCTATCATATGCTCCGGTTTTTGCCTTCTCTACTTCACAGCACCCCTAGCTCTAAGTTTGACCAGTAACTCTTCCACACCCTGCGAGCCAGATCCGTGCAGGAATGGCGGCAGTTGTTATCAGGGTAGCATTATGGGCGGATACGTATGCGTGTGCTCACAGGGTTTTATGGGAGATCACTGTGAGAGTCTAATTACAACAGCCGCACCTACGACATCCGCACCAGGTGAGGGGAGTCTATTTATTAGTTATCCCGCGAGAGCTTGTTTAAAGGGATCGTATACGTTTGGTAATTGGAACCCACTGTTTGTTTCAATCCTATATAATTATAGATATATACCATAAAACTAACCTGTACAAATTTCATTTCAAAAGGTGTTTGCCATTTTGAGATATTGCCGAAAATCTGGAGCGGTTATGTTTACGCAGGAAGAATAATCTGCATTGGAAAACACAGTCTGAGAAACGTCACTGCACTAACGCTTCTTAGATTCAAATTTTTGGGGATAAAAAGTGATATCTTTTTTCATAACCGCAGTACTTCGAAGTGAAAAGTTTCTAAAAATGCATTATACTATCCAAAGCTGCTGTACTTCTTACCAAGTAAGTTTTTATTGCAATAAATTTTTGGAGTTATTACTAAACGTATACGATCCCTTTAACATGAAATAATGTAGTGTTTCTATGTCCCATATACTAGGCTGAGGGCCGAATGGTACGTGGAACACTACATTTTCCGTGTTCCACGATCGCTAGCAGGATAACAAATTTATCTTGCATATTTTTTATGCGAAGTGAAGATGGAACACGGACTGCGCTGTGTGCAAAACTGGAATTGCCACACGCCGCATCGATAACAGTTCGTAGAAGGGCGACGTGCAGCTTTTGAATTTCCAATGATTTGTGCAACACGTGTTGCATCTTGTGCAAATGCGCAATACCGGGAATTAGAACATCGCAAATACATGCGGAGTTGTATACAGACATGCAATATAGTGTCAGATCGCACTGGTTGTTGCCATAGATCCCCCAATCAGGATCAAGGATTCAAGTTTGCCTGAAGATAATACGAGTAAACGGTAGAGGACACTTCCATTTGTTTGTCAAACAAAGCTAAAAAAACATGCCTTCGACTCTACCACGTTGTAGCCACTTCCGCAATAGACGGTGTATAAGGCCGTGTCCGAAACGAGTATCTAGAGCTACGATCTACGTCTACAGCTACAGTTACTTCTACGTAGGCGCTAAGGTAAATTGAATTCGGACGTGGCTACGGTAGAGCCTACGGCTAGTTATTGCACCCCCAAGCGATGCTTGAATTAGTGTTTGCAAAATTACGATGTAAGATTTTACAACAATTATCGTCTGCTAGATGTTACGCAATGTTTGTTTAATACAGCCAGTCGAAATACCTGATAATATTGACGTATTTGTCGATCTGTTAGTTTCAACTCGATGCACTATCATTGAAAAATAAACGAAAATTTGCTCTAAAATTAACGTTAGTGCTGCCGCCATTTTGTTTTGCCTGAGCTAGACAACTTCTTTTACGGCTAGATTTTTGTGACGTTGTAGCCGTAGCTGTAGCTCTAGACGGCATTTCGGACAGCGCTACAAAATGGCCGAAGCAGACAGTTAGCCGTAGCTGTAGCCCTAGACACCCGTTTCAGACACGGCCTTAGTTTCGCCAGTCCACGTTTACTTTTTCTGTGAGTGTCTTGGTACCAAACACTGACTAGTCTAGTCACTGACTCCTGTGTTTGAATTTACCCAACTGTTATCTGCGTGATCGTTGAACAGAAGTTAAGGTCAACTAATTTAATTATATAATAGCCCATGGACTCTGATATTTATGGGTGGCAATTAGTGTGACTTTTAAGCACTTGGATGCTATGTTGACATTCTCAGAACCCTGTCTTTCCTCTAAAGAAATTTCATAAAATATAATCGTAGTTCGTGAGTAAAATGTATACATTGTTTTCAATGCTCTTGACCAGTTCGTGTCAGATGCCGTGTATGATACACGCAAGGTTTTTCCAGGTTTCAAAACGGATGACAGATAAACATGTCGCGAGCAAGGCCGGGAATATCTGTTGATGACTGGCTCACAGCGAGCACGGCCGAAAATATTGGGGTGTGCTACCCACAGATGCCGGCCTGAACGCGTCTCGGATCGAGACTGGGCCCTGTAAATGATAAAATAATCTCGACGCGAACTGGTTAATCTGGGCACTTGAGATCTCATTTTTTTGAGGGAACAAAAACGATTCATCTGTTGTTTCTAGTTCTCGTAGAGTGTACTTCAGGAGGCAGGTCATATAACAACGGAGAAACATGGGAAGTCGGGTGCCTGTTCTGGTGAGGTTTTTTTTTAGTCGCCTAAACAAAGTTTTGGGAAACAGTTTTAAATTATGTATGACCGTATCCCCCCATATGTGATGCGATCAAGCAAAATCAGTCGGAACTCGGCAATTCTTGTTTTGAGATCGGGGTGGAAAAATCAAAATTGACTTTTTTACAAAAACAGAAGGGGAAAATATTTTTCTTTTACATGAAAATACTCTATTAACCAAATTCAGAAGGGAAGTGATACAAAAACATGATTTTCTCAGTTACTTTATTTTTAACGTGCTGGTGTTCAAATGGTTGTAATTTTTTAACCAAAGGTTGTATTTACGTGGGTTTTTCACTGAAATGGAGCCTGAAGTACGCTACAAAAGAATGTGTAAAAATCCCAAAAAATGACCAAGGCCTACTTCAGACTTATTTTGCTTGATCGCATCACATATGACTGTTAGCCCTATATGTATGTTTTAAGATTTAGGTTCAGTTTTTGAATTGTTTTCATAACTTTTACATGCTTTCATGGATTTTGATGAAACTTGGAAGACGTAATTATTCTTTGGATTACTGAGGTCAAAGGTCATTGAAGGGGTCATTAGATGTCATTGGAAGACATTGTTCAAATACGATTCAAATTTTTCTTTGTCTACAGAATTTGATGGATTGTAACTTTGCGGATTCTCATATGGGCTTATCGCAACTCTCATTTTGTGGTGACAGGTCACAAAAGTGGCTTATGTTTTTCCAGGATTCAAAACGGATAACAGATAAACACGTCAAGAGCAAGGCCAAAAATATCTATTGGTGACCGGCTCGCAGCTGAAAATATCAGGGTGTGCTACCCACAGATGCCAGTCTGAACCCGTCTCGGATCGAGGTTCGTGCAAAACCATCTCGCGCCTGGGCCCCGGTCAATGTTTAAAATAATCCCAGCGCGAACTGGTTGGTGACAGATCATCAGACACTTAATGAACGCCTTGACCAAGGCAAGGCAATTAAGGCTAGCAGCAACCATGCGTAACATCTGTCCATTCCAATTTCATTTCACAGCTCCTGTTTGAACAATGTCGCATCGTGCTCGGACATGAAGTGCAAAGAACGTAAGTACCGTAATTTCACTCTTTCTAAATATATTTGCTTACTAGATTAACTTGCTTAATAGATTAACTTTCTGACTGCCTTTAAAGGAACAATATGGCCTGGAAAGCGCCCATTTGGGCTACAAAACACATTTTTTATGAAATGATGTTAATCGGAAAAGCATTTAAGAGTAGGATATAAACATACACAAAATCAGAAAAGGCGTTCAGGTAACATCACATCAGCAATTTTTTCTCGAATAACCTATTTTTTCATTTTGACGAAGTGACAAATTTGTATTTGTCACTTAGTTAGTATGTGTGCTGTATTTAGAGTTGTTTTTTGTTGACGAAGTGACAAACTTTTTTGGTTTTGCTGCGGTGTGCGCTGATTCTCCGCCATGTCAAAATAGGGAGACGTGTGTTAGGCGGGAATAATACTCCCGGTTCATTTACCTTGAGCCCCTTACCTTACTCTGTGAGCGTGGGGCACTTCAAGCCAAAGTGGGAGATGGTTCACGCTAGAAAGCACACGGTACGGCCCTGCATGGTGATAGTTATACTGTGGGGCTTGATGTCTACGGCCAGATTAACGATACGTCCTTCCTTGTTGAATGTTGATTGCCTTCTTTTATCCCTGGCAGTTCGCTCCAGTATACCAGTGGCCAGTTTGGTTGTGTATAAAACTACAGGATTCATTGTTAAAATTGCTATGTGTATCGGAGTTGGGAGTGCTGGGTACTGTGAAACAGTTCACCCGCTTCCTTTTCGAGTGGGAGCCGATAAAAAGAATGGCTTACGACTGACTGGGGCCAATTTCATAGAGCTGCTTAAGCACAAAATGTTGCTTAAGCACAAAAAACCTTGCTTAAGCACAAAAAACCTTGCTTAAGCACAAAAAACCTTGCTTAATAAATCAGGTAAGGAGCCAAAATTCCATGCGATTGTTATGCTCTTAGCTAACAACAGCTAAGTACCAATCACAAACAATATACATCACATGGAGTTGTGGCTGGTAAGCTGGTTTTACTAAGCAAGAATGTTTTCTGCTTAAGCTTTTTTTCTGCTTAACCCTAACTCCCTCACCATTGTTATTGAACAATACAATTCCTTCAAAATCCTCCAACTTCCTTTGTTGTGTAAGGAGTTAGGGTTAAGCAGCTCTATGAAATTGGCCCCAGGTAGATTAACCGGGAGTATTACGCCCGTCTGCCTTTATAGTCTGACGCTGCTCACTCGTTTCATGTAGTTTCCTCACGCATGTGTAGGCAATAAGTCAGGTCTCCATTTTGGTTCAGTTGAAAATTTGATGATTTAGGGCTTTGTCCGAATTACTTGACTACAGCTTGTAATGACACACAAGTCTATGGTAGCTGCTGCAGCCATTACTATAGGCTCGTGTGTAAGCCGCAGCCATGTCATTCAAACACGGTCTAATGAGCTTGCCTTGTCTTGTTCATTCTAACCAGGGTGTGTACATGAGAGCCAGTTATACGAGCCTAGCGATACAAGGACAGACAGTTGCAACACATGGTAAGGTCCTAGCATAGGTTGGACGACTTCTTCATTGCACTACAACTATAACTTCCAGGATGAGATCCTGCAGTAATGCACTCAAAAATTTAATGTGTTACCTTGTTGTCGAAGCTAATTTCACACACGTATGCGAGGCTTTCTGACAAAATATAACAAAATTGTAGTAATTATGAGCTCACTTGTAGTAACTATGTTTTTCTCCTTTTGTTTATTTCCCAGTACTTGTAATTCAGCAATCTGGACTTGTACCAACAATCCTTGTGGTAAGATGTTTTTTGGGGTTTTTTTTGGGGGGGGGTCGCAGAAACAAAGTTTTGGGAGACACTTACCGGTCCTAAATTCTGTATGGCCTGTATGGCCGGCCTGTATGTACAGTACTACGTATCGTGGTTTCTCCGTTTTTCCTGCTTGCTGCAAAACGCGTAAACAAACAGGAGGCGTACAAATCTCTGCTTTGCACAACTCTATTTCGACTTCCACAACTGGTTTTTCCTTCAGCTGTTTCTTTTCTAGCACTTCTAGAGCCCAACTTCAACACACACCTCACTTGTTACACCGTTCTTACATAATTGTTTTTCTCTGTTACATTTTTGTATCCAACACTTAGCTAACTGCCAATTATTGCGTGCGCGCCTGCACTAGCCTATTGTATACGCTTATAAAATCAGGCAATTTCTGGAGCTACTGTCCTGTAAAGAGTTAATGAGTTCACAGTCCATATGGGCTCCGATTCGGTGGGGAATCTTAGGTGTTCGCCACAGTACGTACGACCGTATGTATGTTATTTTGCTGGATGCCTAGAATCATTTACTTTTAAATGAATAAGATATTTCTTAATATTTTGGTAGTAATTCTTTTTTGATATTTGCAAATGGTGTATCCTACCTTAAAGTGTCTTTCTTGTGTGACACCATGAGTCTCAATGGCACATAATTTATGCTGTGGACTTTTATTTTCTGTAGGTAAGACTTGCACGTATATGAATGAAGTCTACCTAGCCAATGAAAACCGCAAAGACGACTGCAATACTTGGTGAGTGTACATGTATCTTGACTATTAACCAGTTCGCGCCGGGATTATTTTAACATCACCAAGCAGAGGCGCGGGATTATTTTTTTTAACGGAAACTTGATCTGAGGCAGGTTCAGGCCGTTGGTATCGGGAAGCACACAAACGCATTTCCGGCCTTGCTTGCTGCTAACGGACATTTCCGGCCTTGCTTGCTGCTAACAGACATTTCCGGCCTTACTCGTGACGTGTTTATGCGTCATCCGTTTTGAATCTGGGGAAAACTTTGCGTGTATATACGTCATCCGGCGCAAACTGGTTATAAGCAAAATTCTTGTGAAACGAGATGTGATTGCCATGTGTCTGTATCAAGTTTGATTTTTTAAGTTTTTACCTAGTTATTCTATAGCATAGAGATCAAACCCTATGAAGGGAGTCCTGGCTACAAGTACTGCTGCAGTTATATCTATTAAATCTGTTGAGAGAAGTTGGCATTCTGTCTACTATAAAAAAAAATAAAAACATGCTACACGCTTAAAACTAAAGTGTTGAATCAACATTATAAGTGTGCGGTCAGTGACTACTCTTTAAAAGTTGTGTAATTTGTTGTCTTAAATGACATCTGTAATTAACAAAAAGCCGGATTTTTGTGAATAAAGTGAGAAAGATAAAAATCTTTGAAGAGTGCATGGTTCCAATGTATTGTCTTAGTTTTGTTGTGTTTCAAAGCCTGTTTTCTCAGTTAAAAAATTTGAATTCCATGGAAGCTAAAAATATGCATCCTATGCAAAAAACATCCTATCACCGTAACGGGAGGGGCTATGGAGCTGTACTATGTACCAAATGAAAGCTTATATCTTGGACTTTCCAACCACGCACATAACTCAATTTGTTTTTGCGAATTATATCACCTTTTTCTAGAGCAGGTCACATATTTGACTGAGTCATGTTAAAGGTAGTATACACCATTGGTGATTGCTTTAATTATCATGAATGAGTAGATTTGGGGGGTTGTATTTATAGTAAATATCGTTTAACTGAGCTGTCCGAAGTTTTAGAATCATGGATGCCGAGAAAAGCACGAAAAACAGCGGGTTTTTTTCAACCGGCGTCGAGCAGTTATTCTTATGTTATCTTCGTCCGGCGATCGCGAATTTTTCATTATAAAATTTTATTTTTCGGAATAATTACAGGATATCTAGCGCTATAATTTTGCTGGGTGCCTAGAATCATTATTTACCTACAGATGAGTAAGAAATTTATTAATAATTCGGTAGTAAATATTTACGATATCTGCAAATGGTGTATACTACCTTTAACTCTACAATAGAATATTCACAAGAAAATTATTTGAAAAATTGAATAACAAAATGTGATTGATGGTACAGGAGTAGTTTGTTCTCTTTATATAGGTATTGAAGAAAATACAAAGAAAGTAAGAAATTCCTTTGCTTTGCTGGCTGAACATTTGTTTTTCTATAACTTGTTGTTTGCCTGTTATATCCAATTTACCCAATGCATGTTTTTATTTCTTTCCATAGTGCCTGTATAGATGGAGAATGGGGTTGCACAGAGAGAACGTGTGGTAAATATTAGGCCCTCTTAACTTGTTTGATTTAAATACATTCTCGTTAAAGTTTGGTTCTAAAAATGCATAAATACCCGAGACATTCCTATTGATCAAGAGCCCGTCATGTGGGTATGCAGTGGAGTGTCGTTGCCTAGTGGTCCGGAGCATTGAATTTGTAATTTGTAGTTAAAGCTACAGGTTGTGGGTTCGAGTCTGGCCTGGGACTGCAGTGCGTGTGCCCTTGCGCAAGGCACTTTGTCACTCATTGCTTCTCTCCACCCAGGAGTAAATGCGTTACCTGTGAGGGCAGAGATGGTTATTGTGGTTGATTTAGCTACTTTGCGCAGAAATGGCAGCATCGAGCTGTATACTCCCCAGGGAGCTGAGATGATATTTGGAATGTTTCATGGGCCCAATGACCGGGGTAATAATGTGAGAGCGCCTTGAGTACCTGTCTTGGTAGAAACGTGCGCTATACAAGAACTGCCTACTATTATTATTATTATTATTTTAATTGTTATTTAAACGGTGGATGAAACGTGAAGACTTCCGGCACAAAAGCTGCTAAATGGCACTTCAATTAAAAATTATTTTAATGATATCAAATGAAAGGCCTCAGTGCCTAGTACAGTGGAACGCCGCTATATACCAAACACTGCTATACCAAACGTTTTGCTATATAACATTTGGTTATATACCAAACATCCGGCTATACCGAACACCATCCTCGACTCCAAATTGTTGTGTACAAAAATAATGAACATTGTCGTTGAATGAAATGTCAACGGATTAACAAAATCCAACATCCTGATGTTTGTGTCCAAACATATTGAATAGAAGGGAAAAGCCAATTGTTTCTTTGGAATTCGGTGTAACGAATAAGCTTGTACATTATTATGTATGTAATTACATGATTCAATGGTCGGCGCATGTTCAAAATCTTTCAAAGTCCTTGCATCTGATGGACCGGCGGTTAAAAATCGCTATATCGAACGATCGATATACTGAACAAACTCTGTGAATCCTGTGATATGTTCGTTATAACGGATTCTAGGGTGTGTGCAACATCATATTGATTTTGGAACACACATCACGCCACAGGTAAAATGCCCGCATCTATCTCTATATAAGGGCACGTGTATGAGGCAAATACCATTAAAATAGCTGGAGGGGTGTTTCTCAAAACGGGTAAAATTGTTAAACAAAATAATTGAAAATGTTTTACATTTTTTATTTGTTTTGACTTTTTGACCAAAAGCTATTTTTAAATGGGAATACAAACGGTTGGCCGATATAGTTATTAACCCTGACTCCCTAGTATAATTTACTAGGAAACATACCCATCCTGGCAAATTCCAACACCATATTGTAAACTTTACACAAACTGTTGGACTCTGATTCTGGAGGTATGTGTAAAAGACTGTCGGTTTATAGGGGTCCAGTACCCATCCTAACAGAACCCAACAAAACCTAGTGTTGGAGTTTGACTGAATGGGGCTTGTTGTATACCATTAGAAAGCTCTTGTTCTGCAGAATCCAGATATATAAATTTAAAAAATAAAACAAAATCTGATTTCAAGTACTAACTAATATGTGACCCAGCACGAGTAAATGAGACACTTTGAGGCAAAAATAAAATTTGAGATTTTGATTTCATCATTTAAAGCTAAACAAGCTTTAAATGATGAAATCAAAATCTCAATTTTTATGTTTGCCGCAAAGTGTCTCATTTACTCGTGCTGGGTCACATATATGCCTCAACTAAAATCAATTGCTCTTTTTGTGTTAATTGGTTGTTTTTTTTACTTTTTTCTCTCACTGTTTTCTATGTTGCTGTTTTCTGCTGTGCACACACCACTCTTCAGATGCCATGTAAGTGATAAAATTACAAGATCTTTGGAAAAATAGGTTGATTAAACAAATGAAATTTCAATAATAGATTACCTGAAAAAAAGAGATTATTATTGATATTGGCAGAGTTGTATTCGAGTCCCTGCAAGTCCTTTCATAAAGCCAGTCGCAAGTAACTGGTTGAACAATGACAAAAGAATGCTTTTGTTATTAGTTCATTTAACCAGTTCACGCCGTAGGACGTATATACACGCAAAGTTTCCCCCAGATTTAAAACGGATGACGCATAAACATAAACATGAAATGACTGTCAGCAGCGAGCAAGGCCGGAAATGCGTGGGTGTGCTTCCCGGTACCATCGGCCTGAACCCGCCTCTGATCGAGTTTCGTTAAAAATAATCCCGTGCCTCGGCTCGGTGATGTTAAAAAAATCCCGGCTCGAACTGGTTAAATAGCTAGTGACTTGATTTGAGACTGAAGGGCTTGCGATGGACTTGCGATGGACTTGCAGGGACTTGAATACAATTACTCTGCATTTTGGTAATATTATTATTAAAAGGTCATATTGAACCAAATATTGAACCGTCATATTGAACAAAGCAAATCATAATCCATGTTTCAAATTATTTGAACCCCAACCCTCTAGCGTGATTTAGTACGAACCATCCCCATTCTTGCAAATTATGGTAAAATCTGCTCCCAAACTGTTGGACTCTGTGATTCTGGTATGTGGTATGCCTAAAGCTAATAAAAAGACCTCGGTATAGTAAAATCTGCTAGAAACCAAAGATAGTATATCTTTGTACAAACTTAACATTTCTTTAAAATATCGAAATCATCATGGATCAGAATGATTGAGCTATTGCATCTTAATATGGCTTTTTACACTTCTATACTTTCTGTACAGTCCAATCGTAATCAAAGTGGAGTTTGACTTCAAAAACGACTTTAGCAGCATCGCTGGCAAGGAAGAAGAGTTTGTTGCGTGAGTTGAATGATTTCAAGAATCATTTCAGAGAGCATAGGCCTATCAATCCAACCGGTGGTTACTAATGATGTGCATTGGGTTAGGTTGATCAGGAGCCAATTTTATAAAAAATAAAGCACCAAAATTTGCTTAGCATAAAAATTATTCCTTCCTAAAATTTCCAATTATGTTTATTAATTTGCTGGTTTTTGCTTTGAATAAAAAGCACATAGAGTTTTGGCCGATAACCTGTTTTTACTGAGCAAGATTTTACTGAGCAAGATTTTGTTGTGCTAAGCAAATTTGTGTGCTTACATGTTTTATGAAATTGGCCCCAGGCCAAACCGACCCGAAACATAAAAGATAAAATCAAACCGAATTGAAACCGATCTGAACTCTCCAAAACCCACCGTACCCAACTCGCCCAAAAAAACCAGGGTAAACCAACCCAAACCGACGAAAACCAAACCGAACCGAACTGACTATAAAACCGAACCTGGAAAAAACCTGAATGTCAGACTTAGGCAAAAGTCCAATTTTGTACAAACTCTGGGTGTATTTGAAACCCCGTTCTCGAGTGACCCACAAACGGTGTTCTCAGGTTGTCAATTGCGAACGCCCAAGTGCAGGTAGCGGTTCTTTCCTCGCCTTCCAACACTATGACCCGGGTTCGAATCCGGCCTGGGCCAATATGTGGATTGGGTTTTCAGTCCCTGCCTGACTCCGTGGGTTTCCCCAGGATATTCTTCTGGGGTTTTCCTCCCACCTCTAAAACTGTACCTTCTTCTCGTTGTCTTCTCTAGGTTTCTTCAGGCTTGCGAGCTAAAGTGCCTTTGGCACTTTTGAGGGATCCTTAATTGGTTTCATTACCAGAAATATATAATAATAATAACAATAATAATAATAAAAAGGCTATTGAGCTTGTTTCCTGAACGAGCGAGCTCGAGCATGTCTTCTAGTTGGCAAAAGTTAATAGTGACCAATATTGTTCTTGTGTGCTTTAACAAAAAAACAAACAGTTTCTTGCATAACCAGTTAATTGTTTGGGGGGTTTATTTCATTTCAGGGCGTTGAAGGCAAACCTCAGGCTGTTGTTACGAGTAGGGGAAAACAACATTCAAGATATGACGGTAAGCCAACTGGCAGAGCTCCATTAAATTGGAATACGGAGCAATATAGATAAAAACCAATGTGGTTTGAGAAGACGTAATGCAAAGTAGTAGGTGACAGACTTGTATTCGAATCGCCAGTCTGAGTCAGAGTGCTGAGTCGTGGTGTACGAGTCCGAGTCCAGCACCTGATTTTATAAAACTCATTGCATCTTACAACGCATCGCCCTTGCAAGACCCATTTAGACAGGGTGCCGTGTGTCTGGGGGATCCTCCATAGCCCGCCTTCCATGGGATTCTCCTGGAACACTGCCCAAAATCAGTCTACCGTAATACTTTATACAATGGTTTTCAATCCTTTTGAAATGTTTCTCATTTTTTTTCTGTGTGATAATTGTTCTTTCCGACTCCAAGTTTTTATATTCCCCACAGTTTACTTGGTTGTTTTTTATTACTACCTATTGTCTTATATTTGTACACATTCCCACCGTGAATATGGCCACTGATGCCGGCACGGCGCTTAACCCAAAACTCACTCACTCACTCACTCACTCACTCACTCACAACACATCGCAGCGATGTGACTCGTCGTATCTCTATACGTCCTGATATTCATTTTACGAAAAGCATCTTACCGTGTGCCGTGTATTATAATGTGTACTGCCGGGTTTTCCTTCTACCATGCACGTGCCATTTCAGTACAGGAGGTCCTTTTTTTCTTCTTGTGCATCATCTGCATCGCACTGCTGCATCGTTTTCGAAATCGTTTTTGTTATTTGTGGTTATTATACGAGTCAGAGTCTAAGTCCGAGTTTGCCTAGCGCCCTCGAACAAATTCGGTAGACTGCCAACATAGGGCAAGATAGCTTAGTTGTTAGAGCACCGGTCCGGTATTCCGGAGGTCGCATGTTCGAGCCCTGCCTTGCCAATTTCTTTGTTTATTTTGAGATTTATGCAAATTGATCTAGTCAGTTTTCCTTGTGGTTTATTTGTGTAGTATAAGATAAAAAGTCGTATCCTCATTGAGTATCCCCACAATGTCACTTCCCGGGTTGTATAACAAAATCGGACGTGATCCCCTGGCCACACGGCATTCTGGTGTTTATGACTTCTGACTAGCGCCCTCAAACAAAGATACTGACAATTTGGTAGACCGCCAACATAGGGCAAGATAGCTCAGTTGGTAGAGCACCGGTCCGGTATTCTGGATGTTGCAGGTTCAAGTCCCGTCTTGACAATTGATTTGTTCACTTTGATTTTTTTTATTTTCATCATTTTTAATAGGCATCTGCTGGCAGCATAAAGGTCAGGTTTAATCTTGTGGAGAACAAGACTAACAATGTGGACATTGAGAACGTGGCTGCTATACTAGAGACATCGGTAAGAGAACTATCCCCCCCCCTCTAAAAAAACCACCAAAAAAACAAACAAACCAAAAACCACACCTTGAACTAGTCACAGTGCATAATTTTAAGGTCCAACAAAAATGTAAGGAATAAACAAATAATTACCCGAGCCGAAGCATCCAGACTCCAACCGGTATTAAACATGTTCAATACCTCCCAACCACACAAATTTGTTCTCAATAGTAAAAGGGGGAATTCGACCAGAAAACCAGCAGTCTCAAGTTGAACCCAGAAAATGAATCTAAACTGAAATTACTGATGACATGGCCATGTACTTGCTGTGCTTATAGCAGATAATCCACCCTGTCGGACCTAAGGTTTGTGAATAAAAATAAATGAGTGTTTGGATTCTCCACCAAGTCAAAAGTACCCACTTTTACCCTATTGAAACCCTGTTTTAAACACGGATTCTCTAACGTATTTTTTTAAGATGTATTTGAGTCCCTGCAAGTCCTTTCACAAGTACAATCACAAGTCCTTTTAGTCCAGTCCTTTTAGTCCAGTCCTTTTACTCCAGTTGCGAGTCCAGTCGCGAGTCTTTTCATAAAGCCAGTCGCAAATGAACTGGTTGAACAATGACAAAGGAATGCTTTTGTTAACTGTGATAGACTTGCAGAGACTTGCAGAGACTTGCAGAGACTTGCAGAGACTTGCAGAGACTTGCAGAGACTTGCAGAGACTTGCAGAGACTTGCAGAGACTTGCAGAGACTTGCAGAGACTTGCAGAGACTCGCAGAGACTTGCAGAGACTCGCAGAGACTCGCAGAGACTCGCAGAGACTCGCAGAGACTCGCAGAGACTCGCAGAGACTCGCAGAGACTCGCAGAGACTCGCAGAGACTCGCAGAGACTCGCAGAGACCTGCAGAGACCTGCAGAGACTTGCAGAGACTCGTATCCAGCTCTGGTATTTGTATTACGTTCTTTTTCCTCTGCGTTTTTACAGATCAGCAAGAATTCTTATACCTTGTTCTTTGAGGGCCAGGAGTTTGAATCTGACCCGGATTCCTTCAGGGAGGTTAGACCCACAACAACTCCAGTACCCGAGTCAAACACACTCATCATCATTATAGCTGTGGGAGTCTGCGGGGTTGTGGGCATTCTTGTAGTCATCGGATCTGTCTGTTGGATGGTAAGTTTTATTGGCGTTTTCGAGAACTGAAATGCAAGAACTGAAATGACGTAATCAATCATTTTGGTTTTACAAACTGACACTTAGGTTGGTGTTCGCCATTTCGGACACTCGCACGTAATATGGTTTATATTGCGGAAATACAAGATGGCGCTATGACAGTGTGCAATTGAGTTAGGATCGCAATGTGACTGCCCTACGGTTTGAAAAGAATTATAGCACCGCTACGACAGTTCTGAACCGTTCAAAACTGTCGGGGGAGTTTGCCGACCAGCCAAGATTCATCACGATTCATCAAGATTCCACGAATCACCTGGATTTTGTAAATCGTGGACTATCGTTGTTAAAGGGATCGTATACGTTTGGTAATTGGAACCCACTGTTTGTTTCAATCCTATATAATAGTTATAGATATATACCATAAAACTAACTTGTAAAAATTTCATTTCAAAAGGGTAGTAGCGATTTTGAGATATTGCCGAAAATCTGGAGCGGTTATGTCCACGTAGGAAGAATAATCTGCATTGGAATACACAATCTGAGAAACGTCACTGCAGTAACGCTTCTCAGATTCAAATTTTTTGGGATAAAAAGTGATATCTTTTTCCATAACCGCAGTACTTTGAAGTGAAAAGTTTCTAAAAATGCATTATACTATCCAAAACTGCTGTACTTCTTACCAAGTAAGTTTTTATTGCCATTAATTTTTTGATTAATTATCAAACGTATACGATCCCTTTCAAACCATGAAAGTATAGCCTAGGCTTTAGGAATTATTAAAGCTGGTACAGTAGGAATAAGACCTGAGAAACTAGCAGATGTTTGATCGATTGTTTTTGAATAGTCAGTCTATAACAGAATTGTGCATTTCATTTTGTGCAGGTGAAAAGACATAGTACCACGAGAGGCTTCACCGAATATGGAGATGATCGATTACCCACCGTAAGTTTGAAACCTCGGACTTCATAAGGAAATATTTTCCTTGTAGAATAATGTGGGCTTCAACAAATTGTTTCAAAAAGGATCATTTTTCTCCAATATATCTGATGCTATACAATCTGTGGGTCCCACATAATAATAATAATAGATCATTGTTATAGAGCGCAAAACATATAAACCAAAGAAAATCATGGGTCTTTACATGGGATTTTACCAAATTTGTTTTTCTTCGATGAACACATTATTTTGCAACTTTGTACTTTGCCTGAATGACACTATGTTCAGAATGACACTATGCAATCACTATTTCTGTACGTAGATTGTCTGTAGTCTGTCTGTATGTAGTCTTGATGTACGTAGTCGCGCTGTATGTATAGTCCGTCTGTATGTATGTGTCATTTTGGTTAAAGTTTTGAAAAATTGGTCTCGTATGCAAACTTAAAGTCCAATTGCAATCAAACTCGGGTCATGCATGCAATATTGTAACCTTTACATGACGCTCGTGTCAAAGGTCAAGTACTGAGTTAAAAGGTCAAATGAGGTCAAGCTGTAAAAGAGGATGCAATTGTAAATTTGGTCTCAATTAAAAACTTGTTGAAGTTCAATTGCAAGCAAACACGGGTCATAGATGGAAACTACATGTGATGGTGATTTAGGTGAGAGGTAGGCGAGACTAGTAGGTTCAAGAACCATCCTTGTCTCATTAGTGATCGAACAAATTTTGACCAGTTTGCGCCGGAGGACGTGTATATATGCACATTTTTTTCTGTAATTTTAAACAAATGACTCATTTTGTTTTACACGTCATGAGCAAGGACAGAAAAATTAATTTACTATCCACAGATGACGCGTTAACCTGTCAGGCATAGCAGTTTTAATCCGACGTGTGTGCAAGTAGCGGAAGTTTTCTTGATTGTTGCGGTACACGTCAGACATTACTAGCACATGTTGCGGTTGACGTCTATACACACCTGACGTCACTAGCATACCTGCGGTGGACATGTACACATGCTAATATTGCCAGACATGATTCGTTAACGCGGTGGACGTATCATAGTATCATGCTTAAGTGATTAGGCCTATTCGACACCGTAGTTCCATTGTCTCTATTGAATTCATACAGCCAAGAATTATCAGCTGCATCTAGTAAATTCTTGACATTCAAATTTACCCACTATAATTAGTCTCCTTTGAAATTCTTGAAAGGGTACATTTCAGCTGGGCTTGCAAATATTTGTATATCGATTTTATATCGCATACAATTGTTTCCGGCCCTGTGTGTAGTTCCACGGCTGATAGCACACCCTGACTGCAAAAATGGCCTAAATCCGGCGCGAACTGGTCAATTGAAAACATTATTTATTTCATCAAAATCAGACCAACTGTGTAGAAGTGACCCAATTTTATAAAGTTTTGTCTTTACAGAAAACTTAAATTGTTTAACCAGTTTGAGCCGGAGGACGATACACGCAAAGAATATACACGCAGCAGGGAGCAAGGCCGGAAATGCGTGGGTGTGCTTCCCGGTACCAGCGGCCTGAACCCGCCTCGGGTCGAGTTTCGTAAAAAATAATCCCGCGCCTCGGCTAGGTGATGTTAAAATAATCCCGGCGCGAACTGGTTAAGCCAAGTGTGATATGCGTCAGTTAAGTGTTAAAATCGTCATATCCCACATCACAGCAGTCAAAATCTGTTAAAATCATTTCAGAATGTTGTGAATATTTGTTTATACATTATTCTTTGTCTCTTTTTTTTTCAGTATGACTTTTCATCTGACATCGATGGACACAGCAAAATGTAATTGTTTTTTGGTATTTTTTTCCATTTGTTTGTATACTTGCGCAAATTTTAAGTGCAAAATCATTAACTCTTAAGTAAATAATTAAGTATTTAATCCCTTTATGCCCGGGAGTGGCTATGGTCGCGACACACTAATCTGTCTGGAATGCTGTTCTCAGCTGTGCTACGCACTAGAATACGGCCTTTGTGACGGCTGCACGCTCAGGTCAATTGTGCAGTGTAACTGCTGGAAAAAGCTGCTGTGCAGTCATGCGTTTAATCTGGTGAGTGAGGAATTAATACTGGCATCAAGGGGTTTGTAGAACACAACAGATTGATTGCAATGTTTTCAATTATCGTTTGAGGTGCATGTTTTTGTATAGAATGAGTAGACTTTGTGTTAATTAAAATGACGAAAGTAGAAATCTACCTCCAAAATGCAGTTCACTATTGTAATTTTTACTTGTTTCTAAACAGGCTTTGAAGTATTCCTATTATGACCTACTTTTGTCCCGAAACTCAAAATATGAAATCTCATTTTCACAAATAAATAAAATCACACAATAAAGGGTTTGGGTGCAGGAGTCCTGCAACTGTACTCGTACTTCTAAGCGCTTTATAGTTAAAGGTAGTATACACCATTGGTCATTGCTTGAATTATCATGAATGAGTAGATTTGGGGGGTTGTATTTATAGTAAATATCGTTTAACTGAGCTGTCCGAAGTTTTAGAATCATGGATGCCGAGAAAAGCACAAAAAAACAGCTTTTTTTTTCAACCGGCATCGAGCAGTTATTCTTATGTTATCTTTGATTTTTCACGCTCGCCGTCTGGCGATCGCGAATTTTTCATTATAAAATTATATTTTTCGGAAGAATTGCAGGATATCTAGCGCAATCATTTTGCTGGATGCCTAGAATCAACATTTACTTTCAGATGAGTAAGATATTTCTTAATAATTCGGTAGTAAATATTTTTGATATCTGCAAATGATGTATACTACCTTTAAGACCAGTTTGTGTTGAATGCCTTGCATACACGCAAAGTTTATCTGGGCTTTAAAGCGGATGACGAATAAACACGTCACAAGAAAGGCCGGAAATATCAGTCAGCGACCGGCTTGCAGCGAGCGAGGCCGGGTGTGCTACCCACATATGCTGGCCTGAACCTACCACGGATCAAGGTTCATGAAAAACTGTCCCATGCCAAGGCCCGGTCAATATCTAAATAATCCCGGCCCGAACTGGGTAAAAGATGGAACACAAGTGATGCGAGTACAGAACATGCCAAAATAAGACTTATGATATGCTGATAGTGGATATCTACCTTAATATACACCTGAAAGCTTGCAGAAGTCCTACTTTTATAGACATTTTGTCTTTTAAAGTCCTACTTTTGTGCAATTTGTTTGTGAAAATTTGGATCCAAATTCCCTCAATTTTTTTTTACCTGGGTCTACTTGAAAGCCTGGAAATGAACATTAAAATATTTTAAATTTTGTATTATGAATAGGAAAAAAAGGTCCCCGACAGGAACATGGTGCTTGTGTTGTTGTTGTTGTTGTTGTGTTGTTCTTTACGACACTTGTCTCTCTCCACCCAGGAGTATAAATGGGTACCTGTGAAGGTAGAGACCGAATTTCACTGATCGGGAGCTGCTGCAGAAATGCACTGGGCTATCTCATGGTCGAATTTGAATAAAATCACACATATTTTTTTGTCAATCGATATTTGCTACAAACTACAGAGGTGCATATACACTCAACAAAAATATAAACGCCAACCAAAATATAAACGCCCACATAAATATAAACGCCCTAAAAAATATAAACGCCCTAAAAGTTGTTATTTTCTTGATTTGTAAACAACATTTGTGTTCATCTCTGTGGAATTGCTCAGTGATGCAGTGATTCCACCCACAACACAGATGTGGCATGTCCAGAGGCTGCTCTAACAGTGACCAGTAATCAGACACTCCTTATACCGGGGACAATAAAAGGCCAACTTAAAATGTCAAATTTCATCAGAAGTCGCCAAGCCACAGATGTCGCAAGTCATGCAGGAACGTGCCATTGGCATGCTTGATGCAGGGATGGACACAAATGTTGTTTATAAATCAAGACAAATAACCATTTTGAGCGTTTATTTTTTTGTGGGCGTTTATATTTTTGTGGGCATTTATATTTTTGTTCAGTGTACTTTGCCGAAAATCATCATGAGCATTATTCCTCTCTTTTGTTACCAACCGACCCCCCGGGCTGATGCCCTATTTTGTTCTGTATTTGAAATTTGACTTGAAATAGACTGGACTTCATCTGTGCCTTGTGTTTATTCTCTTCAAATTATATTCAAGTGTTTCGTTGATTTTTGTGGTATTAAAGGTGGATAGTTTAAGATTTAACTTGCATTTGTCCAACTAAACTAAAGAATTGCCTTGTGTTTAACCAGTTCGCGCCGGGATTATTTTAACATCACCGAGCCGAGGGGCAGGATTATTTTTAACGAAACTCGATCCGAAGCGGGTTTAGGCCAATAGTGCCGGGAAGCACACCCACGCATTTCCGGCCTTGCTCGCTGCTGAGAGACAACTTGAACTTGGCGTGTTTATACGTCATCCGTTTTTTAATTTGGGGAAAACTTTGCGTTTATATACGTCATCCGGCGCGAACTGGTTAAAGAACTTATACAATTTAGAAATCATAATGGAACTAAAAGTAATTATTTTGATATTTTAAATATTCTATCTTTGTTTAAATTATTTGCATGTAATGAAAAGTCATAGGGTGCACTAATTGTTGTAGTTTTAAAATTGTAATTTAATTTGTTTTGATATGTTTATATAGTAGAAAGCAAGTTTATAAGAAAAGGGTTAGTGAAATACAAATTGTTATTCATGGTTTCCATAAAAGCAATTATATGTTCCATAAAAAGTGAAATAATATTGGTCTTAATTAACTATTGATTTCATTTTTGTATTCTTTCTCGTATTTTATACCCATTTTATTAGGTTACTCCTAAGTTTTTTCTCTGTTTAATGTTTCGTATTCACCTCTACGCAATGATTGCCTTAAAGGAAATAATTTGCTGTATGGTCAGAAAATGGTACCGAATAAAACAAATCTGATATAAAAAAGATTTATCAGGTGTGTAATTGATAGATTTTATGTTAAATTGGAAAGGGGATATCAACTATCCAGTTACAAACTGTCCAGGTAAAAAGACGTTACCAATTGATGCATATCATATCAGAGTTATCTATAAAAACAAAAAACAAGGAGAATACAGTTTCTTTCACAGATAAACAAATCTAAGCAAACAGATTTCACACAAATTACAGGCTTTACAGTTTTTACTTTATCTTTTTTCCTATGTTTTTTTTTACCTTTGCTTCAACTTTTCCTACTTTTTTTCTTGAAATATTTTCCTTTCATCTGGGTCGGTTTGAAAGTCTGAAATTGATAAACTTCTACATGCTCCAAAACAAGTTGTTTTGAAGTCAATGGCCTGAATAGAGCAAGGGTTAATGAGCTGGGGGCCTGTGTTCGCGACCGTGACCACCGGCACCAACATGTTTCGGTCATTGGTTGAGCGTTTTCGTGGGTGTAGAGACGGACCTGTTTCGATCAAAACATGTTTCTGGTTGTCACAAACATGCTTCTGGTCACGGTCGCGAAAACAGGCACTAGTACTTTGGGAAGACGGGTATTTGATATGTTTGGGATGGAAAAACAAAGGGAAAATTAAAATCAACTTGTTTGGAGACGAAGAGTTGCACAACCCGAGAAACCTTTTCCTTCGTCTCTTATCTACGTGTCTTGGAAATTACAAAAATGTATTGACACCTGCTGCGTGCACACGCGCATGTAACTTGCGTCCAATCACGGCCAGCTTCATCGACGGTTGTCCAATCAATTTACTGCGTGCATACATTATGTACATGTACTTATATGCATTGCATGCATGCACTTGCACTTAGCTAGCTGCGCACGTATACAGGTACGTACGTTGCGCGCATAGACGCCATTGTATTCGATCGACGTGTCCCGTACCACGCGCGTACTTCTTTCAGTTCAGCATTACATTTTGGGAGAGTTTTGTACCGGTTTTTAACGTTGATATTGGGCTTGATGGGTATCGTAGATCTGAGGTGGTTGCAGAAGATAACCTGACAAGTCCACTCATCAGCAGTGTCAGCCTGTCAGGTTTGTTGAGAGATTCGCCGCACAGGTTTCGCAGTGCCAGTGGAGGGTAGGTATGCGCATGTTCCTTTTTCCCCCATGAAAAAGTTGGTTCATTAATTTATTGTGAAAGTGCTTATTTCACATAAACTTCAACTCAGAGCTGCATATCAAGTAGCCTCCTTCAGCATGTTCAGTGTTATGTGCCTATTATCTTGCGCTACTAGTAGCGCAAGATAATGCCCAAATGTAGCGCAAGATAATGCCCAAATGTTAAAAAAGCGATAACTAGAGGCCAGTAACTCGGTCTAGGGGCAGCCCAGGGGAAGGGGAGGGGGGGGGGGGGGCAATATATAGGCACATAATTTAACTTAAATCGGCCTAGGCCTTGGCCCACTCAAACTTGGGCTTAAAAACGAGTTTTGAATGAAATTATGTTAATAGAAAAGAGCAATTAAAAGTTTGAAATTAAAACATCCATACAGTACAACCATCCTTTAAAAACTGTTATTCTTGTGTAGAACACGTTTTGGGATCACTTTTTTGGACCCCCAAAACCTGCGTTGCTTTTCTTAGAAACAGTAAGACATTAGGTTGGTTTCCTTTTAACCTGATGTTTAAAGGTGCAGGCTTGTCAAACTAGAGAGCAACATTTTCATTAGCGCCCTCTGTCAATCTCCATGGGAACCCCAAATTTTCCAATACTGGATTATTTTTAGACTGAGTCTGCATAAATAATGAGCTTGCACCCTTTGGGATTGTAAGAGCTAGCACCCGCACTAGGGCAAAGGTGACCTTTCGTGGCACTAATTTGTTCGTTGCGCATTGACGAGCATGCGCCTTTAAAATAGGAAAAGTAAACAATCCAAAACTTGACATTTTTTTGGATTTTAGAACATAGTGCCCCTTTAATGTGGAAGATAAAAACAAAGCCAGAGAAAAAAATTAATTGCTTTTAAATTGAAGTGAACCACAACCAGATCTTGTTGGCTCAACCCTTTTATTCCCCCCCCCCCCTTTCATTCTTTCTAGAAGAAGTTTGTTTATATTTGTTAATGAGGTCTTAGTTTTGGTTGCCAGTTTTGTTTATTAAAAGACTAACAATTCCAGGTTGACTGCATCCATAGATAGCAGAGCCATCCAGCAATGTCTCAAGACCACACACCAGCAAAGGATGACGTGCCTAAGTCCGAGCCCTTGCCTGCCGAGTCCAACCCCTGTGTGTCTAGTGGTGGAGGCACAGAGTCCGAGACATCCGATGACGTGTCCGAAGCCTCAGATACAGCTCACTATGACGCCACCTCGGTCCTCAGGGGAAGGAAACGCCGGCGGCGTACCATCATCGCGGCCGACCAGCTGCTGAAGATGGAGCAGCTCTACAAGCACGAGCAGTGGCCAGGACGGGAGAAGAAAGAGCTTGTGGCCAGGGAGATCGGCATGTCCACGCACTTTGTCAACATCTGGTTCCAGAACAAGCGCTCCCGGATGAAAAAGCTAGCCCAGGAGGAGGAAGAATTGGAGATTCTCCGCCAGACGAGAAGCCCCGGAACCACAGACTCAAAGTCAGACTCTGCCACAAAGCCAGCTCCTAGTACGTTGACGAAGCCAGTTGCCATAGCTCCCAAACCACCCTTGGGAAGCCCAGTCCTAAGTCACAAGAGCCCCCTCACGATCACGCCAGCTGGAATTGCTAAAATCGGCCAGTGTGTGGTGTTAGGGCACAGCATTAATGTCAGTAGTGGAAGTACAGCAGTTACCTCAGTTCAAGCCATTGGAGCATCTGTGCGCCCGAGTCCCACTGTCAAGGTGCAAAATAGTAAGACCACTGCAAGCAGCCAAAAACTCTCAAGACTACAGGTACAAATAATTGAGTGCTGTAATTTCCTTTTAATTCAATAGTTTAATGAAACTGCCAAGATTTGTTTAAGTACTTTTAAGAAAGACCAAATGAATAGACTTGAACAAATTCATCAGCTTCAAGTAAAATCAAGATTTGCCATTATTACTAATGGAATGTGTCGCAAGAGATTTTTTGTTTTATTAAAATTTGGGGCACTGTAAAGGTGGCCCCAATGTGCCCAAAATTATATGTGTTGTGGAAATTTAATGTAACCCACTGGCTGGTACAATAGAACTGCACAACTTCCAAGTTGCAGTCTCGGACAGACAGATAAAACAGCAATATCCAAAATGAGTTTATATTCTATGGATTATAACATTAAAAAGATGTACATTGTATAACATTTTAAACCTAAAGGTAGGATGCACCATTGGTAATTGCTTGAATGGGTGGATTTTTTTTGTTGGGGGGGGTTGTATTTTATAGTAAATGTCGTTTACTTGACCTGTCCAAAGTTTTACAATCATGGATGCCAAGAAAAAAGCAAGAAAAACGGCGTTCATTTTCAACCGGCGTTGGGCAGTTGTTTTTGTTGTTCCAGTGGGTTTTTTTCGAAAGAATTACAGGATATAGCGCAATCATTTTGCTGAATGCCTTTATTCATTATTTACATTCAAATAAGTAAGATATCTTTTAATAATTCGGTAGTACATTTTTTGGATATCTGCAAATGGTGTATCCTACCTTTAATGGCTTCAGATAAGTCGAGACTTGATTACGGGAGGTGGGGGGGGGGGGGGGGGTATATTAACATAAACTCCGGCTTCAAGAACAAGCAAATAAATGTCTCCTTAACCAGCATTGATCAAGCATCATGTAAGCCAATGATTGGCAAAATAAAACAGTTCAACCTTAACTTCTAACAATACAGCGTAGTACAGTGCAAAAACCCAGTCTTCACTGCGTGATAATGACCAGGTTAGGGGATGGTCACTTCGGCTCGGTTCATAACGGCAGCCATCCTCAAAACCCAGTCATTATCACGCAGTGAAGACCGGGTTCTCACACTGTTATTTCCTAAATAAAATGTTGTGTCGATTTTGAATTCGTATTACTCCAGATAGCTGCAACCCCGAAGCTGCCTCGTACACTTCGACCTCAGCAGCTGTCGGTCAGCGCGTTGGGACTCCCTCTGCGCAACACCAACCACACCCTATGCCAGCCGATGCCAGCGACCACCGCACAGCTGAATTTCTTCAAGTGCCTGGTCTCCATGATGGCCTTGGAGGAAGGGGGCTTCCTGAACAAAGGTGACCCGGTGTTCGACGTGGCAGTTAATGCCGCACTCTACGGCCTGCGCATGGCCAACGGCAACATCTTGACGTACAGGAAGAACCAGGGGCTGTTTATACACAACGACCAGTGAGGGCCAAGCCACAAATCATCTAGGGCCAACTTCATGGAGCTGCGCTAAGCACACAATTTGGCTTAGCACAACAAAAAACTGCTCACTAAAAACTGGTTACCAGCCAAAACTCCTTGTGCTTTTCGTGCTCAGCAAAAACCAGCTGAATACCAAACCATAGGCATATTTTGGTGCTTAGCAGCTCCATGAAATTGGCCCAAGAATCGCAAAAACTAAATGGACAAATATGAGCTCCATGCACCGAGGATCACATGGAAGGATCACATACGGGTTGTTTAAATAAACACATTCTCCGGAATTGTAGGAGGGGGCTGAACAATCACCTTAAACTTGGGTTAACTTTGTTTAAACCCTGTATACAATTTCGCTGGTTTCACTTATGCCGTACGTTCCTCGTTTATGTGATACAAGGATACCAGGTGGGTTAGATAGTCTGTGCGCAAACCCTCTGAATAACGTTTTGTTTCTAAATTCGGCCCGGTACCCTGTGGAGACATGAACACAATGAGAGTCAAAAGGTCTCCACAGGATCATTTCTATAGATGAATTGGTCTCCACAAGATTTTTGTATTTTACTCCAATTACTTAAAAACTAGGGTCAGGATTAGTGAGTTAGTCTTGCATACGCACTGTGGACCTCCGAACAATATAGGTCCACACGATGCGGGAAGAGGTTACGGTGTGTGGACTTGCACACGTCCACAATCCGTTTTTCAGTTTCCGAAAAAGAGCGCTAGAGGAAAAACGGGTTAGGGTTTATATAGAAAAGATAGAAGGGACAGCTGAGAGGCCCATAATCCAAATTTGAGGGTAAATTTGTTTTGGGGAAGCGAGAAAAATGAGTATTTATAGTCAAAGTTTGTTAACTACACGAAGACAAAGGAATGTCCACAGTGCGTATGTAAGGTAAAGCTGCGTGTTTGGGTTAGTGTATAATATGGTATAGTGGGTCGAAATTTCAAAACGGGAAATTAATTGTGGTTGAAATAGGAGCATTTTTGTATTTTACTCTAATTACTTAAAAACTAGGGTCAGGGTTAGTGTTTGGGTTAGGATATAATATGGTATAGTGGGTCGAAATTTCAACACAGGAAATGAATTGTGGTTAAAATAGGAGCATTTTGAAAAACGTGCTCGACTTTCTAACCATTTTGTACACGAGAACAAAGAGATGTCTCCACAAGGATACAAATTTGCTGATGTATGCTTCTGAATGATGGCGAGGTTCAGTCGCTTTACTAAAATCAATAAGCCAGTTTGGTATTCCAACTGCAAATGTGTACAACAGGATTCAACAATGTTTCTCTTGGGATAAACACGGCAGATTAATGCACACAAGGCTATGGGGGACCCGGTAAACCAAATCTGCATTCTGTACAATTGTTTGTGTGTGTGCTAACGAAAAGAGATTATGGAAACTTTTATTCCAACCAAAGTTTGGACACACAAGACACCTTAAAACACTTTGCTGTCTAATCGCGGCAGGGATTAACGATTTATGCAAATTAGTCATGTTTCCACCACTTGGATTTTTGTAGACTTTTAGTATGTAATTCTGGGGACCTTATAGAAGTGCACTGTGGTGAAAAACAATTTGTTGCAATTTGTTTGAGGTCAACAAAACAAAATTATGTATTTTGCCTGGACTATTTGAGGGGTTACTTGTGCACGGAGCCCAAAGTGCACATCATCTTACCCTAAAAAATTCCATGCACTAAACACTATTATCCGCTGTATATTGTCAAACATAAATTATCTGAACACTGCTTCATCAATATAACTTGCCTCATATGAAGCAACATATGGGACGGAGAGAACCCCCTTTTTGTGGTGGTCATTGTGCTTGCAGAATGTTGTTCTTTTGAGGTTTTTAGGAGGGGTGCGTTAGGTAACAATAGTCTAGATAGTGTATAGGTATGGGAGACTAAGGGGGGAGTCCGTCGGTCCCATATCTTGCTGGGTATAACTTGCCTGCATCCTTACAAAATATCTGTAATTCTTTTGAATATTTTTCTTTTGTGCAAATTGCCCATCTCAAGGCCGGAGACCATTTGATTTGAGGTGTGGGCTACTACTAGAGGAAAGTGTGGAAGAACCAGCCCCTTACACTGAAACAGGACAATCTGATCTCTTCACAGCACGAATAGGGTTGGGATGGGTAACTAGTCCACAGCAGGGCATGAATAATGCATCTACCCATATTATGTGTGGCCAAATCTGGGCTTGAACCCCCCAACCTGCAGAACTACCCGCAGACCACGAACTCAATGCTCCAGACCACTAGGCCATGACACTTCCACAAACACTATGTTTTGTACATTTGTATTTGTAAACTTTTTATTGTTTCCTGATCTGTAAGATACATGATTTATACAATTTGAAAGATTTCTTTTCAATACCTGTAATATTTTATTCTCTGTAATTTTATTTAGTACAAAATTAAGTTTTGTTTATTAAATGTAAACTGATTTGTTTATTTAAAGGTAGGATACACCATTGGTAATTACTTGAATTATCACGAATGGGTGAATTTGGGGGGTTGTATTTTATAGTAAACATTGTTTAACTGACCTGTCCAAAGTTTTACAATTAATCATGAATGCAGGGAAAAGCAAGACAAAAATGGCGTCGTTTTTAACTGGCGTCGTTTTTAACCGGCATCAGGCAGTGGTTCTTATGTTGTTCCGCACTCGCGAATTTTGTTTTAAAAAATTCAATTTTTCGGAACAATTACAGGATATCTAGCACAATCCTTTAGCTTGATGCCTACAATCATTATTTACTTTCAAATAAGTAAGATATTTCCAAATAATTCGGTAGTAAATTTTTCGATATCTGCAAAAGGTGTATTCTACCTTCAACCAGTTCGCGCCGGGATTATTTTAACATCACTGAGCCAAGGCGCAGGATTATTTTTAACAAATTGATCCGAGGCGGGTTCAGGCCGATAGTACCGGGAAGCACACCCACGCATTTCCGGCCTTGCTCGCTGCTGACAGACATTTCTGGCCTTGCTCGTGGCGTGTTTACGCGTCATTCGTTTTGAATCTGGGGAAAACTTTGCGTTTATATACGTCATCCGGCGCGAACTGGTTAAACCCAAACATACAATCACATTTCCTTTATTATATAACGTTAGAGTTTAATTGAGAAAAAAAAATCTTAATGATTAGGAAAGCCTGTGACACTGAGAGAAAAGTCTTCCCATTAAAACTGAATGAAGTACTTGTTCTCACCTGGTAAAGGATTTAAAGGTAGGATACACCATTGGCAGATATCAAAAAATGTTACTACCGAATTATTAAGAAAATTTAAAAGTAAATAATGATTTGAGGCATCTAGCCAAATGATTGCGCTAGATATTCTGTAATTGTTTCGAACAAACAAAGATACAATAAGAATAACTGCTCGACGCCGGTTGAAAAAAACCGCTGTTTTTCGTGCTTTTCTCGGCATCCATGATCGTAAAACTTCGAACAGCTCAGTTAAACAATATTTACTATAAATTACAACCCCCCAAATCTACTCATTCATGATAATTCAAGCAATGACCAATAGTGTATGTATCCTACCTTTAATGAAAACCAGTGCAAAAGAAGTAAAGCTGTACGGTATACATATGTACATAGTGTTTGTGTGTGCTGACTAGAAATGCATTTATGTCTGTGCTGTTTTCCCCCCCTAAAAGATGAGGATTAAAAAGATGAGGAGAAAATGTAAATTTGGCATTCTTAGTTTCTTTGCCTGTTATTGGTGGAAACTTCTTACACGCAAACAGGTCAATATGCAAAACTAATGCAGTTCAAAGTTGAAAGTTCACCAGACGGGTACCCTCGAAAGCTGAGTTCGACATGATGCATATGACATAAAGAGATTGGGAACATGACCTGTACAAAAGAGTTACGGACCACGTTGACTTCGCGTGGCAATTTCTTCAAAGTTCAAGAAGAAAATTGCTGTTTTTATCACTCTTGGTGAGAAATAGGTATCCCGTTCTAGTGTGGTGCTTAGGCCTTTGATAGTCTGTACTGTCACAATGTTCAAAAGGAAGTTGGAAGCACTTGGTTATCATCAGCTTGACCTCGATGTAAATGGTAAGTGTTCTGCAAACATTGCACCAGTATCGTGAAAATATTCAACTGCAATGTTCGTGACAGGTGACACAAGTAAAGTAATTAAAATCGCCACACAAACCTATTATTTTATTTTTTTTATAATTGTTTTGTTGTGTTTAGTTTTTAATCATTATTTGTGTTTTTACTGCGAGTTTTTTTCAATTTCTAGCCCATAAATGTGGCTCAAATATAGTCCGAGTAAAGGACCCAAATAATAAACATCGCTTTTTTAACATCTGGACATGATCTTGCGAGTAGGGTCCTAGGGAGTCCCATTGGTTTTTCTACATTTAAATCAAAATGCCACTTTTCCCATATGTTTGCCCAAAGAAACATCCGATTTCAAACAGCCACAAAAGTACTCGATAAGCCATCTGAGATACAAGTACACATCGACGATTAAGATTTGTGGTACTAATGTTTACTTACGATTCGGATAAAAAGTGAAAATTTCAGCTTAATTCCGCAAGCTGCCTCGGACACTTTGATTAAAAAAAATAGTGCACGCGGGGGTGCTCTGCGATGTCACAGGTCAGTGTATTTTATTTTTTGTAATGGCCACCGGCACATTTTAATGCGAGTCATGTAGTGAACATGGCTCACTCACGATTAAAAATCAAAATTTATGTGGGTTGATCATGTACATGTGTGCACCATACACGTCACACCCTAGCCTTCCCATTAGAAAAAAAATTAAAAATTCACAGCATGTACACAGTGATGCTAAAGTCTAAAATGCGATCTTAAAATTGCATTATCTTTTAGATTTGTTTTTGTTTATTCAAAAAGATAATAAAATTTATCATTTTTAAAAAAAAAGGGGAAAAAAAAGATAAAAAAGGAGGCGGCCTTAAAAAAGGAAGCAGGTGGTGACGCTGAACATTTTTTATTTTTTATTAGACCTAATACACGCTTCTTAATAATGTAATGTACATCCACTTGATGGCGTGGCGAGAAAATGCCGAGACATACAATGTACTAAAAGAGGTGGACAATGTGACAGGCGTGAGGAGTAATGTATACGGCAATGATTGTAAAGCTGTAAATCTCATCTACATACATGGTCTGACTAAAATGAGATTTAGGCAAGGTAAAGGCGATCCGAGTGGTTTCAAACAGTTCATGCGACAGAACAACATTAAACCGAGCGTCATCGTGCGGTATGTTGGGAATAAAATGCACGTCATCTTCCATCTAGCTTGAATTTTCTTCTCCATGAAAGAAAAACTGGCAACTTATCTTAACCAGTTCGCGCCGGGATTATTTTAACATCGCCGAGCCGACGGGCGGGATTATTTTTAACAAAACTCGATCCGAAGCGTGTTCAGGCTGATAGTGCCGGGAAGCACACCCACGCATTTCCGGCCTTGCGCGCTGCTGACATACATTTCCGAACTTGAACTTGGCGTGTTTATGCGTCATCCGTTTTGAAGTTGGGGGAATTATTGCGTTTATATACGTCATCCGGCGCGAACTGGTTAAAGAATTTTGCAACAACACAACTGGTTTTCGAAGTTCCCTTTTGAAGGATGCGAGGAAAGAACGCATCCTGATACAGGTTCTCGGGTTATTTGGCAAGCTCTTATCTGGTCCCTGGATGCGGCTCCTCTATGGAAATTCTGAATGTCATTCAAATTTGGAAGCAGTACCTCAGATCCGAAGATGCTTATCCAACATGCAGGTGCTTCAGGCCGACCCTCTGACAACGTTCACGGCAAAGAAAGATGTCTTTGATTGTGTGCTTTCTGAGACGGATGAGGTACTGCAAATTCTCCAGGCACCCCCGACCTCCGAAACGGCAAGACAATAATTCGCCCACATAATGAGCTCAGTAGCATCTTGGAGGCAACTGGAACCTTATCTAACTGGCCACCTTTCCAACCCAACCGATGAACAACTTCTTCAGTCAAAATCAACGCCAACTCAAAATATGTTTGCTGAAAGAGTTCTCGGCATGACTGATTATAAATTCCACCATGCTCCCAATGCTACCGTGGGATTTGTTGACGGAAAGGTGAAATCAAAAATCAATAAAACTCTTCCGTGGCTGGCAACAAAATCTTCCACAGAACAGAACAAAATCGTTGAGTTCTCGATTTCCAGGGCGAGGCAAATGAGGAAGCTTCGGGTGAGATGTGAGGAAGTACGAAAACAGCAGGATTCAAGACAACGTGAAAAACGCTAGAAAAGAGACCAGACAAAAAATATTGAGAAAAAAATGAAGTTAGTCCTTAAGAAGCAATCGTCCCTTTCAGAGGAATTTGGTAATGTGGAACCGAAGAAGCTTTGTCACCTGAGGCGTGTGACAAAGCTTCTGCCAAGGGCGGAGCTGTAGCTATCTGTACGTTCGATCATGGTTTTCAAATGTTTGAAATCAAGACTAAACAACACATAAGATCTTATCTTGACAAGAGGAAAGAGGATCTGTGCGGCAAAACCCGCACTGCGCGTAATATCACGCTTTTGTGTTCATCTCTTATTAAATCGATTACACTAGCGAAGAGTCGGCTAGGAAATGGTCGCATTTAAACAAGCGTATCTCTTCAACCGCTTGTTAAATTAGGGAAATCCAGGTACATGTAGTTTCAAAATCTGTGATATATAATCTATACCCTTTATTGGTTTTTTTTATCAGTAATAATATTCTGAATTTTTTTCACAAGTACCTAATTTATTTACGGTGACGGTGAGTGATCGCTTTAGAAAGAGAGAATTATTTATAACTTGCAGAAATCCCCTTTTCTATTTATTTCATTTATTATTATTATTTATTATTTATTTTATTTGTTGTGTGTACGTGAGTAGATGAAATGAAGTGGCGCAACTTTGTCATTTGGATGGAGGATCAGAAAATCCGGATGTACAAGATAGAGGAAAGACAACGACTAAGGAACTTCATCAGTGGCGAGTGGCCCAAATTGTTTCAACAGGTAAAAAGGGTCTACTTATTTAATCCATATTAAAATGGGGCTCAGCTACTACAGTGCCTGCAGATAGGTCCAATTACTACACATCATAAATATTCTTGAGCAAATTGGAGCGCTTCATTGGCCGATTCCGCCGCGCTTTTCGAAAAGTAAAAAATATACGCGGCCAAGTGACATCATCCTGTTGAGTATCCAAGCTTGCTGCCGTGCATTTTTTTCTTTTTCTGGTAGCATACAAAAATCCTTCTAGAACCCCCCTTGTAGACATGTAGTCTGTGGCATGTACCGGTAATCTTTACGGAACCAGTCTGTTGTTGTACTTATTGTAACTACTGCAGTAAAGGCACAATAAAGAGTGTTGGCACTAGATTATTATAACCCTGTTGCCATGACACACGCAACTCTGCAGTTACGAGTAATCACGCTATTAGATTTCCGTCATTGACTGACGAAGAATATCTTGTGCTGAATAAAGATGCAAAATCTACAAAGACCGTTATTGACAAGGCAGTCAATATTTATGAGGTGTAATAATAATAATAATATCTTGGATTTATATAGCGCGTTTCACACCCGAAGGGCATCTCAAAGCGCTTCCAACATTATTACCCCTGGTCACTGGGCCATTTTCAATCCTTAAACCATCTCAGCTCCCTGGGGAGTATACAGCCTGTGCTGCAATATATGCACTACTAGGCTAAATCAATCACAATAACCATCTCTGCCCTCACAGGTACCCATTTTACCCCTGGGTGGAGAGAAGCAATTATAGTTAAGTGTCTTGCTCAGGGACACAAGTGTCACGACCGGGACTCGAACCCACACTCTGCTGAACAGAAACACCAGAGCTTGAATTCGGTGTTCTTATACACTCGGCCACGGCACCCTACCTGTAGTAAAACCATAGAGCTATATTAAATTACTAGAGCACTAACTCCTCATTCTTACGCGCGGAGATGCTTTGAATCTATTCTGCTCGCAGACATTTTGAATTCATGTGCGTGTTGTAGAACATAATACAAATAGATGGTTTAAATGTTGGCAGTGTACTCTAATTGCAACGCGCGTGCAAGTAGAACAGACGCAAACAACTTACACGCATAATGCCAAAATAATCTACAGCGGATGTGTACGCATTTGCGCTGTTTGCGCAGAGAAAACAATATGAAATGCTCATTTGCTGATTGTGCATTTCAGTTTTGGGCGTATCAGCTTCTTGGACGCACTGTATAGAATACAAACGCAGATATGCAAATAGCCGTACAAAAGCCGTACAGAGTTTAGAGTTTTCCATAGGTTTGTGCACAAACATGGATGCGCCCAGCAGGTATCACTTTGTACATTGGAGCTAGCGCTCTAGTAATTTAATATAGCTCTATGGGTAAAACAAATACAGCATGGTTTATTTCTGGAAAATATTTGGAATTACTGGTCCCTCAGTGTAGGTCAGCTCGATCACCTCCCTTCGCTTCCTCCCACTACTTCTCCTCAAACCGTGCTGTATTTGTATTCTACCATCTGTGAAATGGGTCATTCCACCAACAATTTTAAACACGTCGCTCAATAGGTTAAACCCCACCCCCTTTAAATTAGTTCATATTTGTTTTATAAGGTAATTTTGGGTGAAAAACGCCAAATTTGCAAGTTTTAACAGCACCCGACCAGCGGTTTTTGTGCTACCGACTGTATTTTGTTGGTGATTGGGGCGAAAATGAGTGTGACCACCAATATTCAAAGGACCTGTTGAAATCTGCTGATTTTGATTTCATTGGAAAGGTATTACATGATACCTGTAGATAATACAATTTTGGCATTATTTTGTATGTCCGAGCAATTTTACCCATAAACCCCCAACAAGTTTTATTTACAATATACAAAGATTGGAGCCTGGGGAGGTATAATATTTTTTGTTTGTAAAAATCATGTTGGGGCTATATATTTTACCCAGAGTCGGCCTAAAGTCACGTGATCCACAATGTCATTTTCAAGTTCCAAAAGGTCATCGTAGGTCCAATAGCTCAGACATAAAATTATTGCCAAGAATGGATTATGTACATGTATTATGGTACTTTTCCAAAGAAATCAAAAACAGTAAATTTGGCCAACAGGTATGGGAGTTATGGCCGGTTTAACCAGTTCGCGCTGGGGATTATTTTAACATCACCGAGCCGAGGGGCGGGATTATTTTTAACGAAACTCGATCCGAAGCGGGAAGCACACCCACGCATTTCCGGCCTTGCTTGCTGCTGACAGACATTCCCGGCCTTGAACTTGGCGTGTTTATGCGTCATTTGTTTTGAATTTGGGGAAAAACTTTGCGTTTATATACGTCATCCAGCGCGAACTGGTTAATATTGGCAGCCACGCCGTCGGTTAGCGGTAGAACGAAAATAGCTGGTTGGGTGCTCTTAATACTTGAAATGTTGGCTTTTTCACGCACGTAGGTGGGGTGTTAATTTGTTTTAGTGATTTGACACGGAATGACCTAATTTATTTTTCTTTTCTTGCATTTTAGTATTTAAAGGATCTGCAATGCCCGTTGGACGGCCAAGATCGTTTAGCGTCGTGCGACTGGTTACTAAGCCATGCTGTCAGGCTTGACTATGGAGAAAATGGTAATTACTTCAAAATCCCAAATCTTCCACATCCCTAAAATAACCTTTCCAAATCCGTAAACATCCATCTTCTCGATTTGACGCGTATGACTTGGGCCAGGAGGCCTGAAGCACTGCTGAGGGGAATGTGATTGATTTTGTCCATAATGCAGTACTGCTGTTGTCATATAAAGCAGTGTTTCCATTGGACTTTTTCTACCGGGGCCTAGTGCTAACTTAAAGCGGCATTCCTTTCTGTAAGCGTTCCCACTTGACTGCGATGTAACGTTTCATTCTCCACGCAAGACTGGCAGAATGTCACACATTGAGGGCGCTGTGCACAGTCATTTTTTACCTCGAGACAAAGCAGTTTACGCGTGGTCAGGATACTTCTACAGGGCGAGGCTGTTCCCATTGAACTTTTCAGCGACCTTGATAACTTACTGTGGCTGAGCGGAAACTCTCCACGACCACTTTCAGCCAGGTAGTTTTACCATCACCTCCACGTTACGTTGACTGAGACGTTAGTCTACCGCGCTTTCCCATTAGATTTAATTTTACATTCTACAGAAAAGTCGCGGTACATTTAACCAAAAGGTCCAATGGGAACACGGTTATAGCCGTGCAGTGTTGTAACAAAGTCATTTTTTCACAAGTCAAGTCACAATTCTTCTTTTTTTTCCCCGTCCGTCTGAGCAATACCGTGTCATTATTTATGTGACAGAGGGCAAAAAATCAAACAGCGAAGCGTGCAACAATTTACCTTATCAAAATTAGGGGTCTTTATCTAAATATTCTGAATAACAGTATCAAATAGAACATTTCAAATTGTGCCTTTTTGTTACATTGAACATTGTAAGTTTTTAAAGTAGTATACAAGGTACACCATTAGCAAACATGAAAAAACAAAACTATTATGAAATACCTTACTTGTCTCCAGCATCCCATGAAATCACGGCACCTGGTGTGATGTGGTTTTCAAGAAAAGTGGAATTTTGTATCAATTTTAAACGATTGCCGGCCGGCAATCGTTGTAAAAACCTGTCCCCAATGTATATAATTCATCTGAAGGAAGTCAAGGAACCAGACTGTAAGAACAGCAATTTGTTCTTGTTTTTTTTCTTCTTCAGCATCTATGAACTCAAAACTTTAAACAGGTCAGCGTCACAATATTTAATATAAAATATATGAATCCCCCTAACCCATAACCTTTTTGAAAATTTCAGCAAAAGCAAATGGTGTATATATATATTTCTTAATGAAGTATCTTTATAGTTTTTTGTTTTTTCCTCTCTCAAATTTCACAGTTGAAAAGTTCAAAGCAGTGACTGGTGGGGCACTGTCCAGACAAAATTCATCCGAAGCTGGGTCTGATGATCCCTTTGCAAATGTAGACGGTGAGTGGTGGTTTTTAATGGTGGGGGGGGGGGGGGGGGGTTTACCACCCATAAGATTGTCAGACTTTGGACTGAAATCACACCCTTTGAAAATGTTGAGTCTTAGGCTGAGTCTAGAGCTACGGCTAGGTCTATTGTCTACGGCGGCCATTTTGTAGCGCTGTCCGAAATGCCGTCTAGAGCTACAGCTACGGCTACAACGTCACAAAAATCTAGCCGTAAAAGAAGTTGTCTAGCTCAGGCAAAACCAAATGGCGGCAGCACTAACGTTAATTTTGGAGCAAATTTTCGTTTATTTTTCAATGATAGTACATTGAATTGAAACTAACAGATCAACAAATACATGTACGTCAATATCATCAGGTATTCCGACCGGCTGTAAAACAAACATTGCGTAACATCTAGCAGGCGATAATTGTTGTAAATTCAAGCATCGCTTGGGGGCGCAATAACTAGCCGTAGGCTCTACCGTAGCCACGTCCGAATTACATTTGCCTCAGCGCCTACGTAGACGTAGCTGTACATGTAGCTGTAGACACTCGTTTCGTACACGGCCTAAGTTTACATGGAAAGTAACTGAAAAGCGTTGCACTCATCAGGGTTTGACCTTAGCGGTGACATTATTTTGTAAGGGGCTAGCCTTGCATATAAAAAAAAATTGTGTCAAAATATGATTTTTTGACCAAAACTGTCTCGAATCTTCCAAAAATTTATTTGTATGGGGTTAGCCTTGCATTTTTATGAAAATTAGGTCAAAATATGACTTGGTCAAAAAAATTCTCAAATTACCCCAACACTTGCCATATAAACACTGGTGGACTAGTCAAAATTATACAACGCCTCAACAAATCCTAGTCATCCGATTGGTGTAAAATTGATCATGTGCGTTTTAATTATTTATATCAATGTACAACACAACCGCACTGCAATAATAGAAGTTCTATTCAATGGTGAAAAGAACTTCCATCGCACTGTCACACTGTTGTCTAAGGTCACCAGATCCATGTTAGACAAGTTAAAGGTAGTATACACCATTTGCAGATATCGAAAATATTTACTACCGAATTATAAAGAAATATCTTACTTATTTGAAAGTAAATAATGATTGTAGGCATCCAGCAAAATGATTGCGCTAGATATCCTGTAATTATTGTGAAAAATTGAATTTTATAAAGAAAAATTCGCTCTCGCCGGACGGCGAGAGTGAAAAAACACAAATAACATAAGAATAACGGCTCGACCCCGGTTGAAAACAAACGCTGTTTTTCGTGCTTTTCTCGGCATCCATTATGGTAAAACTTCGGAAAAGTCAGTTAAACGATATTTACTATGAAATACAACCCCCTAAATCTACAAATTCATGATAATTCAAGCAATTACCAATGGTGTATACTACCCTTAAGAAGTGTTACTCTGTATACAAGTTAAGCATATTTAAGCAATTATCAATATTATTGGTAATTGCTACTAATTAATCTCCCATGAAACGTTCCATCTGGCCACATTCCATCTGTCACCGAATGAAATTATTCTTACCATCACACGCACAAACATTCATTTAAATACCTGAGACAGTTTACCCATTCCTATTGGTCAAAAGCCCGTCACGTGGCCAAATTTAAACGGATGATAAAGACATGGCTGGTTTCAAACACTTTTTCAGTTTCACATGAAATTTTGACTCCTATGAAATCCAGTGCTTTTGACCTTTTATTGGTTGAACGTTCACAATTATGGCGTAGGCATGCGCATTACTACCACTCGCAACCGCCGCATCTGCACAATATTGCATAGTACGCGCGACGTGAGTGCCAATGTTCATAAAAAAGGTTGTTTACATTTTATATTCGCGAGTTGAATGTTCCATTATATAGCTGGAATGGTGTTTTAAAAACCAAGAAGTGAAATTCTTAATCAAAACTCTAGCAAAGTTTTAATTGTTAACTAGTTTTGACTTTTGGACTGAAAAGTATAGATTTTTTGACTAAAAAGGTATTTTTGAGTGGGGGAAAAAAGTGTGGTTGGCCGGTATTATGTTTGAAGCCACCTCATGGGCCTGAACATTGTAATAATGCCCTCACCTTTGATGCCTTCAGGCCCATGAGCCAGTTTTAAACATACTGTACTTGTTTAAAGGGATCGTATACGTTTGGTAATTGGAACCCACTGTTTGCTTCAATCCTATATAGTTATAGATATATACCATAAAACTAACCTGTCAAAATTTCATTTCAAAAGGTGGTAGCGATTTTGAGATATTGCCGAAAATCTAGAGCGGTTATGTCCACGCAGAAAGAATAATCTGCATTGGAATACACAGTCTGAGAAACGTCACTGCAGTAACGCTTCTCAGATTCAAATTTTTGGGGATAAAAAGTCATATCTTTTTCCATAACCGCAGTACTTCAAAGTGAAAAGTTTCTAAAAATGCATTATACTATCCAAAGCTGCTGTACTTCTTACCAAATAAGTTTTTATTGCCATTCATTTTTGGAGTAATTACCAAACGTATACGATCCCTTTAAAGGTAGGATACACCATTTGCAGATATCGAAAATCTTTACTATTGAATTTGTAAAAAGTATCTCGGACGGCGATCGCGAAAAAACACGAACAACATTTGCCCGACGCCGGTTGAAAACGGTCTTTTTTCTTCTTTTTTCTAAGCATCCATGATTGTAAAACTTCGAACAAGTCAGTTAAAGGTAGGATACACCATTGGTAATTGCTTGAATTATCATGAATGGGTAAATTTGCGGGGTTGTATCTTATAGTAAATATCGTTTAACTTACCTGTCCGAAGTTTTACAATCATGGATGCCGAGAAAAGCACGAAAAACAGCGTTTGTTTTTAACCGGCGTCGAGCAGTTATTCTTATGTTATAACTTATGTTATTCTTATGCGACGGCGATCGCGAATTTCTCTTTATAAAATTACATTTTTCGGAATAATTAGAGGATATCTAGCGTATTTATTTTGCTAGATGCCTAGAATCATTATTTACTTTCAAATGAGTAAAATATTTCTTAATAATTCGGTAGTAAATATTTTCGATATCTGCAAATGGTGTATCCTACAGTACCTTTAAATGATATTTACTATAAAATCCACCCATTCGTGATAATTCAAGCAGTTACCAATGGTGTAACTTTGAAACCAGCCAACCACATTTTTGTTCCTTTATTATATACCCTAATTAGACCGTCTGGGCAACAGTGGAGGGTTTGAGAGGATTGATTGAGTCCAGAGTTTAAAGTTGCACGTCATTGTAGTGAAATTTCCATCCAAAGTCTACAATTGATTTTCTTTATTGCTTGCAGTGAGCAGCGCTGATTTCAAGGCATGCCTGACGTCAGTCTGTCAGTTACTGAACATACCCGAGCACTATGACAAAGTAACCACTCTAGAGGCTGTCAGTGTCTTAATACAGGAGAGATTAGCACAAGATGGAACCAGCCCAGAGACAGAAGAGGTATAGTATAACCAAACAAACCTCACAACATCAGTGTCTTGGTACAAGAGAGATTAGCACAAGATGGAACCAGCCCAGAGACAGAAGAGGTATAGTATAACCAAACAAACCTCACAACATCAGTGTCTTAATACAGGAGAGATTAGCACAAGATGGAACCAGCCCAGAGACAGGAGAGGTATAGTATAACCAAACAAACCTCACAACATCAGTGTCTTAATACAGGAGAGATTAGCACAAGATGGAACCAGCCCAGAGACAGGAGAGGTATAGTATAACCAAACAAACCTCACAACATCAGTGTCTTGGTACAAGAGAGATTAGCACAAGATGGAACCAGCACAGAGACAGGAGAGGTATAGTATAACCAAACAAACCTCACAACATCAGTGTCTTAATACAGGAGAGATTAGCACAAGATGGAACCAGCCCAGAGACAGAAGAGGTATAGTATAACCAAACAAACCTCACAACATCAGTGTCTTAATACAGGAGAGATTAGCACAAGATGGAACCAGCCCAGAGACAGAAGAGGTATAGTATAACCAAACAAACCTCACAACATCAGTGTCTTAATACAGGAGAGATTAGCACAAGATGGAACCAGCCCAGAGACAGAAGAGGTATAGTATAACCAAACAAACCTCACAACATCAGTGTCTTGGTACAAGAGAGATTAGCACAAGATGGAACCAGCCCAGAGACAGGAGAGGTATAGTATAACCAAACAAACCTCACAACATCAATGTCTTGGTACAAGAGAGATTAGCACAAGATGGAACCAGCCCAGAGACAGAAGAGGTATAGTATAACCAAACAAACCTCACAACATCAGTGTCTTGGTACAAGAGAGATTAGCACAAGATGGAACCAGCCCAGAGACAGAAGAGGTATAGTATAACCAAACAAACCTCACAACATCAGTGTCTTGGTACAAGAGAGATTAGCACAAGATGGAACCAGCCCAGAGACAGAAGAGGTATAGTATAACCAAACAAACCTCACAACATCAGTGTCTTAATACAGGAGAGATTAGCACAAGATGGAACCAGCCCAGAGACAGGAGAGGTATAGTATAACCAAACAAACCTCACAACATCAGTGTCTTAATACAGGAGAGATTAGCACAAGATGGAACCAGCCCAGAGACAGAAGAGGTATAGTATAACCAAACAAACCTCACAACATCAGTGTCTTAATACAGGAGAGATTAGCACAAGATGGAACCAGCCCAGAGACAGAAGAGGTATAGTATAACCAAACAAACCTCACAACATCAGTGTCTTAATACAGGAGAGATTAGCACAAGATGGAACCAGCCCAGAGACAGAAGAGGTATAGTATAACCAAACAAACCTCACAACATCAGTGTCTTGTGGGGAGTCGGGTTGGTGTAGCGGTTCTTTCCTCGCCATCCACCACTATGACCCGGGTTCGAATCCTGTCTGGGCCAATATGTGGATTGGGTTTTCAGTCCCTGCCTGACTCCGTGGGTTTTTCCCCAGGATATTCTTCTGGGGTTTTCCTCCCACCTCTAAAACTGTAACTTCTTCACATTAATTGTTGAATGAAATAAAAAATTGTTGAATGAAATTTGTTCCCGCCGTGAATATGGCCATTGATGCTGGTATGGCGTTAAACCCTAAAAACTCACTCACTCACTCACTCAGTGTCTTGTCATCACAAAATGAGCTTAAAGTCGGAAATTTCCATTTTGCAGAACAGAGGGCAAAATCAAAAATTTGAAGGGATGGTCTTTTTTTTAAATTTATTTGTTAGGTTTTTAAATTTTTTTTTAAAGTTTTTTTCTAAGAGGATGGCAAGCATCTTCTGAAGGTAATCGACAATATGTACATCTACACGCAGTAATTGTCTACATACATTATACGTGTATCCGGACAAATCATCCTTGACCCATAAGCTACCCACCAATTTTGGTTAAAATCCCTCCAGTAGTTTTTCCATAATCCTGCAAACAAACAAGCAAACAAGCAAACGGACAAACGGACAAACAAAAAGACAAAAAGACAAATAGACAAATAGCAGCAAAAACATAACCTCCTGGGTGGAGGTACCGGTAGCAAGATTCAACGTGTTAGTATTTCATGGCTTAAGGTGAGCGCTACCGGAATTTTAGTCAGTTTATAACAACTTGATGGTGTCTTTATGTTTTATTTCAGGGTATCAACTTTGAATTGAACAACTACGATCTAGGATTTGAAACCAAAGGTATGCCCTTAATGTGGATTGAAGATTTAGTTCTTCCTACTTTCTAGTCTACACAAATAAACCACAAGGGAAACTGACTAGGTGAATTTGCATAAATTTCAATGTGAACAAGGAAATTTTGGCAAAGCGGGTCTCGAACCTGCGACCTGCGGAATACCGAACCAGCGCTCTACCAACTGAGCTATCTTGCCCTATGTTGGCGGTCTTCCAAATTGTCAGGATTTTTGTTCGAGGATCCGGTATTCCGGAGGTTGCAGATTTGTGTCCCGCCTTGCCAATTTGTTTGTTCACCTTATGTAAGTTTATGCTAATTTGCCTAGTAAGTTTCCCTTGTGGTCTATTTGTGTATTATAAAATAAAAAGTTGTATCCTCGTTGAGTGATCCCCACAATGTTGCTTCCCAGGTTGTATCATAAAATTGAGCGTGATCCCTTTCCCCACCGCATTCTTGTGTTTAAGACTTCCGACTAGCGCCCTCAAACAAAGATACTGACAATGTGGGAGACCGCCAACATAGGGCAAGATAGCACAGTTGGTAGAGCGCTGGTCCGGTATTCCGGAGGTCGCTGGTTCAAGTCTCGCCAATTTCTTGTTTCACTTTGAAATTTACTTTCTATTTTGTTGTTTCATTACATTTTCCGCCTGTGGGCAACGAGTTAAATTCTAACATTTAGGCAATATTTCATCCCCAACTCTGTCAGACACAGCGCAGTGCATCAGATAAAAAAGTCTGGTGCACTTTGATAGATTTAGCCGTCAACAACAGTGTATAAACGACCACAGTTTATTACTATGAGAGCTAATCCCCATTGAACAATGCCAGAGATGGATTCTGCTGCGTTTGGTGACTGCAGACTCTGAAGCAGTTTGACCTTAAGATTTCTGACCTTATTTATAGATTTTGCTGCACTAGGCATGGTTTGTCACTTTGACAAATGATGCAGATTTCTGCATATGGCAGGGTGGTCAAAGAATACCACATGGGGGTGAGGGTTAAGGGGGCTGTGTAAAGTATACCAAATATTCAAATATTTAATCATACACCAACATTTTTCAAATCCGAGTGTTAAACAAATGTGTGTTGTGTTATCTTAATCATATAATTCCGGTGAAATGCTATGCGAACATCATGGCAATGAAAAATCAACTAACTTGCAATGTTTGTTAGTTAGGAACAAAAAAATACATCCTTTGATTCCCGGAAGTTTTCAAATGAGACCAATTGTACAATTTCAGCCCCTTTCACAACTTGACCTCAAATTACCTTTGACCTCAGTATTTGACCTTTAATAACCCTAACCCTGCTACACCCAGCACACTGCATCTGTGGTGACTGCTTGACCTTGCTGGACTCTGCACACAAGTCAATGTGACAAAGTTTGCAATCTGATGCGTCTGGCAGGGTTTCTAGCTAAAATACCCTGGAGGTTACAATATTGCATGTATGAGAAACGTTTGATTGTAATTGGAGTTCAAGTTCTCAAATTTGTCAAAACTTTACCCAAAATGACACTACGTACAGACTACGTACAGAAATAGTGATTGCATAGTCTCTTCCTGAACTTTGTTTAGGCAAGACAAAAAAGGATTCAGGCAAAACAATTGTGAAAGGTTGCTTTATTTTGACAACAGACGCGGTGTTGGATGAGGCGAGTCGAATCCTGCGCCTTCTTCACGTGGCAGAACTGCGCGACCTACAAACCAAGATCAACGAAGCCATCGTGGCTGTTCAGACCATTACGGCCAACCCCAAGACTGACCAGAGACTGGGCAAGGTGGGCAAGGTGGGCCGGTGACGTCGGCGAAGGACTTAGGTCAAGAAACCTAGGAAAGCATCAAGAACTCCAGGGCAAGTGTCGAGGAAGAGACTCGGTCCGTGACCCGTCCAACATCGGTTTCGTTTCAAAATTACTGCTTTCTTTGGACATTACATGATTAGGGTTAGTTGCAACGTAAACCCCTGCTTACTGTTAGCGAAAAATCCCTGCTTATCCGTGCTTACGGTAAGCATATTTCACGAGTTTAGGGTGGTGAATTTTGGCTTCTGCGCGTGCAAACATCTTGTAAGTTAAGGATTCTGTGCTTACAGGGTTAGCGCAGAATTTATCTGCTAGCGCTGTTAGCACGAAATGGTGATCATAAGTGCGGAATTCTGAGCCATGAAATTGGGCCCCTGGTAAATTCAAAGGTTTCTCATAGCTAACCTTGTATATTAACACATTGTATAGGAAGAAATTTTTAAGTTATTTATTCTTGTGGAAAGCCAATTTGCATGTTGACGTACTTAAAAACCAACGCACTTGCTGTTCAGTTGTGCAGTTAGACAAATCAACTAGCTTGCATTAATTTGTGTTGATTATGCAAGAAAAAGACGATATTGCACTTAATAACCCATTGGCACTTGTACAGAGTGTCCCCCCAAAAACAATTGAAAATGAAACACTTTGTTCAGTTTGTTCAGTCAATGACTCTGATCAAATTTGAACATCTAAAGCCGTGTTCACATTGGACTTTTTCTTCCGCAGCTTCGCGGTAACTCACCGCAACATTTCTTTGTATAATTCAACCGTGCGTTCCTACTAGGACTTTTATACGTGCAAGACTTGCAGAATGTCACACATTGTGGGCGCTGTGCACAGTCACATTTGATCTCGAGACAAAGCAGTTTACGCATGGTCGCGGTACTTCTACGTGGCGAGGCTGTTCCTATTGGACTTTTTCAGCGTCCCTGATAACTTACCACTGTTGAGCCTGTTAGTTTTACATCACCGCCGCGGTACGTTGACAGGAAGGTTAGTCTACCACGCGTTCCCATTGGATTTAATGTTGTCATTCTACAGATAAGTCGTGGTAAGTTTAACTAAAGAAATCCGATGGGAACCCGGCTTTAGACATTTATGGTCCTTGACAAAGCGGGGGGGGGGGGGAGGTTTGGGGGAACACCTCAAGAATAATGGGTTAAATACAGGGACTCCATATACACGTCAAGATTTGATGATTTTTTTCTTTCGGTATATAGTTGCCTTATGTACTTATGTACCTGTAAAATTCAATAAATTGCGAGTGGTTCTGGCAAAATAAGACGGAACTGGGCAGAGGTTGGAATGAGGGTTCTCAGGTATTAGAAAAGAGGAAAACATTCTTGTTACAATGCTGTTTGTTGCGCTTCAATCCGGCAGACATTTTGTTAACAAGTTATGGCTGTTTAAAATTTGCATTTATCAACATGTCGCAAAAGTAAAATGTTGCGAATGAAGTCCTTTGAAGTTTTGAGTTTTATACATTTATATAGAACAATTCTAATAGGTTTTTTTTATAAAACACTTTTATTCTACTACTTACATACTATTTCTGATCAAAATATCGTTAGCAGGCATACCAAAGATTACAAATATAAAATCTGTAATTGCATTTATTATTTAGTATGCCCTGTTCCATTTCATTTTGGCAAAACGCCTCACAATTGTGTTCTGTAGTACGCACACAATATACATTGTATAAATAAACGCACAATATACATGTGTATACATATTTTTACTTTTGTGGTTTGAAAACCATTTTTATTTGAAGTTTACTTTTATTCATAGTATCGATGTGATGTTTACATATACATGTATCAAATAAGAACTTGTAATAATGACCTTCAACCATGTACTGTACATCTATGGTTGGAATTTATTTATACATTGATACACTAACCCAGACAGTGGCTGTATCCTTAAACGCGACTTTTGTATTTGTGTACAAAGTCTATAGAGAGTCAAGACAATTTCAGTCAAGTCTCTGTAATTTCTAACAAAATTGGGAATGTGTCCCAGATTCATGTCTTTTCAAAAAATGTGCAATGAAGAAAAAGGTTGCAACATTCTTTTTCGACCTTTAATCTACGAGGTCAAAATAAAATAGATCCCACATACCCAATCTGAAGATAATTACATTATCTAATTCTTCAGATATCCTGCCAAAAAAATTCTGACAATAAACTGTTGAAAAAGCATTTTTAATTTCCGCTCTTGTAGTTTGTGTTGGATCATTTTGTATTCAAAGAAATGATTTTTTTTTAAACGACGCGGGATATAAACTGAATAATACTACTATACTGTCAATATGCTCCAATGATGAATTAGAGAAATTAAGTCCGACAAATATAAGCAAAAACCTCAATACACATTTCAATTTAATACTAATTTATAAAACTGATTTCTGCTATTCTAAAATTCAATTAACAGATCTATCTGAAATAAATAAGTTTTTAAAAACATGACGAGTAAAATACATGCAATCTTAGATAATAAAAATACAGACAGAATACAATGCCTTTAATGGTCTACATTTGTTGAATAAATTTCACAATCTTATGAACTCGATATTAGTCTCCTCCATTACAGTGCTCATCTTAAAAATTAAATATGTTTGATCCGTGGATGCAAAGTTGAACCTTGAAATAAGTTCTAAATTTAAGGAAATGACATACAACTACAACATGATTTGAGGGTGGGTAGTTGATATTATATTCCCGCGGTGAAATAAATCATGTTTTACTTTAACCTCATACATATTCAGTTGCAATTTCAGGAGCTCAGTAAAACAGTGATTTATAACGTTAATGTGTGCTGCCATCTTTTTATGACTAGCTTGGGCGATGTTCGTGCGTGTGTACTACGCCCGTGCGCTAGTTCCACGATTGCACCTGTATAGCACAAGTGCAGTAAACTAGCTAGTTTACTACACATGCGTATTTACCTTGTGCGCAAATACTTGCGTTCGTGTTTGGCAAACCGCAATAATAGCGGATGACACGTGATGGTGAATGGACCGGTGAGAATGTGGCTTTCATTCATCAATATGTATCAGGCACATGTACGGTATAGTAATATGGGTTTTATTTAATAAAGGTCCATTTTCACTTGCACCTATTTCCTTTTGGGTCTAAGTGACATAAGTGCCATTGAAACCTACATTATGCAACAGAACACAAGCCAAGAATTTAAAGTTACACTAACATAATGATATTTGATTACAGATGTTAAAAATAAATCTTTTTTTTATTACAAAAAGACGTTAACAAAGTATGAAAAATATCTCCTTTTTTATAATGAAATTTTGACAATGAAGAAAAATAGAGACAATGCCTCTTTTTTTTTTAATTTATCTGCACGCTCTAATTGGTTTGGACACCTTTTTTTGTACACGGTGTAAAGCCCGGATCATACATAATGCGAATCAATTTTAGTTAACAGAGAATGTCACAATGAAACTTCAATTGTTGACATCATGAAATTTGATCCGCATTCACATAAAATATGAACCTGGCTTAATATGAACCTCAGCATTGGTATGTTGTTGTTTTCTCAGGGCTGTGATTGCATTAGGCATAAAAAAAAAAATGTTATGTTGGCGTAACCCGACCGACCCTAAAAATACGGCCGACCCTGGATATTTTTTTTTTCAAGGGACGAAATTTAATGATTAAAATCTATATAAATCTAGTTATAAATACGTTTGAAACCATTTCTGACCGTTTCTCATTGTTGTGCGTGTGGATTGTGAAAATATTGAACCTGGACACGCTATCGTGTATCACTACCGGCTTAAACAATTAGAAAACATATCATTTTCATTGCTGGGAGGAAGAAAAAAAAAAAAAAAAAAAAAAAAAAAGAATCTATACCTACCTACCCTATTTTTTGGGGCCCGTTACGCCAACATAACTTTTTTTTTGTTATGCCTTATTCAAGGCATTTTACACTCGGCAATCTTGGTGTTCGACCTACAACCAACAGAGAAAGACGCATCCAAACTACCATCTCATATCTTGCTTTATGAGTCAGATAATATACAAATTAACACCTGCATAAATGATATATATATAATGACCCTTAGACCGATCTTAAGTCAAAACGAGTTTTAGTTGTGTTACTAAGAAAGTTAGGATAGATTGAACACATAACTTTGGTGAAATCCATCCTAGGACTAGTCTTTACACTTCCTAAGATGTGCCTTAGCATTTTGTTAAATCGGTATCTGCCCGGGTACTAGAAAATGTCAAATCTACAGCCGCTGTAAGTGTGAATAGTATGCCCCTACCTACCCATGGTTGGACGTTACATGGATGTAAGCAAGACGATAGCGTAATGTTGTATGTTGATCACACAACACTCAACAGTTAAAGGTAGGATAGTAATTGCTTAAATTATCATGAATGGGTGGATTTGGGGGATTGTACTTTATAGTAAATATCCTTTAACCGATCTTTCCCAAGTTTTACAATCATAGATGCCGAGAAAAGCACGAAAAACAACATTTGTTTTTAACTGGCGTCGGGCAGTTATTCTTATGTTATTAGTGTTTTTTCGCGATCGCCGGATGGCGATCGCAAATGTTGTTTTATAAAATTCTATTTTTCTGAATAATTACAGGATATCTAGCGCGATCATTTTGCCGGATGCCTAGAATCATTATTTACTTTCAAATAAGTAAGATAATATTTCTGAATAATTTGGTAGTAAATATTTCCGATATCTGCAAATAGTGTATCCTACCTTTAATGGTGCTACTGTATATTATACTAATAACAATTATTACAATTTTGTAAAAATAATTCTACATTCGCAAAACTTCCCATTTAGAACAATTGGCAATTCCTAGCACCATTCACTCTAGACTTGGTCCTATCATATTAAGCACCTTCATGAAAAATTTGTAGTCGACAGAAAGCACAGAAATTGTGGTTACACTGAAAGTTACTGGCAGACTAAAATGGAAGGTTAAACATCTAGGATCGTACATTTGTGTTTTATAAGAAGTGCCTAGTATATATATCTGGCTTTTACACACCTACCGTATCACAAACTGAGAAAGACGTCACTCAAATAAAAAAGTAAATATCTCACAGTAAATTGTTTAAAAAACAAATTCTACAGCTAAAATACTTGTCATAGTGGAGCATCATGCCGTATTAAAAGACATCATTTATTAACATGGTTGCCAGTGTTAACACCTTAGAAATTTTGACTGTCCAATGACAAAGAGTGTAGCTTGTGTGCGTGTGTGTATCTGTGTGGAGAGATGACCAATGAAGTGGTTTGTCCATTCTCAATCCAATCTGGTTGTCTAATGAGAAAGGCTCAATGAAAAAGTCCTGTTGTGTTTCCAGTCACTGGCAGTGAGCACCATAGGTTGTACATGTAGTTCACACAGTTTTCTATAAAGAAAATACAAGGTGTTGTGAAATGTATCACAATTGTAGAAGAGACATAGGGTCTTTTCAAATCCCTGGTTTCGTCTTCGTCTTCGGGCGATTTTAGGCTCTCAACTGCAGGAACATCAGCCACATTTTGGTGCTTGTTGTGCTTCAGAAACATTAAATCGGTTGATGTGAATCTAAAAGATCGAATATTTGGATTTGCTTCCATTTGCATTTGCTTCTCAGTGTTCGGAAGTAAGAGGCGAAGCACAAGCCAAAGACAAAGCCAAGCTTTTGAAAAAGCCTATAGACGACTCCCTATCCAAATTATTCTGTCTCAACCCTCATCCCTTCCCCAACTCCTACTTCCCAACACCTCTCCAAACACACTCTTATATCACATGCACTGCGTACTTGGTTGGTAAGAACTACACAACTGGGCCCTCGAACCATTCCCATCACTAGATCCTAACCCCCTAAGATCCTATTTGCCTATCCCTATCCTCCTCCTTCCTAACCATTTTACTAATGACACCTTGTTTCCCTCCAGGCCAGTAGGGCAAACACACTTTCTCAGCCCCCTTTTCCAGCCCCAAGCCCCCTTCCACAACCTGTCCCCCATCTCTATATGTCTAATCTTGTAACCTATCCCCTACACCTCCCTTCTCAATTGCCCTCCAGGTTGGTAGGGCATTAGACACTTCCTTTGGTAATCCTACACCTCCTCTTCCTCATCTTTACACACACGGCACCTTGTTGCCCTCAAAGTTTGGCAAACAAATTCCTATAGTCTTCCATAGTCAGGTGGCTTAGCAAATTTAACGTTACCGGCCGGACAAAAGTACCAAATTTGGCATGGAGTTTCTTTTCGACCTATCTATTGATTTTATCCGTGGAACCCACTTGATCGGTTCCGATTTTCCAAGATGGCGGCCAAAATCCAAGATGGCCGCCAGAAACAAAGGAAATGTCATATATCTGGCTGTAAAAGTCGGAAATGAACAAATGAGGTGTCAATTCAGGTGTTTCCGGGGTCACTGAAACAGATGCTGGTCATGGCATGTTGCTCGGATCACCCATTTTCAAGATAGCGGCCAAATTTTAAAATGGCCGCCAAAAAAAAGGAAATTACGTATATCTGACTGTGAAAATCGGAAATGAACAAATGAAGTGTCAATTCAGGGTTTCCTGGGGTCACTGAAATATATGCTGGCCATGGCATTTTGCTCAGGTCACCCATTTCCAAGATGGCTGCCACAACCTACTTCTCTAATCCCCACATCCTTAACTACCTCCCTTCATCCCTCTTTCCACCCATCCAACATCCCCTCTTCCTCACCTTTACACACATGGCACCTCGTTGCCCTCCAAGTGTGTAGGGTAAACACATTTCTAAGGCCTTTCAGAGTGGCCGGGCACAAACTACTTCCCTAATCCCCACATCTTTAACTACCTTCCTTCATCCCTCCTTCCACCCATCCAACATCCCCTCTTCCTCACCTTTACACACACGGCACCTCGTTGCCCTCCAAGTTGGTACGGTAAACACATTCCTAAGGCCCTTCCTACTTCTCTAATCCCCACATCTTTAACTAACTCCCTTTATTCCTCCTTCCACCCGCCTGACATCCCCTCTTCCTCACCTTTACACACACGGCACCTCGTTGCCCTCTAAGTTGGTAGGGCAAGCACAGTACCGCTGGCCTCCCGGCGTGGGTAGACACAGACTGCTGCAGCCTCCATTGTTATTGCTGCATGCGTTGGAGGTACTAGGGCAGGAAGCCACAGCGACCACGCTGTAGATACGGCCATTGCCTCCCCGGGGTAGCTTCAGGGCAGTGCTCTCTGTGCCGCCAGTCTTACTGATCGTCCGAATGCTCTTACTGCATGAAAGCACAACAACCCATAACCAATTTAGTTTAATAAAAGAAACGGATATGCCTGTGGAAGCTATGCTTAACAGAGACGAGGAGGTATGGACCACTTTATGCGTCACGGCAAAGCAGTGGATTTAACAACGTCAATAACCGACAGTCAGGCAGATTGGTGAACAAAATTGTCAATCAAATGATAAAAGCGAGGAATTTGGCACACAATCAGAATATATGAGAAAGAAATTTGGCTATGAGGCCACCGCAGATGTGTTTTTTAAACAAAATGGCTGCCATTGCATGTTATCGCATTCAACAGTTTACAATTTACAAAATGGATTCAGGAAACATGATTGAAAATGGCATCCTCCTGAATATTGACTTAAGACATTACAACTCTGGCCTTGTGTGAGTTGGCTTATAAGGAGTGTCAATTGATTCCATTCATAAATTAATTTCCCTAAATTGTTGGGTGAAACCTAGAGTGTCAATAAATTGCCACAACAAATATTCAAGGTTTAGTTCACCCTGGCAGATACTCACGTTTGCCAGTCTGACCAGTAGAGATTGAATCCATAGGAAGCAATACTGAAGGGATAGTTGGAGTTAGGGAACACAGTGAAGCGTGTTAACGGATCCCCGTTCATGTTCATACACTCGATCCTTTTGGTGCCTGTAGCAAAAAGAGACGGAGATGCTGTACTGAAATTACTTCAATGCCTAACCAGTTTGCGCCGGGACTATTTTAATATTGACCTGGGGCCAATTTCATAAAACATGTAAGCACAAAAATTTGCTTAGTACAAAAAAGTCTTGCTCAGTAAAAACAGGTTATCGGCTAAAACTCCACATGCTTTTCATTCGAAGCAAAAAAAACAGCTGAATACCAGTCACAAACAACAAACATTTACGAAAATGTTGGTTTATAACCCTGTTTTTTCCAAGGAAGAATTTTCATGCTAAGCAAATGTTGGTGCTTACACGTTTTATGAAATTGGCCCCTGGTCCAGGCGCGGGATTGTTTGTCATGAACCTTGATCTGAGATGGGTTCAGGCCAGCATCTGTGGGTAGCACACCCTTGTACTTCCCGCCTCGTTTGCCTTGCTCGTGACGCGTTTATCCATCATCTGTTTTGAATTCGGGGAAAACTTTGCATGTATACACGGCATCTGACGCAAACTCGCAAACTGTCTCAGGATGTCTTAGGAATTTTGATTGCAATCATCAATGGGTGATCACAGCCCGACACAGACCCACAGACCCCAGGGACTAACCTGCATCGGTCCAGCAGATCTGACTGGTGGTGTAATCCAAGCTCAGACCATTGGGCAATCCCAGGTTGTTGTCCACCAGCACTGATCGCTCACTGCCGTCCATGTTGGCCCGCTCAATCTTGGGGGCGTCGCGGTTCCAGTCGGTCCAGTACATAAGGCTGGATACAATTCAAGAAAACAAAAAATGTGATGCAATCAAGCAAAATTTTATTTTTAAAAGAATTTTATGATTTTGGGCCAAAATACAAGTATGTGTTTATTATTAGGTGGAATTTTTAATAATCAGTTTGCTAGTGCAGTAGTACCCAACAGATTCCAACAAAACATGCAGTTGAATTGGGATGGGTCAGAAGGGTTAATGATACCTTTTTGGCAAAAGCTCAGAAACAGACCTGTGTAAATCTCGCCAGTTCACGTTCACCTTTTCTGTGAGCGTCTTGGTACCAAAGAGAACACGGACACAAATTTGTAACGTCACGGCGAGTTATTTTAATGGTATGTGCCTTTCGCGTCGACCTTATTTGGAGATAAACATGCACATGATAGACACATGATAGACGTGCGCATGATATACGTGCGCATGATAGAGACGCCTGATAGACGTGCACATGATAGATGCATTATAGATGTGCGCATGATAGACACGTGATATGGCATTTGGACTATTAATATGCAGACTCATTGGTTGTATTGCATATGCTGTGGGAGGTTTCAACCAATGAAAGGGCCAAGGATCAGACTCCATAGGAGTCCAAATTTATTGTGACACACCGGAAAAGCATCAAAAACTGGCTGGGCCATGTTTCATCGGCCATTAATAAACATGCCCATGTGTCAGGCTGTCGGCCAATAGGAATGTTTTAGGTATTTATGAGTAACTCACAAAGATGCCTTTGGCAAATATCTCAACTGTTATCAGAGTAGTCATATTCTTGAAGCTTGGTATGTAGCTAGACATTTAACTGTAATTAATACATGTATGATGAATTTGTTCCGCCCTACAGCTGAATTGACCCTTAATAATGTCCACCTACCCTCCGATAGGGTCCACCGCTATGGCTCTAGGGTTGACTAGGCCTGTCTTGAAGACAACGCGCCGGTTGCTGCCATCCAGGTTAGCCACTTCGATGCGGTCGTAGCCCGAGTCGGTCCAGTACATGTTACGGCTCAGCCAATCCACAGCCACTCCCTCGGGACTGCTCAGACCTGCGGAATGCACAAATTGATTCAGTGAGAAGGTGACAGGTATCAGATCGACTGCCTGACCTCGTGGTACAGTTTAATTAGCCTCCCTCGATGAACCCTCTTTTTGGGAGGGGGGCCATGTCATACGAGATTCTAGGCAGTCTCCAAGATCAAAACAAGTAAGCTTCTGAGAAATGTCCATAAACTGTTAGATAAAGATGATTCTGCGTCGCGTCTCGCCTACTTTTGCAATTACCCTATTTTACAACTCGACCTCAAAGGATCTTTGACCTCAGTGCTTGACCTTTGACACAACCATCATATAAAGGTTACAATAATGCATGCATGACCTGAGTTTGATGCAGCTGGACTTCCAGTTTGCATACGGGACCAATTTGGTGAAACTTTAACCAAAATGACACACAGTATACTTTTTTTAGAGTCACCCTGTATATATATGTGTCCTAAACGCTATAAGTACTCTAGGTACAGGCTACAAGAGAAATTTGAAGAAGAAAAAGTATAGAGCACACATGCATGAAGATGGAAGTACATACATAAACACACTGAATTGCAAATGTGAAGTCCGGCAGAACCAAACACTACGTACCATCATGGCTGGGTTGTGCAGAACTTCAATAGTTTTTCCGCCGACCTTTCTTGGAATATTAACTTTCCATATTAAATTTCTGTGATCTTAGAGCTTTAAATTCCAGGACTTTTCCCATGACTGTGGAAACCCTGTATTAACCTCTGCTGATCTGTGATCAGTACCTCCTATAATAAATCATGGTAAAAAAAACCACAAACATTCCATGACTTTTCCACGATAACTTTAAATTCTAGTATCTTCCAGGTTTTTTCCCATGACTGTGGAAAACCTGTACTCACCTCTGCTGATCAGCACCTCAGTGCTGGATCCGTCTGCCTTGGCCCGGCTGATGCTGCGGCCTGACACGTCCGTCCAGTAGATGTACTCCTCCCGGCAGTCATAGCCCAGGCCCACGATGGTCTGGCCTGAGCGGAAGACGATCTTATTGCCGGGTTTGTTGGGGTTGAGAGGCACGCGCATGACGGCCATACCCCGGGCATAGATCAAGGCACCGTCACCCAGCTCTGGTTGGGTAACCTCTGGGGTTGGGTGAAGGGTTAGGATAACCAGGTAAAGTTATCAAGGTAATGACAACATTTGTAAACATCAAAAAGTAAAACTACAGTGGAACGCCGCTATACTGGAACACCGCTATACTGAAACGCCACTATACCGGAAAGTCGCTATACGGAACGTCGCTATACCGAACGTCGCTATTCCGAACGTCGCTATTCCGAACACCGCTATATTGAATACCACCCTTGGCTCCTGATCTTTGTGTACGAAAATACAGAATATTGTTGTTGAAAAAAGTCAATAGATTTAACCAAATCCACCGCCATTTGTTTTTCGAATTTTGTGTCCAATCATACCAAATATTGTTGTTGAAAATGTCAACAGATTTTTAGAAATCAACTGGGTATATCAAACGCTATTTAGGTCGTTTTCTTATTCTCGATCGTGAAAATACTGGTGCTTTGTTAAAAGACGGACGCCATCTTGAAAAATGAAATGATGGGCCGGCGACTGAAAATCGCTCTACCGAGCAATCGATATACCGAACAAAGTCTGTGGATCCCGTGATGTTCGTTATAGCGGGGTTCCACTGTACTATTATTATAGAATACCTTACTTGACTGTGATTAAAAAATAGTTTCAAGCATCCTGAAAATCAAGGCACCCAGTGTGCTGTCGTTTTCAAGAGGACATTTTCATTATCGATCTTTGTTATCAAAGTTTTGAATGTCTGTATTAAGTCAGCAAAAAGATTATGTTTGGACTTGCACCATGTAAAGGCCGTTTTATACTTCATGCAAAAGACAAAAGCGAAGCAAATTTGCCGTTACAAAGCATTTGCTGTGAACATTTGCTAGATTTGAAATCTGTTCAACTTTGGCAAATTCGCAGTGCAAAAACTCGCCGTGACGTCATGAACCGAACAACTCTTTTTGTGAGTTTGTAAGGTTCTAAAAAGAACCGTGATATAACTTTTTGGTCAGTATACTCAAGCTGTCGCTAGACTAAAATCAGTGATGACAAAAACTTTATCAAGTCCAAAACTTTATCAAGTCTAAAACTTTATCAAGGACAACCCCTTATCAAGGACAAAACTTTATCAAGGACAAAACTTTATCAAGGACAAAACTTTATCAAGTCCAAAACTTTATCAAGTCCAAAACTTTATCAAGTCCAAAACTTTATCAAGTCCAAAACTTTATCAATGACAAAACTTTATCAATGACAAAACTTTATCAAGGACAAAACTTTATCAATGACAAAACTTTATCAATGACAAAACTTTATCAATGACAAAACTTTATCAATGACAAAACTTTATCAATGACGAAAATTAAACCTATCCATACAATGGATAGAATGCTTGTTACCTTGACAGGTGAACCCATCGCCCTCATAGCCTGGCTTGCAGTAGCATGAGAAGCTGCCACGCACATTATAGCAAGTAGCATATCGATGACATGGGGCACCAGACTGGGAACACTCGTCAATATCTATACAAAAATAAATTTAAAAAAAAACATTCAAAATGCTATGCAACACCGGGTCGTTTCTCACAGACGCTCTGCCAATCTCGGCTCCGCATTGATATTTGCTGATAAATATTTTGTTACTAAATCAGTTCAAAGAAAATAGGGCACCACCTCATCTTCAAGCAAACTTGAATCCTCGATCCTGATTGGTCGATCTATGTAATAAATTAAAACGCTCATTTATTTGTGCGTGTATACAAATACGTTTGACATTATTGCTTGACTAAATCGAGTATGTGTTAATAAAATTCAGGGAGCACAAACAAAATTGATTTCTCGTGAATAAGGTTTATAGGCCGAGTTCGAATTACTTGGTAGCGGCTTGACAAATTACACATGGGTCTATGGTAACAGTACAGCTGCAGTCACTTCTCATAGACTCCCGTGTAATATCAAGGAGAGGAGACAAGGCCAATATGATGTATTCAAGGTTGGAAAACAGGGGGAGGGGGGGTTTCGAATGCTTTGCTTTGTCTTTGCCTCCGACTTACGAATCACCTATTCGAAGCAACTAGAATTGGAAACAAATACAAATAATCAAACTGTTGGGTTCATATCAATTGATTCAATGTTTTTGAAGCACAACAGGCACCAGAATATGGCTGGAATTCCTGCAGTTGGTACGGGGGGTCTAAAATCTGCTAAACCAGTTCGCGCCGGGATTATTTTAACATCACCGAGCCGAGGCGTGTGATTATTTTTAACGAAACTCGATCCGAGGCGGGTTCAGGCCGATGGTACCGGGAAGCACACCCACGCATTTCCGGCCTTGCTCGCTACTGACATACATTTCCAGCCTTGCTCGTGATGTATTCATGCGTCATCCGTTTTGAATCTGGGAAAAACTTTGCGTGTATATACTGTACGTCCTCCGGCGCGAACTGGTTAAGCCTCAGACAAAGACGAAGCCAGAGATTTGAGAAGGCCCTAAGGTTCCTACCTTCACAGGTCAGTCCATTTCCTAGGAAGCCTGACCTGCAGATACACCTGAAGCCACGCCCCTCAGGTGTGCACTGGGCATTGGAATCACAGGCTGAACACAGGTTGACTAGTACGTCTGCGGGGATAAAGAGGTCAATGTAGGGTAAGGGGGTGGTGTTTTTTTTACCAACAGCGGTGTAAAACGTGCTGGGCTTGGTGGGTGGTTGGCAGGGGCGGATGCAGGAATTTATGAATGTGGGGGTCCTAGCCATGGGCGGGGGGTGTGGGGGCTCTCCCCCAAATTTGTTTTACAGTAGAAGCTCTAAGGTGCATTCTGGCACATTATGAGCCTATTTTTCTTATATTTTTTGATCGTTTTGATCTATTGGGAATCTTTTACAGAAAGCACCATGCTGCTATTTTGCTCTGATATAAAAATACATTAAATTTTGTTTTTTTAAATTAGAAAAATGTGGGGTCCCGACCCCCAGGACCCCTCCTCTGGATCCGCACCTGTGGTTGGTGGGTTGGTGGGAGGGTGGGTCAGTTTACTCAGCCTATCCTACCCGCAACACTGTGCGCTCTTTGGACTACGAGTGATAGCTATTTATGTATTGTAGCGCACTAGCTAAAAGTGCGCATCTGTACAGTCATTACTACAGACCGATAAATCTGTCTCTCTCTGGATTCTTACTCGGCGAGACACCATACAGACAAAACACTGAACAAGTTGCAGGCCAGGAGCTCCCTATGTCAGACTGCACAGTGGGTCGGTGGCTGTAGGAGAGCACATTCACAGGCATGAAGGATCTCCTATTGCCAAAACTTTGGTTTGGTTGTTCCAACATTTCAATCAGGATGGGTCGTTTTAAAAGATACTTGGTGTGAGTGGTGACAACCATCCACTTTCCCGCATAGCGGGCGAGGTGGCCTCGTATAACTATAAAAATGCAATTTCACCAATTCTTTGAGGAAGCAGGTTACCTATAACTACTGTTAGAAATAAGAGAATTTCTGATTCCTAAGACAGTGGCAAGGCCAGGACTTACTCCGACAGGTGAAGCCATCGCCTTCGTATCCCTGGTTACATGAGCAGGAGTAACGGCCCCCTGGTGTCGGTGAACACTCTGCGTTGAAGTCGCAGCGGTTGTTGGCGCACGGGTCCACGGACACAGCTGAAAGCATAAAGCACAACGTGATCTTAAGAACTGTCAAAATGTTTATGGTCTCTCAAAATCGTCACAAGTCATCTGGTCCGAAATCCAGTGACTAGTGGCAGACAGGTTGTTGTAGTTGAATTGCTGAAAATTTGCAAGTTAAATTTGAAAAACATCCGAGGCCAATTTCATAGATCTGCTTAAAAGAATAAAAAATTGCTTAAGCACAAAACATTCTTGCTTAGTAAAACCAGCTTACCATATATATTATTTGTGATTGGTATTTAGCTGTTGTTAGCTTAGCATAACGATCACATGGAATTTTGGCCCCTAACTTGATTTACCAAGCAAGGTTTGTTGTGCTTAAGCAACTATTTGTGCTTAAGCAGCTCTATCAAATTGGCTCCTGGTACACTGAATTACTCAGAATGCTTAGCACATTTTAACATTGAATTCTCCAGACCAAAGGGACTGTTACTATATCACGTGATCCGGGGCATGCTCTTCCATTGTTAAGTAAAAAATGCTTAGCACCAATATATGTTCACAATGGATGAGAATAGCACAAAGACACCAGGGGCCAATTTCATAAAGCACCAAAATTTGCTTAGCATGAAAATTCTTCCTTGGGAAAAACAGGGTTTCAAACCAAAATTTAAGTTGATGTTTATTAATTGTGACTGGTATTCAGCTGTTTTGCTTGTTTGTACTTGTTTGTGCTAAGCAAATTGTTGTGCTTACATGTTTTATTAAATTGGCCCAAGAGCTGGGGGGTTGCTAGTATAAAGCTTGCCCCGAATCACGTGATATAGTATCCTGGTTATCTTTGGTCTGGAGAATTTAAAGTATAAATATAAATATTGTACCAAGCATTATGAGCAAGTCAGTGTACCAGATGTTATTTAAATTTAACTCGCAAATGGCTCTCAACATGTTCTGGACATTATAAGGACACAGTGTTCCGACTTAGTGGAATGATCCATATGCACATCAAAAGTGCAGTAAATTGCTGAAAACCTGAGCCCTAAAAAATGATGGTTTCTGCATGAAATTCACTAAAACTGTTTTTTAACACTTGGGTAGCAAGTAAAAAAAAGAGAATACATTGACATGCAGGTCTTTCTGATTTCTGACAGACAGAAAAGAAAATACGATCCGGCAGATATTGTACTGTATAATATTATACAAACAGAAATCTGTGGGAAAACTTAAACCATGAAAATTAAATCAAGTCAATTTTTCTAGTCAACTCCCAAACTAGCTCTGCGAAATCTTGTACAAAAAAACCCAACCAAGATTTATAAGCACATGCAACTACAGCAGGAGAAAGAAAAGGATGAAAATACGACACCACAAATGCATCACAACTTTAACTGCCTAGAAAGAAACATGTTGAATGAGGTTGCAACCTCATATGTGACCGTCCACGACGAAAGGGCTGTAAAGTAGGCATCTTGATGTTTTGAGATATTTAGAGAAATGAAATCTACAAGAAATAAGCTTTAAAATGATGTATTACAAGACATAGTTGGTATTTATGGTTAGCTACAACAACACTGAATAAGAAAACTCTTTGTTTTGGGTTGTTTTTCACATATTTTAATGGTTCTTTTCTTAAAATAAGCTCTGGGACTTTACAGCCCTTTTGTCGAGGATGGTCACATATACTATTCACCAATGACAGCTAAACTTGTTACACAGTGATATTCAGATTCTGTTTATCTGGTTTCCCAGTAGTACGGCAGATAGATGATGGGATTGTGCCTTTGATGACACATGCATGAAAGGTGGCTCACAGTCCAGTCTGTCATAAGGAAGATATTTGACTAGATAGGTTTCTTTCTTTTTAACGGAACAAGCTATTTTCAGTACTCTCAGACCTCTCAAACTAGTTTGGATAGACTGGGATTCTTTCTAGATGAAAAAAAATACCAAGATGGTCCACTAGTTTTTTATTCCAGAGACCATTTTCTGGAACCAAGTCAGTGGTCAATCGGACAGGCATCGACAATGGACTTCACACCTATGGTACCATTTGCAAGAGATCTGAACACCATACAACAAGTAGAGGAGGCTCTTAGGAATATTCCCAGATAAATGGTTGTTCGAGCAATGATAGACATAGTACCGGAGAGCAGAAGTTTGTATTCACATACAGTAGGAGGAGCTCATGTCGAGGGACGCATTGCAAAACAGTAGATTAAAAACTTTGCCCAAAAATGTAAGGAAACCGGAGAGATTTGGATACTTAATTCAAATACTTTTTGATCAAAACAGTTGCGAGCGAGTAAGATGTGCCATTTGAAGTTTAAAAATAACATTTTAGTTGATAGAATGTGCAATTTGATAAAATAAACTATTGATTTATTACGTACCACTTAGCCCCCTTCCAACAATACGCCAATAAGCCTATTCACTGCCGTTGTGCTCACTTGATGACCTGTCCAACTGACCGACTTGGTTACAGAAAAAGTTATCTGGGCCGGGATAAAAACTACTGGACTAAATCAGGTGATCTTCCTATCATTTTTCATCTAGAAAGATTCCCTATCCAAATTATTTCTCAGGTCGGGGGGTACGAAAACTAGAAAATAAATAAAAGCTCTAGACAATAAACTGTGCATTCAAATAGCATCTCCCTGGACGGTGATTTCAAAGACAGAATAATCAAACCTGTTAATCTTTTTGATTCCATCTAAATGACAAGCAGCTTGTAAATACAAAATTAAAAGTGGTGGTTAAAACCTTAACTGACAAAGTATATATGAACTTTCCCTGTTTGAAACCATGAACCCTTTTCACACGACAGCCTCTCAACCCGGGTCGAGTTTAGATTTTTTTTCAAACCTGTGTCGTTTCACACTTGCTTAAAGGTAGGATGCACCATTGGTAATAAGCCATTTGCGCGTGACCCCGAGTTAAATTTGAATAATATCTGGTACACTGACTTGCTCACACAGCTTGGCACAGTTTAACTTTAAATTCTCCAGACCAAAGACGCTGTTGCTATATCACGTGATTCGGGGCAAGCCTTACGCGTCATACGCTAGCAACCCCCAGCTCTGGAATGGTCTGGGTCTTTTTGCCATTCTCACCCATTGTAAACAATGTATTAGTGCTGAGCGTCTCTTACGTAACTATGCAAAAGCTTGCCCCGAATCACGTGATATAGCAACAGTGTCTTTGGTCTGGATAATTTAAAGTTAAACTGTGCCAAGCTGTGTGAACAAGTCAGTGTACCAGATATTATTTAAATTTAACTCGGGGTCACGCGCAAATGGCTTATTGCTTGAATTCGGAATGGGTAGATTTGGGGAGTTGTATTTGATAGTAAATATCGTTTAACTGACCAGTTTTACAATCAAGGATACCGAGAAAAAAGCTAGAAAAACGGCATTAGTTTTCAACCAGCGTCGGGCAGTTCTTGTTGTTTTTATTTTTTCACAATCGCCGTCCGGTGATCGTAATTTTTTATATAAAAATTCAATTTTTCAGAATTACAGGATATCTAGCGCAACAATTTTGCTGGATGCCTAGAATCGTAATTTACTTTCAAATAACGCAAGATATTTCTGAATTATTTGATAGTAAACATTTTCGATATCTGCAAATGATGTGTCATACCTTTAATAAAAAGTGAGCATATTTTGACCAGTTGCTACATTGGTGTACTATTTTGAATCCAGGGCAAAAGTTTCCACCCAGGTTGAAAAATAATCACGGGGTTGACGTCTTTATCGAAACTCAAATCGGCGAGTTTTGAATATTCGCGCCCTGGTGCAATTTAAAAAAAATGAATACTAAATGTTTCCCTAGTTTTCGTGCCAAGTAAGAACTGCCCTTCACATTCTATTTCTACACATTAGAGTTGTAAATCATATCCAAAACAACTTGCATGCAAATATTGTTGTCATCGTTAGGCCACATACATGTGTACATGTATTTTTGTGTACATGTATTTTTGTATTTTTCGCATTTTTGTATCACTGTGGAGACATCTCTTTGTTCTCGTGTACAAAATGGTTAGAAAGTCGAGCACGTTTTTCAAAATGCTCCCATTTTAACCATAATTTTTTTCCTGGGTTGAAATTTCGACCCAATATACCCTATATTATACCCTAACCCAAACACTAACCCTAACCCACATCCTAATCCTAGTTTTTGAGTAATTTAAGTAAAATCCAAAAATCTAATTCGTGAAATTCCCAGTGGAGACCTATTCATCTATAGAAATTTACCCTCCGGAGACATTTTGTCTCTATTGTACACATTGTGTTCATGTCTCCAGAGGGTACCGTATTTCGCACTGTTTTTAATACTCACTACGGCCCTTCTATCACAAACTAAAGTCACACTTCTAGTGCGTTTGATTTTGCTTTTTACAAAATAAATCAGGCTTTGTAAACGAAGCTTGATTATTTACCAGCTTTCAAATATTAAATGGATCATAAATATTCTATGCAACATTCTACCATTTGCTACGCAGCTACAAAAACTTGGCAAATGAGAGATGAAGCAGTAAAGTTTTTAATTTGTAATTATCATTCTAACACTACATGTATGAACCAGGAATGCCTTGAAACCTTTGTTAGTGTCAAAATGTCTAAAATGTGAACACTGATCGGTTTATGTCTGAAATGTAAGCCTATTGTTCACGTTTCAGACATTTGACACTTTACAAAAGCGTTTCAGACATTCCTGGTTCATAGTGTAATACTCTATGCAACAATCTACCATTTGCTACGCTTTGAATAATCTACAAAAACTTGGTAAATTGAGGGCTGAAGCAGTATAAAGTTTATCTTTTTAAATTATCATTCTAATTATCATTTTAAATTAAAATACACGTACTCTGTCTAGATATGCTATGACCTATGCAGTAACTGGTTACAATAACGAGCTTTCGAATCAGGACGGGAGACAAAGAAGACAATAAGCCGAGCAAAAACATCAATCCGCGCATGCGCGAAACCGAACATGTCTCTGTCCTGTTGAGTTTGGGAACCCCGAAACAACTTTGTTATGACCTCTGATCTCCATAGGACTTTTTACAGGACAGACACGCAGGTGCAACCAAATATAAGCACAGGCCCGTACGCAGGATTTGTTATGGGGGGGTGCTAATTTGTACTGATGGGACCAAAAATGAAACCCGAAATTTCCAGGCCAGTACCGTTTTTTCTTCATGAAAATACCATTATTTACCCCAGAAAATGTGAACCTTTTGGTAATTTGGGGTGCGAATTTGTACTGATGGGAACAAAAATGGGACCAAAATGTTTCGTGCGCCTGCAGTACAGTTATTTCTACGTCAAAATACCAATATTTACCCCGGAAAATGTGGACGTTTTGGTAATTTTTTGGGGGGGAATTTGTACTGATGGGAACAAAAATGGGACCAAAATGTTTTGTGTGCCTGCAGTACAGTTATTTCTACATCAAAATACCATTATTTACGCCGAAAAATGTGGACCTTTTGGTAATTTGGGGGGGGGGGGGGGTGCGTACGGGCCTGAAGCGGTACATTGGACAGTGACTAGTTGGCTTGGTAAAACCATGGTAAAACAGTTAAAATGTGGTTACCCAAGCCCATCTAGAGTCGATACAACAGGACAGAGACATGTTCGGTATCGCGCATACACAGATCATTTTTTTTTGCTTGGCTTACTGTCCTATTTGTCTCCTGTCTAGAATCAAAAGCTCGCTATTAAAAGCAAGATGACATCCAGCTAAAATGTTGCAACAAAATTTGAAATTCGCCGAATACCCGATTTCGGTAACCGAAACTTCGTACATGTATCTCAAATTCTGGCAATAGATTTTAAGATCTGCGATGCACGTGGGCACACTGTACATAATGTAAACTTTTCCTAGTAAATGTTAAAATGTCCTAGTGCTTGTGAAATGGGCAAGGGACTGAGTTAACCATATCCATGGACACAAACAAGGAAAGGGGTGTCAAGAATCAACCACTGAAATTGGTAGAATAGTTTAATGCATGGTTTTCGCATAGCCTTTCCAGAATTAATTGTGTGTTTTATTGTGTATGTAATTGTGGGTTTGTTTATGGTGTAAATAGAGAACATACATGTATCCCTGATATACCCCTGGTGAATCGGGGTTAGGTGTGTAGTCGAGGACGTCCTCGATTGAGATTCGTGTACAAGACTAAAGAAAATGTCCCAAGTTTTCCCTAAAGTGGCGCATTGAATGAATCTCTAAAATTCCTAAAGTGAACATTTCAAAATCTCTTTTAAATTTAGCAATTTGAAATTTTGGGTTTTTTTAATCTCCGAAATTCCCAAATAAACTTTCAAAATTTTCTTTAAAATTGACACATTTTAGATAATTTTTTATATTTTTCCTCCCAACATATACAACCACACGTTTGTCAGAAAATGATTTTGGGTATATTTTTAAAGGGTTTAAAACTGTGTGCTTCAAGTGCATAATCTCTGAATCCCAATTATCAGTGTGCAAGTTTCGGCAGATTGAAAATCTCATTGCAACAACACTACTTTTCCTAACCAGTACTGCCACCGGACTATCATCCATTTCAGTCTGGTACCTCGGCACGAGAACCCGTTCCCTTGGTAACCAGCATTGCAATAGCACCTGTAGCTGGTCCGTGTGGGGATGCAGAGGGCGTAGACCGAACACCGATTGTTCCGGCAGCGGTAATCAGCAATGGCTGAGTTTAAAGTAGAACAACTCCGTCATCACTGTCTAATATCATTCATTTACATGTACTTCACAACTACTAGTTTTTTTAACAATAGCATGCCGACTTTCACTATTTCTAAACTATTTTTTTTTAAATCAAAAAATCTGTTCATCGGAACATTGCCGTCAGGAACTGGTTTTAGGCTAAGGAATCAAGTACCCTTAACCAGTTCGCGCCGGATGACGTATATAAACGCAAACATTTCCCCAAATTCAAAACGAATGACGCATAAACACGCCAAGTTCAAGTTCGGAAATGTATGTCAGCAGCGTGCAAGGCCGGAAATGCGTGGGTGTGCTTCCCGGCACTATCAGCCTGAACTCGCTTCTGATCGAGTTTCGTTAAAAATAATCCCGCCCGTCGGCCCGGCGATGTTAAAATAATCCCGGCGCGAACTGGTTAACCAACTTTTGCATCACATACCAGGGTGGTAACCTCTTATGAAATACAAAGATTTTTAAGAAAAACTTTCATTCCACAACCTGTTTCATGTTTGGGTTCACAGCTTAATCGCTACCTATGCCTCACTCGGAACATATCAGATTTTGAAATAAATAACCCTAACCAGACCAACTCACTCAAGATTGAATTCCACACCTAGTTTGTTGGTATTGTTTGGTCTTTAAAAATACTGTAACAACTAAGCAGCTACTTCTAAGATTTGAATTTTGGGGTTCTGCTTTAACGGATATCCGGATACCCAAATTTCTTTTAATCGGGTACCCGGTTCCTGTACTACCCGTAAATACACACCCCTGTGCTCCATTTACATAAACATTTCCAATGATTTCTTAATGGTTTCTCGAAAAAAGATTACGTACATGTACATTTAATAGCAATTGTTGTTTGAGTAGAACACACTAAACATTTGTGGAATCTCAAAAGAACAACGCCAGTAAATGTTACCACAGTGATCGATTTTGGTACAAGATTCTTACAGCAATCCAACAATTTCAAGAAAATTGACCTAACAGCATTTGCAAGTTGACCACTTGGGGGTGCAAAGTGCAAAATCAGGGCAATGATAGCAGCAAAATTGGAAAGGTGAAATTAGGTAACGGGACAAAAATGTTCAATTTTTGTACATAATTTTCTAATGGTTGCCCTTTTTACATGAGCATATTTTGTTCCACGAGTGGTCTTGGTTTATACGTCACATCAATTTTTAAACCAAGACATCTTTTAGAGCGCCCCCAATTGCCTGCAAGCCTTGTTCCTCCCCCTCCCCGAGTCGAGTCGAGTCGAGTCAACAATTTTGCTCGAGTCAATTCGAGTCACAAATATTTGAATTTTAATACAATTTATATACAATAAATAAATGTTTAATAATAGTTTCTAACCAGTTCGTGCCGGGATTATTTTAACATCACCGAGTCTGCGCCCGAAATTATTTTTAACAAAAATGGATCCGAGGCGGGTTCAGGCCGATGGTACTGGAAAGCACACCAACGCATTTCCGGCCTTGCTCTCTGCTGACATACATTTCCGGCCTTGCTCGTGGCGTGTTTATGCGTCATCCGTTTTGAATCTGGTGAAAACTTTGCGTTTATATACGTCATCCGGCGCGAACTGGTTAATAAGAAATCACCCGAAATCAATTATGAAACCACAAATTGGAAAATGTGTTTTCGGTCCGGTTTCAGGGTAGTATTTTGTGCACTACAGAACCACACGACGAGAGACACCGTGAAATTTTGCATCGTAAATCATAACACATTTTCGGCAAAGTCCTTTTTATTTTGGGGACTCGAGTTGAGTTGAGTCTTCCAATGAGGGACTCGAGTCAAGTTCCAATCCAATCCAATCCAATCTGCATTTGTAAAGCGCCAATCAATCTAGTTGCCTATTCCGAGGCGCTGCCAGGAACACCGGGGCAAAACCCCTCCTCCTAGCGATGAGTGTTACTGGGTTCTTTTAAGTGCATTACACAACAAAAGGGACCTCCACTCCAGCTTTACGTCCCATCCGAAGGACGAAGCAATAGTGGTTTAATTGCCTCGCTTAAGGACACACGTGTCGACATCGGGACTCGAACTCACGCTCTGCGGAACAGAAAACCGGGTTTTTAACCGCCCGGCCACGAGACTCCATGTTGAGTCATTTGCCGACAGGGACTCGAGTCGAGTCATTGATTGAGTCATGGCACACACTGCTCCTACCTTCACACGTAAACCCGTCCCCGTTGAATCCCGGGTTGCAGTAGCACTGGTACCCCGACTCAGACGGTACACAGCCGGCGTTGGCATCGCAGTTGTTATTGGCGCAGGGATCGATGATTTCTGTCATTGAAAAAAGCACGTCAGTGATAATTTAATTGTTAATTGTTAATTTAGTTAATTGATGAGTTGTCTTCAACACTTTTGGGATTTTACAGGAATACAGTACATCCAGACATCATGTGTAGGATAGCTACATGTACATTTGTACAATGGTACAATTAACAACATATGTGACCCAGCACGAGTAAATGAGACACTTTGCGGCAAAAATAAAAATTGAGATTTTGATTTCATCATTTAAAGCTTTTTTAGCTTTAAATGATGAAATCAAAATCTCAATTTTTATTTTTGCCTCAAAGTGTCTCATTTACTCGTGCTGGGTCACATAATGTGACCCGCTCCCAGAGTTTACCTCAACTTTCGTTTATTCGATCACAGAGATGAGAATAAGCCAGTTTACTATTTCAACTGCAAACGTGCACAGTGATTTAGGTCCCACCCACATTGTGCGTAGGGGTGTGCATTTACGGGTAGTTTGGGAACCGGGTAGGCGATAAAAAAAAGGTCAAAACATGTAAACAATTTTTTTATTTTCCAATGATTTTGTTTAATAATTTTACATCGTGTTTTGAAGAACACCCCTCCAGCTATCTTTAATGGTATGTGCCTCGCGAATGTGCCCTTATATGGAGATAGATGCACACGTCTCACTGTTGTTCAGTATGGCGTGATAATGGCGTGATGTGGATGATACGGAATTGGGACTATTAGTATACGGATCTATTGGTTGCCGTCGGAGTTCGCATCCAATGAAAAGGCATGGACCAGACTTCATAGGAGTCCAAATTTAATTTGACACTGTTGAAAAACGTTTAAACTGTTTAAAAGTTTTTGTTGGGGGGGGGGGGACGACGGGGGGCTGCTATCATACCTCGACAGATGAATCCGTCACCGCTAAAGCCATCATTGCAGTAACAATTATATGTAGTATCTGATGACACACAATAGGCGTTGACGTCACACGCATTGTTGGCACATCGGTCGATTTGGATGGCTACGAAGTTAAACCAAAAAATTTCCACAAGCGAATATGAGATTTGGCTGTGTAGGATACACCAATTGCAGATATAAAAAAAAAATTACTACCAAAATTATAAGAAATATCTTACTTTTATTTGAAAGTAAATAATGATTCTAGGCATCCAATCCTGTAATTGTTCAGACTTTTGTTGCATCACAACTTGACTTGCAGTTCTCTGTGAAATCTGGTGAAGCTAGTCTATTATCAAGACTATTAGCAATAATTTAAAACATTTGTGACCCACCACCCCAAAACCAGGCTAAAGTCGAAATTTTTCATATGAGAGATTTTTATACCATTGGATTGCTAGCGTTTTAGGCTTTAAAATGATACATCACATGCACCAGTACCGCTATGGAATGAAAAGTAACAACGCTTCGAAAAGTGACATTTTGTTGCCGTTCGCGGCAACAAGTTTGCTCAATTTTAGTAATAGCAACGACAACAAAAATCAGGAGAAGGCCGATATTATCACTTTCGGGGATTTTTTTAAAGGTTTAAACATGAACAGCCTATAAATTAGAGTTTTAACTAACGATTTATGAAAAAAAATCAAAATCGACCGGCAACACATTTTTTATGTGTACAATGCCATATCTCAAAATGGCATTTGCCGACTTCCGCCTGGTTTTGGCCTGGTGGGTCACATTTAGTACCTCGGCAAAAGTAGCCGTCGCCTTCATAGCCTTGGTTGCAAAAGCACTGGTACCCCGTCTGAGTCGGTGTACATCTTGCATTCCGGTCGCAGTTATTATTGGCACAGAAATTTAACCGAGTGTCTGTAAAAAATAATTATAACAATTGGGATAAAAAAACAAACAAAAACAAGCAAACCCCATGAAAAGAATATTGTAAAAATGAAATAATATGAATCTTAATGCATTATCTTTTAAGGTTGAACTAGAGCAAGCCGGCTGGTCTGGTTCCCTGACTGGATAATTCCAGATAATGTCTATAAATTGCTCTATTTTGTATGAAGTCAGAGAATCAGACTACAAGAACATCTTCTTTTTTCTTCTTCAGAATCTATAAACACAAACTTTAAACAATATCTGCTATAAAATACATACGAATCCATCTATTTCTGAAACAAATTACAGCCTAAAACACAAAAACTATGACAACCCCTCAAAAATCAACTACTAGTATCTACCCTCGCACGTAAAGCCATCACCAGTGTAGCCCTCAAAGCAGGAGCATTCATAAGCATCTTGAGCGGAGACTACACAACGGGCATTTGTATCGCAGGCATTATTAGCACAGGGGTCGGTGGTACTGGCTGCAAACAAAATGATGCATGGTTTGCGGGATTTACTAGCAAAGCCAAATGTGTGTGAAGCAAGGTTTAGAACTTTTTAGGTCAAATAACCACTAAATCAGCAATTTCATAGGAATCCAGCCATACATGTCCTCTTTATTTTGCCAACAGCAATCACTATGAATCCTTTACTAAAAAAATTAGGGTTAGTGTTAGGGTTAGTGTTAGTGTTAGGGTTAGTGTTAGGGTTAGTGTTAGTGTTAGGGTTAGTGTTAGGGTTAGTGTTAGGGTTAGTGTTAGGGTATACTGCTTTGGTTAGGGTATATATATAGGGTATTTGTAACCCACTCTGCAAAAATAAGTCTGATGTGTTAAAAATATTTTTTTCTTCAATTTTACAGTTGGAAATAAGGAAAAGCAGGAAATAAGCTTTCATCTGATATATGGCACAACTCTGTAGTGTAATGCATTGGTCTTTTACAGCTTTGGAAAAATTGCTTTTTCTTAGTTATATTAGAAAAATGAAGATTTACAATTGTAGTGCTTCATCAGATGCTATAGTAAAGAGAATGACAAAACCTGTATTAAATTTAATTTAGGGATCAAAACAATCTTTTCAATCGATAAGATCTTAAAATATAGGTGTCGGAGAAACCAAAATGCCCTAAAACAAAAATATTAATTGTTGAAAGAAAAATCACCTCCGAGACAATAAACAGCCCTTTACGTAAAAATGTATTTTGCGACATCAGACTCATTTTTGCAGAGCGGATAACATATTTGGTCCAAATTTCAACCTAGGAAAATTAACCGTGGTTGAAGTAGGAGCATTTTGAAGAGATTTGTGGACAGTGAATGCATTTGGTACACGAGAACAAAGAGATGTCTTTACAGGGATACAAATATGTGACCTGTCATCACAAAATGAGCGTAAAGTCGCACGGAGTGATTACCCAGTACGGCAAGTCAAAGTCAAAATTTGAAGGGGTGGTCGATTTTGAGATTATATGTTTTTTTAAAGACTAAATCCCCAACAATCAATTCCAAATTGTTCAATTTTTAGTTTTTGAGACAATTTTGACTATGCCTTTCTATGCCTTTCACACAATTTCTCGCAAGAAATGCCTGTTTTCTAATAATCTCTGTATTAAGACTCCAGACTAAAAAAGAAAAAAAAAAAAAAATGAGTATCCAACCTCGAAGTGTTATATACCATTGGAAAGCTCTGTTTCCACAGAATTTAGAAATACCCATATCTCAATTTTTGATTTTGCCGACTTTACGCTCATTTTGTGATGACAGGTCACATATGCAGACTAACTTGTTATTAACCAGTTCACGTCAGGATTATTTTAACATTGATCAGACCCATGCAAGGGATTCTTTTTCACAAATCTCAATCGGTTCAGGCCGGCATCTGTGGGTAGCACACCCTGATATGTCCTGCCTCGCTCGCTGTGAGTTGGTCACTGACAAGTATTTTCTGGCCTTGCTCGTGTCGTAGTTATCCGTCATCCGTTTTTTAAATCCTGGGAAACAATTGTGCGTGTATACACGGCATCCTACGCGAACTGGTTAAACATTAAATGTGAACATTTTAATGTTCACTGAACCTTGAAGAACATAAAATAAAGGAAGAAAAAGGAGAAAAAGATGACAAACAATTTATACACAATTTTTCCAAGTTCTTGCCTCTTTTCATGAATTTCTCAATTTCGTCCATAAAATAATTGTCGGCAAAATAAAGAGTAGTTTTTTAATTATACCAAAAAGTATAACAAAACAAGAATTCAATGAAGAAAAAAAAATAATCTGCCACTATCTACCCTCGCACGTAAAACCATCACCGGTGTAGCCTTCTAAGCAGGAGCATTCATAAGCGTCTTGAGCGGAGGCTACACAATGAGCATTGGCATCGCAGGTATTATTGGCACATGGATTTACGGCATCGACTAGAAAGAAATGTAGCGTTGATTTGCAGAAAACAAAGCAAAAAGCAAATCAATGAACCAAACAAGCACCAAAGTTAGGCAGTTAAAATGAAGCAATAAAACACAGGAATATAGCAAACAAATTACAGCAACAAAAAAACAAAAACAAAATGTCATTAGAGAGTAACGCTCGGTTCAGACAGGCGTTCCACAGTCGCGCCGATCAAAATGAGTGAATTGAGTCCGACGTCTGAAACGAATAAGGGCGACAAGGCGCACCAGATGGCGAACGATCGACTGCTGGAGTTGTTAGAGCGAGTCAGGAGCGACTTGATTTCAATTTGGTTCGGCGCGACTGTGGAACGCCTGTCTGAACCGAGCGTAAGCTTATTTTTATGAAAAGCATGAAATTGGGAAATTCAAGTCATGATTTCTTTTTATAATGAACAAAAAATGTTTACATTTTCCAGAGAGAAAAATTTCCTGTATTTCTGTATTACTGTATACCCCACACCTACAAAAAATCCCCATTATCTGATTGGTTTATCGTTGATCACTTGTGTTACATTATTCGTCGCAAAGCACAGTGCTATACCCAGCAAGATATGGAACCGAGCGACTCCCCCCTTAGTCCCCCATATCTATACACTCTCTAGACTATTGTTACCTAACGCACCCCCCCCCCCCCCCAAAAAAAAAAACCTCAAAAGAAACCACAACATTCCGCAAGCACAATGATCACCACAAAGGAGGGAGGGGGTTCTCTACGTCCCATATTTTGCTTCATATGCACATTGCAGCCGCACTGCAAAAAAAATTAAGTTCTATTCAACGATGAATAGAACTTCCATTGCCCGGTCACACCGTTGGTCGGGCTCTGACCAGACCAATCAGATGACAAGGATTTATTCAGGTGTTGTTTTTAAAAAAATATGAATGTTTCCTGTCTGTGAAATGGAAAGAATAAGTTCAAGAGGTGTCTGATGTAATTTTTCATTAGAAATGAAATTACTATCCGTCGCCGAATGAAAATATTTTGCATTATGTTTTTTTAGTGTTTAAAATATTTCTAAATTGGGTGGTTTTTGTTTCATTCTAAAGCACATTTCAAGATCTAATGCCAATAAAAAAAATTGAAAAAATACCTAAAAGTCCGAGTAAGTCAAGGGAATTTTGTTTAATACCCAGCCAAAAAAGGTGGCATCAGACACACAAAAATGCAACTTTACGATTAAATCAACACAACAGAAATATGTGACCCAATCCACAAAAAACGGGTATTAGGTCCCGCTGTGCATTATCATGTAATGGCACGCTCAACGTTTAGAGGGTGAACATTTCATCAAAAAAATGCGACATAATGACCCAATCCACAAAAAGGGGTATTATGTTGCAAAGTAAGCTTTCAATTAGAATATAATAAAGCTCCATAGCTCCTCCTATTCTGAATATATGACGTGTTTACATATTGATTACTTCCTTGGAGTTCAAAATACACAACTGAGAAAACAGGCTTTGAAATAGCTGGCTGTGTTGTAGTGCAACAGACCAATGCACACATAATGGTCGGTTTTTGTTCAACTTTATTCATTAAAATCAACATTTCTTTAAATAAAACATGTAGGTATTAAAGATGTCATTCGTGACAAAAGAAAATCACATTTTCATGAAATGTTCACCCTCTCAACGTGGATAATGCCCAGCGCGACCTAATACTTTTTTTGTAGAACCGGTCGCATATGTGCAGTACATAGTTTGTTTCTTTTTAATTATTCAAACCGGCAAGAAAATATTCAAATATTCGGTTGGTGATCGAATATTCAAATATTAGGTATATTTGGGACAGCTCTACTTTGACATTTCATGACAAAATCATGTTAAAAAAAAATTGATTTTATCATTTGAAAAAAATTGTAAGCCACTATCTACCCTCGCATGTAAAGCCATCACCGGTGTAGCCTTCTAAGCAGGAGCATTCATAAGCGTCTTGAGCGGAGGCTACACAACGGGCATTTGTATCGCAGGTAAGGTTAGCACAAGGGTCTGTGGCATTAATAGCTGCAAAGAAAACCAGGCGTGGTTGCCAGAAATGAAAGCAAATCAATGACCCATGATGCATGGAAGCAACAGAGAAAACTAAAACAGCTACAAAATTAAAGCAAAAGTAACTCTCAATCAGGTTAAATGGTCATGCAAAGAGGTTTTCCTAGGAACACATTTTGTTTAATTTTATACTCTTAACCCCGACCCTGCCAGACACAGTGCAGTGCAACAGGCACAAAAAAAGCCCTTGTCTGTTTCCCTTGCGGTTTATTTGTGTATTATAAGATGAAAAGTCATATCCTCATTGAGTGATCCCCACAATGGCGCTTCCCAGGTTGTATCGTAAAGTCGGGTGTGATCCCTGGCCACACGGCATTCTTGTGTTTATGACTTCCTACTAGCGTCCTCGAACAAAGATACTGACAGTTTGGGAGACCGCCAACATAGAGCAAGATAGCTCAGTTGGTAGAGCGCCGGTCCGGTATTCTGAAAGTCGCAGGTTCGAGTCCCGCCTTGCCAATTTTTTTGTTCACTTTGAAATTTGTAAAACAAATCTGATGCACTTTGATGCATTCAGCTGTCAACACCAGTGGTAATTTTTGTTTCTTCATGTGAACCTTATTCCGTAAGTCCTTTTTTACCTATTTCCAATTTTGTTCTTTCTGTTCTTCTGTCAAACATTTATTATATAGAAACTGTATGCTGCAGCTGTGGTAGTCGAATGACATCCCGCAGCCGCAATCAGTCCTTCGCGTTTGTCCTTGGCCATCTGGCCTTGTCGTGGGCACGTTGCCGCAGGCAATGGAGCTGTCTCGCTGTACGGAGGGGTCTGAGTCCAGCATGTTTGAGGTCAGCACGTATAGTGCCCAGTAGGTTTGTGCAATGCCGTCCTTGTCGGGCTTGGTAAGCTTGCGAGCCAGTAACAGCAAAGTCTAAGGCCCTCTGAGCGGGTATGTCAGGGTCCATACGTAGGATGTGGCCTAACATTGACCATCTTTGCTTAGCGACCTTTGATGAGAGGGGTTCTTCGTTGCACAGTTTGTATAGTGCCTGGTTGGTGATAAGACTTTTCGGCCAGCAGTGACCTGTGATGGAACGGAGGTGTCTGCGGTGGCATGCATCCAGCTTATTGAGCATGGCTTTGGGTACTGCCCAGCTGTTGCAGTTGTACAGCATAATTGACACGCAGTACGCTTTGTAGAGACGGAGTCGTGTCTTCAGCGGGATCTTCATTCGCCGGCTCCAGAGTTTCCGTAGTGAATGAAAGGCTACGTTGCCTTGTATACAGCGGGCTGTGATATCTGCGGTACTGCACAGCAGGGAGCCTAGCGTCTTATTCTTACGCCAGCTCTCATTGCCGCGGAGAGCCTTGCCATTTGAGTCTGTCTCCGTGGTTTCCGCAAGGTATACATGGCTGAACTCTGTCTTCGTCTCGTTCATGAACAGATTGTCGACTTTCAATTTCTCTGCTGCTACTGGCTGAAGCTGGTCCAGGGGTTTCTTTTCTTCGTCGAGGAAGTCAACATCGTCTGCGTATTCCATTTCTAGAGGCAGACCTAGGCTGGAGACAGGTGAGTTGGGCCTGGTGGAGCTTTCTCGGACGGATGAGAGTGCAGCAGCAAGATAGCATGTGAAGAGGACTGGTGAGAGGCTGTCGCCCTGGGGGGATCCGATTGTGGTCTCGAATGATTCGGACAGCTCGGTTTTCACGCGGACCCTGAGCTTCGTCTCTGCTAACAGTGATCTTACTAGTCTTAGTTGGTCATCGTTACAGCCTGCTTGCAGTAGAACATCTAGGATGCGTTTCCGCTTGATGGTATCGAAGGCACGCGACATATCAATGCCCATTTTGTGGAAGTCCCATTTCCTTGTCATCACTACTGAGGTCAGCATACGTTGTGCCCATACAATGTCTGCGCAGCTCCTGCCTCTTTTGAAACCACTTTGGTAGGGTCCAGTAAAGCGATCGATCTTGTCTCTGATGCGGCGCAGAGTAATGATGGACAGGATCTTTCTGATGCTGTTCAGCAGGGCTATCGGCCGGAGGTTGGCTGGTGGGCCTGGGGGCTTCTTTGGCTTGGGCAGAGTGATTAGTGTACCTTCTCCTAGTGTCTGTATGGTCTTGTGGTGTTCGAAGGATGAGTTGATGATTTAGGCCAATGGGCAGGAAACAATATGTGTTGAGTGCTTGAAGAGCTCACTATTGATACCATCTGGACCGGCGGCACGGCCATTTTGGAGTGAAGCAATTGCGGTCTTGACTTCCTCCTCGGTAATGGGATTCTGGAGTGGCCGTGGGGTGCCCTCAAATGGTTGCAGCGGTTCGTCCTGCTGGTCGGTAAACTGCTGCTGGAACCAGTCTTTGATGACTCTTGCTTTGCCTTCATCCGTTCCCATGAGGTTGCCATCAGTGTCATGGACAATGATGGGCGGGGTGGGTTTCAATGAGCGGAGCTGCTTAGCTGCACGGAACATCTTGCGACAGTCATCGGTTGAGGTGATTTGGTCTGCCAGGGCATTTGCCTCTTCCACTGCAACTTCCTTCAACCTTTTGGATATGAGGCGCATGATGTTGTTGCGCTCCTTCCGTAGGGGGGTGCGATCTTCACTTTTGCCGTGTTGGTAGATCTTCAGCCTCAGAGCCTTTTGTTCTTCTGACAGCTTGGTAACTGTGGGGTCTGCTGTGTGTCGTGTGCTGTGCCTTTTTTTAATCTCACCGATTGTATTTGTTGCCGAGGTCCTCATGCAATCAAGGAGGTCGATCAGTGCTTCATTGGGGTCCCGGCTTAGGTGGTGTTCGGTCAGTGTGTTCTGCAGTTGTTCCTGGTATGACTGTTGTACTGAAGGGTCTTTGCAGAGCTTGTCGATGTCAATGCGTGCCTGACCTGTGCCTTTGGGGTGATGCTTGTGCACTAAGTGTAGTTTGTCCATCCTGATCCGTGTGACGACAAGTTTGTGGTCAGAGTTTAAGTCAGTGCCTCCATAGGAGCGAGAGTCTTTGAGTATCGCAGTGGCATTTTTCTGGCATAGCACAAAGTCAATCTGATTGAATACTGCCTTGGTGACCTTGGAGCCTGTCGCTCGGTTGCTATCGGCGATATGACCTGTCCATGTTGTTCTGTGTCTACATGGGTGTTTGAAGGCTGTATTGCTGGCAAAGAGGCCGTTAGTTGATAGAAAGTCGAGAAGGGCTTCGCCATTCGAGTTGCGTGTGCCCATGCCGTAGGAGCCCATATTGAGATGGGCGTCAGCCTGAACATCTTCGGGGGTGAGCTTTCCCAGCTTGGAGTTGAAATCACCGCATATAAAGAGTTTGCATCTGGCAGGAATGGTCATCGCGGAAACAATTTCTGCATAGAAGTTGTCCAGGAGAATTGGATCCTCTGCTGCTCGTTCGCTGGTGGGTCCGTAGGCATTGACCACTCGGCATTTCAGTGGTGATCCGCTTCTTGTGGGGAGGGTGAAATCTAGCGTGGAGACCCGGTCGCTAAGGTACTTGTATGAGTTGACGTGGTTGAGAAGTCTTGGACTGATGGCAAAGCCTAGACCTCGATAGGAGGCTTCCTTCTGTTCCACGAGTACTAGCTTATGTCCGGACTGAAGTGTCTGTTCCCAGTGGTCTTTGATCTTTGTCTCTTGGAGGCACAGAAGGTCGATGTTGTAGTGTTCACAGTCTGTGCCTAGAGTCTCTCTTTTTGGTGAGGCGGACAGGCCGCGGACGTTCCATGTACCAATGGCGAACTCCCAGGGGGGAGGCTTTGTTCTGAGGTGCCTGGTGCATGGTCGAGGTCTCACGCGAGGGGTAGACATGGTTACTGAGGGTCGAGGGATTATCATCCCATTCTTTATTTTGTTGTCATACAAATGTAGCTGAAATAGCCGTAACATTGAGGTTTCTGCCCGGAATAACATCAGAGTTTTGCTCACGAATGTGGAAATTAGCACACACAAAAACAACCAACATACCCTTATAAAAAGGCAAAATTTAAAATAAGGTAAAAACACAAATGCAAGGGTAAGGATTCACACTTTCCCAAAAAATCGACAAAGGTACCTTGACAGTTGTACCCATCCCCCTGGTACCCCGGATTACAGAAGCACTGGTAACCAAACGCGGCCGGGACACACCGGGCATTGGCGTCGCAATCGTTGCTGGTGCAGTGGTCAACTTCTTGCTCTGTGTGGAATGAATCAACACATAGACGTCAGGGTTGCTGGAGCGTTAGATCACTGAACTGGGATGGACTGGGTTCAGGTCCAACTCGGTTCACTTGTCTAATACTGAAAAATCAACACACATCTTGGAAACAGTTGTTTGCCTCATTACTTTGCCGCACCCTCAAACTGAGCAACACAGATGCGCCACCTGCTGCCTTTGGGGCAGCAGGTATGCTTACACCCCCCTAATGTAAACAAACCTTTCTCAAGGGGTTGAATAGTTGTAAGGAGATCCCCATGGGTCATTGACATTATACTTTACATCTTGTGGTATTTTTTGTTGTTGAGTAAACATGAAATAGGTTTGTGCACAGCCCTATGAGACTTTCTCAGAATTAGCATTTCAAGGGCTTAGCCTTCCTTGACCTCAAACCCAGGCTACTCAGTGACAACACAGTCCTTTTTGGAACTTACCAGGGTAGGCATTTCTGGAGTTTCAATGTCTGGGGGCTTAACCTTCTGCCCCAAAGGCAGCACTCGGCTAGACACAAGGTATTTCAAGCTTTTTTATAAAAAGGGTAATTTGCCCTAAACCCCCCCCCCCCCCCCCCCCCTAAAAAAAATATAAAAAAATAATATTTTGGATTGTTATACTCTTCCTGGTTCCTGTTCCTGAGAAACTACAGAAAAATCCTGGTTGTTTACATCCGACGCGACGGGCATTTTGTGGCATGCACAGATATATTTCCAGGCGTAAATATAAGGATGGGTTTCTTTAACGGGTAACCTGGGTACCCATGTTGTTCTTAATTAGGTACCTGGTTCCCAAAACACATAAAACCTCAGATATGTGAATATTGAGGATGGGTTTATTTAACGGGTAACGTGTGTACTCATTTTGTTTTTAATTAGGTACAAGGTTTCCAAAACAAATAAAACCTCCAAGATGTGAATTTTGGGATGGGTTACTTTAATGGGTAAGCTGGGTACCCGTGTTAATTGTTATTTAATTGGGTACCTGGTTCCTAAAACACATAAAACCTCCAAGATGTGAATTTTGGGGAGGGTTTTGTTTCATAACGGGTGCCCTGGGTACTTGTGTTGTTTTTAATTGGGTACACGGTACCCTAAACAAATAAAAACTCCGAGATGTTTAATTTTGGAAATGGGTTTCTTTATTTGGTAACTTGGGTAACCTGGGTACCTGTGTTGTTTATTGATTGGGTACTTGGTTCCCAAAACACATAAACCTCCGAGATGTGATTTTGGGGGTTGGGTTTCTTTAACGGGTAACCTAGGTACCTGTGTTGTTTTGAATCAAGTATCCGGTTCCCCGTACTACCCGTGAGTAATGCAAAACCTAGAAGCTACTCACCTCTACAATTGACGCCATTACCGACATAACCCTGGTTACAGAAACATCGGTACCTGCCGGTCGGGGAGGGTACGCAGCGAGCATTCACATCGCATGCATTGTTATCACATGGGTTAACAATGCTCTCTGTAAATAGACACACACAGTACACACAAGCACACAAAACAATGTACTAAGCTGATGACTCATGCGTATTTGCTGTTATACATGGATTTAAACATGGATTGATTCAATAGGAAAACATGCATAAGGAAAGTCAGGTTGGCTTAGCCGTTTTTCTCGCCTTTCACCGCTGTGACCCGGGTTTAAATCCCGCCTGGGCCAATAATATGTGAATTGGTTTTTCCCGTCTCTACTTGATTCCGTGGGTTTTCCTCAGAATAATGTTCTGGGTATTTCATCCGACCTCTTAAAGTGCAATTTCTTCACATTGTCTTCTTACGACCGGGACCCACGGGACATCAGTAGATTCCACTAAATGGGCTACCCAGTTAAAATAAGTTAAAAATGAATAAATCAATTACATTGCTGTCATGTGGGATATGTTTTAACCAGTTCGCGGTAAGCAAAGTCCCATTGGGAATGCACAGTAGAATCACGGGAAGGCATGTCGTGGTAAGTTTCCACAAGGCCGCGGAAGAAAAATTCCAATGGGAACACGGTTATAGACTACTTGAGTGACATAAAAAGTCCGGTTCAGACTTTGTGCGAATGCAAAGCAAATTGGGGGCGTCACAAAGCATTCACCACAGTTGTGTGTTCAACTTTTGTTGCAAATTATAACAGCGTGAAAACTTGTCCTGATGTTGCTAATTTGCATTCACTTTCCAGCGAGTATAAGCCAGCCTTTAGATGGTAAGATATTTCTAAATGAAATGCATGAAGGGAATATTCTTCTTCGTTTTAACAAAGCATGACAAGAGCATTAATATTTTTTACTTTTACAATGTAACATGACAGCACATGCAAAAAAACAAACGGTTTTTTTCCGATAATAATCACAAGAATAAGGCCATCCTTTTTATTTCTATGGTTCTAATAGTTTCCAAATTTGTTCAAAACAATAAAGTTGTGTACATGTTATTTGCACTTCAAAAGAGGAATTGCTGTTTTTATAGAATTGCCCTGTACACGATGCATTGATTAAACATTGCATATTTTGCACAGCATTTCAAATAACACAGAGCATAACTGCCTAAATTTGATTAAAGGTTTTTGGCTTTTTTGGCTAGTGGGCATTTCAGACAGTAGGTACATGTAGTAAGTTTGTTCTCTTTTAGTGGCGTGTTATGGCCGAGCGGTTAAGATAACCTTACTCAAGCTATGGTGTTTCTGATCAGCAGAGTGTGGGTTCGAGTCCTGAATGGGACGTAAAGTCGTAGGTCTTGTGTGTTGTGTAATGCAAATAAAAGAACCCAGTAACACTTATTGCTAAGAGGAGGGGTTTGCCCCGGTGTTCCTGGCAGTTGCTGCAAAGTGTGCCGCAGCACCTTGTAACAACCTTTACAAAGGTGCTACATAATGGGTCTCATATTCTCATAAAACTTCATTAATCTGTCTTTACAAATTCATACAGCGCTTTGAAACACCCGTAAAAAAGCGCTATATAAATGTAAGGTACATGAATTATTATTATTATTATCACTTTTATTGGGTAAGAAGCCCAAAATAGGGTCGGTTGGAAATGAGAACCAAAGAATTAAAAAGGGAAGTCTTATTATCTTTACCCTTGACAAATTTGCCCTTAAAAAAAGTGTGCCTTATTGGACCTCATTGTATTCTGAAGCTACAAAACAAAACCCGCTTGGGAAAAAAAAAAGTTTGGGAATTTAAAACTACCCCTACCCTGACAGCTGTAACCGTCGCCCGTAAATCCGTCATTACAATAGCACTGGTACGCCGCCTGAGTTGGTACACAGTATGCATTAGCATCGCATGCATTGTTATCACATGGATTGGACACTGTGGGGGATAAGCATTTGACAGAACATTTGAGTAAAGATTATGAAATCTACCCGGTTTTTAGGCAGACCAGATGAAAAACGGGAGAAAAGTAGTATCAAAATTTTAAAAGTAGGGGAAAAGAAAGATCCAAATTTAAAAAGCAGGAGAAAAGTAGAATACAAATTTGAAAAGCAAGAAATAAGTATAATTACAATTTTATAAGCAGGATCCAAATTTTAAAAGCAAGAAAAAGGTAGGATCCAAATTTTTAAAAGCAGAAAAAAAGTAGGATCAACATTTTTAAAAGCAGAAAAAAAGTAGAATCAAAATTGTACGCAAAAGAAAAGTAGGATAAAAATATAACAAGCAGAAGAAAAGTAGGATCAAAATTAAAAAAGCAGAAAAAAAAGTAGGATCAAATTTAAAAAGCAGAAAAAAAATTGATCAAAATTTAAAAAGCAGAAAAAAAGTAGGGTCAAATTTAAAAAGCAGAAAAAAATAGGATCAAAATTTTAAAAGCAGAAAAAAAAGTAGCATCAAAATTTAAAAAACAGAAAAAAAAGTAGGATTAAAAAATAACAAGCAGGAGAAAAGTAGAATCAACATTTTTAAAAGCGGGAGAAAAGTAGAATCACAATTCAAAAAGCAAAAAATTACCCCTACCCTGACAGCTGTAATCGTCGCCAAAATCAAAAATTTAAAAAAGCAAAAAAAAAGTATGATCAAACTAAAAACAGCAAGAAAGAAGTAGGATCAAAATTTTGAAGAAAACAAATTTTTAATTGGAAATTTGTTGAACCACCCCTACCCTGACAGTTGTAGCCATCGCCCGAGTATCCGTCCAGACAAAAACACTGGTATCCCGCCTGAGTTGGTACACAGTATGCGTTTACATCACATGCATTGTTATCGCATGGATTAGACACTGCAGGGAACACATTTGACAGACATTATGATGGGGTTAATAGGGAGGGAAGGAAAGTACATGTACAGGCCTTTTCCCACTATGTACGCTCCGTGCTGTAATCTACACGGTTCCAACCAGGGCTGTGCTAGGGAACCGGCTACCATCCAGTATCCAACCATTGATGTCAGGAACCAGTTGCAGATTATGGGATTGAGTACCCGTAGCCAACTTTACATACTACTTTTCAGATGACGAAAGCGAAAGGTTTTAACCAGTTCACGCCGGATGTTGATATAAACTTAAAGTTTTCCCCATATTCAAAACAAATGACGCATAAACACGCCGGAAATGTCTGTCAGCAGCGAGCAAGGCCGGAGATATGCACGGGTGTGCTTCCCGGTACTACATGTATAATCCTGCGCGTCGGCTTGGTAATGTTAAAATAATACCGGCGCGAACTGGTTCAAAGCCATTTGTTAGAAATTTTTGAAAATTAAACGAGGCTACCGGAACAAAGGAAAACTAAATATATTTCAAATTGATGACACTTTCAATGTTCTTTTCCGAACGACTTTTGAAGGAAGACTATATACTATATACTGTATAATGTTTAGGAATAATTTTTTTAAACATTTTTCCACAAGATTTCTCATTCCCATTCGCAGTGTTTATATTAACTTTAAATTGCACTGTTTCATACCTTCAAATCCTGAGATTAGGAAGAATCCTGACAAATCTCATGTTTTTTAAAGTTTTTTTTAATGCAAATCAGTGATCACCCATCATAAGGCCAAAGGCCACTCGAGGTGTGGGCTACTAGAGGAAAGTGTGGAAGAACCAGCCTCTCACACTGAAACAAGATCATCTGATCTCTTCACAGCATGAACAGGGTTGGGATGAGTAACTAGTCCACTGCAAGGCATTAATAATGCCTCTACCCATATTATATGTGGAATTGTCCCGGCCAAATCTGGGCTCGATCCCCCAACCTGCAGAACTACACGCAGACCACGAACTCAATGCTCCAGACCACTAGGCCATGACACTTCCGTGAGTGTATTGACTATTATCATGGCAGTGTGTGTAGTGCTGAGACTTGCATGTATCTGTGAGGTGTTCTGCCAAAATGAGATGAAACTGAACAGAGGTTAAAATGAGGGTTCTCAGATATTAGAAAAGAGGACCCATTTCTCCTCACAATGCTGTTTCTTGCATTTTTGTTGGACATTTCATTAACAAGTTGGCTGTTTAAAGTTCGCATTGATCAACATTTAGCAAAAGTAAAATGCTGACCTTTGAAGTTTCAAGTTTTATACATGTGATATGGACAAATGCCAATTGTTTTTTCCTTAAAAACACTTTTTGTTACCTTACTTCCATCCTATTTTTTACAAAAAAATAATAAATCACAAAATTTAAAAACAAATCTCCCATTATTCATTATTTTGCAGTTTTCTCCACTATGACCTGTGCCAAGTTCCGTCTCATTTTGTCAGAACACCTCACATTTTTTATTTTTTTATATTTTTATATAAATATATATATATATATGTTTTAATCTGGGCCTTCATAATTCATTTGCAATTGACTGACCTTGACACTGGAACCCGTCCCCGGTGAATCCAAAGTTGCAGTTGCACTCATATCCTAGCGAGGTTTCTACACACCGGGCATTGGGATCGCATTGGTTACCGGCACAACGATCAGCTGTATAAAAGAGAAGAAATAAAAGCCATTTGGAAACGGGACAACAAATACATATATATCATACATGTATCAACTACAGTGGAATGGTTAGCTTCATACCAAGTTTCAAGAATATGACTAATAATGATAACAGTTGAGATATTTACCAAAGGCATCTTTGCAAGTTATTCATATGTGTGACCGGCTCTACAAAAAGGTGTCTTAAGTCACGCTATGCACTATCATGTAATGGCCCGCTCAACGTTGAGAGGGTAAACATTTCATCAAAATGTGTTTATTTGTTGTCATGAATGAAATTTTCAATACCTACATTTTAGGGTTTCATTCAAAGAAATGTTGATTTTGATGAATAAAGTTGAAAAATCGACAATTTTGTGTGTATCGTTCTGTTGTAGTACAACAGAGCCGGCTATTTCAAAGCCTGTTTTCTCAGTTGTGTAGTTTGAACTCCGAAAAAGTAATCAATATGTAAACATGTCGTGTCTCCAAAATGGGAGGGGCTATGGATCTCTATTATATACTAAATGAAAGCTTACGTTGTGGGCTTTCTTACCAAGTATATAAATTCATTTTTTCGCGACATAAGACACCTTTTTGTAGAGCCGGTCACAAATACCCGAGACAGTTTAGCCATTCATATTGGTTGGCAGCCTGGCATGTGGACATGTTTATTAACGGCCGATAAAACATGGCCCAGCCGGTTTGTAATGCTTTTCTGGTGGCACATTAGATTTTGACTCCTACATGTATGAAGTCTGGTCCATGGCCCTTTTATTAGTTGAAACCTCCGACAGAATGCACAACTAATGAGTCTGTATATTAATAGTCCCAATGCCATATCATGCATCTACCGTATAAAACGCGAATCTATCACGCATCTATCAAACGCGCGTCTATCACGCATCTATCAAATGCGTGTCTATCACGCATCTATCAAATGCACGTCTATCTCCATATAAAGGCAAGTGCGCGAGACACATACCATTAAAATAGCTGCGTGTTCCTCAAAACACGAGGTAAAGATGTTGAACCAGACCGTTCGAAAATTGTACAAATTTATGAATTTACGTATTAGGTATTTATAAATAAAGATTTGGTTGGCCGGTATTTAACAAGTATTTTTAAAACCGGCTTATGGCTCTGAACATTGTTAATGCCCTCGCCTTTGGCTCAGGCAAATGAGCCAGTTTTTAATATACTTGAAGCCATAATTTAAAGATGGCAAGGGTGGCATGTCCGTAGAGCACTCGCCTCTCACCAATGTGGCCCGGGTTTAATTCCCGGCCTGGACCATAATGTGAGTAGAGTTGTGTGTTGGTTCTCTCCTGTGCCGCGAGGATTTTTTTTGGAGGTCCTCCAGTTTTCCTTCCTCTGGAAAAATTAAACACTTTCGATCCGAGGCTGTGCTTCGTGGTCATAATATGAGTCGATGTGGTCAGCTGCCAAAGCCGCCTTTACGTGCCAGCGGCTCGACCACGTTGTAGCCGCGTCTTTCGCAATTCAGTGCTTCACACCTAGCGTGCATGCGTTAGAGATGGCATTAGCATCGACTTGGTGCCAAGTCGGTAATTAGCGGTCCGCTCATTATATACACGGGTGACGTTGCGGTTGCCTCGTCCCCAATTTGCAGAGTTCAAAGTTAAATTGTCGCAACTCGGCACGTAGTCTTAAACCAACCGTGCCGATGGATTTCGACTGAAATTCACGGATGAAACACGACTATCTAACGACTTGTCATCAAGTCTAGCATTAGCATTGACTCACCTCTGCAGTTGAAGCCATCTCCCTGGTACCCGGCATTACAGGCACACGTGTAGCGGTCTGCCTGAGGTATGCAGTATCCGTTGACATCGCAGGTGTTCTGGGCACAAAGATTGCTTCCTAGAAGCGAATGCGAATATTAACAAAGGTATTCTTTATTCTGCGAGGGCATATATTTACCATGTACATGTACATTGGTCATTTCGTGTCAATGCAACACGCTTTGGGACCCAACCCTCACAGATTGAAATGCTAGTTGGTGTTGTTATTGGCCTATATGTGAAAGATTAATAATTTTCCTGTTATTTTTTATAGAATTTTCTTATAGAATATAATATTCTACCCCAGCACATATGCTGGCCTATATCTCAAAATCAGAATTCCGACTCATTTTGCTAGATCGCATCACATACATGTACATCATATCTACCAGGTATAGGGTCTCACTAGGAAGTATAACAAAAAATTTAAAAGTTTAAGTGGCATTGGTTCTTTTACCTGTACATATTTGGCCGTTTCCCTCATAGCCTACGTTGCATTTACACCGGTACCCTGAATCTCCAGCAGGCAGGCACTGGGCGTTACGGTCACAGTTGTTGTTGATGCAAGGGTCGGCAACTTGTTCTGTTTTGCATATTGAAAAACACACCAATAACAGTTTAAACACAGAATTTGTTTTATACATGTTTTTATAAAAGTTGCAGAACTCTCCGTGATGTTATATTACCACCAACTGGTTAGACTATAAGAAATAGTTTTTCAGAAAGTCAAGTAGAGGGGTTGGAAGAAACAAGACATGAAGCTTTTGGCTTGGGGTCGTTAAAGGTAGGATACACTATTTGCGGATTAGGTATTGCAGATATCGAAGAATTGTACCACTAAATTATATAATCAAATTGTATATAATAATCAAATTGTGTCTGTTTCTATTCACTGATAAATCTGTTTGTTTGAAAAAATAAAATAAAAATGAAACATTCATCGTAGTCATATAAATAAACCTTGAATAGTGCACTGAAAATTTTAAATTAGTTCACAGCAAGCTTGTTTTTCTTTCAAACTGCATCATACGTCAGCCATTTTACGTTTTGGAAGCTTTAATTCCCAGAAGAGATTTAACAACTCTTTTCTGAATACAAGACGGCTATTTACTGTGCGTTGAATAAGTAAATATAACAGTCAGTTTTTTGTGCTATTAATACAGTACACTTACGACGCGTCACACGGTACGACGCATCGTAGAGATACGACGCGTCGCAGCGCTGCGATGCATCGTAAGTTACGAAGAGCTTAGTGCGCAAATCGGGCGCAGGTCACAGGTCACAAACTCTTCTGACCTGAGGCAGGCGAGACTTTGCCGATCATGGAGAAGCGTAGGATCTCCTCCCCGGCCTCATAGGTCAGGTAGGTCTCCGTCATGCTGACCCGCATAAAGTTGAGAATGTGCTCCGTGTCGGCCTCATCCGCTGAACACTCCTCGTACTCGATGGTCTGGTCCATGGTGTAGGAGAGGGTTTCATCGTTGACTTGGATGGATCGCTTGGCATATGTGTGGATCACACCTGCATGGACCAGAGGTAACCATCGCACAGGGATTAAAAGGGCAATAGACTGTCCGTTGTGCATTTTGATCGTTTGAAGCAGCAAAAGTGCTCAAAATATAAAGAAAGTTGCTCAAACAACCTGATAAAGTTTTCAGCTTCAGGGTAAATGACTGGACTCAACTAGTCACTACCGGCAAATGACTCGACTCATAAAAATGATTTGACTCAAATCAAAGTGAAGGCTAATAAGACTCGAGTCTCAAAAATAAGAGCGAAATTTTGCGAAATGTGTTTTTGCAATGACTTACGCCGGTGCTGGTTTGTGTTCACGTCACGTTTATGTTCAAGAAAAATTATGTACATACACGGTATACATATACAGTGGCCGTCTGTTTTCCTTCCTCCATGATACCACAAACATACGCCATGTCGTAGACTCCAACCTTATGTTTCTGTAGCATGTGTTTATTGTACAGTTTTCAAATATATGCGACTCAACTCAACGCGAGATAAATACTTTACTCGACTCGACTACAAACTGTGATTCAACTCAACTCAACCTAACCTGACAATCTTGACCTGAGTCACTTTAAAATGAGTCGGCTCGACTCGAATCACAAAAACCAGTGACTCGTTATAGCAAAGTCCGAACTGCAGCGCTGCAGTAGTATAGCGCGCATCGCGTATGCTATGCTAGCGCGCAAAATCCTAGAAGTCGTGCATTGACCTCTAGACAGAAAGCATGTAATCAAAATGTAGGTTTTACATTACGTGGCTGTCCACACTGGACTTTTCAGCAACGTAAAACATACCTCGTAACTCCCCCACTACACGCACGAAGGGTAAAACCTACAACCGACGATCAACACTTGACAATTTGACAAGTTTACTACCCACTGTCCGGACTGGATTTAATCTGGATTTAATCTGGATTTATTCTGGATTTAATCTGGATTTAATCCAGAGACTCACCGAGTTGATGGCGCACATATTCCTCCTTGTGGTCATCCACATAGACATAGTCAGTCGGATCAATCTCCGGGATATTGCCGTTCCATTCGGCGATGACGCGAATGTAACCTTCCTCATCCACACCTGAGCAAAGTAGAAAATAAGCGTTAAGCGTATAACTGAGCGTCATTCTCAGAGAGGAGTCAATGCAAATTACAGGATATTTACGATTGGGACCAACAAAACAGTCATCACAAGCATATTTCGTCAGTCACGACCAAAACGTTCACATTTCTATGGGAGAAAAATGGCTTTATGCAGGAAGCATCAACACGAGAAGACAGTTACAACGGGCGTTTTTGGCAAAAAAAATACAAGAACCTAAGAACCACTGCCCGACACCGGTTAAAAGGGAACGCCGTTTTTCTTGCTTTTCTCAGCATCCATGATTGTAAAACTTCGGACAAGTCAGTTAAAACGATATTTACTATAAAATACAACCCCCAAAATACACCCATTCATGACAATTCAAGCAATTACCATCTAGCTACCTTTGAAACAAGTACTTTTTTAAAAACTTCTCTCGAACCCAGAAGAATAGTGTCAATCATTATCATTCTAACGTTCATCTGCTCTTTCGTCGGTGTTGTGATTTTAAAAAGAAAACACCAGGTAACCGAGTGTTTTGCAGCGCTAGAGGGATTTTTTACAAAGACAGACAATAGGTGTTGCAGTTTTCCTGCAGCCAGAGGGAGTTCCATTGCCCAAAATTTGTATGTTTTGCACTGCTAGATTCATTATATTTACAAACAGCATTACAACATAAAGATAAAGATAAAGGATCCTATTTTGCGCACACATTCGTTATCAAGGGCAGTCAGGTTTGGCGTAGCAGTTCTTTCCTCGCTTTTCACCGATGTGACAATGTAAGGTCGAATCCCGAGATGTGGAATGCCCTACCATCCTCACTTCGGGCTGTAGACACTCTCAACCGGTTCAAAACCAGCCTAAAATCCCACCTAAGTCTACTAGCCTATTCACACACATTTATTTTGTTGATTATTTTGTTTTCAGTCACCTTGTAACTGTGTATTTTTTTTATATATGTTTTTGTAACTTTTTTGTTAAGCGCATTAAGTTTCTTTAGGTTATGTTTTGTGCTCTATAAGAATGATCTATTATTCTTATTATTATTATTATCCCGCCTGGGCCAATACATATATCGGTATGTGGATTGGGTTTTCAGTCCCTGCCTGATTCCGTGGGTTTCCTCCTAGGATATTCTTCTGGGGTTTTCCTCCCACCTCTAAAACTGTACCTTCTTCTCATTGTCTTCTCTCTACAGGTTTCTTCAGGCTTACAAGCTACATTGTACAGTTCCTAGGGTGCTTTTGAGGGATCCTTGGTTTCATTTTCCAGAATGAAATAATAATGTATTGTATCAACAAAAACATGTGCATGGTGCCCAGTTGCAGAGAAGCCAACATTCAAAATTTTAAAAAGCGTTATTTTCCATCAGACACCTCCTAAGAGCAAGAAATTCCCTACATAACATGAAACCGTTGCACCTTCCGAGCACGTGGTTTAATCCACTGCCCCCAGGGCACCCGCAGAACATTGGGGGCGATTTGGTTTCACTGTCCGTAACTGGTTGTCAACCTACCGGTACTTCCACGTATTGCCTGTGTGTGTAAACTTGGGAAACCAGCTATTATTATTACGCCCAATTGGGCTTTTTTTACTTTGAGTGATGAGGATGTGGATACACACACACACAAAATTTCACTTTATTCATCAACATCAACATTTCTTTTAATGAAACCTTAAACTGTGGGTATTAAAGATGTCATTCATGACAACAAATAAAAAACACATTTTGATGAAATATTTACCCTCTCAACGTTGAGCTTATAGTGCACAGCGCGACTTAAGATACCTTTTTGTAGAGCCGGTCATAATTTATTAATACGCGCTATGCAAGAACAGGAGTCGAGACACTACATGTAATAGACAATGGGCCGTGAGGTTAATATCCCTGTAGTTTTCAAGTTCAATGACCACCATCTGGGGTGGGGGTGAAATTTGATAAAATGGGGCCTAATACCCTTCCAAGCAACACCTGTTTTTTCACAATCGCAAATGTTGCGCATTACCGAGAACCGCTTCCCTGAAGTATTTGTTGACATCAAGTGTATGTTATAATAAAAGCCCTTGTGCATGTATTGACATCAACTGTATGTTCTAATTTAAGAATGCTTTTAGGTGATTAATTATAACAAAGACTTCATTATTTGAGTGGGGATTTCATTCTGATAACAATGTTTATTGATATTGATGAAAAACCACAAAGAACAATGAAATTTAGAAAACAAAATCAGAAAAATATTTCTCTGAAATACAAATATAATACAAATAATGTAATAACTGGCAGCATACCAATATTGTATGTAATAATAAAGGACATTCAGCAAAATATTTCCCAAAGGTTTTTAGGTTAACGTAGGCCTTCCATTTTTCGAGACTGTTGCTTGAAGAAAATTAATACTATGTACTTCTTTAATCCTAATATATGTAAATGTGTGGAACATAAACATATTTTATGATTGATTAAAATCCAAAGGCTAATAGAAATTATTCTAGTGTTACGTTGTATTTTTTCATTTGCGATGTGTTTTTATACAAATATTGAATGTTTATCCGGTGAAATACAGACTTTCCATTGTACAAATGAAATCATTAAATATATTGTTTATATAACTCATATACTTTTCCTCGACTTAATTATACAAATTATATTCACCAGGAAAAAGAAATTGGAAAAATAGTGAACATCATTTTACCAATCAAATGAACAGAATACATGTAGTTATAGGAATTATATAATACATGCAGTTAACATAATCAAATGGTGCGTTTTATAGATGAATTGACATCACAGAACCAGTTTCTGCATGCTACAATCAAAGTTAAAGGTTTTATGTCACACTGCCTCACTTTGAGTTTTACATGCACCGTCAAATTGCCATACTGGTTTATAGTAGCGGTAATCTTGGCACAAGTTCCTTATTAATATTGTAACATCGGGTGTCATCTAGTAATAGTTAATACTTTATACACCATTTCCTGATTTACCTCTTTCACCTGGTAGCTGATCTGTTATTGTTGAGGTAATTCAGCAAATGAAGTAAATATTGTTGGATGATTGAAAACACTTTACAAAACACCCCACCACAAAACAGACTCCAGCTGCTTCATGCTTAACTGTTTTTTCTCTCAAAGTAAAGGTTTAAATGATGCCCACTATCATAACCTATCTAAAGTATTTTTGGGGGGGGAGGCAGTGACATAATGTATTGATTCATGTCTTTGTACACAAGGTTAAAAAAACAATTTGTTTGTCGTCTGCGCAATTTAGTACTACTGTGGACATGAAAAATTGGCCATGACAACACTGCTTCGAAGAAACAAAATATTAGCTATCAAGCACATGTCCCAGTCTCTCAACTAAGATCATTGACAACAAAAGAACTTCCCTAATCTTCATCGAGATCAGATACCTCATCATCGTCTTCATCATCATCTTCGAGTTCAACACGTCCAGTTATGTTGTTACAGTTCTCTCTGGCACACTTACAAAGATCTGTGCATGGAACATCATTCTGCAAACATGTACACATGTTGGTATCGCTGCATTTGTTCTTCTTGCAAGTCCCAGAACAGTTCGCTAACTCTATGACACTATCTGGTGCCGGCGGAAGGGTCATCCAATCGATGAGAAGGTTCCCATTCTCCATCTTCCATCCATGAGAGAAGGTTGTGGGATCTCTGGAGTAGCTTGCAGGCTCCTCTTGTATATACCTGAAAATTTAAACGATAAATCGCAATTGGTAAACAAGTATTATGCGGTTTCCCAAGTATTCAAGAAATCACAGGTCTGCAAATTAATTGTTTTGAACAAATCTGATAACTAGAGCACACACGGACCAAAGAATATTTTGGGGCCCTTTTTTGCCATTTGCTTTGCTTTGTACGTAAATTCATTTCAGAATTTGTAAACAACTCATGCAGGCATGAAAGTTAATTATTCAATTTAAATGTTGTACATGATTTTTTATTACATAGCTCATTTACATAATTCATGATAGACACTCTATACATTAAAATTAACCATTTTATTATAATCAAACTTATAATTCAACAAACACTATATAAGCAGCATACATGTATAGTCGATCGTGTCCCAAGGTCTCGATGCTGCACCCTTCACGAAGCCAACACAGTATGTTGTCCCATAGTGTTTGCTCAATTATTAATCTGATTAAAAGAAGAAAATCTTCTACATACCTGCTTGGTAGTTTGCTCTCTTGATGTGTTGTTCAAGGGAGTCACGGTTGGGAGGCATGGCAATCTCAGCTTTCCTTGAAAGTCGGAACATGTTGTAGCGAGCTTCGTTTACTTCAGTGACGTTCTTTAGTCCGTATAATTTGCAGACAAAAGCCTCCAGCAATGCCATCATGTCAGGATCTGTATCTGAAAGTGCATGAATAGCTTTGTTTACTGATTTATATAACTTTTTAAAAGGCCATACAAATTAAAAAATACAAAATAACAGTTGGTCAAGGATGTTCAACATAAGATGTTAACATAAGGATGTGCAACACATTGTAAAATGATAATGATATGCACAAAATACATGTAGGGTCCCTAAAAATAAACTATAAAATAAAATACAAAACTCTAACATTAAATTAAAACAATGTTTCTCGAGATTTAGTTTCAAAATTGATGCTGAGCTGAGGGAATACCATGAATGTTTTTTTTAAAAAGTCCTTAGGATGAGTCCGTGTTTGTTTGAAATGGGTCCAAGTTGGCATGGGTCTGAGTTGGTGTGGGTCCGAGTGGAAACGAAACCAGATTTACACAAATTTAGTCCGAATATAAATATGGAAACTAGTTATCTATACATCATGGCATTCCCTAAGTCCACTTCAATTGTTCACAATAACCGGTAATTTTACCCCCAAAATTACAAATGTTCTGACTAGCTTTACTTCACACCCAGCCGGAGTCAGGTAAGTGTGATCGAATACAAACAACCCAAAGTTCAATGACGAACGGTGCTTGGCAGATGTCAGCGGTAAGCTAGTCAGAACATTTGTCATTTTGGGGGGTAAAATTAACGGTTATTGTGAACAATTGAAGTGGACTTAGGGAATGCCATGATGTTTAGATCTAAACTATCCTGGGTAATTTCTTTCTCATTTGTATTCTCTTTAGCAGATTTTTGGGGCCTTCAGTTGTTTCCAGTTTTTTATTTGCCCAGTATTTTGTTAACAATTCGTTCGGACCCTAGTATAGCCAGATCATGTCCAAATGTTCAAAAAGCGATAACTAGGGTCCAAATTATTTGGACTAACAAAAAAATCAATGGATGGGGTAAGTCAGTTCAGAAGCCTCTGCCCCCCCCCCCCCCCCAAAAAAAAATAGGCCTAATGTTAGGCTAAATAACTTACCACTGCAGCCAGCCTTTTCCTTTTTCTTCTTCATGTTTTCAGCAACTCTAGTAACTCGTTGCGAGTCCGTAAACCGCGTGTAACACGTCTGATGAAAACCCGCATGGGGTGGTGGTATTGAGATCGCTGGGCTGCCATCTTCGTCGAACTCGGAGTAATTAACAACGAATTCTTTCGCGATTTCTGCTTGAGGACCGTCCAAAGATTTCCATTGCGGAACAAATCTCAAGAAAGTAGACCACGTTTTTGCAGAAAATGGCACAATTTTGAGAAACTTCGACGGGAAAATGCACATAAAACACACTTTCTCTTCTGTAGATTCGTCACTCGTCGAAGACGAACTGCACGCCGCCATATTGTCTCATAAACCTTCCGTGCCGTTACGGCACTTCTCATTGGCTCGTTGTCGAGAAAAGATAAAACGAATTTTCCTATTCGCTGGAATTCGTACGAGGCTAAAAGCGTATTTCGGTCCTCTAAATAATTAATTAAAATTAAACTTGCTAATTAACGTACCCGAGTCTCGTTTGTGAAAAGTAATCGAAGGGCTTACATAATTTTCTCAACAAATTCCCGTAATTTTTTTTCCCACCGCTTTTGTGTGTCAAATAATGGCACAATAATAGGTCACGGCCCATTGTCTATAATACAAATTGTGCACACATTACTTTGTTCACGTAAAATCTTGGAAAATCGTAGAAAATCATGTAAGGATCGTACAATCGTAATCGGGGGGAAAAATTATATAAATTACGCCTAAATCGTAAATGTTGGCATCTCTGCAGTTGCTGGCTCATGGATTAATGGGCATCACTATATATAGTATAGAGATACTGGATAACACAAGGCTTTGCTTTGTATAGTCCACAGTGCTCAACTGTATAAACTGCCTTTGTATAAATGCTGCGTTCCAATCGTGTCGTGTTTATCGTGTTAACCGTGTTAACCGTTATCGTGTTAACCGTTATCGTGTTAACCGTGAATGTTCACGAGTAGTTTGCATTCCAAACGCTACTCACCAAGACGCACACGCACAGTCGAGTTAGTCGTGCGGTAAGGACATTCTTTATCGCACACGAACTCGGACGTGAACGAACACGCATGCGCGAGTATTCCATTTGGTTATGAAGTCGTGAACATGGAGAAACAAAAATCCACCTCGAGTTCACCACTGGTGAACACGAGTTACCAGGCGATAAAAACGCCATTATACGACTCGTGAACTCGTGAACACGATAAACACGACGCGATTGGAACGCAGCATAAGACCCAGATCTCACCTTGGAAGTCTTGCTTGATGAGTATAATCTCTCCAGTGCTGAAGGTTATGTTCATCGTCTGCTTGAATTGACCACCTGAATAGGAAGTATAAAAAAGTCAAAGTTATCATAAACATAATGGTGATTGAAGTGTGGTCTATGGCCGGTTTTCCAAACCCCAGATTTGTCTCTCCTTCTTTGGCTTTGTTCATGCAATTTGGCAATGGTGATGGAGCCGGAGATGAAGCCAAAACTGGGGTTTGGAAAACCGCCAAGGTTTCAAGACCTGTGCATTGCTTTCAGTCGAAATGGACTAATTCAGAATACAAAGGATGATATACTTACTTAGTTGAATCATTTCTGACTTCGAGCGAAGGTCTTGGAAATTTCATTTGGCAGTGCTTATGTGTTTCATTGTTTTTCCCCCCGGCTATCCAAGGGGAGCCAATCAACGATTGAGTTGGAAAGTTGTTATGAATTATTCATGACGTTCATGCAGTGTTGTAGTACTCGTACTCGTACTCGTACTCGTACTCGTACTCGTACTCGTACTCGTACTCGTACTCGTACTCGTACTCGTACTCGTACTCGTACTCGTACTCGTACTCGTACTCGTACTCGTACTCGTACTCGTACTCGTACTCGTACTCGTACTCGTACTCGTACTCGTACTCGTACTCGTACTCAAATACAACTCGATAATCCTAATTAGAACCCCTGACTTTATCCATACATATCAAAAGTGTAGGTCTCTCAATAGGTCTCTCTTCCAACAAATATCATATTTATTTATTTATTTATTTACGAAAACCAACAGCGGTGAACCGCCACTAATATGTGACCTGTCACCACAAAATGAGAGTAAAGTCGCACAATGTGATTCGTAGATATGACCATCCAAGGTCAAAATATGAAGGGGTGGTCAATTTTGAGATTTTGCATAATTTGGAAAACCCAAGTCCTCTACATATTCCCATTTTTTGGGTGAGATCAGATGATTGAAAACCTCTTAAATTCCGCGATTTTGCGTAGTGTTTGTTCAGTTAGTGTTTCGATTAAAGTCCATTAGTGGTCTAATTAAAACGGTAATTAAATATGCAAATCAGGTCCTCGTAAGTATCCCACCTTTTTTCTAAATTTTGTTATTTTGTTGTTTAAACAATAGTTTGTATGTGTGGAAAAATTCAAGAAGAAATAATGATTAGAACATAGCTGTTGCTAAAGTAAGTTTTCTCACAAACACGTTTTGTGTAACCCATGACTTTCTAGAGCGCGCGCTGTAACAAGTATTTATCACAAAACCCCCAAGTGTTATGTACCATTGGAAAGCTCTATTTTTCAAGAATTTGAAAACACCAATATCTCAATTTTTTTATATTTCCAACTTTACTCTCATTTTGTAGTGACATATGACCCCAAAAATGGAATTTACAATGTAATGAAAAACGAGACATTTATATTGGAGGAAGGGAGAAATGGAGGGAGGGAGGAAGCGAGGAAGGAAGGCTTCTCCCCCTCTCCCCTCCCCTCCCCCCCCCCCCCCCTCCCTAAATACATTATACAGAGATTACAGCACCTACCCGTAAGCATAAACCCGTTTAACCCTTTGCCGCTGGGCAAGGCAAAGAGCCACGCCATGATCTCAGCGGCCGGGGTGATGGCCAGGAGAGAGTAGCTGACAGAGGGAGCCAGGCGGCTGACTGCGGTGTAGGTCCGCGCCTCGTCCAGGTAGATGAACGAGTGCAGGTTGACGCCTTGGAAGGACACGCCGTTCACCCTGCCCGAGAGAAGACCGTTTAAGCGCTGGCTGCCCTCTGGATTGCAAGGGGAGGGAAAAAAAGGGTTATTAAAAGGGAATATGTGAAGGGTTCTGGCAAAATGAGGCGAAACTGGGCAGAGGTTAAAATAACAGTTTTTCAGGTATGGGAATCCCTTTTTTTTATTTCCTTGGTTCTCATTGCCAACCGACCGAAGGGTTGGCATCTCTGATGTTTTTCTTGGTTTTTCCAGCAAAAAAAACCGAGAGCAAAAAATATCCCAGGCTGTTCTCACTGGACTCAAAATTGGAAAAGCACCCATCGTCTCGGTAAGGGTTACTCCCAAAACGTCCAGCGCGAACAGGACTCAAGGGGAATTAATAGACCACAGGTCAGGGTAGATATCAAAGAGATTGACGTGGAAGATCGGACAAAGTAGAAGTAGTTCTATAGTCCTTACGTGGGTCCAAGCACTGCAGTCCGTTTCCAAAGAGGTTCGGTGGGCACACGCAGCAGTAGCCATCAGAGAATTTCTGGCAGCTGGCCTCCTGGTGACATGTGGAACAGATGCCTCTCGAGTCCGGGCCCATCCCACCGTCAACGTTGAAGTCAACGTCAAATCTACTGGCTAAGACAGAAAAAACAAAGATTATTATTTTTTATATATTTATTTTTTTTGTAAATGCAAAGACTGTTAAAATTTAAATCTTAAAAATTTTGGTTTCGTGAACCTGCGCAAAACACAGAAATTTGCTTAGCAGGAATCATAACACTTTAGATAACTAAGCGAAATATGCTCAATTTGCATAATAATAATAATAATAATAATAATAACGGGGGCTAATTATCTTTACTTGCAGCTGATAAGCTGAATTGGCGGCTACAACGTGGGCGAGTCGATGGCATGTACCATACATAGACAGCCACCGTACAACCCCCCCTGACCAAGGAGCACAGCCAGAAATCGATTAGATTTGTTATTACAATATTATTACTCCGTTTATCAGGCCATGGACCACGCGGCTGCCGCTAATAGGCGTTCAATCGCCCACGACCCTCTCAGGTACCCATTTATACTCCTGGTTGGTTAAAGGCAATTATAGTTAAGTGTCTTGCCAAAGGGCACAAACACCATGTTTCTGGCCGGGTTCGAGCCCATGCACCACTGTACATACGTTGAACACCGTAACCTCTGGGCCATGGCATTCTACTGGTACATAAAGTGTAAAACGACAAGGGGTTGAACACAGGGTTGAAAACAAGGACAAAATCTTATCAAGGGGTGGCAGTGGGTTTGCCCAGGGTTGAGTTTAACACGGATTGAGTTCAACCTGGGTTGAGAAGCCGGGTTGAGAAGCTGTAGTGTGAAAGGGACTTTTAACGTGCTTTAGTGACCGGTCTATGTGTATAACTATATAATAGTCCAAGTATTAAAATAGTATACAAAATAGTGAATGTTTATTAGTGCAATGGTAAGAATAACTTCATGGGATGACAGATGGAGTGTTAGAGAAAGCGTACCTCCAGCTTGATCACCTGTAGCCCGCGCATCTCCAGCTTGTCCTTGAATAGCCTCTCCCCCAGCCTCTCCCCCTGCCGTTCCCCCAGTATCTCCCCCCGCCTCTCCCCCAGCCTGTCTCCCAGCATCTCCCCCAGCATGTCCTCCAGCATCTCCCCCAGCATCTCCCCCAGCCTGTCTCCCAGCATCTCCCCCAGCCTGTCTCCCAGCATCTCCCCCAGTATGTCCCCCAGCATCTCCCCCAGCATCTCCCCCAGCATCTCCCCCAGTATGTCCCCCAGCCTGTCTCCCAGCATCTCCCCCAGCATCTCCCCCAGTATGTCCCCCAGCCTGTCCCCCTGCCTGTCCCCCTGCCTGTCCCCCTGCCTGTCCCCCTGTCTGTCCCCCAGCATGTCCCCCAGCATCTCCCCCTCCCCCAACCACCACAACTGTGGCCGACGATCCACCAGTGACGACTGAGCCTCTGTCGACGGTGGCCGTCTGGCCCGTGCCGTCGCCGACAACAATGGTAAACGTCGAGCCGCCGCCTGAATCTCCCCCACCGGCTCCGGCAGCATCCGACCCATGAGTTGATCCGCCTGAAGGTGGTGAAAGTTGACGGGAAGATTTTTTTTTATTTTAAAAAAGCAATTCCAACAAGAATATGTTTGGCATTCTGCAGAGATGCCAACTTTTGAATCCTGTTGTGAGGGAGGATTTGTAAAGTACATTTGTTGGTCGTTTTTTGTTTGCTTTCACGGTAGTCTCCGTCATGTTGCACGTTGAACAGAATTGCTTGCATGCATAATGCACTGCAAGACAACGCACATTAACACACGACCAAATACACACCGAACGCAAAGCAAATTTTTTTTTTCACAAAAAAGATTTGACAGTTGTTAGTGTAAATATCCAACTCCAAAAATGTGGACTCATTGGTAGTATTGCGCATGCGTACGTACATGTAGGATAATTAGGACAGCGACTGGATTAACCAATTGGGAAAAGGAACCCGATTTTCACAGGAGTTGGATTTTCATATAACAATGTATCACCATAGCTCCATGGTATCACACAATTTATAATTATAAATTCCTCTGTGTTATCTTAGGAAAGTCAATGAGATACATGTAATAATATTTAAGGAGATTTCATTTCCCAATTTTTCATTTTGTGATTCAAAAAAGTAGGGGAAAATGGGAAATACATGTACCGGTACATGTAGTAGCATTTTCAAGAAGAAAAGTAGAAAAAGTAGGAGCACAGTAAAACAAAAATTTGAAAAATAGGAAAAGTGGGAAAAGTAGGAAATAGTAAGATTTTCAAGAAGAAAAGTAGGAAAAGTAGCGAGCATAAAGAAAAAAAATTGAAAAAAAGTAGAAAAAGTTGGAAATAGTATAATTTTTAAAAAGAAAAGTAGGAAAAGTAGAAGCACGGTGACAAAAAAATAGGGAATGTAGGAAATACGATTTTCAATAAGAAAAGTAGGAGCATGGTGAAAAAAATAGGAAAAAGTAGGAAAAGTAGGAAATAGTAAAATTTTCAAGAAGAAAGATAGGAAAAGTAGCACTTTGAAAAAAAAAAACATCCGAGGTCGCGTCCGAATCTCTTGTCTACGGCTATTGTCTACATGTACCGGTAGGTGTTCGCCAGTACAACTACGCGTTAGCAGGTTGACAAGCAGTGATTAGTCAATTCTTAAATAAAAAAATTAAAATGTACCTGCGGTTCCGCTAGTTGCAGAGCCGCCGCCATGTACAATAAATGTGGAAGATCCACCACCTCCGTCACTGATGGTTGGTTGACTGACGTCTGTGCTGACAAGAGAGCTATCGACGATGGGTTTGCCAAACCCCCTCTTACCCAAGTTAGCTCCGCCCACCTGCCAGGCCCACATGCCACCCTCGCCTACGTTGGTGAAGCTAAAAAGTACATGTATTTACGAATTAAAAACAAATAAACAGAACACAAGAATTTACTTGTTCGGTTTTCAATTGGCCTAATAGTAATTTAACCAGTTCATTTGATGGGCCATCGTTAATTATTGATTTTTATATTTCATTCAACAGTGCAAGCGCGAATAACTGGCTGGATAAGTAAGAAAAGACAATGTGAAGAAGTTACAGTTTTTTGATGTGGGAGGAAAACCCCAGAATGTTCTAGGAGAAAACCCACTAAATCCGGCAGGACTAAAAACCCAATCCAGGCGGTATTCCACCCTGGGTCACAGCAGTCTCTTCAAACTACAAAGTGGAAAAGCAGATGATTAAAGGTACAATGTAGGATACACCATTTGCAGATATCGAAAATATTTACTACCGAATTATTAAGAAATATCTTACTTATCTAAAAGTACCGTAATTTCCTGCGGACAAGGCGCTCGGCGGTTAAGGCGCAGGTCCCTAAAATCACCCCCAAAAAATTTAAACGTCAACAGATAAAGCGCATAAATAATGAGTCTAGGCATCTAGCAAAATAATTGCGATAGATATCCCCTAATTATTCTGAAAAAATGAATTTTTCGCAATCGCCGGACGGCGATCGCGAAAAAACAAAGATAACATAAGAATAACTGCTCGACGCCGGTTGAAAACAATCTCTGTTTTTCATGCTTTTCTCGTCATCCATTCTCGTCATCCACTTTGGACAGGTCAGTTAAACGATATTTACTATAAGATACAACCCCCCAAATACACCCATTCATGATAATTCAAGCAATTACCAATGGTGTATTCTACCTTTAAATGAAATTGGGCAGAAAGTGTAATTTTTTATTATTTTTTTACCTTGAGACGTGACCACCGATGGTCAAATGAGATCCTTCACCGTTACTGAAACCAACGATGCGTTGGTCGGTGGTTGCTGCCCCATTTGCGTCCTCGTAGATAAAGAAGACGAAAGATTGGTCCCCATCCGATGGCATAACAAGTTGGAAAGTAACGGTCTAATAAAGAAATGAGGAAGGAGACAATAGTTTTTAACAGAACTCTTTGAGGCACTTCTTTCAGATGTCGTGACAGAGCTTGTAAATTGCAGTTGTTTAAAGGTTTGCTGTGACACATGTACAGTACAGTGCAATTGAAAGTTGACACTTTTTCCCACTAAACAGTGTGAAAACGTTTTTTCACATTTGTGAAAAAGCGTGAACATCGGTTTCTCACTTGAGAGAAAGTGTGATTTTGTGTTCCTATTCTGAGGTTAACCTTCAATTGCACTGTACTGTACAGAGTCAATTTAATAAGATCCAAGATTTAAGTTACATGTACCTCTTAAGTTATCAACAAGTCCCCAACACATGTACGACCTTCACGTTACCGCCACATTAATATCATCGCCATTAAATAAATTCGTATTCCCAAACAAAATTAATACCTTTACAAATTTGTTTTTACATTTTAGCCAAAGTTTTGAATATTTAGTCATAACGCTGTTTTAGAATATCGAATACTATTAAATTATTCGAAAATGAACAGCCCTGGGGGTTTAATTCAGGTCCATCACAAGTCCTTCACTCCCAAGTCTAGTCACTAGCTAAATTGTGAACAAAAGCATTCCTTTGTCATTGTTCATCCAGTTACTTGTGACTGGCTTTATAAAAAGGACTTGTGACTGGACTTGTAAAAGACTCTAGTACAACTCTGGGTTACTGTAGATTGGTTAATTCATAAAAGTTTCATCTCACCTCTTCTTCATCCTTGAAAGACAGCCCGTCCCAGGTAGCTATCACCAGCGACCTAGCACTGAAGTCTGTCTGCCCAAATAACCGGCCGACGTCTTGTGAGGCTCTGGTGAGCACCTCGGTGCCGACACTTTCCCTATAGTAAACGTCGCCTCCATCCCTAGCACAAGATAAAAAGATCAAGGAGGTGAATTGACTTAACATGGAAGTCTATCTGCCCAAAGAACCGACTGACATCTTGTGAGGCTCTGGTGAGCACCTTAGTGCCGACGGTTTCCCGATAGAAAATGTTGCCTCCATCCCTAGAACAAGATAAAGAGATCAAGAAGGTGAAGTGACCTAACATGAAAGTCTGTCTGCCCAAAAAAACAGCTGACGTCTCGCGAGGCTCTAATAAGCACCTCAGTGCTGACGGTTTCTTGATAGTAAATGTCGCCACCATCCCTACCACAAGATAAAGAGATCAAGGAGGTAAAATGACCAAACATGGAAGTCTATCTGCCCAAAGAACCGACTGACATCTTGCGAGGCTCTGGTGAGCACCTTAGTGCTGACAGTTTCCCGATAGAAATTTTCGCCGCCATTCCTACCACAAGATAAAGAGATCAAGTAGGGAAAATGACCTAACATAAAAGTCTGTCTGCCCAAAGGACCGGCTGACGTCTTACAAGGCTCCAGTGAGCACCTCGGGGCATTGTTGCGCGCGTAGTAGGGCGCATTGTACTGCCCGAATGGGGTGCTTGCGTCGCACGTACATGTACCGTACTGACGATGCAGCTGTGGTGAGTGCGTTCTGAATTTAAGACCATGAAATACTGACTCACTGGTAGTAATGCGCATGCCTAATGGCCCTGTCACACCAGAACGTTTTAGGCCAACGCGTGATTAGCGCGTTAAAAATAGTTGATACGCTGGCAAACGCTGAACTTCTACAGAAAAAGTCAAGTGGAACCGTGATTTCAGCGTGTCCATAACGCGTTGATAACGGGTTCATAGCGTTCGCCAGCGCGTGAATAACGCGTTAGTAACGCGCTCGACGACTGATGAACGACTGCCCAGCGCGTGAGTAGCGCGGTCCAACGCGCGCCAGCGTACAGCACATGATTAGTTGTACAAAAAGACGACGCGCTACTACAGTAATGGCCCTGTCACACCAGAACGTTTTAGGCCAACGTGTTGGAATTTCGGCAACATGCGGGTAAACGTTGACCAACGCTAGGCCAGCGTTCGCAACGCGCTGAGCGCGTTACCCACACGCTGGAACACGCTGTCACACGCTGAGGCAAAAATACATTTTTCAACATACCTAAAAAAATTCAGCGTTTGCCAGCGTGTGACTGCACACGCTGGCGGCGCGCAGGGAGGCCGTTACTGACGCGTCGAACGCGCTAGACGATCGTTACCAACCCACTACTCTCACGCTGGCGACCCGCTGTCGTATTTTTACCATAAATCAGTGATGCGTTCCTTACACGCTGAGCGCGTTCCTCACACGCTACTCACGCGCTGGCATACGCTATGAACCCGTTATCAACCTGTATGGACACGCTGAAATCACGGTTCCACTTGACTTTTTTTCTGTGAAAGTTCAGCAATTGCCAGCGTATCAACTATTTTTAACGCGCTACTCATGCATTGGCCTAAAACGTTCTGGTGTGGCAGGGCCATAACCAGCGTGTCGCAAGCGTACGCCAGCGTACGCCAGCGTGCGCCAGCGTGCGCCAGCGTGTGAGTAGCGGTTTGATAACGATCGTCTAGCGTGTTCGACGCGTGAGTAACAAACCTCCAACGCTCTGCCAGCGTGTACAGTGACACACTGGCAAACGCTGGAAATTGTATGTATGTTGAAAAAAATATATTTTCCTCAGCGTATGACAGCATGTCTCAGCGCGTGAGTAACGCTCTCAGCTTGTTGCTAACGCTGGCCTAGCGTTGGTCAGCGTTTGCCAGCGTGTTGCCAAAATTACAACACGTTACTCACGCGTTGGCCTAAAATGGTCTGGTGTGACAGGGCCATATGTGAGGATTTTCAACCCATAAAACGGAAAAGGCCCTGGATTTTATAGGAGTCGAAATTTCATGAGACACTGGAAATGTGTTTAAACCAGCCAGCCATGTCTTTATCATCTGTTTATTATTCATATGATGGTTTATAATGGCCATATGACGGGCTCTGGACCAATAGGAATAGGTAAACGGTCTCAGGTATTTATGAATAGCATTTAATGTGAATATCCGAAGTATGTGTACAGAGACATCCCAGAAACATCTGCAAGCAATCTGGGTAATGTCCTCTAAGCCTGCTGAACTTTGCAGAATATTTGTGACCTGCCATGGCATAATGGGGAATAACCCCCATTGGAAAACTAATGGCTTTCCAATGATACCAACATTATATATGTACTGTAGCTCAATTAATCTACCATAAAAGATATCACAGGAAAGTTGACAGTGCGCCGCCAAACTTTAGCAATCTCATTTCGAGAAAAATAGCTTTGAAAAATCATATCGCTACCGGTAGGAGTTTGAACCACTAATGGCAGTGAAAAACAAAATCGTAATTTGTTTCCACATTTGGGAGTAATGTTCCCCAATAAAAACGCACAGTATGAATATTGGATACTTTGGCAAAAATACAGAAAACTCAGAATCAATTTTAAACTTACATGTATGGCTAAACTTCAGGTGCCCATTACTCGAAACCGGGTTTTGGGGGACAATCCTCATTTAGTCTTTAGTATCGTAGGTCACATTTACAATGTACCAGTACATTGAGTCATTCCAGAGGATATGATGTCTTTAATACATTTCATACTACATGTACCGGTATTTAGATACTGTTGAAGGACATACACATGGCTTGCATGCTTTATTGACACAGAGTTTAAAGGTACTGATAGGATACACCATTTGCAGATATCGAAAAATGTTGTACCGATAGGATGAGCCATTTGCAGATATATCGAAATATTTTACTACCGAATTATTAAGAAATATATTACTTTTTTAAAAGTAAATAATTATTTTAAGCATCCAGCAAAATGACTGATAGATATCCTGTAATTGTCCCCAAAAATATAATAAAAAACAATAACAACATAAGAACTGCCCGACGTCAGTTGAAAACGAACATCGTTTTTCTTGCTTTTCTCAGCATCTATGATTGATCTATGACAGGTCAGTTATTTAAAACAATATTTACTATAAAAAAAAACCTCCCAAATCCACCTATTCATGATAATTCAGGCAATTACTAATGGTGTATCCTACATTGCACCTTCAATCCACCTATTCTTGATAGTTCAAGCAATTACCAATGGTGTATCGTACCGTACTACCGGTATGTGTGTTTGTACCTTTAAAGCTAAACCTTTTCGCTAAACCGGTACTTTACTTTTGAATACAATTTTTGTTTTAAAGACCCATTATTAGAATAATTAATGTTGAAATGTGGTGTCCAATCTCATGAATATTTATTTTACAGAGTGAGTTATGCATGTCAGAGCAACAAAAAAAAGTCCTTTTCTGAAGGCTGCACCGTGAATGTGTGGTGAAAATCATGAAAAAGCTAAAACCCTTTATTTAAAAAGTCGTTTGTCGATCTTCGACGTGCTTGCCGCCTATTTTAGAACAACAAAAAAAGCTGTGTAACCTAAACTCTGACCTCTTTTCTAACTAAATCCTGTGTTTGCTTACCCACAAGAGGTTGCACTGGGCAAACAAGAGGCAATCAAAGTCAAAATGACAGGGCTCTTGCACTAAACTGAAAAATATCAACTCTCAAGACCGAACTCCAAAAGTCTGATTTTAACTTATTTTTACAAAATCGTTACATTAGCATGTAAGGGAGCTTACCAATTTGTCCTTACCGTTATTCCGCGAAAAATCTGCCGTTGCCAAGGGGCAGGAAAGTTTGCGAACTGCACGCACATGCGCACTCGAGCGCAACAAAATTTAATGAGCTATAGCCCGATCGGGCACTATTGTTGATGAGAAACTACATCTCATAAATAAACACAAGACACAGCTAACATTTAAATACCACGTTCTGTTCGTGGACTGAAGCCCGTCACGTGGCCGGTATTAAACGGACGATAAAGACATGGCTGGAAGTGTTTGAAACTAGCTGGCAGCAAAATACGTCACGCGATGTCGCATTATACCCGTCCCCAAGGCTCACTTTATTTCCAACCGTTTTTCGTCTCCAAAAGTAGGGTGATGTTGGGCGCGTACAGCTTGACACGCTGAAAACGAGGTTGCCAATAGCAGTAATAGTCTGGTTCCTAGTAAATACGCTTTATTGCATGTATTGTGTAGAGCGACAGAGGCGGAAACATGTCATTTGACACGCACAGAATGGCGAAACACCGAAATTTACTTGCGACAATCTTCCGGGATTTTCGGGCCTTTTTGGGCTGAATTTTACAAAAAAGGTATTTATGAATGGGAATAAATGTGTGTTCGGTCGGTATTAATCACTCTGTTTAATACCGCTTGGAGTCTGGGTGCTGATAATTACCCTCGCCTTCGGCTCGGGTAATTATCAGCACCCAGACTCCAAGCGGTATTAAACAGAGTGATTAAAACCGACCGAACACACATTTATTCCCTTAGTGGTAAATTTTTGTGGAATATTTTGTCGATTGTTATAAAGTATATTATTTGAACTAAAGGAATTTTGTGTGGTGGCAGATAGGAAAGGTCAAAATTTGAACGAGTTACTGCAGACCTACAGTATGTACTGGTACAAAGCTACATGTATAGCTTTATCCTGCTTGAAACGCTATGTGCAGAAATGTGCAATAAAATGTGCAACATCTCAGATATCTGTGCAACATCTCAAATATCTGTGCAACATCTCAAATTCTCAAATATCTGTGCAACATCTCAAATATCTGTGCAAATATAAATATGTGCGCAGAAATACCCGGTATGAGATGTGTGATGTCCCTTCAGGGCCACGGTAGTAAACCAGACATTCACTTACCTTAGTCGGCCGGTAGATGGCGCTTCGTCTTATAATATATTCAGGCCTCGAATTACACGGCGGCCACGACGGCCAGTGCCGTCGATGCCCTTGCAACTGGCCGTGGTGCCCCTCGAAAAAAATACCCTTTTCACGGCCATAATGTCGTGCCCTTTTCCCCTGTTGGCCGTCGTGCCCTTTTTATGAAAGTTAAATATTTACTTCTGTTAGTTTTCAGCCTACGATGCATCTTGTGCTTGTGACGTGTTTTAATGTATATCCAGCGCAATCCGCTCGAACGAGTCAAAGGAAGTTGCACTAGCGTAAATTGTTTACGTTCAACGCATTCGCGACTCTCTCGGCACCCGTTGTACACGAACACCCGACGTCTTTAAACAAGGGACCAGTCTAAAATAAAAAAACATTGACCAACAGAGGGCGCTCTCTGTTGTTTGAACGCCCTCTTCTGGTGGAATTGTTGCACCGCATGACTAGAAAAACGTTTTTAGTGAATGAATCCCGTCACCGTCCAAAACTTTTCGGATTAAACTACAAGAATTTAATAGAGTAACAATGCCGCGAAAAGAGCGTTTGAAGCGGACTGTTAAAGGTGAACTAGAACACTCTGCTGCCAAATGCAAGAAATTGGACTTCTTTTTTATTTTCAAATTTTGGCCTTGGTGCCCTTTCTACTGGCCTTGGTGCCCTCCCAAATTTTGAATACTCCAAGGCCAAAGTGGCCTTGCCCTAAACAAATTGTAATTCCAGGCCTGTATATTGCAAACTCGCTTCATTCTTTATAATTTTCACGTTTTCTTCCTTATATGAAATTTGTTTTGTTCTATAAATATTGCAACCCACCATCCTTGGTGGCACTTCATTTTTATATATAATTGAAACTCTTCGCTCTGTAAATATATATATTTGTGTTGACATATAATGTTTTGTCATACTATGTTTGTTTTTTATCTGTTTCGTCTAAAGTTGTTTGGTCTTCTACATGTATATATATGTTTGTTTCATCCTATATTTGTTTGGTCTTCTATATTTATTTATTTTTGTTTTATATCTGTTTTATCCTACGGTACATGTATATTTGTTTGGTATTCTATATATATTTGTTTCATTCTTTAATTGTTTGGTGTTCTACCGTATTTGTTTTGTCTTATAAGTTATATATCTGTTTCGTCCTATATGTATACATATTTGTTTGGTCTTCTATATATTTGTTTCCTCCTATACAGTATATACCGAGGTATAAGAGAGCCTCATACTTACAGTGGTCCTATATCACTACACTTTCAATGGATTGTACAACGGACTCAGTTCCAGTTATACCGGTAGTAGTATTTTCTCAAATTCCCCCCAAGGAAAATCTGACTGCACAGCCCAGCTATGACGTCAGAAATATATAATTTTATATAATTTTATATAATTTTATATATAATTGAAACTCTTCGCTCTGTAAATATATATATTTGTGTTGACATATAATGTTTTGTCATACTATGTTTGGTCTTTATCTGTTTCGTCTAAAAAAAATTGGTCTTCTATATGTTTGTTTCATCCTATATTTGTTTGGTCTTCTATATATTTATTTAGTTTTGTTTTATATCTGTTTTATCCTACATACATGTATATTTGTTTGGTCTTCTATATATATTTGTTTCATTCTTTAATTGTTTGGTGTTCTACCGTATTTGTTTAGTCTTATAAGTTATAGGAACCCAGTCACGCTTATCGCTAAGAGAAGGGGTTCGCCCCGGTGTTTCTGGCATTCCGTTCATCCTCCTACTCGGGTTTCTTCAGGCTTACGAGCTACAGTGCCTTGGGCGCTTTTGAGGAATCCTCGGTTTCATTGCCGAAAAGAAATAATAATAATAATAATAATAATAATAATAAAACGCCCAAATGGGTACTTTGGGAGACAATCCCATAGAGTCGTGCACAATCTTTATTGTAACCTAACCCGTTTTTACCTGGAGCTTTTTCCACGAAATTTCATATTTATGCTATTTAGACCCAAATCTGTCTTCTCCGAGCAAAAATAACTCCCAAATATCGTTTTGTGGGGTAGCTAGACACTTAGGGAGACACTGAAATGTCTCCCTAAGTGCCACTGTCTCCCAAGTGAATCAAAACTATCGCTAATTTGTCTCCCAAAGTGCCCATTAAGTAAAATATATATATCTGTTTCGTCCTCATACATATTTGTTTGGTCTTCTATATATTTGTTTCATCCTATACAGTATATACCGAGGTATAAGAGAGCCTCATACATGTACTTACAGTGGTCCTATATCACTACACTTTCAACAGATTTTACAACGGACTTATCATCAGTTTCAGTTATATATTTTCTCAAATTCCCCCCAAGGAAAATCTGACTGCACAGCCCAGCTATGACCTCAGAAATAAAATATGCCAGTAGACCAACACAACACAACTGCCTCCAGCAATAGGAGAAATAGGAGAACTCTATGGAATGCCAAAGAGGCATTTAATGTGATTATCGAATCGGTGATGCACTTTTGCGATCGGCAATGAACATTTTTTTCACGTGATCGCTGATGGGGCGTGATCGGTGATGCATATTCACAATCGGTGATGGAGCAGTGTGAAAGTACAAAGTAACAAATAACCTCAATCCTCCAAAAACCTCATTTGGATAAATACCAACCTCATTCCTGCGAAATCATCCATCATTAGTTTAGGCCTTATGACCTGGATCCTGCATTATCTTCCAGTGGCAAAAAATCCAAACGCCCTCAATCCTGCGAAATCCTTAGATACATCAACTTCCAAGTGCAAATTCCTACATTTTGCAAAGAAGATTTTTTTGAGGATTTGGGTTGGTTCGTGTTAATTGTATAATTGTGCATGTACCGGTAGCATGTCCAGGCTATGATGGCTCTTGATGTTCCATGCCAGATCATCTACATGATATAGGGAAATTTGTTTTTAATTTTCATGTGAACCACTGTGGTACCTATTGCAATTTCCGTAATGTACCACTACTAATCTCTTGTTCAAAACGTCATATTCCACATCACTGAGTCAACAATTGTTTTGTTAGATACAAAATGTACGGTACCTCTGTCCTGGGTTCACAGATCAGTGAGCTCACAGACAGCAGCCGTGTAATATCACGCTCACACACTAATAGCACATAATGTGATATTACACAGGGGAGTGGGATATTGCGTTTTTAATACACCGGCCACGTGATCGTTCTAGACCAATACAAATACAGTATCTAAAGCTGCGTTCGCATTGGACTTAATATGGTTTAAGTCTCCGTAGGTTTTACCAAAAAAAGTCCAATGCGAACGCGGCTTAAGACAGAGGTACCGGTATAACAATAGCAAATATTACACTAACTTCCTAAAAGTTTTGGGTTTGTAGATGCTAGAAAAAAAATCCTGCAAAATCCTGTAATTCCGAAGTGTTAAAACTCCATGTAACCTGAATACTGCAAAATCCACCAATATTAATTACTATATTTATTACTCCAATATTTAACACACCATATCAGCAATCACATAAAAAAACGTCACCGATCGCAAAAGTTCATTACCGTTTTAATTGTCACATTAAATGCCTCTTTGGTGTTCCATAGAACTCTGTATGTATACATAAAGTGCTTGTTGTTTTAAAAAGACCTTCAAAAATGTAACAGTTATAATTAAACTGCAAGGCTGGATCATTGAGCAATGCATGTGTGCATGTGCATGTATACATGTACCAGTACATGTATGTATGGGTGTTGATTATGGGAATTCATGGTACAAAAATAAATAAAGTGACAACACAATATTCAGCAGGGAGATAACCTTTCTATGCAACGTTTTGGGTCATTTATCTGAAATTACACTTTATTCTTAAAAACCCACATTTTGACCTCTACACAATTCTGTCTTATTTTTACAGAACCCCTCACATACATGTATTTAGGACAGCCCTAGCTGACATACCTTGTATCATAGTCGGCACCAAATGGGGCAATGGTTTCTACCCAGCTGTTCTTCAGCGAGACACCAAATGTGTACGGGGCCTGGCCCTCCACTGTCATTGTGGCGAATGTCACAAGACCATCTGTATTCACCTGAAAAAAACAAAATCAACACAAACATAATAGCTTTATGTTTAAAGCTGCAGTAAACCAATTTGTCAGTTGTGCATTTTTATCAAGTGAAGCAGCAAAAGTGTTCAAAATCTAGAGAAAGGTGCTTTTAATTAAACCCTGACGAAGTTTGATCTCTGTGAAAGCTGTACATTCTGAGAAAACAATATTCTAAGATTTGTATTTCTATTATTTACCATAAAGGTTAAACTTTGTTAGTGTAAAGGAGTAAAAATGTAATGTAATGTATTGTAGTTGGGTATACATGTACCGTGTACGTACTTTATGTGTAAAGTACATTTGTGACCCGCTCCAACGAATCCCGGACAAAGTTGACAATTTTTGTTTTTTAGATTTTTGCTTTTTTTCAAATTCTCTAGGTTCTCTAGTTTAAAATGATGTAACATTAACATGTACCCACATCCTACGGTATCTGCCCTGGGGGAAGGATTTAGTGATAAAACCCTGGTAACCTAATGAGATAAACAACTTTAAAGTTTAGAAAAGCGTATTTTTTCTATACACAATTGTTTTACAAAATCTACAAAAACAAATAACTTCTAGGTGACGGATTATGTTCAAATTAGGGGAGATTGTACGGTAGATTAATACATGTACAGGTGTAGTTCCTGATTCAGGAAAACCCGTAACCTCAATTTGTTTAAATCCACCTCGAAATGACTTCACCAATTGTACATTGTAATAAAACACATTGTGCGACTTTGTCCGGGTTTCATTAGAACGGGTCACATATTTTCTTTTGCCTGTGACTCAATCCATCCGTAATTCCGTATATATATCTTTAAGGACTGATCAAAACTAGGAAGTGACTGTATCAATTTCATCACCTCCTCCTAATGTCAAGCATCTTCCAGCATAGGATTACACACCAAATACATATTTCCACGGTGAGAGCTGGAATGTGATCGCAACAACATATGGCATACACCTGACACCTCCGACGCAAAATGGCAAAATAAAGATCGTTGATCATGCCTTATAATACTATACAAGTACCGGCTAGAACTTTCTCACGCCCACGTCCAAATGAAACCGCTTCCATCAGAGGGATCAGGACCCTACATGTAGATGGGGTGATGAGATCAGAGGGTTGATGATCAGAGGGTTGATGATCAGAGGGTTGATGATCAGAGGGTTGATGATTGAACCCAGGAATCCACCCGAAATGACTTCACCAATTGTACATAAACACATTGTGCGACTTTGTCCGGGTTTCATTGGAACGGGTCACATATTTTCTTTTGCCTGTGATTCAATCCATCAGCACGTGTACATGAATCTTTAAGGACTGATCAAAACTAGGAAGTGACTGTATCAATTTCATCAACTCCTCCTAATGTCAAGCATCTATTCCAGCATAGGATTACACACCAAATATATATTTCCACGGTGAGAGCTGGAATGTGATCGCAACAACATACATGTATGGCATACACCTGACACCTCCGACACAAAATGGCAAAATAGAGATCGTTGATGCCTACATGTAAATCATGCCTTATAATACTGTGCAAGTACGGGCTGGAACTTTCTCACGCCCACGTCCAAATGAAACCGCTTCCATCAGAGGGATCAGGACCCTACATGTACCGGTAGATGGGGTGATGAGATCAGAGGGTTGATGATAGAACCCAGGATCAAAAAGGGCCAATTGGGTATACATGTATATCAGTATTGGGAGAGGGGGGGGGGGGGGGGGGGGGAGGGTAGCTGAGCCAACGGTGTCTGTGTACATAAACCTCTTCTAATAATAAAATATGGGTGCTCGAAATAATGGGAAAATAAATATCCGTCTCAAAGTCTTATTTTTAATGTTTCGGGGTTTCTACAAACATTATATAATAATATTAATTGGGTTTTTTTCTAATGAATAATAATTTGGAAGGCTAATCATCCTTACTCGCAGCTGGGATGCTGAATTGCGAAGGACGCGGCTACAGCATGGTCGAGCCGCTGGCACGTAAAGGCGCCTATAGTAGCCGGCCATATTGACCTATATATGACTACAGAGCACAGCCAGAGATTGGAAGTGTTTGATTTTACAAAGAGAGGAAAACCGGAGAACCCGGAGAAAAACCCTCAGTGTCACAGGAGAGAATGCGATGAAGCATGCTGAAACCACGCACGTAAATACAATGTTATTGGTTTTGAAACTTCAATATTACTTCTATAATTTGCACACAAAATTTTTCAAATTTGTAAACACTTTTTGACATGTTAGTTTTTCTCTCTAAGTTTAATGCTTAATTTAAAGGTAGGATACACCATTTGCAGATATCAAAAATATTTACTACCAAATTATTAAGAAATATCTTACTCATCTAAAAGTAAATAATGATTCTAGGCATCCAGCAAAATGATTGCGCTAGATATCCTGTAATTATTCTGAAAAATATAATTTTATAAAGAAAAATTCGCAATCGCCAGTTGAAAAACAAACGCAGTTTTTCGTGCTTTTCTTGGCATCCATGATTGTAAAACTTCGGACAGGTCAGTTAAATGATAATTACTATAAAATACAACCCCCTAAATCTACCCATTCATGATAATTCAAGCAATTACCAATGGTATATCCTACCTTTAAGGAAGGTATATTTATTAAACTGTAAACTGGAAATCTGTTGGATCAACATGACCGTTTTTTGGCCAAACATAATGCATAAATTTTTTATTTTTGTTTTGAAAGGTATTAACATTGTATTGCAGTCTGGTGCCTCGGGGGAATGCACCTTTAGGCATTCATTCGTGAGTGAGCTCATCAGGCCGGTCACAGCACAGTTCCTGGTCAACTGTAAGTGTACATCATATCAATACACCCTGTGTGTTCCCACTCAAACACAGCCCAACACACAGAACCAATGACCAGTCATCACAGCCCTGATCCTGAACACTTACATAAACATTGCATGGACATACCAAAGACATGTACAAAGTCATTTAAACTTCAACAAGTCAGGTCAGGCATAACCGGGACACCAACAAATTAGGCGCGGTTCTGTAGCCAATTTTTTAGGGGGGCTAGACCTTTCACACGTGACGTCAACTTCCAACTTTCGCAGATCCAGTTGACGTACTTTTCAGAATGTAATTTTTTTTTAATTTTTTTTTTTTTTGGGGGGGGGGGGCTAAAGCGCTCCTAGCATTGCGCCTGCAACAAATTATGTCACAATTTTGGACCCCTTATTTATGAACTAACTGACCTCTGTTTCTGCTTTTTTTGGGGGGGGGGGTAATATTGATAAAAGATAAGAACAGGGTACACAAACAAGTGAATAATAGTCTCAAACGTCCTGTGAATAATCACGGCACTGGTGTCCTGTCATTTTCAAGAAAATGTGTGTTGATGTGTGTTGTTTTTTTATCGATTTCAAATGACAGTGAGCCAACCATCAATTACTGCCTTCAATTCACCAAATTTAGTTTGCACATACACTGAACTTTAGTAAATAAATCTAAATTGCATTACAATACAAGGCATAGTAAAAATGTACATGTATTTAAACCTACTGTACAGAAAACACTTGAGGCAAGAAGGTGTAATGCCACAAAAATGCGTTTGTGTACACATGTGGTTTATATTGAAGTTATAAACAGTGCCCACATAAGTATCATATCAGCCCACCACAGCACTGTAACCTTATATTATTGTCATAAATCTTGGGTCAATATTTGCTGAAGGAAAGCTGCACTACACATAATATCACAGTAGGATTGGAGTAGATGACCTCCAACTGATATGGGAGAGTTAAGTTTCCTGGGATTTAGACACCCCCCCCCCCCCCCCCCAACAAAAAAAGTACTAATAATAATATATCCATGGATATAAATCTAATTAGTTGGGTGATTTCCCCCCCCCCCCCCCCCCCCCCCCCCCCCAAACCCATGTATCTTTGGCATACATGTACAAAAGCTTAAAAATATGTAGGGTTGTGGGGTTATTCTAATTTTTGTCAAACCGAATAATGAATATTTTTATTTCACCGGAAGTTCACAATCGTTCTAACAAAAAGTGCAGAGTGACAATGACATTGGGTGATATGTAATTTACTGGGTGCATTGATGTGCTGAGTCTTTGCGAACAAATATAAACATCATTCCAGAGCTTGAATGGCGAATAAAAATGCAAATCAAATGGGCATGCTATTATTAGAAACCACTAGCAAGTGAATACAGAACATCAGATACCATGCAGCAAATTGGAGGATGTTGTTCTAGTATTATTAAAAGCCATGTCACACAAAAATGAAATTGGAAGGCTAAATGTTTTGTTTGTTTTTTTTGAATATTCGGTTTCCAAAATTAATAGTGGAATTAAGTACAAATACGTACACCGGTACATCATTGTTAAATCGCTTGAGTTATCAGAAATGGGTGGATTTATTTTTTTTTGGGGGGGGGGAAAGGTGGGGGGGGGGGCAGTTGTTCTTGCTATTCTTTTTTGTTTGCGTTTATTTATTTTATATAAAATTCAATTTTTCTGAACAATGGATATCTAGCGCCATCATTTTGCTGGATGCCTAGAATCATTATTTACTTTCAAATAAGTAAGATATTTCTTAATACTTTGGTAGTAAAATTATTCAATATCTGCAAATGGTGTATCCTACCTTTAAATCCCACCACAACATTATTTTTTATAATGCTTGAAATCTCTAGGTAGAAAATGCTGAAATGTCGCCTTTCCTCTGCACCCCCCCCCCCCCCCCCCCCCCCCCCTATCCATCAGTGACTGACACCATGCTGACACACACTATGTACACATCTACACCACCTGCAGGGTCTTAGCATCCCTTCAAAAGTACACATGGGGGTCAGAGAGTTAACTCAAGAGGAAATGCAGGGAGAGGATTAGGAAATGACTGATGCTCTTATCTTTTCCCAAGACCAACTTGTTTTCCCCCATAGCATACACAGCAGTGACACACCTGCTAAGGTTGATTTCTTATAAATTACAAAACCCTCCAAGACTTCAAACAACTCAAAATGTCATCAGGTACATGTATAAAGCTGACAATAAAGCTAATGGCGAGGCGTTCTGGCAAAATGAAATGGAACTGGGCACACGCCAAGGTGGGAACAAATGTAGAAAGAAACCTGAAATGGGTATTTTTTGAAAATAATTATTTATACATGTTTGTCTACTACAATTAAAGTTGGTGATTTACCTTGCAAATCATCCTTGCAAATCATAACAACCTATGCTATTAAACTGTGCACTAAACAGCTGGACTCTACCAAACCCTTGTGTTGAAGTTTGGCTGGATGGGGATCGTTAGGGTTTATAAAGTTATAGCATAAAATATATGGAATCCAATTGTTTTTAAACGGAATGTCTGGTAATTGGTGGCATTACAGTACAGTGTTTTTAAAAGTTAAACCTCAAAATGGGAAATTGTTTTCACACTTTTTCACAATGGGAAACTGATTTTCATACTTTTTTTTCACGCAAGTTGGGAAACCAATTTGTATATTTTTTCACACGAAATGGAAAACCGTTTTCACACTTTTTCAAAATATTTCCCATTCCCATTTTTATTTTATTTGAAGAGTTTTTTTTCTTTCAAAGATGGTCGGCCAACTATCAATGAAAATTGATATTGTGTAAGAATTATACTTTTCCTTGGAAATGACAGCACACCAGGCACCATGATTTCAAGGGATGCTTGAGACTGTTATTTATTTACTGTCAAGAAAGGCCTTAAATTTAGTAATTGTATGTATATTTTCAAATGTTGTGTGTTTACCCCCTGTATACATGATACATGTTTCTATGAGTAAAATCTTCATTTTTGGAACTTTGGAACTTTGGAACAAATTAAACCAATGACCTAAAGTTAATTACAAATTAATACCAGTTTTCTCTGATGAATAATTTATTCATACCAGTACCTTAATGTTTTAAGCCACATTTTAAAGAAATAATAAGAAATATTAAAAGCGAGGCGAGAATGCAAAAAATAATCTGACACCATCCCATTCAACAGTTCACAATTTGTAAAATACATTGAGGGAACATAACCAAAATGGCATCCTCGTAAATACATTTAACTGGGCCAATCAGCAGTCGGTATGTGTACTATAAACTTATTGTGTATTTGCCCCAACTTTCATGTGGATTTGTTCTACCATTAGGATTTTGATGTTTATGCAAGCCAGGATGCAAACTATCATCACAAAATTATTTGTAGTTCTTTAAAAAAACAGTTATGATTCCAAATAAAAAACAGGAAATATTTTTGGAACAAGGCCACAAGTTTTTTTTCTGTTTTTTTCAAATTCAAGGATATTTGTTCACACGCTTAGTCATTAACATCACAAACCTTGACAAAAGATTCGCCACACAAATAATAACAAACATGCTATAGCTGAAACCACAAATGCAAAATCTAGCTTTTTTCCACGCAATTAGTCGGTAATTGTCTGGGAAAACAAGCCCTGAATAGTGCTAGTCTGTGTTTACCCTTTTCCGGTCCTGGTGGACTTCAACAAACAACGGAAATCATCCCATGCTGTTTATGAACAAGGAAACCCTTTTTTGTATTGGCAGACCAAGAGGTTAAACATAAAGCCAGATGTTACACCTGTGAGCAAGGTGTTTAGGGTTTCATTTTATTTATTTTTTATTTTTAAAGTTGGTGTGTCCGTGCTTTTAAAGGGTTGCACCCTGAAAAATCTATTTTCAAACTGAATTAAAAGTTTTCTAGCATTGTACATTGTTATGAGCTTTCGAATGAGACATCGCACAATTTGTTGTATATAGAAAAAATTAATAAATAAAAAAATATATACAAAAACGGCAAACGCTGAGTAATTAATTAATTAAATTCAAATTTGTAATTAAAAGGGGCCCACTTAAAAAAATTAATCTATTTTTTTGAACAATTACAGGATATCTAGCCCAATCATTTTGCTGGATGCCTAGAATCATTATTTACTTTCAAATACATGTAGGTACGATACCGTTATGTCTAAATAATTCGGTTGTAATTTTTTTTTATATCTGCAAATGGTGTATCCTACCTTTAACCAGTTCGCGCCGGATGACGTATATAAACGCAAACATTTCCCAAAATTCAAAACGGATGACGCATAAACACGCCAAGTTCAAGTTCGAAAATGTATGTCAGCAGCGCGCAAGGCCGGAAATGCGTGGGTGTGCTTCCCGGCACTATCAGCCTGAACACGCTTCGGATCGAGTTTCGTTAAAAATAATCCAGGCGTGAACTGGTTAAAGGGATTGTATATGTTTGGTAGTTGGAACCCATTGTTTGTTTCAATCCTATATAGTTATAGATATATACCATAAAACTAACCTGTAAAAATTTAATTTTTGAGATATTGCCAAAAATCTGGAGCGGTTATGTCCCCATTCAAGTAAACCATTTATTTTACAACGCGAACGAAATGAACTCGACTTCAAGCACGCTTAAAACAGCTGATGGTGTGCTCGTTCGCTGCTCCACTACAGTTTACTATCGTCAAAAGTGTGTAACATGTAAACATTTCGCAGCTACCGGCACCAATGATACAGCTCACAGAATTACAACAGCAACCGTGTGATATCACGGCCCATACTGATCACAAACGGACACGTGATCGTTTTTCTATAGACCATTAAAAATACAGTATCCAAGACAGAGGTATAACAAATATTGTTACATGTACCAGGTACCGATAGCTGTAGACACTGTTTAGTTTACACTGCGTCTAGTCCTTACTTTAATTACTTCCTGTAGTAGGGCATAATAGTGATAATAAGTCTGTATGAGTCTTCCTCATTTTAATTATAAGTGCGCCATTCTATTACGTGCATACTTCCTCAATAGGAACAAAACATACATGTACCGGTAGCTAATAAGTCATAATACAGGGTGGCCCATTTATAACAACACGGACAACCATACTACGACAACCCCGAGGCCAAAACTACCTACATTTGTAAACCAATAGATGAGAATCTTTCTAGAAGAAAAATGATACCAAGATATCTTGATTTGGGCTAGTACGTGTAGTTTTACTCTTTGAGACCCTTACCTACATTTTGTATTTTGTCAAGCAGTCAGGGCTCCTTTTGCCTCGAGAAATTACTACAAAAATTACTACACCTGCAAATTTAACATGGCACGGTTTAGTTATTTCAAGGTGTGAAAAGACCAATGAGTTCACTTCACAAAATAGGGTCTGGAGCTAAAACTATTAGCCCAAATCAAAATATCTTGGTATTGTTTTTCTTTTAGAAAGATTCTCCATCTATTGGTATACACTGTAGGCACCTTTGGGCTTCAGGGTAGTGGAAGTGTATGCTTGTCCGATGAGATACATGTATGCTTGTCCGGATTTTTTTTGGGGGGCCACCCTGTATAAACTGTGCATATTTGTGACCCGCTCTGCAATAATGGGTATTATGTCACAAAATAGTGAAATTGAGTTATATACATGGTTGGAAAGCCCACAGCGTAAGCTTCCAGTTGGTATATAATAGAGCTCCATAGCTACTTCCGTTCTGGAGTTGCTTTTGATTACTTCCTTGGAGTTTAAATTACACAACTGAGAAAACAGGCTTTGAAAAATCCGGCTTTGTTGTAGAACAACAGAACGATGAACACAAAATGGGCGTGTTTTCCACTTTAATCCTCAAAATCAAATTTTTTTTGAATAAAACCTGAAAATATTGGTGTTAAAGATGTCATTAATGGCAAAATATGTAAATCATATTTTGATGAAATGTTTATCCTCTCAACGTTGAGTAGTCCATTACATGATAGTGCACAGCGCGACTTAATACCCTTTATTGCAGAGCCGGTCACATTTATGGTACACACTTGAGCCACATAGTGGTGCGAAATACGGTACCCTCTGGAGACATGAACACAATGTGTACAATGGAGACAAAACGTCTCCGGAGGGTAAATTTCTATAGATGAATAGGTCTCCAATGGGAATTTCACGAATTAGATTTTTGGATTTTACTTAAATTACTCAAAAACTAGGATTAGGATGTGGGTTAGGGTTAGTGTTTGGGTTAGGGTATAATATAGGGTATATTGGGTCGAAATGACAACCCAGGAAAAAAATTATGGTTAAAATGGGAGCATTTTGAAAAACGTGCTTGACTTTCTAACCATTTTGTACACGAGAACAAAGCCATGTCTCCACAGTGATACAAAAATGCGAATGTGTGTACATGTACATACATGTACGCTTAATAACGATGATGGAAATTGTTTTTGTCAATTTTTTGGGAGGGGGGTGGAGAGGGGTTGGCATGAAGGATTCATCCAAAAAGATCAACACTACCATCTTTACTCACTGTCATCCTTCATTACTAACAAACACCCCGTTCTCCACAAGACAAACAAGTGATCCCCGGATCAGCTTTTCCGCAGTTGATCTCTAAGTTTTTTAAGACATCTCTTCCACAGTTTATAAACAATGGCCAGCCAGTCAGAAATTGCCTGTTCCCCTTGGAAATTAATTTTGAACGACTGCATGAGCAACAGCACGGCCCAATAAAAAGTACTCAATAGCTTTTATATAATGTGGGCCAGATTTGCGTCTTTTATCAAGAAGTTCCTGGATGTCAAATTTGGTTCTTCAAACAACAACACCAAGCTCTGATAGAAGAACCCCGTCTGCGACGCAGCTAAAAACAGTTCTACAAACAGTGTACATTCATAAAGGTCTACATGTAGTTCACTGGATATGCCCATTCTGAATGAGTTTATTCCACACATTTATTTTTATGCACATGTACTGGCAGTACATGTACCAAAACATGTAATGCAGTACATACAATGTAATTTCTCTGGCGTTTTTCACTAAACAGCTCTTTGGATCAAGGACTTGGAATGCTGGCCTATTCTCATGGGAAACTGTGCTACCCTACATTGCTTGTGGTGCATGAAACGATAACATACATTGTACAGCACAGGTCATGCATGAGCTTGCCCTGGCTTTTTTTTCTTTTCTTTTTTCTTTCTACTTTGTGAATCCTGTGTGTGTACCGGTAACTACCGGTACATGTATACCAGTATATAACTTATGTTTGTTCCCAATAAGCCATTTGCGTGGTAAATTTGAATAATACGGTAGCTTTTGCATCATAGACGTAAGAGACGCTCGGCACCAATACATTGTTCACAATGGTTGAGAATGGCACAAAGACACCAGACCATTCCAGAGCTAGGGGTTGCTACCGTAAGGCTTGCCCCGAATCACGCGATATGTAGCAACAATGTCTTTGGTCTGGAGAATTAAAACTTAACTGTGCCAAGCTGTGTGAACAAGTCAGTGTATCAGATATTATTTAACATTAACATTCAAATGGCTTATTCTCACAGACTGTGGATCTATAGATCCAAATTTCGAAGTGAACAAAAAATTTGGCAAGGCGGGACTTGAACTTGCGACCTCCGGAATACCAGACCGGCGCTCTACCAACTAAGCTAAATGTATCTTGCCCTATGTTGGCGGTCTCCCAAAATGTCAGTATCTTTGTTCGAGGGCGCTAGTCAGAAGTCATAAACACTAGAATACCGTGTGCCCAGGGATCATGCCCAATTTTACGATACAACCTGAAAAGCGACATGTACCCGGTACATGTAGGCTCTACTAGTATTATTGCGAAGTTGCTGTGTTACTGTTCGTCTGCACATAAGTACAGGCTGAGGATTACAGATTTATTTTTATTTTTTTATTTTTGTTTGCGCTTTAGGGTTTTGTACCTGTGTACTGTACATCACAAAGACCATTGTGTGCTCACCCACCCTGCCCTATCAAAGCAATGAATACCTGGGGAAATAGTCCAAACCACAGCGCCATTGTGCGGTAATCAACCCAAACCACCCCGATCAAAGGGTTTCCGGCAATATGACCAGATACGGTACATGTACTTTATAATACTAAATCTACATGTATTCTATATCAACTAAAACTTTTTAATTGTAACATCTTGGATACTCTTCTCTGCTGGTTAAACTAGGCTTGACCTTCCTTTCCCACAGCGCCATTGTGCGGTAATCACCCAAACCACACCGAATAAAGGGTTTCCGGCAATAGTCCCTGACCAGATACATGTACTTTATAATACTAAATCTATATCAAACTGAAACTTGTTAATTGTAACATCTTGGATAACTCTTCTTTCTGCTGGTTGAGCAAGGCTTGACCTTCCTTTTCCACAGCGCTATTGTGCAGTAATCGACCCAAACCACCCCGATCAAAGGGTTTCCGGCACTAGTCCTTGACCAGATACATGTACTATAAAATACTAAATCTACATGTATTCTATACAAACTGAAACATTTTAATTGTAACATCTTGGACAACTCTTCTTCTGCTGGTTGAGCAAGGCTTGACCTTCCTTTTCCCTCTTGCCCAATTTTACGAAAAAAATCACCTTGACCTTAATCACTTTTAAAGGGAATAAACACTATTTGCTGTACTTTTCAGAAATAGTTCTGGCTCGGAAAGATTTGATTCAGAGCCTCGGGTCCATATCCACAAGGAATTCAATCCGTTCTACAACAAGGAAGCCAATTTTGTGACCGCCTGGGACATTCACTCTGGCTAGTCAAAACAATGGCGGGAAAAACCAGACAGACTCACATGCCGCGCCACAGAGAGTTGGAGACAAACAGCTCAGCGTGGCTGAGCCCTTCGCACTACCGTACCGGTACGTGATATTCATACGGTCATCAGGCGTGTACGAGGCATACATGTAGAGCATTGATTAACCAGTTCGCGCCGGGATTATTTTAACATCGCCGAGCCGACGGGCGGGATTATTTTTAACGAAACTCGAACCGAAGCGTGTTCAGGCCTATAGTGCTGGGTAGCACACCCACGCATTTCCGGCCTTGCGCGCTGCTGACATACATTTCCGAACTTGAACTTGGCGTATATATTCGTCATCCGTTTTGAATTTGGGGAAATTTTTGCGTTTATATTCGTCATCCGGCGCGAACTGGTTAAACCCATACTACATGTACATTATGTACATGTACATGTATGTACCTTAGCCCAATAACATGGTTAATAAGCGTATTAAATGAATGACACAAATTATTCCAGGGCGTGGCTGGACCATTCTTGGCAACACATGGGCTGCTATGTAGGTAATAGTACTCATTCAGTAGTACGTGAATCGTTCCGATCGGAGCTGGGTATTTTGTACCTACCGGTACATGTACCGGTAGGTCCGTCAGAGCCGATTCCACAGTGTACAATGTACTTACACATGTACGCGACAAGTACCGGTACGCGACAGACTTGTGCCATAAATCATTCTATTCTACATACTGTATTCAATTTTTATTGAATTTTCCAGGAGCCGGTTCCAACTCCGAAATGGTATTTTTTTGAGAACCGGAACTGGGTCCAGACATTTTAGAACTGCCCAAACCTACAGTACGGCTCACCTTTTATGCATGGAGCATGATACTTCGTGTATACACATGTACATGTGTCAGAAATGTAAACGTACCGGTACACACATTCGCATTTTTGTATCACTGTGGAGACATGGCTTTGTTCTCGTGTACAAAATGGTTAGAAAGTCGAGCACGTTTTTCAAAATGCTCCCATTTTAACCATAATTGTTTTCCGGGGTTGAAATTTCGACCCAATATACCCTATATTATACCCTAACCCAAACACTAACCCTAACCCACATCCTAATCCTAGTTTTTGAGTAATTTAATCAAAATCCAAAAATCTAATTCGTGAAATTCCCAATGGAGACCTATTCATCTATAGAAATTTACCCTCCGGAGACGTTTTGTCTCCATTGTACACATTGTGTTCATGTCTCCAGAGGGTACGGTATTTCGCACCACGTCTCCACAAGTTTCAAAAATGCGAATGTGTGTAGCATCGGGGTGTTGATGTACCGGTACCGGTACACCCAGGTACATGTACATTGATTTTATCCAGATAAACCACTCTCAATAAGACTGGAAAAAGAATTTTTACACATACTGTACATTTACACATTTTATACACGTACGGTAGTACATGACGTTATGGGGTCATTCCATAGGGTTCGTGTGTTTAGAACAATTTTAACAATTGTTAAATCTCAAACTCTAAAAATTCTTTCGACCTAAAATTTTCAACATTATCCTAATTTGTCTGTTTTCCATTTTCTTTCATTATACCCTAACCAGATTCTACCTCTTGAACCCTTTATGGGGACACGAAAATGACAAAATGTTCCCACAACTCGGTCAGATTTTTTCAAACCAAATTAAAATGTCCCTGTAACTCGGTGTATTAAGTGACAAACGAGTGGGTGGAAGGGTTAATGACCGGGTAAAAATCACAGGGAACCTCTTCATCAAGGATATTGTGTTACAGCTCCATGATGATTTGAGCAAGGAGAGTAGCTGGTTTCCATGGTAAGAAACATGTGTCTCACATGACACACCTTAGTGGCACTCTATCCTGCCACACTGAATGGAAAAATTGAGAATTTTTCCCCCATGATGTGTATGTAGAATGTTTTACGTCTTCCTGCGCGAACTGGTTGAATTGACGTACAAGATACACATGCAAGCCCAACCCTATCATTTTAGTTGGGTTGGTTCGGGTTACACGCTTGCAATTTTCTGGTCGGGTTGGTTTAGCCATCTTGTGAAAAACCCAAAATAATCTGAAAACAGTTTGAAAATGTATGTGGCACAATATTTGCGAGATCACTGTACTAGCTAATGCAAACTTACTGTGTCAACCCACCGCGTGATTGTGCATGTTGTGTGTCATTATACGGTACATGGCTTTTTATTGACAGACAATATTTTTCAATAACAGGACCTGCTGAGGGTAATTTCTGGCACAAACAACAGACACAATGTTCGTATGTTTCAATTTTAGCTGTATCATACATGTGTACATCACCAGGATGGGGCAATTACATGTACCGGTAGGCCTATTGCCCAACGTTTGCCAAATATTTTCACCAGTCACTAAAATCCTTTGACCAAAAGGTTTTTAAAGCATCTCTGATAATTATTTCTGACTGAATCAAAAAGGGGCTGGCTGTATTATCCTGAGGTGTTAACTAACCTGGGCACTTGAAACCAGAATAACCACAAAGTACTTGTAAGTATGACCTCCAGCGAAAGGATCTAGAAAAACTAGATACTTGTACATGTACCACTACAATGTACCGTATGTGTACTATTAAAGGGAATATACAACAATTGCAAACATAGAGAGAAAAAAGAAAGCAAACGACCAAATTATCACAAAATACCTTACTGTTAGGAATGGCAGTCTGAAGCACCCTGTAAAATAATGGCTCCTGGTGTGCTGACATTTTCAACCAAAGTGGTATTTTTTGTATCAATTTCCAACGCTGGACAGCTTTTAGCATTTGAAAAAAACTGACTTGTTTTCAAATACTGCTCCTAATTTGTCATATTTACGATAGTTATTCCACATTTTCTTTGCAATTTTTTTGCAATACTTTGCAAAACACATCCAAAAGGGGTACAACTGATTCTCTGACCTTACAATTCCCTAAAGTCTACAAATTGCTCTGTTTCATCTAGTGGTGGGAGAAATCAGAGATTTCAAAATCCGGTTATCCTAATTTTTTCCGAACCGAATACCGATTATTTAATATCACCTGAAGTTCTCATCCAGCTCACAATCATACCAGCAACAAGTAATGAGTGAGGTGCCACAAAAAATACCCTCTCAATGACTGGTTATATAGTGGGGAGGATTCAGTGACCACTGAGTCTTTGGCAGGCTAATAATGAAACCACTACACATGTAGTACAATCGGAGACCATGGAGCAAATTGGAAAATGTTACACTTCTCTTCTGCAGCCTGTGTCACACAAAAATGACTCAACTTTTGGGGGTTGGTTTCAAATATTGGGTTTTCTAAATCGAAACCGAATAGTAGAATTAAAACCGAATATTAACAGGGTAGTACCTGACTGAAAAACATGATTGTTTTCTTGATTTTCAAGCAACTCCGAACACAAAACATCACATAAGTCAGTGTAATAATATGTGACCCGCTCCATCGAAATCAGGAATAAGTCGCAAAATGACTTTTTGAGATATGCACATGGTGAGAAAGGGAATTCCATAAGCTTTCTAATGATACCCATCACAGGTGTGTATCTGTTTAGGTTATCGAGTTATAGTCTGATGAAGATGATAGGTGTATATTCATTTGCCGAATCCACATTCCAAGAAAAACAGCTTTGAAATAAACAAAATTTACCAAAATCATACGGACAGCGCACACAAATCCTCTTCATTTTCATCTTTATTGATCGTTTTTACATACAATACTGTCATTAATGACAATAATCTGTGATAACTATACTTCCTAAAAATACAATGTTCAGAAAATCGACTTGGTCACGATTTTCACCCATGCGTTCACTTCAACGGCCAATTGCGTACAACGGCCTCAGCGACTTATTCCTGATTACGATGGAGCGGGTCACATATTTGCTATTTAACTACATGTACTAACCCCCCAAATCAATCCGTTTCTAAAAACTACAGCAAAAGCAAATGTAGGGTACAACTACAATCCCTTTAAGGGTACAACAAGTGGATAAGTTTACTGTTTGCAAACACTACAGCTTGTATCCCCCCAGTGGGGCATTGTGTTAGGTGAAATCCCCTGGGTAGACCCAACTATAGCCCGGTCTCGGCTGACTGCACCCAGGGGGAGAAATGTAACCAAAAGAAACATCCCTCCAAGACATGAACTCTCATCGAGAGTTCACAATCTGCCGCCTGACCTGTGTGATGGGATGGGATGGGCCGGGGCGCCAAACTTTCAACATACCCCAGGGTCGGTGATCCACATACGGTACAGTGTAAAGGCAGGACAAAGGCAGCAAAAGGGTATTCTTTTTTTATTCAATTTCAGTCATGTCTGACGGAGAGGGTTTCAATAGAGTTGTGTTTAGAGAGGGTTTGAATAGAGTTGAGTTTGCGATAAACAGACAAAAAAAATACAATAAACCTCTTCCTGTTTTTTGTCAGGATTTAACACTGCCAACTCCAGAACTAGACTAGTATTTTTAGCCGCGTCACAGACAGGGCTCTACAAACAAACAGCCTAGTGTTATTCTTGTTGAACATGATGTTGATGCACCAAATGCATCCCGGAACGTATCGGTAAAAGACGCAAATCTGCCCATGCTATTAACTTTCTCAGACTCAGTCTGGGCCACACTGCAACCATGGAGGAATAAGAAGGAATCCTCCATGCTGCAACAGAGGTCCAATAAAACATTAATTCCCACAAGGGACGGGTATTTTCTGGCTGTCATTTGGCTTTGTTATGGTCACTGCAACTGCATGTTTCATAGCTGTTTTGGGTGACGCTGCACCAGAGGTCTAATAAAACAGTAATTTCCACAGTTTGGCAATAATGTGGTCACTGCCTTCCCCATAAACTGGCTATTGTTTAAACTGTTTAAAAACTGTGTAGAGGGGATACATGATTTTGGCTCTTGCACAAATTGGTGCTTGTTTGTTTACTTTTGCCACGTACATGTACTGGTACATGTTGAGTATGCATGTACTGGTACAAACCAGTAACACAGTAGTAGTAGTAGTAATAGTATGGATTTGTGTGTTTCATACGTGCCATTCGTATCCATGGTCATTTCACCAAGTTGGAACACGGCGCGGCGCCCCTGTTATTTCCAGAACCTGTTGCAATTTTAGTAAGCCCCTACTTACACAGTTTTGCTATGCCTGTATGAACCCCCATACAACTTACAAACTTTAAACTAGAACCCTAACAGTCCCGAATCTTCCAATTTCAATACAATTTGTTCACACCCCCTAGGAAGTTAGGGTTGGGTTAAAGTTACTGTAGTTGGGCCATGGAGGAACATGTTACAACATTGTCTACAATAACCTTATCAAAATACATGGTTCCATTTTGTGGTAAATTTTTAGTATGCAGGGATTTGTAACAGTACATCGAGTTGTGTTTTACCATAACGGCCGAGGATACCCTTTTGTTTTTCCCTTTGTTCCATAGACTTATAGCGTACACTTTAACGTCAGAGGACAAAATTCCACAAAAGACGAATGCCTTTTGTGCCTTTTGTGGGGTGACGCAGGGGTGACCGAGGGGTGACCCAGGGGTGACACCAAGAATGGTTTCCACCAAGTTGTAGGATTGGTCCTGTAGCTGATTTCACCAACAAGAAAAGTGCATACCCATGTATACTGTGTACATGTACATGTACTGGTATGTACCGGTAGCTTAGGACACTAGACAAATCTTGGGGTTGACGAACTGGTGACGCAGGGGTGAAAATTTTCAAGTGTGAAACGCTGCATGTTTTCAACCTTGCGTCAACCTTGCGTCAACCTTGCGTCGACCTTGCGTCGACCTTGCGTCGACCTTGCGTCGACCTTGCGTCGACCTTGCGTCGACCTTGCGTCGACCTTGCGTCGACCTTGCGTCGACCTTGCGTCGACCTTGCGTCGACCTTGCGTCGACCTTGCGTCGACCTTGCGTCGACCTTGCGTCGACCTTGCGTCGACCTTGCGTCAACCTTGCGTCAACCCTGCGTCAACCCTGCTTCAACCCTGCTCCAACCCTGTGTCAACCCCGCGTCAACCCCGCGTCAACCCCACGTCAACCCAAAGATTTGTCTCGTGTCCTAATGTATGTATGTACACGTATACATTTGTATGCACTTTTTTTTCAGGTGAAATCAGCTACAGGACCAATCCTACAACTTGCTGGAAACCACTCCTGGTGATTGATACATTGGTAGTTGGAATTGATGGAATAAATGAATCTGTCAGCGGGAAAACCCATGCCAATAACCAGATGTAATGAACACAGTCCAGGGGTTCAATCAGAACTCGCTGTGCTCATTATCATCTGCAGACAGGAAAATAGACCAGCAGGTCAGCGGTTATGGATGGATGAAAATAAACTTTGCAACAGGGAGAAGCAGATGACAGGCAATGTACCAGTACAGTACACCATAGAGCTAGCTACCTTACATTTGTAGGGGACCCAGGTCAACAAGGATAGTGATAAACCAAGCTAGAAAAAAAGTCCAGTGTTGCTGTTAAAATATAGATTTTTTATTTCGTGGAGGAAGGTTAGGCCCCCAAAATAATAGTTCTGCTTCCAATTTGACAGCCCCGACCTTAACTTTTGTTGTGAAAAAAACAACAACATCTACCCTTGACTACACGCAGAAACCTTTGATGTATGAACGGTACATTATGATGTGCACACACAAAAATTGCCAAAAGATAAAAATTGCCCTACCAAAATGTATGAGCCTTCATACAAAATTTATCTTTTAACCAGTTCACGCCCAGATTACCGCATTTTGATATTGACCTGGCCTAGGCGCGGGATAGTTTTTCACGAAGCTCAATCCGAGGCGGGTTCTGTGGGTGGGCAGCGCACCCTGATATTGTTTGCCACGCTCGCTGCGAGTCGGTCGCTGACAGATATTTCCGGCCTTGCTCGTGACACGTGACGCGTACATACCTGGTAGGTCTACATGTATGTCGACATCCGATGCAATCTGGTTAAATTGATTGTCCCAAGTCACAAATTACAGTGGGTTAGGCATGTCATCATAATCAGTTTGCGTGTAGAGTTTACTATGTATGGTGTTGGAATAATGGGTTTGGTTCCTAGTATTAAATTCATACTGGGGGGGGAGGGGGTTAGGCTTAATTTATTTGTTGTAAGCACTAATAAGCTGCAGAGTTATTCAATGTCAATTCAACATGTTGTTGTTGTGGTTTTTTTTGGCTCGTTAGTTTTAGAGATCTACCGGTACATGTAATGTACAATGTACAGGTATCATGACCTTGAAACTTACTACAGGCTGTAGAAGACCAAGTTGAACATAATTTTGTTTTAATACACGGGTTTACACTTCGAAAGATGTGCATGCGTGAAAAAGCCTCGTTTTCAAGTTGCAATCAAAAGTTTCAAAATGGCGGAGACGTGTGCACGAAGTAAAGGTAAACACTGTCATACATTGCTAAATGTCCAACGTGATTTCCCTGCGAATCGTACACGATTTAAAGTTTGTGACCCCCCAAACTTATCCTCCTGTAGTTTAATTCAGTATTAAAATCTGTTAGTTTTCATTCCTAATCATTCTTGAATCAGTCAAGTCAACTGGCCAAGATTAGACCCGTGAACGTACATCCCGTGATGGTATTTATAACCGCCAAGCTGAGCTTGTTGAGATTGTGTCGATTTCTGTTAGGTATTTGTTAGTATTTTCCTGTTCAGTACGTAATGCTCTTTTACACAAATTTCCACCAGCAAGAACCTGCAGGGGGTGGTGAAAACTGAATTCAGTAAAAAACGACAGTGCACTGCCGTGAGTGACGTTAGTGTTTTCATCGAATCGAAAATTCAAAACAAGGCTAGGATGGCTGCCGTAATGTAAACTTTCCAACAAAGATACTGACAATTTGAGAGACCGCCAACATACCGGTATACCATAGTACATTGTACATGTAGGGCAAGATAGCGCAGTTGGTAGAGCACTGGTCGGATATTCCGGAGGTCGCAGGTTCGAGTCTCTGGCCTTGCCAATTCCTTTGTTCACTTTGAAATGTAAACCCACCCCTGTATTTGTTGACACTGAATGACCCCACAGCAGAAATACAAACTTTGCAAATGTGTGCCAATATTGTGCCTAGCTGGGCTATAGCCTTGATTAAGAATTTCAAGGATCAGATACATGTGTTGCCTTTTGCCCTAAGCAACTTTGGTTTCTTGTTTCACTGAACATTGATTATAACCTTAGATTGGGCCAGGAAGAAAAGGTGACACAGTTCTTCTGTTACTGACTGTAAGGTCATCATTGGGCAAAGATTAGAGGAGTTACAGTATGTAATCCGAGATTTTTTCTAAATTTTTTAACACCTTGATAAAGACCACCTTAAAGCGGTTACCAGAAAAGTGGGTCATTTTCTATGCGTTTATTGTATTTTTCTTGTTAATTTCATTTTGGCGGCTCTGGGCACAATATTTACAAAATGACCTTTAGAGGCCAACAGTAGTTCATATGGACAGGGTGTAGAATTTACATTGCATACCGGTATATACCGGTATGACACACTGTGAAATAAGGAGGTTAAACTGTAACAATTTAACAAAATGTTTGCACAACTACAAGGAGGTGCATTACAAATAAATGTTTCCCATCCGTTTATATTGTATTCGCAGGAAGACTTCTTTAATTTAGAATGCAACCTTGTAATTTAATTTCACGTTTGTTACATGCACAGACATCACGTTTGTCACAGGACAGACCCGTGCATTGTACAATGTAAGATCACGCAAGTCACTTTCCCATTAATTTAGGACAGATACATGTACTTCTCTTCTTTATTCAGCAAAATGCACAAACTTTTCTATGAAAATAATGGCAGTTGCATAATTGCATATCTTTGTTATAAATGTATAAATGTGCAATCATTAATAGCCCTTAAAGGTTTTTACAGTGACATACGGTACAAAGGTATGTTACAAAAAATGGACAGAAATTTCTTCATAGGGATCTGTGTTTTGTTTCCCAACAAATACAAAGGCACAAAAATGGTATACAGAATATAAAAACACACATGTTTTCTCAGCAAGATTTATATATTTCGGTTGAAAGGTATTGTTTATAAAATGTCAATACCAGCCATTATTACGCTACATAGACAGACACCGTGACGTATGTAAAATTAATTGTTCCTACATTCTTATTTAAAAACACCTTCAATAAAAGAAAGAGATTGAAAATTTATCAGAATTTGCTAACATGTGAATTGTTTTTCTGTTTGATAACACCTCTTAAATAACCTTGGAAAAAACACGAGTTTCTGTGGTTAAATTTCCCACCAGGACCACCAAACATTTTCTGGCATTTTCATCAAAGTTCTCATTTTGTTATCAACCAACAACCAAATCCTCTATTATTGTGTAAACTATCTCTCAACAATTGTACTAATTACTGTCATTAAAGTTTATTTCCCGAGTTTCAACACACTTAATGAGAGAGCTCCTCCAGTAATTGAGATGTTGTGCAGAACTTTGTAAGATTTAGTTTGGGCAGACCCATGTAGAAACCGAAAGAACATTTTACTTTTAGCCCAACAATTTTCGCCTACAAATCTCTTAAAAACGTAGTCCTGACATTCAAATGAAATATTTCTACCCCCAACTAATTTTTCTGTTTATAAAATAGCGTCATGTTGCAATATTCTTTCCTAAATGGTGTAAGCCTACATAGCCAGGCCTATGTTTATTTTACCTTTATTGAAAAAAGAAAAAAAAATCCCCAATTTATTAGTTACACAAATAAATATTTAGAAAGCCGGTTTTAAAAGTTTTTGAAGAGTGAAGGCCTCGCCTACCCCCATATCCAATTAGATGAATGATATTTACGAGTCCCATTTCTCCATGACACTCCCACTCCCAACACAACACCTCCCCGAATGGAACGAGATACTCACGTAGACACTGTCGTGCTGCACGTTGAGAAACTGCAGCGGTACACGCAGGGCCAGCGAGCCCTGCACCGCGTCGCCCACGGCCAGTCGATAGTCGCCGTACTCCAAGCCGAAGGGGTAGAAATTGTCCCTTGTCAGGCTAGTAATACCCGTCAAGATGGAGAGAATTATCGACGTCCAAAGGAGAAGGGAGGAGGCACAATTTAGAGCCATTTTCGGGTCGAAAATATGATTTACCAGACAATTTTCTTATTACAAATTTGCCACTTTCGAGAACATGCAGCCCCGCTGTGTCATCACTCAATCGCGAAAAACTAGTGCAACACACACTCGGCAAGTTTTCGGACTTGTGTATTATCAACTACATGGGGGTTTCCGATTTGTCAAGGGTAATGAAACGAGAGTGAGTATTTAAATCCCAAGATGCAGTACAAAATAATAGACATCACGTATTCAACACGTCATAATCTGAGCAAACTTCCATATAAAATAATGAGTTAATTCGATTTTGTGTATATCCAATTACAATTCTACATAACCTTTACCACCCTCAGCGCGAATGGTTTCTTCCAGATGCTTTTTCAGTTGAAAAAAAGAGCAACAACAGAGGGCATTGTTCAATCCAGACTGGTGTGGGAAACATTGTAAAAGCGGCCTTTGTAGAGCACGGTGTGAAAATAAAGGACAAGAACTATCTTCTGGGAACACTTTTGTTTTGTAAATTACATGCGGTTTTAGATGAGATAGGCTTGGGATAGCTGTGTCATTTACATCCGTGTGACCATTCCTTCATGGTATGACTCGGACCGGCGGCGGCAGTCCGCACATGCAAGGGTTTTCTGAAAGTAGAACGTTCATCCCGTTTAAAGGTATATACACCATTTGCAGATACCGAAAATTTGACTACCAAATTATTAAGAAATGTCGTACTTATTTGAAAGTAAATAATAATTCTAGGCATCCATGATGACTAGGCAAAATGATTGCGCTAGATATCCTGTAAGTATTCCGACAAATATAAAAACAAAGCAGCATTTGTTTTTAACCGGCGCTGGACGGCGATCCCTATTTTGTTAATAATAATATAAGAAAAACTGCCCGACGCCGGTTGAAAACAAATGCTGCTTTTCGTGCTTTTCTCAGCATCCATGATTGTAAAACCTCGGACAGATCAGTTAAATGATATTTACTATAAAATACAACCCCCAAAATCCACCCATTCATCAAGCAACCAGTTCACCCCTATACTATACCCATACTAGCCCGTGCGACTAGAAACGCTGTCAGAGCGCAAATTGTGTTAAGACTCAAGGTTAAATAGCTTATTTTGGTTGAGAATTATCAAAGGAACCGGTAATACCATCAGCCGGAAACCTCAGGAGAGGGGAGGGGGTCTAAACTATCTAATCCAAACCGGAAACTACATCAGGGGCATATCAGTGGGTATTAAGACAAGATCCGCCTAAATCCGAACTATTATCACTATCAGTATCACTGAGTGATTATTCCTCCATGGTGATAGTGATAATAGTTCGGATTTAAGACGATTAGAATTCAGTAGCGCTTTGCATTATGAAGCATACTACCCGCCCAGTGTGTAGGGGTGTTTGTAAGTACGTTACTTTGGGTTTTTTATCGATACAGTTTGCTTAGTCGTTGGATACACCATTGGTCATTGCTCGAATTATCATGAATGGGTAGATTTGGGGGGTTGTATTTTATAGTAAATATCGTTTAACTGACCTGTCCGAAGTTTTACAATCATATGCCGAGAAAAACACGAAAACAGCGTTTGTTTTCAACCGGCGTCGAGCAGTTATTCTTATGTTATCTTTGTTTTTTTGCGATCGCTGGCCGGCGATCACGAATTTTTCTTTATAAATTTCTACTTTTCGGAATAATTACAGGATATCTAGCGCAATCATTTTGCTGAATGCCTAGAATCATTATTTACTTCCAAATGAGTAAGATATTTCTTAATAATTTGGTAGTAAATATTTTTGATAAAGTATTTCGTACTTTAATGGGCGATATTATTCGTGTACAATTAGCCTCTGTCATGACCTTTCTAAAAGGTCAACGCGAGGAAAATTGTCAAAATGGCGACGGAGCTCTAAAGGCTGTGGTTATTTCGAAAGGATAAATCGTAGGCATAAGGCTAAATGTCATCCAAAACCGTAAAATTACGAAAGAGAAAGAAACAGCGACTGAAAAAATGGTCAGTTTGTGAAAGCGTGCTGCGCTATATACGTACGTGCGTAGCTAGCAGATGTCAGACAAGTCGACCGTTGAGACAACTCGCCCGTTGAGACAACTCGCCCGTTGAGACAACTCGACCTTTGGGAGAGCTATAGCTGTACTTCGACGTTTACATTGTTTATAAACAGTTAATGTTGGGCCGACTTTCCTCATGCAATGTTGCCATACTTCTTTGTTGACAAACTGCAAATTCATTGTACCTTTACCATGTTAATGTTATTAATGCTTGCTATTTATCCTCTGTTAACAATTTAGGTGTAAGCTTAGTCCGAAAAAAAACACCAAAACGGTGGCGTCCAGAAATTGTGCACACAATCGACCGAGTGCTCCCTAATTGGTCGTGGCGCAATTGAATAATTCTTGAAAAATTCAAGTTTAATATTTACGAAGTTCTTTTAATGTCAGGTTTCAGTCAATAAAAGGGTAAAATATTACTAGATTTCACAGGCGTCTGTACATTTAATGTGACAGTATTTAAAACTGGTTTTTAAATTAACATTGCAGGATTAGGAATGTTGAGGTTTAACGTCCATATAGTAATTATGTGAACCAAGTGCTTGTGTGTAAAGCCCCAAATTTATATTTGATGTCAAAAAATAATTAAAAATACAAAAATAATATTGCTTGTACATGTATCAAGTTGTATGAATTGGCCCCAGAATTTGTTTACTGTTTGGCATTCAAATATGGCTTTCAAATAAAGCTTCAGTTCAGTGCCACTGAATTTTTTGTTTTGTTTAAATGTTAATTGGGCCTAACCGGTTTTCTAAGGAGCATAAATATACGGCGGGTCTTTTCAAGTGCAGGAAAGAAAATCTAGTTTTATGATTGGCCATTTTTTATTAAGTATTTCCCCGCAATTCACTAACTATCTATTGTCTTTCCTCCATGGTATAGCTACTTACGTTAGTTTTACGCGCGAGCTCGGAAGCCATATTGACAAATTTCCTCAAAACGCCCTCTTCGGTTGATTTTCGTCATTTCATGACAGAGGCTGCCGCGCCGATGGTCCACTATTATAGCGCCCTCAGTGTACTTAAAACATTATAGAGGGCGTTATTTTAATAAAAAGAAGGCGTTACAAAAAATTGAATGGAAAATTGTCGATGACCGCTATAATCTCTCTTTTTCGCTTAATTCGTAACTCGAAATGTTTAAATGAGAGCTCAAAGAAAGAAGAGGTGAATTTGAGTCTTTTTGAATCCCTGACTTCGCCTTTAGGCTTCTCTCTGCGGGAACTCTAGCCTTTAAACGCCGAGCGACTAAAAAGAGACTAATCGCGAAAACCTGAGTGAACGCCAGTGCGAATTGCCCAGACAAGTAGCCTTTATCAATCTGGTTTGGATTTCTTATGTTAACCTTTGTTTCCGACTGGAATTCGCTACCGAAATGGTAGCGTCCAATCAGCGAACGTATCTCCGCGTGGCGTCAGCTTATATTTGAGTTGGACTAGTTCATTTTACAAACAGGGAATGTCCAATCATGTCACTTACAATATTTAGCTCAAATCATTAGTTGCTTCCTAATTTATTGCAATTTTGCATGTAAAATAGATTTAAATGTAATATCTTGTATTTATCATTCATATATTCAACTCAGAAACAAAATTTATATACGTTTTTTACCTTTTCTTACATGCTTCTATATTGAACGAATCACGAACGAAGCCAACTGGGAGATCGCCGTTCTGACTGATTGGTCAATAAATCCAAAGTAGGCGTATTGGCATGCTAATATGTATCTATGAATAATTCATGCCGAGCAGTGAAACCTACATTGCAAAAGGCCTCGTGACATTCGTCACTCGGTCGCGCGTTCACCCCAGGTATCTAGACTCATCTCAGCCGCTTAGCCAGAGTCACGAGGCCTTGTCAAAAGGCTACGGGAACTCCAGCCTGCACGCTGAAATATTCAATCGGTTGATATAGAGGGGCCATATCGCATCAAAGTCCGACGCCTCGTAAGTCCGACGCCTCATAAGTCATAAAATTTCTGAACTATGAGGCATCGGCCTCATAGCTCCGACGCCTCATACTAGCTCCGAGCGACGCTAGTAATAGCCCCGACTCCTCATTGCTCCAACGCCTCATAGCTCCGACGCCTCATCATAGCTAGCTTCGACGCCTCATAGCTCTGACGCCTCGTAGCTCCGAGCGACGCCTCATAGCTCCGACGCCTCATAGCTCCGACGCCTCATAGCTTCGACGCCTCATAGCTCCGACGCCTCTTAGCTCCGACGCCTCATAGCTCCGCGAAGCCTCGTAGCTCCGACGCCCCATAACTCCGACGCCTCTCAGCTCCGCGAAGCCTTATAGCTCCGACGCCTTATAGCTCCGACGGCTCATAGCTCAAGTCCGACGTCGGACAAAAAAGCAAATTTAATTGTCTAACTTATGAGACGTCGGACTGAGTCGTCGGAACTATGAGGCGTCGGACATTGAGACTTACGATCGGACCCCGGAATAAAGCCGGAAGTTTAAATATGTCCATTTTGGTTTGCCTCTGAATATTCTCAGTGATTCATAAGTTGGAGGCGACGCCGAAGCTCGAAGACGAAGCAAAGGTTTCGAGAAAAAAAACGTTGTACCAACTTTAATATTTGTATATTAGACGAGGCGATATGGACGAGTTATGTTCTTGGAAAGGTCAAGGCCAGTCGGGAGAGGATGGTTGTTCTTTCACTATGGTACAAGCGAGCTTCTTCGTCAGGCTTCAAAGCGGGAGCCTCTAAAAAAAGCGAAGTATGCACATTGACTGTGGCTTAAACCGTGCAGACTATAGTAATTATACAATGCCATAATACAGGGTGTAAAAAAACGAAACCTCATATACTTCCACTATTCAAAGACCTACACTTTGGATATATGGATAGGAAATCTTGTTGGAAGGAAAATGAAACCAAAAACTCCCGATTCGGTTCAGTAGTTTTGATTCCAGCTTCATTTTTGCAAAATGGCGCTGGAATCCAAACTACTGAACCGAATCGGGAGTTTTTGGTTTCATTTTACTTCTATCAAGATTTCCTAGTAACACACACCATAAGTGTGAGGTTGCTTTGTTATACCACCATGTTTAAATTGATAAATATCTCCTGAATTTCAAGATTAGGATCAATACTCGCATCTCTCCAAGGTGTTTGAAACACCCAACAAAAAAAACATTTATTTCATCATACATGTATACTCCATTTTCTATTCAATGTTTTGTTGAGAGGGGTTCTTTAGGCTACGGTGACTTTTGGGAGCCAAATTCAACCCAAAGAAACACACCCCTAAAATTAGTCCTGAAGCTCGTTGCCCTTTTGAAAAAAAGCGTACGACCCATTCCAAAACAGAGAACATTTGGGGCCCAGTTTCAACCAAATTTGCCAATACAAGCTGACAGTCTTGTGCACAGCTTTATTTATTTATTTATTTATTTTTTGATAACCTTTAATAATGGCCCGAAAAAAGTTCTTATGTTAAACAAATTGAGGGCATAGCCTACAAATCGTGACAATTTCGGGCCTGTTTACTGCATGCATCAAAAAGTTACTTCCAGACGAACTAACAAAAGTACGAGTTATTGCTGATAAATCATAATCTTGAAAGACTTTCTTTGCTTGTTCAAAAATATATAAACACCCCGTGATAGTCAATAACAACGACCAAGGAGCAAATCAACTATCACTAGCTTCGTAATGATAAAGGTCCGTTTCTCAAAAGGCACGATTGTCATGGCCTGCCTTACCCCGTTTATTTGAACCGCCCTCTCTAAACAGACTATCGTATATGTATATAGCAGAGCCTTTGCTTGCATGCCGCCCGATTATACCGCGAACCAGACTTGGTAGACTGTAGCTTATTTAATTCCGTTCAACTTGTCGGCACGAGCGGTCAATTAACAGGACCTGTCTGTCACAATAGGTGTGTCATTTCAACCGACACCTTTTTTTCTTCTTCTAAAAGACCGCCCCGACCAGCCGCTGCATAGTCCCAAGGACAAAGAAAGATGGCGGCGAGTTAAAAAAAAGCCGTTATGGCGATTCATCATCTAGGTACCGATGTGATACGCGGTACTTTAAATTTTGTATTCTAAGGGGTTTTGGCAAAATGAGACTGAAATGGGCAGAGGGCAGAACTGAAATGAAAGTTTCCAAGCATTAAGAAAGGTAAAACATACATTATCCTTACAATACTGTTTGTTGTGCTTCAATCGGGCATATGTGACAATTTCGGGCCTATCCGTGGCCATTAAAAAAAAACTTGGGATGCCTACGACCCATTCCAAAACAGAGAACATTTGGGGCCCAGTTTCAACCAAATTTGCACCGAAAAACAAACTGGCAGTCCTATGGACAGCTTCCATCCTTCTTTATTGAAAAACTTTAAATTCATAGCCCGAAAAAAGGTTCTTATGGTAAACAAATTGAGGGCATGGCCTACAAATCGTGACAATTTCGGGCCTGTTTACCGCCTGCATCCAAAGGTTACTTCCAGACGAACTAACAAGAGTACGAGTTATTGCTGATAAATCATAATCTTGGAAAACCTTCGTTGCTTGTTCAAAATATATAAACACCCCGTGATAGTCAATAACAACGACCAAGGAGCAAATCAACTATCACTAGCTTCATAATGATAAAGGTCCGTTTTTCAAACGCACGATTGTCATGGCCTGCCTTACCCGTTTATTTGAACCGCCCTCTCAAACAAGACTATTGTACAATTGTATATAGCAGAGCCTTTGCTTGCATGCCGCCCGATTATACCGCGAACCAGACTTGGTAGACGGCAGCTTATTCCGTTCAACTTGTCGGCACGAGCGGTCAATTAACAGGACCTGTCTGTCACAATAGGTGTGTTATTTCAACCGACACCTTTTTTCTTTTTCTAAAAGACCGCCCGACCAGCCGCTGTGTAGTCCCTACGGACAAACAAAGATGGCGGCGAGTTCAAAAAGCCGTTATGGCAATTCATTCTCTTAATGGCCGGGGTACCGGTACGCGGTACTTTGAATTTTGTATTCTTAGGGGTTCTGGCAAAATGAGACGGAACTGGGCTGAGGGCTGAACTGAGTTTTCAAGCATTCAGAAAGAAAAACATATTCTCCTTATACAATACTGTTTGTTGTGCTTCAATCGGACATTTATTGACATGTCGCCAATTAAAGTAAAATATTCCCGCCGGGATTATTTTTAAAATTGACCGAGCAGCCCATGCAGGCGCGATATTCTTGTTCACGAAACTCGATATATGTGTGGTTTCAAAAAGAACCGAGGTAACTCCACACATCTCACTAATAAATTACCGTGGTGTTACCGCAAATACTTATCTTATTGCCTTCTCGCCATGCAGACCTTCAAATCTCATTTATACGTTTCGTTTACATTTTTTTGAGACACTGTATATCCTATTCGATCTTTTGCTTCGGATTTTTTTATTTTGTTTCTTTCCCAATAAATAACACCACTCAAACTTTAAAGAAAAATCTTCAAAACCCAACCTGTTCAAGTGTTCAGCTTAGTGGATATTAACACGTTTTGAGAAGACAGTGTGAAACAGTGGGCCTACACAAGCATTGTGCCTTTATGAACCATGAAAATGGGCACAGTTAGATCATGTCATGAGAAAGATAGGACCATCGCAGATTTGTCCTTTGAAAAAATATAGGTAGAATAACAAGCAATTTTCACAATTTTCAAAATGGCTGATATTGCTTGTTATTCTGTTATTTTTTCAAAGGAAAAATTTGCGATGGCTCTATAGCCCAAAATCTTTCTCATGACATATTTCTGTGTGGCAAATTTCATGCTTGTTTTGTATCATATCAAATGATCTAAGGCACAATTCCCCCAACTTCCCCTATCTGCCCCATACTAACAACCACAACAACACGATTCCGTCCATGACACTATAGCCTCATTCTTCCAAATATCAGTCAACTGACTGATCGTTGGAAGTCACCCACATTAATTTTCTTGATTTCTTCAAAATAAATTTAAATATATATATAAACACCCCGTTATAGTCAATAACAACGACTAAGGAGCAAATCAACTATCATTAGCTTCATAATGATAAAGGTCCGTTTCTCAAAATGCACGATTGTCATTGCCTGCCTTACCCCGTTTATTTGAACCGCCCTCTCTAACATATGAAGCGCGATATGTGGCAGAGAAAAACCCCCCTCTTTTGTGTTGACCATTGTGTTCCCGGAATCTCAGGAATTCTTTTTAGGTTTCAAGGGGGGGTGGGTTAGGTTACAATAGTGTTGAGTGCGTATAAAGTATAGGGATAAGAGGGGGGTACCCCTCTGCCACATATCGTGCTGGGTATACTCTCTAAACAGACTATTGTACATGTATAACAGAGCCTTTGCTTGCATGCCGCCCGATTATACCGCGAACCAGACTTGGTAGACGACAGCTTATTCCGTCCAACTTGTCGACACGAGCGGTCAATTAACAGGGCCTGTCTGTCACAATAGGTGTTTCATTTCAACCGACACCTTTTTTCTTCTTCTAAAAGACCGCCCCGACCAGCCGCTGCATAGTCCCACGGACAAAGAAAGATGGCGGCGAGTTCAAAAAGCCGTTATGGCGATTCATCCTCTAAATAAGGTACCGATGTGATACGCGGTACTTTGAATTTGTATTCTTAGGAGGTTCTGGCAAAATGAGACGGAACTGGGCAGAGGGCACAACTGAAAATGAAAGTTTTTAAGCATTAAGAAAGGTAAAACATATTCTCCTTACAATACTGTTTGTTGTGCCTCAATCGGGCATTTATCGACATGTCGCAAAAGTAAAATGTTAGCGCCGGAATTATTTTGACATGGACCGATCCCAGCCGCGGGAATTATTTTCTCGAAACTCGATATTATTTATACGTTTACACGTTTCGTTTGTATTTTTTGGAGACACTGTCTATATAAAGGCATATTCGATCTTTTGGTTCAAAGAACAATTAACACGTTTCGAGAAGACAGTGTGAAACAGTGGGCCTACACAAGCATTGTGCCTTTATGAACCATGGAAATTGGCACAGTCAGATTATGTCATGAGAAAGATAGGATCATCGCAGATTTATTTGTCCTTTGAAAAAAATGTAGGAAGAATACCATGACAAAAATTCAAAATGGCTGATATTGCTGGTTAGCCTGTTATTTCTTCAAAAGAAATAATTACGATGGCTCTATCTTTCTCATGACATAATGTGCCAAATTCCATGTTCGTTTTGTATAATATCAAATGATCAAAGGCACAATTCTCCCAACATCCCCTATCTACCATACTAAACAGCGTCAAAAACACCATTTCGTCTATGACACTAGCCCAATACTTCCAAATATCAGTCAAATGACTGATCGTTGGAAGTCACCCACATTAATTTTCTTGATTTCTTCAAAATAAATTTACGGGCCGTTTGCAGCAGCCAATGGACGGAGAACCTTCCAAAATAAAATAAAAACGATACCAAAATACATGTATATCGTTTTGGGTAAGTAAATGTATTTTTGGTTCAGACCCTATTTTGTAAAGCACAGTCAGAGGTCCTTTGGCACCGAAAAATGACCCGAAGGGGTAGTGGAAGTATACCTGTCCGTTGAGGTATGCTTGTCCGTTTGTCCTTTTTTTTTAGGTGGAGGGGAAAGAGGTTGGACCACCCTGTATTCTGCCTTTAAATCGTTATCGTTGGATAAACATTATTTTTATGTGCTCGGTTTCGGAAAAGGTTTACATATTCACGGTTTGTTTATCGAAGAATCCAACAAGGCCTATTAATGCAGCCGTGAAATAAACAAAAAGGTTACCATGGTGAACCGCGCTTTTAGAGTTGTAAAACTAAAATGGAGTCAAGTCGATCTATTATCGGTTTTACGGATCTTTTAAAACGTTTATTGTTCAAATTCACAACATTCAATTTCGTCCGGGCAAAAACATCCACACACTTTTAAGACCAATTTAGTCATTTACCATTCAATTTCAAAGTTTAGTCACTTTAAACTTCGTTATTACAGATCAAATTCGTCTAAGCTCTTGCTTAGAATAATTTGATCTGTATTGACGAATATTTTCTACCCTGTGTTTAAAAAGGGTGACCAAACATTGAAATCGAATGATAACTGATTAAATCGTTTTGGTAAAAGCGTGTGAAATCTTTCTGAGAGTTCTTGAATTCGAAATAAAAATTGTTTTCAAATAGCCAGGAAAACCTATAAATACACCCTTTTAACTTAAGCAATGTGCTAACTTAACAAGAAATAGTGACAAACAAGCTTGGTTTCTGTGTCATAAAAATATTCAGATTTATTCAATTAGACTTGAATATTATTCAGACTAGTATATTCAATTGAGATTTTCTAAAAAGGAATATTTATAAAGACAATTTATAACAAAATGCACCGAAATTCATACTCCATGGGCAGAAAGTTAATACATTTTGACAAGTTGATGACGATTACAGCAGAGAAAACTGCTGCTGTTATTTCATTAGTTTATCTCATTCAGTGGAATGATGGTTCAGAAACTCAGATCGAACTAGATAATAGAAAACTATCACCAATTTACATGTAAATAGCATTGGTGGCAATAATATTCTCTATCATAACCTTAATGAAAGTATTACAAGTCTATTTGAAGAGAGTTCTACAATCGTCCGGTTTCGGGATCAGGGAAGAACAGGTCGTTGAAGGTATCGTAGAGTTCGCACTCCCTGACCCGTGTGGCTTCACTAGTCCAGCCAGCGCTGCTACTACGGCGCTGCTGCTGCTGCTGATGCTGGGTGTTATTATTGGACGACAGTTCCATCTCCTCTTCCCTGTCCTGCTCGTCTGCCATCTCGCCCCAATCTCGCGGCCGCTTGGTAGCGTGGGACTGATGAGTGCGGCTGCTACTAGCCGGCTGATCGCCTGATGATCTCCTCTGACTGGTCGAGGTCGAGGCCGAGGTCGCCGCCGTCGACGCACCGGACGTCCCAGCTGCCTCCTGCCGCCAGGCCGGGTGGAAGTCATCATACGCGGCACCAGACGAAACTGCGCCTGGTGACTGGTCCTCGGCCTCCTGATCCAGCGCCGCGCTATCCCACGGCTCGTCGCAGTTGATGCGGGTCGTGTACCACTGAGCAAGCTCCTCCCACTCGTCTGGTTCCTCGTAGTACTGGGCGTAGGCTTCGTCCAGGAGCTGATCCAGCAGGCCTGCCTCCGACATCTCCCTGTCCTCCTCTTCCTCTTCCTCCTGATGGAGACCCGCCCCCTCCAGTCGCTTCTCTTCTTCTGTTGGCTTCTCCTCGACCTCGTCTGTCATGAACCAGTCTTCGACCTCCTGTTTCAGGGGCTTGGAGTGCCGCAGACAGAAATGGTGGCAAGGGATGTCCGACCGGCTGCAGGAGAAAAGAGACCCCGTGACCGCCGGGTCGTACAGGGCAGGAGAGGCACGCAGGACCGCAGTACTCATTGTGATAATCTGCAAAGACAAGACAGTGAAAAAGGGTTTCGTTATTAATAATGGGGAAACAAATAAAATGGTTGCATTTCCAGATAAAATATGTTGCGACATTCTTATCTGGCAGAAGTGCCTTCGTGCAATAATAATATTATAGGTTTTACCGGCTATTTAAACAATCATGTAGGTTATTGAGGGTGAAAACTGCAACTCAAAATACCCAAAATTAGGCCGTGCTATTTGAACACACTCGAGAACGTCCGAATGTGTTCAGATAGATACAGCCCGGTTTTGGCTAAACATGCACTTTCAGTTTTCACATTGGGTAAATTTAACCAACATGATATTCACAGTGTATACAGTGAAACATTTCCTTTAACGAATAATTACAAAATAATGCACAAACCTTACACTATTTTGCCTGTACATCGACCACCAAAACATTTCAATACTTCAGTTAAAGTTTGCAATTCTGTTTTAAGTGAAAGGATTCAGCACTCACAGATAAGTTTTAGGAAGTTTTAAGTTTCATCATTTAATTTAACTATAGATTTAGCACTCCTAAACCTAACCCATTAAACCACGAAATGAACAAATTGAACTGACAAAGTGACATATAATTTGCAGCAATTATTACTATAGATCAAGGAGGTTTTTTGGTTGATTTTGGCATTAAATTGATGCGTTAATACGAGCGCGAATTTGAGTTTGGCAAAATCTGATGATTTATGAGAAAGTGCCCCAAGCAAGGCATGGCTACAAGGCCAAACATGCCATTGCGACACGGCGTACCACTCCAACACGTCACAACAGGTCAGGACCTCGGCGCATGATCAGCGTGATATAGCAGCAGTGTGTTATCAATATTACTTATATTACGTGCGCACACCAATGAACAAAGTGCACACTTTACATACCCGGCTTTTACGTACATGTACAGTACGAAATGCGATTGTATAGGCTACGTGTGCATTGTGCAGTACGGTATATAGCAAAGGAATATTATAGTGTCCCGCCATTTTGTGGGAAATTTGTTAGACTAGATTTTCTTGCTAAAATACATGAATATGAAGCAGTGTTTAGACTTTTGTGAGGGACGTGTAAATTATATAGGCCTATATAGGCCTACTTGTATCTCACATCATAAAAAGACGTATTAGTTATTTGAGTATTCAAACTACGATTCGGATTTGTACGCAGAAATCTTATTGTACGATGCATTGCAAATTTGAAGTAATTTTTTTTCATGGTCGAAAATGCGATTCAACAATGCACGATTTGTCACAAAATGACTTTAAAATGCAATAGTGGTAAACACTGTTGCTAATAGTTCGCAATGGTAAAACATTGACACGCTTGAGATCGAATTTTCGTTCGAATTTTGTCATAAGAAACGGTCAAATATTGAACAAGGAAATGCGGAAGTGTTAAAAGTGAGAAGAAAACCGGCTATTATGACCATTAACAGGCCAAATTCGTTAGACTTGTACCACAAAAATAACATGAATTTCCGCAGAATTTTTACCTAAAAATGGCAGTAAATGATGGATGAATTTTACTTCAGTAATCAGGCAGAGAAAATCCAATACGAAATTGTTTAGTGCGGATGTCATTTTGTAAAGCAATTCCAATATGCCAGTGATCAATGATCCGGCCATCGCAAATTGCGAATAAATCTCGGATCCCGAAAAGCCAAAAAACAGTATTACACAAAAGAATAATTAAAGACCGGACAGAAATACTTACAGTTTTAAGTTTGGTGATGCTGCAAAAAGACCCAATCCACGAGAAGAAATCGTTAATACTAGATGGAGCAGACTGGGTCGGAATACACACACAGCTAGAATTGATGATGGCGATGATGTTCGTAGGTCGATAGCTCAGAGAATATGCCGTGAACCAGTGAGACAACCCGGGCTTATTATACGCCGTGGCGCCCTTGCGGTTATCAGACTTCCTTTGTCCAACTCAAGTATACAGCGTGCGTGTACCCCTGCTTGGCACTGGGAGGGTCACCGTTTGCACCCCTCGTAACAAACTGTTCACCAGTCACACGTCAATCACAACCTGGAGGGGGCGTACATGTATTATTATTGGACCGGACCAGGTGTTGCGTTTCGATAATGAACAAGTCATAAACAATAATAAACGTGCAGCTGATTGGGGGGTGGGGGGGGGGGGGGGGGGAGGTGTTGGCTAACCTTACCCCCTTCCTTGTTATACAAGGATTCGGAGGGTTATTGGGCTTGTCTGGGCACGCGAGCGAAGGGTGTGAATCCCGTATCTTGGGATTAATTAGAGTTATTGACAGACGAGTGATAAGCTTCATCCCTCGTGTTGGTTGTGTGTCTTCTGTGAATTATGTACATGCTCTTATTAAGAAGTCTTGGGGTTTTTTCCCCAGCCCGAAATTTTTCTCCCAGCCTGATAAGGACGCATGAGGCATGTAGAAACATGCATACAAATCATGTTGTTTAAAACATCAGTGTTTAAATTTCGTTTGTTACAGCTCAGAGCCTTATTGTGATAAACTAATATAGGTTTTCTCGCATATTTTAACACTTTCTTTTCATTCAAATAAAAAACAAGAGTTAACTTCAAATTCGTCCAAGAAAAAACTCTAACGCGCAAATGCTACACTGAATTTAGTCATTGGTCATTCCATGGTCATTCTAAGCATGGAGGTAGGACCATGTTCTAAGTGATCAATGCGACGGTCATTCAAATTTCAATTTCTTTTTTCCATTCAATGTCGTTAAATTTTATTCTGATGATCATCCAATAATGCAATGATTGAATTCGGCTTTAGTTGTTTTGGGCGTATTTGGCACGGTGTATTGCAAGACAAGAAATTGGCATAACTATAACATAAGTATAGACCTACTTATTTCTTGCATGAAATACAAAGTATATACATGTACATTGTACATGTTTATTTGCATGTGTATCATTTTATCTACCAGTTGTTCAGGCATAAAACTGTTGAAGAAATAGATACACAATGCGTATTCAAAAAGATGTAAATTTGAACATTAATACAGATGATGAATTCTTATTTAAGGGTATAGACTTAAGTTATACATTATTTGTAAATATGTTTAAAGTAGAAAATGGAAAAATGAAAACGTAAAAATACCAAAGATAGCGTACAATCATTTGACGAATTTAAATACAATTTCTATGACATATATATCGTCAGTGTTTTCACGGAGAGACGAATTTGGCCACGGGGAGTTGCACATTGGTTTTGAGAAAATCAGGTTTTAAGTTGGTCACTTTTGGAAAAAAAAGATTTCGCCTATTTGTAAAGCACATTATCTTATATTTGGTACGTACAGAGAGGTGAGATGTAACACTTTAACATTATACCTATTAAAGAACATTAACAAACTTAATTGACGAGTAATTAATGTAGATATAAATTTGTATGTTCTTGAAAATTCCAAATCTACGGTGGTGGCTTTTTGCCCATATCGCACGAATTTGTCTCTTCGTGAAAACTTAAAAACTTGTTTTGCCCAAATTTGTCTCTTCGTGAATGTATATACAATGTATAAACATTGTACGTGCGTTGTTTTTGCACTCGGAGCAACGTTATATCTATCTACGCAGGAACAAATTATAATTTGTCTCTTTGTGAAAACGAAGATTTGGGTGAAATTTTCCCCTGTATGATTTTCGTAATCTTAATGATTCAGACTGATTTTGACAATATTAACCTCGCCAAAATGTTCGTTGCTATCCACTTAATCGATTTCGGCCAAAAAACGAATTTTGAAAAAAATAATGATTTTGGCCAAATTCGTTTCTTCGTGAAAACGCTGACGATTATGCTCAATGACGAAATTGCTTTATCTTTGTGCGTTCGGCAACTGCGGACGACGAAATTGAATTGTTTTACACTAAAACATATGGCAAATGTATGAAATTATTTGGATAAGTGCGATCTCCGTCCGGAACAAATGTTTCGGAACAATTACGCATGATATCTAGCGCAATCATTTTGCTGGATGCCTATCATTATACTTTCAATTAAGTAAGATATTTCCTAATAATTCGGTAGTAAAGTTTTTCGATATTCGAAGTTATTTTAAATTGTTGTTCTGGATCGATCCGTAATGAAATTATTAAGGTTGGCCCAGGGAAGTATAGATAAACGAAACTGTTGATAAAATACGTCATGAAACAAGAGACGGTGCAATGGCGGACAAAGGAACAGTTTATTGAGCTGAACGTATATTGGTGTCCGAACAAAACCACAGGCAATTGTTTATCGCCATAAGCTTTGGACTTGTGTTTTCAAGCATGTCTTTATGGTCAAATAATTTGAGAAAAAACGGCGGGATACAAAATCAGTGATTAAATTGTATAACTTGAAAATTTAATGTGCAACAATCTTCCTTCGGTGTAAATAATAGGTTTTCCCGGCTATTTTAGAACATTTTTTAATATTCAATTTCACCAACTCTCACATTCAGTTTCGTCCGAAGAAAACATTCACACACTTATACCACCAATTTAGTCACTTATTATTCAATGTTAAAGGTAGGATACACCATTTGCAGATATCGAACAAATTTACTACCGAATCTTACTCATCTGAAAGTAAATAATGAGGCATCCAGCAAAATGATTGCGCTAGATATCCTTTAATTATTCTGGAAAATATAATTTTATAAAAACACAAATAACATAAGAATATTAACTGCTCGACGCCGGTTGAAAACAAATGCTGTTTTTCGTGCTTTTCTCGGCATCCATGATTGTAAAACTTCGGACAGGTCAGATATTTACTATAAAATACAACCCCCCAAATCCACCCATTCATAATAATTTTAGCAATTACCAAGGGTGTATCCTACCTTTACGTTTAGTCACATTTTTTATAAACACCAGGTCGAAAATATTTATCATTATACAGATCAAATTTGTCTAGAAATCCAATAGTATTCAGAGATCAAATTCGTATTGTATCAATCAATTTCAAAATTATGCTCAGTAAATTTATCTGGTGTGTGCTTAGCTCAAGTATAATGTATTTAACATAAGTTTGAAACTGACTGATATAAGACGAATACAATCCGTTACTGCCTTTCGGAACCATCTTAGGCGAATTTGATCTGTAATGACGAATATTCCCCCAGAAATGTTTAAAGGGATCGTACACGTTTGGTAATTTGAACCCATTGTTTGTTTCAATCCTATTTAGTTATAGATATATATACCATAAAACTAACCTGTAAAAAAATTATTTCAAAAGGTGGTAGCGATTTCGAGATATTGCCGAAAATCTGGAGCGGTTATGTCCACGCAGGAAGAATAATCTGCATTGGAATACACAGTCTGAGAAACGTCACTGCAGTAACGCTTATCAGATTCAAATTTTTGGGGATAAAAGGTGATATCTTATTCCATAACCGCAGTACTTCGAAGTGAAAAGTTTCTAAAAATGCATTATACTATCCAAAGCTGCTGTACTTCTTACCAAGTAAGTTTTTATTGCCATACATTTTTGGAGTAATTACCAAACGTATACGATCCCTTTAAATAGAGTGACCAAAAATTGAAATTGAATGACTAAATTGGTTTAGTAAAAGCGTGTGATTCTGTTCCTCCGACGAAATTTAATGTGGGAATTAATGAATCTGAATAAAAAAATCTTTAAAAAAGCTTGGAAAATCTGGGAAAGAGAAACAGGTGTTTTTGTCACATACGAAAATCACTGAAGCTCTGTGAATTTCAAATAAACACCAAATTAATTTCTTTCAAATTTTCTCGTTGTTTTAGCTTTCAAATGCTATACCTTTTCGTTACTTGAAAATTATTGGTTCAAAAAACTAAAACTGCAGACAACAAAATGTAAATCAATTAGCGTTACGGAATGACTGTTACAAAATGACGATTGAATAACTCAATACAACATTCGAAGTTGACTGCAATATTATGAAACTCTTTTTTTTCCTGAATATTTGAACCTTTTTCTCTGCATATCTGTAACATAAAAACTCACAATAACACTGACATTTTTTTATGTTTTAACTTGGTGCCAAAAATTACTACATACCGTGCCCCCCAAAAATCCATGATTTAGCCAAAATAAAAAGAAACTTTTACAAACAAACAAATACACTATATTCCATCTGACTGGTACAAAATTAGAGATTGTGTCGTCCCCTTTAATGTGATACTACATTAGTTGTTATGCTGTTTCGAGTTTGGAATTTTTCTCAGTTTATGCACATTTCAGCCGAGTTCGATTTTGAATGCAATTACCTTAGAATTGCCGTATAGAAAGCCAAGGCTGCGCCCTACATCCCAGAATGTTCCTTAAGTTGGGTTCTATAATCTTGATATAAAACGATAAAAGTGTTATTTTGACCCCAAAAGTGCCACCTTTGACCCAGAAAGAATGTAAACCTAGTATTATTTATAGAAAAACACGGTGTGTAATAATGACAGAAACGAGTGCGTTGAAAAAATCAAGGCGCAATATTCCTCCTATGTAACGCAAATTCCCTTTTATGGGCTATGGGCAAGCATTATGCGTCTGATCGTTAAAGTGGTGGTATACTCGTATTTATGATGTACCACATTCATTTTCACCAACAGCAGCCCGTTCAAAGTATATACAGCATATACAAAACGACTTAATTAAAGGTAGGGTACACTATTTGTAGATATCGAAAATATTTACTACCAAATTATTAAGAAATATCTTATTTACTTGAAAGTAAATAATGATTCTAGGCATCCTGTAAACAATAATATTGTATAAAACAAAATTCGCGAACGCCGGACGGCTCAAGCATCGTGTAAAATCACGGCACCTGGAGCCAATTTCATAGAGCTGCTAAGCACAAAAATTTGCTTAGCATGACAATTTGTCCTTTGCAAAAACAAGGTTACAGACCAAGTTTTCACCTGATCTTTATTGTTCTGGATTGATAATCAGCTGTTTTTTTGCTTAGCATAAAAAACACGTATAATTTTGGCTGGTAACCTGTTTTTAATGAGTAAGACTTTTTTGTGCTAAGCCAGTTTTTTTGCTTAGCAGCTATATGAAATTGGCCCCTGGTGTGCTGTCCGTCATCGAAATAAATGTACATCCAATGATGTTCGGCCGAACATTATGAAGCACGACACGTGGATTTTTTTCTTTTCAGTATATGGAGAAGATCGGGAGAAATCAGGCGCGGTTCTAGAGTCAATATTTTAGGGGGGCTAGACCGCTAGACCCTTCGCACGTGACGTCAACTTCTAGCTTTCGCTAGTATTTTCCAGCATGTACTTTTTATTGCATTTTTTTTTTTTTGATGGGGGGGTAAAATGCTGGGAGAAATGCTTTTGATGATCAAGTGAACAATTTGATCATAATGTGCACCAGTCTGACTGACCAGAACAGGCCACACACTCCAGACTATCAATACCTACACATCCCCTAAATATCTGAAAATAATTCTTGAAATTCCGGGAACACAATGACCGACACAAAAGAAGGGGTTCCCTCTGCTTTATGTCTTGCCTCATTATGTCCCAAACACATGGAATAATAGTCAAACGGTTGACATTTAAAAACAATAATGGCAAGGTTATTACAGTCTTACAGTCTCGCAGGTCTCAGCCATTATTCAGGAGTTAAATGCACGCATTGTGATATATAATAATGTTAGGTCTGTCATAAACCCACAACTCCCAATTATATCCATTAACAAATTATGAGTAAAGGAAAACGATTCTTACAAAACATAAAGAAAACAGGTTAATTGCACCAGTATTGTCTCTGCCTGTCTTTTCCTGGGAACGATTTGGTGACCGCAAGATAGAGTTAGCAAGGAAACAATGCCATACACGACTGGGCTAGTCAAGACGTCTCATGCCAATCACATGTCAACAAAAGAGTTTCAAGTCCAACAAAGGAAGTGTTAAGCCACAACTGAGACCATTCCACAAAACTGAACAATGCGCAGTCACATAATTGTCACATTTGACCCTGAAAAGTAAGCCAAATCATAGAGAAAGGTATGGCCAAATGGAGCCTATAGTCCGAGTACAATACGTTGTTAACGGAGCCATCTTCGTACCAACAAGCGGATAGACTAAAATGGAACCCGGATCGGGGTCAAATCGAAATCGTGGGTGCGTTCGTTTAGCTCACCCGTTTCGACGCAGATAAAGCCAGTTGGGTTAGACATGGGTTAACCACTAGAGCTATGCTAAACGAACTCTTAAACCCGAGACACCACGATCATCATGTGATCGTAGCTATGGCCGCGGCTACGATCACATGAGGATCGCGCGTGGTGTCTCGGGTACACACAAAATAAACACCCCACTCAAACATGCGACTTAGACAACTCTAAATATTTAAGCAGTATTTACAACATATGTTCACTGTAAGCGCCCCTCTTATTTTTCGACTTAAATCTAAGTGAGGTCGGACCTGTCTTAAGTCAAATTAAGGCTCTTGGGTGTCAATATCGAATTATTGTAAAGGAAGCCAAGTTAAAGTTATTGTGTGACAGCTCTAGAATAGTACTAGTAGTTCGTTGACATTCAAGTCTAGCGGATATTTTCAGCATGATTGCGATTGATGACGTTACGTAAACATTAACCAATGACATGCACTACACAGTGACTGCCGACTATAACATTCAAAATAACTGTCTTACCTTCCAGCATGTATGAGCGAATGTGGATACATCACCATCACAATTTGTTTTACACTCGAGAGATAATAAAATAAAAATGTCAATACTTTTTTTTAACAACTAAAACGTGTATGACGAACTCGTTTGACGCGCGCGTGACGCAGACATTTTGCGTGCACTAACTTGGGCTTGAAACAAAACTGCGTCGCTGTGTGTGCACGCGCATGATAAACCGCGCAGATAGATTGAACTGCCGTTACGTGGGAACGTTTATGAAGAACATGTTTTGCGCATGAGCGACAGTGATTGCTTTGAACACCTAATTTTAAGTTAAGTTGAGCACTAGGATAAGTGCTATAAATGCTAGCAACAAATTTACAAATGCCTTTTCCGAGGGTGAATTTCTTAAGAAATCAGCGTACCTAAAAATAATTTTAAAAACTCCGACTTTTAGACGCAAATTTGTCTATTTGAGGGGTCCGGAAGCGCGCCACCAGGGGTAAACTTTCAGGCTCTATAGGGCCCATAGAGCTATATGAAATTACTATAGCGCTAACTCCTCAATTCTTACGCGTATAGATACTTTGAATCCATCCTGTATCCAGACATGTGCGTGTTGTTGAACATAATAAAAATACAAAATGAAAAAGAACCGCGTAGCACTGAAGATGAATAGTACTAATAGTAGTAGTACAATATTGATGAAAAAGGTAAAATCAGTGCTCACCGGGATAATTCGGGCGATTCACAATGCAGTGCGCCACCAAGCGTTTGACTCAAAAGAGCCACTTTTAAACTTTACGGTCGAATTCTTCCGTATATCATACTGTAGTGAAATATCTATTCTTCGTTGTTCACGCGAGGTACAACACAAACATAAATGTATCCGGAAGCGTCGTTGATTAAAACATTGTTATTTGCAGAAAAAAATTGGAACTTTAATCGTGCGCGTCCAAAAAAACGTAAAAACTGATGAGTTCATGCAAAATGAATACCGTTTTTCAAACTGATGCCGACTTTTCCCCATGATGCACTGCGAGTATAGCAGAATTTGCGCCTCCAACGGCAGCTTCTAGGTATTGTGAATCGCTCGAATTGGTGCTAAATTTTGGGGCTGACTAGGCCTTCATCGGAGCTGAACTGGCGGTTTGAATGCAGTGAAATACCAGACGGCGATCGCAAAAAAACAAGAACAAGAACAACTGCCGACGCCGGTTAAAAACGAACGCCGTTTGTCTTTCATTTGCTCGGCATCCATGATTGTAAAACTTAAAACGGGAATTACTATAAAATACAACCCTCCAAATTCATCCATTCCTGATAATTTAAGCAATTACCAATGGTGTATCCTACCTTTCAATCCACCCATTCCTGATAATTCAAGCAATTACCAATGGTGTATCCTACCTTTCAATCCACCCATTCCTGATAATTCAAGCAATTACCAATGGTATATCCTACCTTTTAATCCACCCATTCCTGATAATTCAAGCAATTACCAATGATATATCCTACCTTTAAAAGGCCTATATGTTGAATCTCAGTATTGATAAAAGCCTGCGGTATTGCCCTACATCCGAAATACATGGAATATTAGTCGAACGCTTGCCATTTGAAACAACAAAATATCATTGACGATAAGCTCAGTTTTGTGTTTTATTTCTCCATGGTTTTACAGTCTAGTAGTTTCATCCATTATTCAGGAGTTTAAATGCAACGCGTTTAAGTTGATGGGTCACTTCATAATATAACGCTTTCCAACTAAAGAGTCAATGGTTTGTATTTTAACCACAACTCTCAATTAAGCACCCACGAGTTAAACTGCTATTCCCAAAAAAGACTAAAGAAAAACGGGCCAATTTAAACCCTCTATTGGCGCTAGCCCTGCCTGTATTGCATTCTGGTGACCGCAGGATAAAATTGCGTCAACGAGAAAACAATGCTACACTTGATTGGATTATCAGAACAGTCTTGATTGGATTATCAGTGCCAATCACAGGACAACAAAAGATGTTTTCACCCTAATTTGATCAAGCCCAACAAAGAACTGTTCAACCACCATGGCGTCAACTGAACACTTTATTGTAATCTCGTGTTAAACCTTCTCAAACTGTGACAATATGATGCTAATAAAATCCACAATACTCAGTTATATGACTAAAAGTGCATGTCATTATGTTCCAGGAATCTCAGGAATTCTTTTCAGATATCTAAATAGGGGGATGTGTTAGGTAGGTATAACAATAACAGCCTGGAGTGCGTAGAGGGTATAGAGACAAAAGGGATCTGCTCTTCCCTAAATCGTGCCGGGTAGCGATAATTTTTTCTGCAGGTAGGTTGGTACATAGTGTACATTTATTAGCCAATCAGAACACAGATGATGTTGACGTCATCGATGATGTTAGAGTTGTCTGGGATCTAACTAGGGTTAGGGGTTAGGGTTAGGGTTATGGTTATGGTTATAGACGATGTGCCCTATGACGTCACGTGTTTACATCTGTATTCAAATGTGCCCGGCAGTGATGCGCACCCATCGTGTTTTACATAAAATTTGCTTAAAGAGTGACGTCGCAGGTCAGATCGCCTTTGAATTATGTGACCTCTGATGTCGACTCTTACCCATATTTATGTAAAACATGATGCGTGCGCATATTGACGGGCACATTTGAATACAGATGTAAACAGAGGCACATCGTCTATAGGTTAGGGTTGGGGGTAGGCAGGGTTGTAGTCGAGTCCCTGCAAGTCCTTTCACAAGTCCTTTCGTGAAGCCAGTCACAAGTCCCTTCATAAAGCCAGTCACAAGTAACTGGATGAACAATGACAAAGGAATGCCTTTGTCAAAGCTGATTTGAATAGCTTGTGATTTGAATTGAAACTGAAGGACTTGTGATGGACTTGCAGGGACTTGCAGGGACTTGTGGTGGACTCGACTACATCCCTGGGGGTAGGGGTTAGGGTTAGGGGCCCGGTTGTCCCAGACAACTCTAACATCATCGATGACGTCAACACCATCTGTGTTCTGATTGGCTAATGTACCAACCTACCTGCAGAAAAAATATCGCTGCCGGGCGATACCACGCATAGGCCCTATACCAATAATGAAACTCAGAATTGAAAAAAGGAATCTGGAAAAATACTCAAAACTTCCACAGATAACTATATCCATATCCAACACTATATCCATGAAACAAAACATTGACTGACCTCTCCACTTCAGCGTTTAAGTTTGGGCTTTGAGAAGTTTAACCAACGAGTTTTTGGTGATTTGTCCTTTCAAAGATGATTTCTGCCTGCACGAAGTCCACCGCCTTTTGGGCGAATGATCCCTTAGTTTTAGTCCATTGCAAAATAGATCAGTCTTGGTTACATGACTGATTTGTTATTTTATCCCTTCTTTACAGCCCGGTAACGCGACAAGCGCGTTCGCAAAAATGAGTGCAAAATCGACAAAATAGTGATCCGGTCGGTGTAGGTTATAGGCAATTGATTTTAGAAGACTATAATATGTATTTTTTTCTCACGGATTCTTTTTCCCTTTCATTGGCAAAACATCCCCGCCCTCACTTATATAAACTTATTTTTTATAGTAACATTCTTTAAAGATATACACCATTTGCTTTTGCTGTAATTTTGTAATGGATTAGGAGATTAATATTTTATACATGTTGTAAGTATTGTGACACTGATCTGTTTAAAGTTGTGCGTTCATAGAAGCTGGATAAAAAGTGCTGTACGTTCTTGCAGTCTGGTTCCTCGACTTCCTAGAGACGAATTCAATAAATTGGCAGGCAGTGTTTAAAAATAGTCAGGTTTAAAAAAAAAAGTTAATACAAAATTCCACTTTTCTTGAAAACACATCACACCAGGTGCCGTGATTTCACAGGATGCTTGAGACTGTTATTCACTTGCAGTCAAGTAAGGTATTTTATAATAATTCAGTAGTTTTATATTTGCAAATGGTATATACTACCTCTAAAATTAACGTCATTTCGAAGCTCTGGATGTAACGGAATACACAGAGTTGATTCTATATTTGGTGGTTTGCGCATCACAGCGGTTCCTGGGTGATAGCGGTTGGTGGAGTGATAGCGCCCTCTATTAGCGGAAATTTGTGGAAATACAAAACAGGGACGTCTTGCACCAAGACTAGTAGTGTAGGGGTTTCAATCAATGAAAGGCATGCTTTTTGTGCCATAAGGAGCAAGCGTCTTAAAATATCTCTTAAAAATACCGGATTTTAATGTGTGTATTTTTAACGCTTCAAATGCCGCCAGGGATAATTTTTTTCTGCGACGGCAGGAATGTTGACGATCCAAAATAATAGCCCTATGTACAGTGTGTCTAAAACAAAATGGAAACCAAATACAACGGAACGCTACACGTAGATGATGTGTAACCAACATACATAGTATAGGTATGGTGTGAACAAATACACCTGTTTCATCTTAAAATAAGACATCATACGTCCAAATCTGATAATTTTTGACAGAGTTATAAGTAATTTTCCAGAGAGGTCAAATTGACCATTATTGGACCAATTTTTTTGATTTTGTTTGGATGTGCAGGTTTTGCAATGTAAATGAGCTGGTCAGCAGATAAATGCACGCGCCCAATTCTAGAACATCAATGTTAATTCAATGGCTAAACATTACCCATCTCATGCTAAAAATGTGATAATTTTTTTTAAAAACACACACCCACAAAAATCAAATGATCTCAATGCAAAATATAAATGTCCTTTGTTGATTGAATCCATTGATCTCCTTTATAAACTAATGTTGCCTGCGTCATACTAGTTTGCGCGCTTTTTTGTCATCACTGAGCGCGACGCTGGCGCGTTTGAATGATTCCATGAGTGACGCGACGCACGTTGTCAAATTGTGTGTGGACACTTTCGCCATCAAGTTTTATTAACTCATTGATATCTATTTAAAATTAGAAAATGGAGATCAATGCATGCCACAGGACATAAAACAAGAAAGAGAGATGTGTCTGTGTTTGAACTTATTCAGATGTCTATAGTAACTCTCTGATTGGTGTGCTATTGATGGGACGCGAGTAGCGCTTTGATGCCCGGGTGCAGGATATGCCAGTCGGCTTCACTCATCGAGGCACAAACCCTCCGCTGCGGTCATCAGTTCTGCAAGGAATGCCTCCTGTGTCTCCTGCCTGACTCCAGCAACTACTCGGTGTCCGTCCTGCCTCGTCACATTGCCGTCGTCGTCTGCCCTCGTTGTCACGAGAGATGCGAATACTCCCGGGTCATTCTCGAAGAAGAGCGGGGCGGCGACAGCGGGAGAGTCGTACGGGGAATTGGTATGGCGCCCTCATCGTTTGCGGACGAAGCGGAGAAAAGGCGGCTTCGCAAGAGGGCGCAATTCATCCAAGTGTACAAACGAGAATGTGTCCTGAGCAGAAAATCGAGGTTTCTGACGTTTTTTGTAATTAATAACTGAGCTGTTAACGGTAGGATACACCATTTGCAGATATCAAAATAATTGACTACCGAATTATCTTACTTATTTGAAAGTAAATAATGATTGTAGTCATTCAGCAAAATGATTGCGCTAGATATCCTGTAATTGTTCCAATTTGTTTTTGGCGATCGCGCAAAAAAACCAAGAACCGGTCGACGCCGGTCGAAAACGAACGCCGTTTGTCTTGCTTTTCTCAGCATCCATGATTGTAAAACTTCGGACAGGTCAGTTAAACGATCATATTTACTATTAAATACAACCCCCCAAATCCACGCATTTCTGACAATTCAAGCAATTACCAATGGTGTATTCGACCTTTCAACTCAAAAGAAAACAATCAGCTCAATGTATAGTTATTTTAAGACAACAAGAAAATAACTATAGCTTGCGCTACACTATTCTGAAAGTTGTACAAAATGACGTCACCTATTATCACGTATTTGTTATTAACCCAGGTCTCGATTACTACTGGACGAGGACCAGTTTCCAGTTAATCCTTCACGTAATGATGATTCCTTGTTGGCGAGTCGCACATTCGGACAGACACGAAACAAGGGGTACGAACCCACCATGCACGGTGGTGTACCGGGGAGGGGCCGGGTACAGAGGGGCCTACGCGCCGACGACGTGAGGGCTATCGACCACGTCAACGGCCGCTTCGTCGCCTGCGTGATCGTCTCTGGCCCCGGAAGCATAACGGACGCGCACGCTGGTGGTAAGACATCCCCGCGTGCCGCCGACGCACGGATACCGAGACGAGGTTCGACCTCGCCGTACGCTGCCCCCATGCCACGCCGTGGATATCGCCCATCTCCTGGGCAAGGGACGGAGTCGTGCCCCCTCCGAGTCAATGCGGCCAGATTTTTCAAGGCAACAGGAACCTCCACCATGTACTGTTTCTCAAACCCAGACATTCGACAGGCAATGGCGGCAGGGGTGTTTGTTCTCCTGCTAATTGCTATAATCGTCACCACGTCGATAATAAGTGCGTCGCATTGATAGCTGGTGATTTCTTTGGAATAAAAAGAGTTAAATCGGAAAATGCAGTTGCGAATTTATGGTGGCCCTGGAGATACATCGCAAATCGTGAAAATTGACGTCACTGATATTCGCAACAAATTACACGATAAGTCCCAAATTGGGAATATTGACGTCAATATTCGAAATAGATTTCACAAGTCCCAAATCTTTTATATTGACTCAATATTCGCAACAAATTACACGACAAGTCCCACTGCATCGTGAATATTGACGTCAATATTCGCGTTCAATTTCCGAACTTTTTTAATTTGAGTATTAAGAAAAGAGTTAAATCGGAAAATGCGCCCCGGACAAATGAAAAACTCGGTCTTGGAGCAAGACTAGCCAAAACCTAGCTTGGTGGAAAATTTTTCGCGTCAAAATATTCGCGACTTTGGGGCAAGTCGCGAAATTTGACGTCAAATTTGACGTCAAATTTGACGTCAGTATTCGCGACTTTTGGGGAAAGTCGTGAATATTGACGTCAATTTTGACGTCAATATTCGCGACTTTGAGGAAAGTCGTGAAATTTGTCGTGAATATTGACGTCAATATTCACGATCTGCGTAGTCCCTTCAGGGCCACCATAGCTATCTCTTCATTCTTACGCGTGGAGATCACTGACCTCTATACATGGACAGATCGTCCATTGTTTCATTTTGAAGTCGGCATGCAGAGAAGTGCAACATGGCGGACCCACGAAGTCACTATGTGAGCCAATGAAATGTCCAGGTGTAGAGTTCAGTTGGTTGGTAAATCCACTGACCTCTACAACTGGACATTTCATTGGCTCACAGCAGTGACGCCATGTTGCACTTCCAGTTCGCGCCGACTTCAAGTGTTAGCACAGCAGAATATGGACAATGATCCGTCCAGGTGTTGAGGTCAGTGGTGGAGATACTTTGAATCCATTCTGCGCGCAGACATTTTGAATTCATGTGCGTGTTGTAGAACATAATATAAATAGATGGATTTAATTTTGAAAGTGTACCCAAAATGCAACGCCCGTGCAAGTAGAACAGACGCAAACAACTTTACGCGCGTCATGTCAGGTAAAACAAGTCACGGCAAAATCAACTGCAGCGCGCGAATACGCACGCGCATTTGCGATGTTTACGCTCATTTGCTGATATATGCGTTTTTGTTTTGGGCGTATCGGCTTCGTTAACGCACTGTATAGACTACAAACGCAGATATGCAAATAGCCGTACAAAAGCCGTACAAAATGTTGAGGTTTCCATAGGTTTGTGCAAAACATGGATGCGCCCAGCTCGCATCACTTTGTACATCAAGCCAACGCTCTAGTAATTTAATATAGCTCTATGTGTCAGACCGACCCCCGACCGATTCAAACGAAACAAAGCACAGAAGTTTAATGTTCTTATGTATAGGCCTCCATTTAAATCGATGCGTTTTGTCATCACAGTGTATCTCAAAATCAAGCCCCTGACCAGGGTCAATGTCATGGAGCTGCTAAGCACAAACATTGGCTTAGCACAGAAGGCCTTGCTCAGTAAAAACAGGTTACCAGCCAAAACTTCATGTGCTTTTCATGCTAAGCCTTGAAAAAATCAGCTGAATACCATTCACAAACAATATACATCACCTGAACATTTAGTTTTGTAACCCTGTTTTTGCCAAGGAAGAATTTTCATGCTAAGCATTATTTTGTTTGGTGCTTAGAAGCTCCATGAAATTAGCTCCTAAACATTTTTATAAAAACTTTCAATCGTGAAACTTCAGCCGTAAAATGCATTGGCAAGCGTGTGTGTGTTTTTTTCTCTTCACCCTGTTCATCTTTAGCGCAGTATATTTCGGGCTATTGTCAGTGTGCGCGGTGGCGTTGGGTTTCACCTAAAATAGTGCCTATTGCGCTCTTGAATGCAGACTACACGAAGAGCTTTAGACAAAAACGACGCCGTAGCATTGTTTTCTTTAGTCAATTAGTACACATGAAAGCATTTTATAGATCGGTTGTCATCGACCTGTCATGGTAGTCTTGTCAATGGGATGAGTTATAGATCGAAATGTCCCTGGTTGGGATACCAGTACCTATTTGTATTAGTAAAATTTATCCTTGGGACAATTTTAATTAAAGAGAAAAGGCACCGAGCACAGTAAGAACCGCAATCGGTACTTCGTAGTCTGCTTTCAAGAGAGGGATCGGCACTGAAGAAACCCTTTGCTGCGGTATATACAGAAAGGCGCGCGGCATGGATTGAAGACCGTATAATGTGTAGGGCGCCACCACGTATGAATGTGAAGTCGCCTGTCGTGTTGGTACGGTGCATGCTTATCAGCCTGCAGCTTTGATGGTCAAGATTGGCTTGGTTTATGGTGTTCTAAAACGGACAGGCAATTACGTCGTGGTTCAACTTTCAAATGGTCGTGGTTCAACTTTCAAAACGTCGTGGTTAAACTTTTAAACTATGGTGGCCATCAAAACCATCATATTAACATGTAAGATTAGAAATGTATCCCTCTGTTGGTCAATTTTAGTAGAATATTTTGCCATAGTATTCTGCATTTGAAATAAAGACATTTTGTGTGGTGGCAGATAGGAACTGGTCAAAAGTGGAACTTACTGTACTATAAGCTGGTTAATCGTTCCTCGCTCGATGTTTAATATTCAATAAGTATAACCAGATCATCATTCGACATTCGAATGCTGAACTCATTCGAATGTTGAACAAAATCATGTGCAGATATGTGAGATAAAATCTTCAATTTCGCAGAAATCTGCGCAGAATGTGCGATAAAACGGTGCCATATTGCAGAAACCTGCGCATAAATGTGCAATAAATCTGCAATATCGCAGAAATCTGTTCAGAAATCTGCGATGTGTGGTGTTCCTTTAGGGCCACCATAGTTTTTTTTAACCTGAAGTACTACGTTTAAAAAGTTGAACCACGACGTTTAAAAGTTAAAGTACGATCTTTTGAAAGTTGAACCACGACGTTTTAAAAGTTGAACCACGACGTTTGAAAGTTTAAGTACGACCTTTTGAAAGTTGAACCACGACGTTGCCTGTCCTTTTTAGAACACCATAGTTTGGGGTGTTTTTTTTCCAGTGGAATAACCATGTCATCCTTATTTCCAATTACCTATAGTTAAAGTTATTCAAGCAATTTCTTAATCTCTTCTTGACTTCTCTTCAAAATCGTAAAACAGTATATCATTTCCTCCCCCCCCCCCCCCCCCACCACCACCACCACCACCATCACCACTCCCCTTCCCAAGCTAAACGACAGAACGAAAATGCTTCTCACCATCCTGAAACTACTCGGATGTGTCCATGACTTAAACTGGAATCAATAGCTACTGTTTGTTGTTTGTCTACTCTTTAACTCCTGGGTCAGATTTGACCTGAAAAAGCATATAAATCTTTATACACAGTCCTTTTTCGGTCAAAATTACCAAGAAACAAGTCAATTTGACCCGGAAAAGGGCTGTGCATATTTGGATGCTTTTCCGAGTCAATCCAGAGTTGTAGTCGAGTCCCTGCAAGTTCTTTCACAAGTCCTTTCACAAGTCCAGTCACAAGTCCTTTCATGAAACCAGTCCCAAGTAACTGGTTGAACAATGACAAAATAATGCTTTTGTTAACAGTTCATTAGATTAGCTAGTGATTTGACTTGAGACTGAATGACTTGTGATGGACTTGCAGGGACTTGCGGGGACTCGAGTACAACTCTGGGTCAATGTGACCCAGCATGAGTTTGTAGAGGGAAATATTGACTATACATGCTCGCTGACATGTATAGATACACCCCGAAACTAAGCCCATTTACAAAGACGAGCGGTAACGGAATTCCGCGCGGTGAAAAAATATAACACATGGTTTTCTATTGGTTCGTTTACATGTCGATTTGTAATTCATTCGATTATTTCACACTATGCAACCGTGGAAAGCACCAAACTGTAAAAAAACAAAAAACACACGCAGCGGGAACAAAGACTCTTCAGCGCGGGGCCAGCGACTCGTTGGCACTGCCAACAATGACTTCGTGGAGACCGGATGGTTTGTTGGACTCGGTGAAATTGAAATCAATTCTTTCTTTTGTTGTTAAGGTTGCTTTTCACCAACCTCAGGCAGCAGGTGTAAATACCTTTCGTAGAAATTAATCATGTAGCTCCGTTTGCCGTTTCACAAAACACCAAATCGTCATTCAACGTTCATGCTCAATTAGTCAGGCAGAATGGTGTAAACAAAACTGTTCAATGAAATTTGTCACACAGTCGGAGTATGTCGAGATGAGAATATTGTGCGCGAATCTGCCTTACAATAGCAACAAGCAATGTGCATGCGACATAGTCTTGGTTGCAAGACGTACAAATCGCGGTATGCAGCGCGCGTAGACCACCGATGCTGGCGCCCTCTAACGTACGCCGTACACCACGCCATGACCTTCCAATAAGACGTCTTGGATAACCATGGAGGAATAAGAGCAGATTCCTCCATGGGCTAACTAACATTATTCGCTTCTAAAAAACTACAAGCAGAAATGTGGCGCATTTGCATGTGAAGTTGCGTGTATAATCACTTGACGTAACATGCATACTCGCTGACTCATTGGTAAAGTTACGTCTGTTACGTCACGCGCATTCAAATGCGATACAATTTTTGCTCGAAATGTTTCGAGCGATTATGTCAGTTAGCCAAGACGTCCTATTTGAAAGCCATGGTGTGATCGCAACCTAGTCTCCTTCTTAAATTGTGTACATATCACAATTGACCATTTGCGTGTGGAATTTAAATAATATCTGGTACACCGACTTGTTCACACAGCTTGGCACAGTTTGACTTTAAATTCTCCAGACCAAAGACACTGTTGCTGTATCACGTGATTCGGGGCAAGCTTTACGCAAGCAACCCCCAGCTCTGGAATGGTCTGGTGTTTTTTTACCATTCTCAACCATTGTGAACAATGTATTGGTGCTGAGCGTCTCTAACGTAATATGCAAGAGCTTGCCCCGAATCACGTGATATATAGCAACAGTGTATTTGGTCTGGATAATTTAAAGTCAAACTGTGCCAAGCTGAGTGAACAAGTCAGTGTACCAGATATTATTTAAATTCCACACGCAAATGACCAATTGACCAATTGTGTGTATATCACAATTTTAAGAAACTGTACATGCGCAGTAATGCTGGCACAACGGAGGTTGGTCTTTAAGGAGTGAATAAATGTTATTATTACTTGAATTAGCTGATTTAAGTTTGGGGTAAGATAAAGAAAAGTCCATTAGTTGGTTTAAGTTTGGGCTAGGAAAAGGGAAAAGTCGGGTTAGGGTACAGAAAGAAAAAATATTTCATATTACCACATTAACAGCAATTGTTATTATTCCTAATTCTTATGTTATTATTTGACGCAAATTTGAGTGCACTATATCTTAAATCTTGTTTTTATTTCAGTACCCTAACCCGACGTTGGACAATATTGAAGGCAATACACACGTATAGCCCACTATTGACAAACGTTCACTATAAGATGAATAAACGAAACACAGGTCTTCCCACAAAGTTACAATACAAACAAAAGAGGACAATAGAGGGATCCCACGATTGGAGGTACATGTATTTGGAAAGCTGCGATTGAAGAGGCACGTATTGATGCCATCGTTCGTATATTCAGCGTTTTTATAGATGTGTGCATGTATCTACGTGTTTATTAATTGTACGGTACCGCCAACACGGATTCGCAATTGACCATTTGCGTGTAGAATTTAAATAATATCTGGTACACTGACTTGTTCACGCAGCTTGGCACAGTTGGACTTTAAATTATCCAGACCAAATACACTGTTGCTATATCACGTGATTCGGGGCAAGCTTTTGCATAGTTACGTAAGAGACGCTCAGCACCAATACATTGTTCACAATGGGTGAGAATGGCAAAAAGACACGAGACCATTCCAGAGGTGGGGGTTGCTAGCGTAAGGCTTGCCCCGAATCACGTGATATAGCAACAGAGTCTTTGGTCTGGAGAATTTAAAGTTAAACTGTGCCAAGCTGTGTGAGCAAGTCAGTGTACCAGATGTTATTCAAATTTAACTCGGGGTCACGCGCAAATGGCTTATTCCGTACTTGCCAATAACCTGGCCTTAACACTTTCTAAACTGGAGCGCGCAATTTCAGCAATGATAAAAACCACTTTAAAACTGTGGAAAGGCCTGTCAATGCAAACAAACAAATGTATTCGTTAGAGGGTAAAAATGTATTTGTTAGAAAGTCGAAATTTAAATAAAGCACGGACACCCTAACTATAACGGCTTATACTTTAGTTTTAGACTGGTTATCTTGAAAACTACATGAATATAAAGGATACGCCTAAAAGGGACAACAAAACCAGACCCCAACATCGGAGGAAACAACATTATTTGAAATATTAATTTGATTTTGTTTTATTCGATATTACCACCTAGCATAATACCAACGCATGTCTAGTAAAAGATAATCATTTTCGCTTCTCTCTTTATATCTCTAACTCTCTCTCTCTCTCAAAATTAAAGAACTGTAGTGACATTTTTTTTACGGTGTGTAATTTGTGTAATAAAACAAATTCTGCAGGCTACAATTTTACGTTTTTTACTTTGACAAATAACCCCCGACAATAAGCAGTAAGTTTCTATATTATAGTTCAATAACATTGAAGTCGTTCTTCGCTGTATTCGATGTGTTTTTCCCAAATATAATGGAGGAATCTGTGAAATAATGGCAATAATTAAATAGTTTCAAAAACCGCCAAATGTAAATAAAGACAACTTTGCTGTTGTTTATGTGTGTGTTACCCTGTTTTCTATTGCAGCGTTCGGGCTTTAAAAAAAAAAAAAAAAAAAAAAACAACAACTAAAAAAACATTATCCAAAGTGTATGAGTGGTATACAATGCAACATCTAACAAAAATATATAAATAAAATACATTTTTGTTCATTCAATGATAAGGTGCGTATCAAAGCTAACACTTATTCAACATCCAACGTGACATTTTAAAAAGGAAAGAAATACTGAGAAATTGAACAAATAAATTCAACCTTTGAACTATTGTGACAAACAATTCTTCACAAAATAATAAACAATGGAAATGACTTTTTTTCTATACACTTTAATTTCTTAACCCTGTATTTTCTAAAATCTTCTCGAACAATTTACAAAACAACAATCCCAAGCAAAATTGGAACCTATTTTTTTCTTTTTTACAACCTATTCAAAGTTTACAAAAAAAAGAAAATTCACAAGTACATATGCATCTATCATTGAGTTCATTTGTGATTTTCAGCTACACAAGTGTTTCAATAATCTTTAAGTATTTACATAAAGCGAGCGAAAAGAAAAGTCATAATTAACTCAAATAAAAGATCGCTTGGGTTATCACGATTTGTATTTCAAGTATATTTATCAGTTGAGAGACAACTACAGAATTGTACACAACACGTGGTATATATGAAACTAAACAAAAACTACGAATGAAGTTAAGAGCGGAGCCAATTTTCTTTCCGAAATAGACAGAAACTTCATTTTTTCAAGATTCATTTTTTTCAAGAAGATCGGATAGATTCCCAGAAGCTTAGTATCGCTCAAGTTTCTGCCAGTTTTTTTTCTTCGTAAAGGCGAACTCCGGGATCGGTGTTCCGAATAAGCGGGAAAATCTAAAGGAGAGCGTGGGTCAAATCGAACCGCACGTCCCCACCGCGAACTTCCATCAACTCCCTTCTAGTGCATATAAATTTGTACAATATACATGTACAAAATAAAATCATAACCATTACTTTACCCTGCACGGAGTGATGGTAATGCATCTGAAATGTATACAAATAATTTTTAATTTTGATATCTAATTGTATATTAAAAAAACCAAAAACACGAAGTACCCTGTAGTCTATACGATTTTGCTGCAGCCTTTTGGTAGTCAATGTATTTTAGTTCATATCGAGTCTGGGGATGCGAGTGGTAGTTTAAAAAAAATCCCTTTGTATTAATTGGTATCTTTTTTTAGTCGTTCAATTCGAACAAAGATTTTGTTTTGGTTCTGCAAAATATTATACAGAATAAAGTTAAAATCATTCACACAATTTGATCATTTATAGTCTTTCTTTAGTACCAAGCATAAGAATCGCGAATGAAATCAAGGGGAAAGGATAAAATTTAAGGGATACAATTAATTTAAAGTAGGAATAATTGATACAAATTAAGAAATAATTGATAAAAAAAGTAGTAATAATTGATAAAAAAGCAGAAATAATTAATACAAAGTTGAAATAATTAATAAAAAATAAATAAATTTACTCCTATAAGTTGGCCTGTATTTAGTTTGATTTAGGTCGTCCAATAATGAGCAAAATTCTTCTTGGAGTTACAGAACTCCTACACTGCAAACCGTACCGTAACATTTACGGGAAATTCACCTGGCAGACATGGGTACCAACGAATTCCTGTAACATTTACGGTCGCCGTAAATTAGCAGTAATGAATAATCCCCTTACCGCCAATTACCGTAAATTAGCAGTAATAAATAATCCCTTTACCGCCAATTTAAGGTGACCGTCAATTTAACCGGAATTCGTTGGCACCCATGTGGCTGCCTAGCAATTTCCCGTAATTTTTTATATTTTGTTACAGTTTAAGTTGCTTAATTTTGTAAAACAAATTTTATATTTAGATTTTATTAGCCATCAAAAAAATGATATTTTCCAGCATAACTTGCACAAATTGTGATCCTTCCTAACCCTCAATTCGAGTTTTGAAAAAAAAAAATTATGTAGATCAGTTCCGTTGTCCACATACTCGGTCAATGGGTTCACCAAAACTAACCCAGGTACCAGGTAAAACGATCACGTGCAAGTCGAGAGTCACCTATAATCCGTTCTTGAGGGTGTCGTTGATTGGTCCACACTGCGAAGAGAGCGTATGGAACGCCTGTCCTATCAACAAATAGTTACAGGTCCGTTGTAGAAACCGATGTGTACAGATGATGATGGGGGAGGTTTTGTTTTCAGTCTAGGCAAATGTCAAGATCATTGGTACAGCTACAGGACTTGGAACTTCCACGATGGGTCCTTGGTTTCTAAACAGTCTGCATTAGCGCTGGGCATGGAGCCGCCCATGCTCGGATGCGTGGGCGTGAGCTGCGAGGGCCCCGAGCTCATGTGCGGGCTGTTCATGGACGACGTCATCTGGCTCAGGGTGCCGCCGCCGGGGAACTGTGGCACCCCCGAGAGGTAGTCCATGGGGTTGCCGAAATACGGGGCCGACTGGTAACTCTGGGCGTAGGCCCCCTGGTGGGCGGCGTTGGCCATGGAGTACTGGTGCTGCATACAACTGCTGTTGGACGAGATGGACGACATGGACTCGCACATGGGCGGCGGGGGTGGGATGGAGGCGGGGCTCCAAATGCTATTGTTGTTGGGCATGGAGGTGATGGGCAGCGACTTGTAGGAGGAGGAGGATTCGCTGCTCGGAGGTGTGTCCCGGGAGGGGGACTTCTTCTTGACTGGGCGTGGTTTGGAGGGCGTGCCGTTCTGCTGTTGCTGCGCCTGTTGGCGACACTTGGCTCTTCTATTTTTAAACCAAACCTGCAAAAAAAAAACAACAACAACAACGAGATTATGATTAGCAAGACTGCAACAAACAAACAACAAAACTAAAAACGAAGGCCTTTATAGGTAGTACATGTATACACCATTTGCAAACAATAACAAAACTAATGAATTATTATGAAAACCCTACTTGACTGTAAGTGAATAACAGTCTCAAGCATCCTGTGAAATCACAGCACCTGATGTGATGTGGTTTTCGAATTTTGTATCAATTTTAACTATTGCCGGCCGGCAATCCTTGGAAAAACCTTTAAAAACTCAATTTATTTAGTTCATATTATATTTGCAATACGGTTACACATCCATGAATGGGTGCCAACCGACCAGTCTGGTTCCCTAACCTGGTAATTTCATGACGTCTATAAATAATTGTTATGTTTCGTCTGAACGAAGTCAAACAAAATCAGACTAAAAAAACGGCATTGTTTTCTTTGTGTTTTTTTCCAGCTTCTATGAACAACAAACCTAAAACAGGACTGTGTTAAAATATTTACTTCGAAAAAAATAATCCAACCCATTCATTTTCAAAAATTACAGCAAAAGCAAATAGTGTATAGGCTACTACCGTTAATATCTATGACTGACAGTGTAACATTTCGGCTTGTACACGTCAATGCGCTGACGAATAATCGATTCTGACTATTATACTGACTACCGTGGCAGTATCGTTCAACACACAATTTGCAAGACCGGTGAAATGTTTTAGCCCTTTCAATTTGGTTTAATTATACAGACAAAACATTAAAACACCTTTTTAATTAAGGAGACAGGGGAGCAACTTAAACACTGCATTTCTGTATTTTCGCGCGTATTGATTTAACCACTCGACAGTGGCGGGAGTGAGTACAGGAAATTGAACGTAATGGCGCAGAAACCGGCCTTGTCAACGTCGCTTCTTTTTCTTTTTTGAGGAGGAACCAGCTTACAAGTGATTGGGCGCCGTCAGATCGATCCACTCAGATTTTGTAAATTTTAAATACATGTATAAGCCGTGTTCCCCAATTGGACTTTGTTTCCCGCGGCCTAGCGGTAACTTATCGCGACATTTCTTCGTTCCTACTTGGACTTGTATACCGCGACGTAACTTTTCATTCTCCACGCAAGAGTGCAAGACTGGCAGAATGTCACACACTGTAGGCGCTGCTGTGCACAGTCTCAATTTGACCTAAATTTTAACCAGTTCGCGCCGGCTGACGTATATAAACGCCACCAGATAAAGTTTTCCCCAGATTCAAAACGGATGACGCATAAACACGCCACGAGCAAGGCTGGAATTATCTGTCAGCAGCGAGCAAGGCCGGAAATGCGTGGGTGTGCTTCCCGGCAATATCGGCCTGAACCCGCTTCGATTGAGTTTCGTTAAAAATAATCCCGCCCCTCGGCTCGGTGATGTTAAAATAATCCCAGCGCAAATTGGTTGCAAGCCTGGTAGTTTTACATCACCGCCGCGGTATGTTGACATGGACGTTATTCTATCACGCGTTCCCATTGGATTTAATGTTGTCATTCTACAGAAAAGTCGTGGTAAGTTACCCAAACAAAACCAAATTGAAACATGGCTATAATTATAGACTCTTGGTTCTATATCAAGTCCTAATTCAAATCGCAAGCCATGCAAATGAGCTGCGGCAAAAATCATTCCTTTGCCCAGTTACTTGTGCCTGGCTTTCTGAAAGAACTTGTCACTGGATTGTGAAAGAAATTGCAGGAACTCGGATAACATTCTAAGTCAATGTAACAATTGTTTTTTTAAATACTAGTCCTTAAACATTCAGCTAAAGCATGTGTTAAAAATACATTGTAAATGTTACTTAAAAAAAAACTCCCCGCCCCCGGCGTTTTGTTTGGCCTGATAATGTTATACCCGGCACGATATGTGGCAGAGGGGTACCCCCCTATTATCCATATACCCTATACACTATACCCAGCACGATATGTGGCAGAGGGGTACCCCCCTCTTATCCCTATACTTTATACGCACTCAACACTATTGTAACCTAACCCACCCCCCTTGAAACCTAAAAGGAATTCCTGAGATTCCGTGAACACAATGGTCAACACAAAAGAGGGGGGGTTTTCTCTGCCACATATCGTGCTTCATTATGTATAATGTGCGCTACCTTGAGCAGCAACATCATTACTCTTCCAATATTTGACCACTATTCAAGAATTTAGGAACATACACTGTGAATAAGTAACAATGGATTTAGTGCAGAGTAACAATGGATTTTCTTTTGTTTTTGTTTTTTGTTACAGTAGATATTTACAGTGATAGATGATGAATATCTATACATGTATAACTCTAAAGTAAGCTTCGGCAACCAGCTACACAGCACGATTGTCCATACCCCACACACACTCGGACTATTGTTACCCAACACTACTGGTCCATTAGGAAGTAACTGACGCCCAATTCGCGATGACATTGGATTGACTGAGTGTATTTGCCCGATCGATATGCGGATTTGACGAACCGCCGTTACGTAACCACCTTGCTACGCTGCCTTATTGATACAGATAAAGAACCAGTTAAACACTCGGTGTGCTCAAAAGCCGATAGTCACAGATAAAAGGGCAATTTAAACAAAATAGTGTACACTTGTGTCGAGGACAGCACCCCTACAATGAAATCACCTTTCCCCCAGGTTTAAAGGTAGGATATACACCATTTGCAGATATCGAAAATATTTACTACCGAATTATTAAGAAATATCTTACTCATTTGAAAGTAAATAATGATTCTAGGCATCCAGCAAAATAATTGCGCTAGATATCCTGTAATTATTCCGAAAAATATAAATTTATAAAGAAAAATTCGCGATCGCCGGACGGCGATTGCAAATAAACCAGACAACATAAGAATAACTGCCGAACGCCGGTTGAAAACGAACGCCGTTTTTCGTGCTTTTCTCGGCATCCATGATTGTAAAACTTCGAACAGGTCAGTTAAACGATATTTACTATAAAATACAACCCCCCAAATCTACTCATTCATAAAGAATTCAAGCAATTACCAATGGTGTATCCTACCTTTAAATATTATGCAATGGATATTGCAACGAAAATGTAACAATGCCCCGAAACTTGGTAATGACGTCAGCTCACGATATTCGTCTACAGCAAGCCTACGTTTAATGTAATTAGTTTAATGAGATTTGAAGGTTTGCTTTGCTTTGCTTTGCTTTGCTTTGCGTCCCTCGGGTGTTCAAAACATCATATTCCACATCGCAGCAATCAACAATTGTATACTGACAGCTATTTGGAGATTTTTTTTTACAAATGCTTGTTATTGTACCTATAAGGTCAAATCTGCAGTGGCCCGATATCTAAATATCTTTATAATGACATACTCTGACTGTGTGCCAAATTTCATGCTTTTATCATCTTGATTACACATTTTTTTTCACCAATCTGACAGACTAACAAGGGGCACAATGGCTTTTCTTTAGTGCATGCAAAACGCAGATTGTCCAATCGCCAATTAAGACAAAACAACAACAAATACATCACTTTAACCAACCACTATATTTATAGAGAAGAGAAACTACACATTCGCCAGCATGTTCAGTTATGCCACTCCAACTCTTAAACCACTTCAACAAATATAAAGGATGCTGGCGCTTTTCCCGCGCCTTTACAAAACCAGAGTTTGAACACCTGATAATTTACAGATAAACGACACCGCCTCCTGACATTATAGCGTTGACGCCTAATATCTACGGTGTTTGTACAGACAAACATTGCAGTGGCGACGTGGCGGCGATAGGGGCATAAACCAAGGGGATCCAAAGAACCAACAAACGGCGGGCCATAGCTCCATAGGACGCGCTGCGCCGGTGTTTACTGGACCACCGACACCACTCTAGGCCGATGACCAAATTTCATTTGTTAGGTCTTCTCGGTTAACAAGTGACGGCCACTTCAGAATGATAAACATCTTCGACACACTCGGAAATGGGGCCTTGGTTCATCAGCCTTCCTGATTTCCTTGAATTGCTAGCTGCCTCAAATATAGGAGTTCCGATTAACCTAATTGTCGAGTGGGCTTATTATTGCCTAAAATAATTCCCACTGGCTCACTTATATATCTTAGACAGGGTGGTCGACAACAAACGACAAGCACACCGCGTACGCTATCTTGGATCCTTTGATCTGTTGGGAATCTTTTACAGAAAGCACCACGCTGCTATTTTGCTCGGATATAAAAATACATTAAAACAAAAAATTTAAAAAAGAAAAAAAGAAAAAAGAAAATCCAGTCCAAAAATATGGGGTCCGGACCCCAGGACCCCTCCCCTGGATCCGCACCTGGTACAGAAATAAAATAAATTTTAAAGTGCACATTTTTTTTTTGTCGATTAGGACTTTCAAACCAAACAATGAGCAAAGACTCATAGTTCCAGGATTTTAGAATACATTGCAGTTACAAGTCATGTAAGCCCCCCGAGTCGGTGCTGTAAAATTGCACTAAGGTGGATGGTCACTTCTAAGCACGCGATGGTGAAATTTGTTTTGGTTTTTTTTTGCTAAGCACTTTTTTGTGCTTAGCAGCTCCAAGGCCCCAAGTGGGCAAGCATTGTAATTTTGCCTGTATATTCTTGCAAACAGGTGGTACACAAATCAAAGGCTTAGAAAGTAATAATTTCCCTTTTGTTTACTTTACATCTACTTCATGAAAATGAACATGAAAAGCAACAAGGCACCTGAATGGTAAAACATCTTGTAAAAAGTAAGTGTGGTCATTTTTTGCCAGTGTGAAATGTTATACCGCACGATACCCAAACAAAAAGCCTGACCAACAAACCAACGGGGACCTTGCGGCCGGGTGTCATTGTTTCTCACCGCCCAACACCCGATCAAAAAAACCGGCCACAACTAACAGTACAAATGTAAACGCCGACAAAAAAAGCTCGGACGCAGGCGGGGTTGAATACTAGCCATCAGTAGGTAAACACCGGCGGCACGGAAACGCAACCGCCGTCAAATTATTTCCCAGTCGATCCATCATCATCAGAAAAAAGAGACAAGGGGACACCACAAATAATGGCAGAAATATTGGCTCGAAGCGGCAGTCATTGGCACTAGTCTAAAGCAGGCCGGTAATAAGCGAAAGCGGAAGGGTGCAATGGCTAATTTTAGTGGTGGATGAAAAAAGCAACAGGCCTTCGAACTCTCTTATTTCCCCAAGAGTGAAAACTCACTCCATTCGAGTGAAAATTCACTCCCACAGTCTGAAACTAGAGACCAGACGATTTAGAGTGAAATTTTATTTACTCAAAAAAGATCGAAATCCAATCGAATTCCACTGAAATGATGCGGTTTTCAGTGTCTTCAAATCTAAAATCAGGCTTGCATCCGTTCATAACTTTAAAAAGGCGGTAGTATTTGTATTTTATAGTTAAATAGGCCTATATGGTTTAACTGACCTGTTTGTAGTCGTTATCAATGTCCTTTTTCCAAATATCTGCAACTTTTTATGATGTTTCTAATGTAATTTTGACAACAATTCAGCTTTTGGCTGCTACAGTCGAACGGTATTAAAATATTTCAAATTCAAATATGGTATTGGACTAATTTTCATGGACTTTTTGGGGGACGGTGGTGGTAGTTTGGGAGGGGGGGGGGGGGGGGGGGGGGCAATGACGCACTGCTACTCAAGTACGGGGAAGGCAGGGGGGGGGGGCAGGGGGTGTAGGGACCTTCTAAGGAACACAGATGGGTTCATTAAGTACAAACTCGGCAAAAACACCACGACAAAAAAAACTACTCGCCAATTATAATATACCACAACTATATACATTCTACGCGCGAGGCCCTGCATTATCAAAACTCCCCACTTTTTTATATTTATTACAGTGTAGAGCCTAATTAGGTTTGTTCGGACCATTCAAAGCCCATTCGATGCCTCGGGGTCCGGCCTTTGCACCTCCACTATTCACCGGTATGATTGGGGGTAACAATTGAACTGTACTTGCCAAACTAAACCCGGGGCCTTATTACAGATCCAACCCCTTTGTAACACAATTGATTAATTTTCTCACATGCTATACACGCGGTCGATACTTTTTTTGTGTGTGCGGAGAATTGAAAAACATCAATTTGTTTTAGTTCTATCAATCTCTAGATCAGTCTGGTGCCAATTGTCCCATCTCGTGATCTACTACCTTGGTGTGACAGGATACCTTCCTGCTTTTTAATCGCAACAAATACAAAACAAAGTCTGGTTTACAGCCACCCGGTTCGACGCCCGCCGCTTCCCCCTCCAGCTAACAGCGCATAATCAGGGAAAGTATCAGGGCACCAATAGGATACTGAACGCGAACACCGCCCATACAGATATAACGCCACAGTTTCCTATAACACATAGTTTCCTATAACACAACGCACATACGCATTCACAGTAACCTCTGGATAATCGGAACTTATCAAATCTTTAAGTGTACAATTTTCTTTCTTATATACCAGGAAAAGCCTGCTAAAGTATTAACTGACTCTGTTTTCCTTCGCAACAAAACATGCTGTTTCGTTTCTTGTCGGTGTAGCATGAATATTATACTCAAATACGGAGTCATTAGTCATGTTTTAATGTTAATTTTAACCACAACAAGTTTCACATTATTTTGACCCGGAAAAAGACTGTGCACATTAATTTAGATGCAGATTCTGGGTCAATCTGACCCAGTTTAGAATGTAGTATTGCGCATGTTTAATTATGGTGATAGTCATAATAATGAGGAACGATCGGTCACGTGAGAGTGTTTAACCAATAACAGGTAAAATGGGTCTGGCTTTCATATAACACCGGTCGTCGTATTTTTTGTTTGCTTAGTTTTCTCACTTGTCGGTGCTGCCGATTTCATGAGAACATTTGATATTAACCATATTTGACAAGTTACCTTACCATTCATATCTTTAATTTTATTAGCGATTTTATGATAGAGTTGCGAATTTCCGAGCGCACATCAAATCAACTCAGGCCCCCAAATAAAATAAGTCAATTTGAAGAGGACGTGCCAAAAATGTGGAAAAGGCAATGCGTGATCGGCAGTGCCGAGTAATTGATTTGTGCGTTTCAGGCACCTATACACCCGAATCATCGCAAACGGGTTACGGGGAAACGATAACTTTCCCCCGGTCGCAACAACGGTCCCTATCCCTTCCCCCACCGCAAAACCCGACCAATTTCTTTTTACCATCTTGCCGACCTATAAAAAAACCACCAAATTCGATCACGGCCACTGTGAAATCGGCTCGGTGCCAATTAGGCGATCCCAAAACGTCTCCTCGACTTATAGACTCAAAGAGTTGGCCAGGCGTGTGAATTCATTGAGATCGCGGATCTTGAGCCGAGCAATTTGGTCCCTCAATAATGTCATCGTTTTGTCATGGATACTGAAGCGCCACGGTGCACGTTTCCTTTTCCCGCCACGTCGGATCAAATTACCGTGTACTGTTACCGCAAGAGGGCGGTATAGGGTGTACTCGTGAAATCTAAAGCGACCACCAGAAATTATGTACTTTCTAGCCCAAGAGTGCGAGCTACAGTGGGTATTTTGTACAGATCGGGTTACAAAATTGGTAAGCACTTAAAGATAGCAACCAAAATGACAATCTTAACCCTAACCCTAACCCCTAGCGTGGCTACCCTAACAATATAACCAACGCCACACGACGATGCCGTAACCAACGGTAGTAGTCTGCGAAATTAAGACCATTTCTGTTTTACTAAAATGAATAAGACAAACATTCTTTTCTCACCTGTACTCTTGACTCTGGTAAGTTGATCTTCAAGGCTACCTCTTCCCTCATGAAGATATCCGGGTACCGCGTCTTACTAAAGAGTGTCTCTAAGACGTCGAGCTGCGCCCGGGTGAATGTGGTTCGCTCTCGCCTGGTCTTCCTCGGCGGGTCTGCAAAACAACCAGGAAAATGGAAAGAAAAAAAGACAAACAAAAGTGTTAATGCATCATATAATTATGAAATAAAAAAACAACCATCAACCCTTGCTCTATGAGAGTTGTTCATTGCATGTCAGTGGCACATGCCAATGCACTCCAGCTGTTTGAGTTAGAGAATTATGCACAGACATTTTTGGGGCGAATATTGAAGTGATTCGGAGTGTAAACAAGAACAAGGCCAAGGGTGTATTTTGTTTTCCGTTTCAAGCAGCAAAAGTTCTCAAAAGAATAATTCTTGACAATTAACCAACTTTACGACGTTGAACAGAACTCTGTGAATGTTGTATATTCTCAGAAAATAATTTCCTCCCACATCTCAAACTGAATTGTTTTTAGTGTTTTCTCTTTACATGAACCCATGGAAGACAGGTGGGATCTACTGAACGGGTTACGCCGATAAAATAAGAAAAGATAAATTGATTTCATCACAACTGAAACATGCACGGTTATTTATCAGTAGCCAAAATGTATCAGCTATAGTGACCGATTGTGCGGTATTCCCAACTGACTAAAATATATCTAAGATAAGCACGTGCACTTTCTAAAGGCACTGGGGCAGAAGTTCTTAAAAAGGTTAATCTTGCATTAGAGCATAAGTGAAAAGCGACAATGGGTCAAGCGAAAATACGTACATCTCGAACATGTATTTAAAAGTAAACGAATATTCAAATTTGAAGTGGGATTTTGCCAATTCTAAATACAATGGACTGATCAAGTTTGTTAGGTTCAGATCCAATCCTTTTTTTTTATAGATTCCCCAAAGAATAGTTTAAAATTCCCTGGCTTTAATAAAGTTTATATAAATAAAACTGTTGGTGTTAATTTTTTTCTAAAGGGTAATGTGAGGAGTCTGAAAAACAACGTCAGGAAATGCACATAAAATAAATAGGTTTTTCAAATAACAAAACTACAAAACATATTATTATTACCCTTGCGGGAATTATTCCGACGAGAAATATTAGCACGATGATTAGGAAATTTGGTGCCGTGTTTCAGCGAGCCTGGAAGGCCGAACAGACTCGTGTTTTGACGGTAGAGCGGGATAGGAAAGATAGGGTATCGGGTTCCATACACATGTACATGTACATGTATACAGTGAACATGAAGTCGGTGAAAAAAAGGCCACTTCATCTCAACACTCTTGTTGAAGAGTGGAGTGGCCCTCGCTTGAACAAAGAGGCCTTGCCGCTTTTGGCGGCCCCGTGGCCTCCTTGTTTGACCGACTTTTCACCGGCTCGGCGTGGGCCCTCTTGGCGGGCCCCGCCCGGTATAGGCTCCGACTTTTACGGTCGCTCCACAGACCACAATCAATATTGATCCGGAACGGCCGATAGCCACGAGTGCATTCTCCAGTTACACATCCCTGACGATAAAACAAACCGTGTATTTTCTCCACATAACCATTAGCCTATTACAAAGCATCGACGTCTTTTAAATGAGTCGATGACAAATCAAGAGATCAGACAGTTTACCAATATGTATACTGCACCCAGCGTCGAGGCTTGTTAACTGGTACATACAGTAGATATGCGATGGGATTGTGCCTTTCTTGATGATATACAACCATGAAATTTGGCACATAGTCAATGAGAAAGCGAATATTTGGCAACTAAAAAGAAAAGGCGGCAGCGATAAAGATGCGCAGAAAGGCCCAAGACCTAGACAACTATCTTTGCAATTTAACTATACAATTCAATACTGTGCAATATTGGGGCGTGAAACATCTCTATTTAATTTTCACCATTATATATTCCTGAAGAGACAGACAATTAGGGGTTGCCAATTAAGTATAAGCGACAAGCAACCGACAGGCAGACAAAGTGTGTGTCCAGGTATACAGATATTTACGCCCAAGGGGCAAGCACACTTCAAACCCACGCAGTTTGCAATGTGAACAACGACCGATCGAAGAAAATGTCCCAGGATTGAGGGCAAGCTAACGTACCTTTCCCAGCGGTGCAATTAAACATCAGTTTAGGCATCGAGTACATACAGGCCTCCGTCATCATTTGGCCGTGTTGCTGAAACATTCTCGTCGTAGGTGTGTGTGTGTGTAGTGCCAAAATGATACTCAAACTTTGGTTCTATAAGATGTGCTAAAGAAAAACTCGGGTACCAAAACCTCCGGAACGTCTTCACTCTTCAGTCTGCAAGAATCGTATGACCTCTCCTTAAACAACACGTCAACATAACCCACGATATGTAGTACGAGAACCCAGTACATGTATACACATCAAAAAGGCCAGCAACACCCAACCGACGTAAAGTGCTAATGACAAATCGAGAAGTTTATCCATCGGAACCTTTTGAAGATCGTGGTTTTCACAACCGGTCGCTCTTTGCCTACTCGGTTCGGTTCGGCAATAATCGTTTTGGCACTCCGCGGCGTATCATTACTCGAAGCCGGCGGTGATGTGCAGTTTGTACACGGGCGGCAACTGTTTGGTTTGGTTTGGTATATTGATCCTGAAAGGGACCGCCACTCTCTCGGTATTGTTTGGACATTCGCACCTCTCTTTCTCTCTATCAAGAAACAATACCAGACGGCTTGGGTTGTAAGCAAGCCAGACTTAGGAATGTGCCAGGGTGGTAGGCCCACAATCTTCCAGGAAAAATGACCGGAGTGATAAGGGCAGGGACTCCACCAACCAAGCCACATAGTTGTTTACTAACTGGTGTTGGTAAACAACCGGGCGGTACCCCTTGAATTCTGAGGGAATGACGCATGTAACCACCGACAGCAGACGAAGCGAGGTGTGAATTGGTCATAAAGTAATGAGCAAGTAGGGAGTGCAGTATCACCGCTAATTAGCCAAACTCAACTCTGTACGCCATCATCATAGAGATACGACATGTATTACGAAGAGGGATAAAGACATATCACAATACCTACACGGGAAATCATTTGATGAGGAGTGGAATGATCTCTGTGTTCAATTTCATAAAGCTGCTAAGCAAAACAAAAATACTTAGCACAACAAAAGTTTTGCTCAGTAAAAAAAAACCGGGTTACCAGCCAAAACTCCATGTGCTTTTCATGCCAAGTAAAAACCAGCTGAACACTAGTTACAAACAATCACCTGAAGATGTGGGGCCAATTTCATAAACATGTCTTGCAAGCACACAAACAGTGCTTAGCATGAACATTCTTCTCGTATTCTTCCTTTGCAAAAACAGGCTTACAAACCAACTTTTAGGCGATGTTTATTGCTTTGGACTGGTAATCGGCTGGGTTTTGCTTAGCAAGAAAAGCACATGGAGTTTTGGCAGGTAAATTGTTTTACGGAGCAAGTATTTTGTGTGCTAAGCAGATCCATGAAATTGGCCCCTGGTTGTTAACTCTGCTTTTGCCAAGGAGGAATTTTCACGCTAAGCACTTTTTTTGTGCTTAGCAGCTTCATGAAATTTGCCACGAACAAAATTGTGTAAGTTGCACCCTCAGTATATTAGCCTATCAGTACAAACTTCAAATCAACTCGTATAATGGTAAGCAAAATTGGTACAGGAAAATCTAAGCAAAGTTCAATGACAAACAAATATCCTAAAACAATTGGAACTTTCCGTGAGATTTAATAAGCCACTTTGGAATTCATGACTCGCTGGACAACTTATCTGGGACTGAAAACGATTTCGACTGAAAGTCGATTAAAATAATTGTTGGTGGATTTTTTGAAAGAATTTGCTTCTGCTCGCTTGGAGTGAAATGATTTTTGTTCCTGTTTGTTTTCACGATACATCTTTGGTAACGGCGGCAACTTTGTACGCGCCATGACGGGATACACTGTATTAGTATTAAGAGCAATAATCCAAGTCAATGAGTAATTTGGCAAACAGAGCCCGGCTTGATTCAGTTGTTGGCCAAAAGGATTTAGGCGCGATACCCACACACAAACAAAACTCAGGCGGAGGAATTATCCATTATTACTGCAACTGTTTCCTCCCTCGAAGTAGAACAATAATTTGTCGTCTTTAAAGGTTAAATACCTTTAAATACACCGTTTGCAAACATCAACAAAATCAAAGAATTTTTATGAAATTCCTTACTAAATTAATAACAGTCTAAAGCATTCTTTGAAATTATGGCACCTGGTGCGATGTGGTTTACACATCCGTTAATGGGTGTCTGTCAGCCAACTAGTCTGGTTTCCTAACCCCATAACTCCCTGACGTCTATAAATTGCTCTGTTTCGTCTGAAGGAAGTCAGGAAACAAGACTACAAGAACATTTTTGTGTTGTTTTTTTGTTTTTTTTGTTTTTTTTGTTTGTTTGGGGGGGGTTGAGCATTTATGAACACAAATATTTACTTCACTACATTTTTGTATGCATATATGAATCCCCTAACCCATCTATTTTCGAAAATTACAGCAAAAGCAAATAGTGTATATATACCTTTAAAAATTTCCAGTCGGTATAAAGCATCTTGTCTGCTGATTAGGCCTAAATAAATTGTTTAAAATAAAACAAAAACTGTTATTAATAAAAAATATTATTAATGAACGAGATACTTTCCAAGGTATTACAAAAACAAATCGAGTCGTGTGTTATTTCAGTTTCACAGTTATTGTATACCTTCCGATACAAGGCACCAGGCGAGGGAAAACGAGATTATTAATTCATGTAGGGAAGGGGTATTTCCCAAATCTCGGTTTTAATCCGACTTAGGGCGAGTTCATCTCCGGCTTATTGAGGCACTCCTGCTTATAAAACCGAATAATCCTCAACACCGACAGTCAGAAGTCGTCCTGTGTAGCAAAGGTGGGAGACCTATACGAAAAACCCACTTTGCCCTTAAATCTCCCTGCATTATTGTGTTCTGATGCGCACAACAATTGAGAATTCAATGGAGGTGATGTTGTACATCGCGAGCGCTCTCAAAATGAAAGATTTTCATCAAGTGTCTCTATACATGTATAGAAAGGGTTTTGCAGCTCTCAGACCCAACAAAGATCATCCATTAGGAACCCAACAAAATCAATATGTTACGTAGGAACTTTTGTTGTTACCTTATTCAAAGTTGGGCCCACAGTGAGAATAAACAAAATTACCACTTGCTGGAGTTCTAAAGCCACCAAAGAAATTGTGTTGGGAAAATCGATAACAGAGAAACCATCCTCTATCTGATGTATATTATGCCACTTGTTCTCAGTCCAAATGCAGTTGAATAGTGACCATTTTGTTGTTGGGAGCCCGAATCTCACCGGACAAACAATGAGCGGGCACTACATCAATCAGCGACGGGGAGAATCCGCCGCTCACCGGGCCAGGGACCTCGGCGATCGATAAGGTAAAGTCGGCTTTAGAGATTGCCCTTTCTTCTTCGATACCAAAACAAGAGTGATGATGATGATGATTGCTTTAACTCAAAGATCGCACAACCATCTCCGAACAACGCACGACACCCGTTCCAAAGACTCATTCATACCCGAACAATCCCCATTCAGTCAAACTCCAACACAGGGTTTTGTTGGGATCTGTTAGGATGGTTACTGGACCCCTGAACTGATTGTCTTTTACACTGGGTTAGGCATACCTACCTCCGTGGGCATACACGTACCTCCAGAATCAGAGTCAAACAGTTTGTGTGGTACAGAGTGTTGAGATTTGCCAGGATGGGTAAAAGATAAACCCAGAAAGAAGTTGTTTTGCAAAACGCGCCTAATATAAACTACCAGCCATTGACAACGGGGGAAAAGGATGAAACAATGACACCAATTCTACCACGAATGTAGTAAAATGGTTTCATCCAAAGTGTCGACACTGTAAGCACAGGTCAAACCCCAATTCTTTCACATCCCGCGCACCCGTCGCATTAATCGACAGATCACGGTATATTAGTAAATGCAAACTGATTTTTTTTATCGCCTCAAAAATTACTGCCTATCAATCCGAGACGACCATACAATCAGACTGAAAAAGGGAAGAATTGTGGAAGTCCATGCTAACAATAATACAATTTGTTGCACCATACTAAGCTTTAGATCTTTGCAAGATTGTTAACAATTAATACAACAGGCTTACAAGCAGACGTACCCTGATGAGAAAAAGTATAGAGAAAAGTATATTCAAAAAATATTTAAAAAACAGGATAAAAGTAAGACTTTGGAAGACGAAATCAGTATAAAGTAGGACGTTTGCGGACTTTCGGGAGTAGTTTTCATTGCTTTTCATGTCCACAACATTAGCTTAATTTGCATGTTCTGTACTCACAACCCTTGTGCTCCGTCTACACCTAAGCTCTTGGAAGTACAGTTGCAGTACTCCTGCACCAAAAGCCCTTCATTATGCGATTTACATTATTACAAAAGCATGTAACACTTTTATGAAAAGAATATTCAATGAGATGTGGGGTAAAAAAAAAAAAATATTAGGAATTTCAAGAAGAAGAAAAATAGGACAAACTAGGAGCAAGGTGAGAAACAAAAATTGAGAAAAGTAGGATTAATTAAAAGCTGGAATACATATTAAATATACAAAAAGGAAGAAGTAAGAAACTGCTTGACAACTATTATCACGGACTAAAAGGATCACTGGTTACCAACTCGATATCCACTGCAATAATACACAATATTGACACCCATAAAGATTACAATTAACCATAGGATTATAGGCTTATAACCACACACACAAAACGGCGAAGGGGAATTTGTTTGATGCCGAGTGGCGATAATAACAGATGGGCAAAACAAAATCAACCAAAAGAAATCAACTCACTGTGGTAGTTCATGGCTGGATGGAGGGAATCGACGTTGTGGGCCGCCAGACTTATCCCGTTGACGGAGAAAGGGGGCCCCTTCATGTTCGGCGGTCCGTGCACTGGGGGTATAGTGTACGCCATACCGCTCATGCCACGGATTGGGAAGGCCGTGTCTAAACCGTGTCGCTCCACCGCCGTCAGGGCACTGCAAAGACACGGTCAAAAACAAGACAAGAGGTGACTTCGTGTACGTATACGTAAGTTGTTTCGCTCGTCGCTTGCTGATATCACTTCAAAAAAATGTGTAGAGTTAATGATGATATTCGCCCCGAGCTCAGTTCATGACATACAGGGTTTTTACACAGCCCGAAGGGCGTCCTAAGCTCTTCTCTCTGTACTCGGTATGGTATGTTCCAGGTATAAAATGATCAACTAAAGTACCTCAACATTTTGTTCCCGTTCGCCTTAAAACAGGGTCTCGTATGCGCTGGGCGTGCGTGCGTACGTGCGTGAACCGCGTGTGATGTGAGGAGGCAATGAGAAATCGAGGCGTGCGCTGACTGGACCATACTTGGCAGGGCGCGCGGTCACGTGAGCTGCGCAGCGTCCAATCGGCTTATAGGCTCATCCTCCTATTGTTAGCCTCCCGGTGGTATTGCGTGTCACCTGCTCAACTTTAGCTCAATACAAGCTAAGCTTTGGCCCTTGTAGACCGCTTCTGTCTTTATTATCATCCAAGCTCTTCCCGCCAAGTACTTCTTTGTTCTTCTGACAACCGTTATCCTATGATCGGTGCTTCGACAAGCCTTCATGTAATCATTATATTCTTCAACCCTCCCAAATCTGACAAAAGCTACCGCATTAGAGGTATGATAGCGGGATTTATAACGCGGCTGCCGAGAAATATTCAACAAGATGTACCGGGTACCTCGTTTAAAAAAACAACGTTTGTCAACCTCTTAAACAAATTCACGCTAAACGACAGTCGGTCATGCAGTGTTTTATTTCTCACAATGTGCGTAATCGTATACGCTGCTTCGTACGTGATTGTTTCAGTAGAAAGTTCGTTTCTTGCGTTCGTGAAATTAGTACTCGTTTTTATTCAAATGTGCTTAAATTGTTCAAAGGGAATTCTGGTGTTTGTCATGTAGATATATCTGTGTACACGGTAACCAATATTAGACGATTTTAAACAAATTTTATGTATTTGAGTTTTGGGTCTAAATGACCAGCATACCTTTGGTTAGCTACGGTATTAAAAACAATTGTATTGATACATTCAATCAATTCATGGTTATCCGGTTTACAGTTGATCAAAGAATTGGATAGTTTGACCAAAAGATTGGCCAATTATATGACTTGGGAGTAGGGTACGTGTAGGTAATATGGGACTGTAGGTAATATGGGACGCATAAATTAAATTTGGCGCCTATTTAACTATAAAGCTTCAGAGACAAGAAATAGCGATAACTCATTGCCATCGCTGCCAACATGGCTAATTTGTTCGGGAACGGAGATCTCGGTGAAGAAATAATCACAATTTGACAAGGTATGTTAAGTTGACAGTATTTTTTTGCTCTGATCTAAAAATAGATATTTCATGGAATGTACTGATATTAAAAACTGACCAGAGGGTGAGCTGAATTCTTGACATATTTAGGATGCTTATGAAGTGTTTTGATTGTATTGAAGGTGTGGGGTCCTGTGTATAATTGTTTTAGGATTTATTATGCGTTGAATGGGAGCTCCGGTAGCGCAACAAGATGCAGGTAATATGGGACGCCATAGGTGTGATAGAGCGGAATGAAATTGCATTTGAAAATTATATTATCATATACCATACGTCCCATATTACCTGTACTGCAGGTAATATGGGACTTTTGTTGATGACGTCATAATTTGAATGTAACTGTCATAAATGGATACAACATGGTTTAAATTATATCATCAAAAGGAAGGGTAGTTGTTACTGATTCCAATAACCAATGTTTCTTTAGAATGATTTTATCTATCTTTATGCAAATTATGCAAATGAGCTTAATGGTCCCATATTACCTGCACCTACCCTATGTCTACATGGCGATAGCATGATTTGAGGTCGAACTTGAACTTGAAACCTTTCCTGAGAAAATTTGGTCGCAACCCATGAAAATGGCTATCAGTTTACCAAAATACTGGTAAAAATAAGCGAAAGTAATATGACCCCAGATGAATTAGAATAACTTTTTTTAGAGTGTACTCTATCAAATTTTTACTTTGATTTTTTCAAAATGTTATTTTCTTACCAATATAACAAGTTATTTATTTTGAAAGAGGCACTAACCTAAACAAACCACCGACCATAATTTGGCTCTCACAAAGCGGGTTATTATTAATGCACAAAACGAAAGCTCTTTTCAAAAGAATTACAGACGCCCACAATCGGAATCAAGTAAAATTGTTGTTAACAAATTTCACAAAATGAAAACTCGTTTGGAGAAAAAACAAATCAATTTTTGAAGAGCACAGGGTTATACAAAATAAGAATATGCAATTGGATAGGTTTCAGTTTCAGTCATGCGCCCTCAAGCGTCTTAGCAAGGGTCAACTCGCCCGACCATTATTCCCGGATTATATTTAGGATACTTTGACCTTTACTCGGTTACACGCCGATGACTTGGGTAAAATTGGCAAATATTGAAGTGTTTTGAAATGTGTAGCAATGTGTAGTAAATGAGACCCGAGCTTTTTGTTTAAATGTCATACCGGTGAATCGTTGAAAATACAAAGGTTGAACCGTAGGCGTATGGTCTTGGCTAAATGTATGTCTTAAAGCCGTGTTCGCATTGGACTTATTTTGGGGAAGGTTTTACTGAGACGATGGTAAAATAAAAAATGGTCAAATGTAACCACTGTTCGCACTTGGACTTTCGACACGGGAACATTTTACCGAGACCGTGGGAGAAGTAGCCGAGCTGTCATTATAATGACTCATGAGGGCGCTTTGCGTGACCTTTCTGCATTGACCCCGAATGTGATAACGATGCGATTTGCATGCATCATATCAGCGTGCGGCGCCCGCACGTACGTAAACAATGCAAAGAGCGCATGCGCAGTGCCTTGTATAGCGTGACCTTGCATTGGAGGGCCTGTGGACGTTTTCCTGGGACGAAGTTACCGAGTCGCGCTGTTCGCACTGGACTTATCGTCTGGGGAAAAGGGACCAGGGACGTTTTCCCGGGCAGCAGTTGGCCGGTAGAAGTACCCACTGGACTCGGGAGAAGTACCTGAGAGGAAAACGTCCTAGGCTGTCCGCACTGGACTTAAAATGGGAGAAGGACCCATCGTCTAGGTACGTTTTATCATTTTAAGTCCAGTGCGAACAAGCAAAACTAGAGATTGAAATGGTTTTGTGAAAATCTCTCCTTGAATTTCAATAAATATCTTAATAATTGTCCGACTAGACAAGATAATCTGATCTGTTTACATGATGACTAGGGTTGGGGTGGGTAACTAGTCCACTGCAAGGCATTAACAATGCCTCTACTTATATTAGGCGGAGAAGCACCATATCCTGCAGGCTGGGCTTAAAATCCACAACCTGCAGAACTACTCGCAGACCACAATTTCAATGCTCCAGATCATTAGGCCATGCCACCTTCAACTTGCTTGTGCAAGGAGCGAACAAACTTCATTCACTGTAACAATAGTATCTCAATGTTAACCAGATTAATGTACCCCACCATTTAAAAATCATTGTGGTTTAAGAAAACAAGTCTGTAGTGGCGACTTGTTTTACTAAATACCGCAGTACTGTGTGCATGGATACACCCTTTGGTTACACACAGAAATACCCACTCAATTTACACTTCGTGAAATTTTAAATTCTGTTGACACTGAAATCAACCCAACTGGACTGAAATGACCGAAGATCTTTCAAACGAACCGAACAATCAAAATGCTCACGTAGTAAAAATAGTCAGAACTACAACACTGTCGACTAAACAATACGTTCAAATTGCAACAATAATCCCCCTATCCCCCCTATCCCCCTGACAAGCAAGTCACCGGAATTCTTCCAGGGGGTAATTGATCACTTTGTCCCCTCCATCACTAAAGAAGGAGAGGCTTGCCCAATTTACGGACCGGAAGATAACCCACGGCTCGGAATTGGGACCAACTTCCTTCTGCTTTCCTGCAGTAAAAAACTCCTTACGAGACCACCAGAGGATGTCAGTCACGTTTCTTGAAGAGGATGAGCCACGAACATAACAAACAATTGAGACGGTGAACAAAAAGGCCACTTTCTCTGCGCAGGACATGTCCACTCGACCGCAAAATCTCTCTCAGACGTCCTAAAGCTGTTTTGTTTCGTGGTTCATTTTTTTATCTCTTTTCATATTTCCGTCTGGTCAAGGTTGACGAAAAGTCTTCTTTTTCTTTCATTTGGAAAATGTTTTATTGTAAGGATGTTTCTAGAGTGGTTTAAGAGGCTTTTTGAGAAGCTCCGGTAATGGAGCCATTGTTTGAGACATTGTTAATGGCGATCATGCAGAGTGAACTGTACAATCCAAACAGATGTTGTAACCAGTGTAGTACTGTCATTGTTATCACATACTCGTACCTAACTGTTACTCGTACTCATGAAAATGTACCCGTACTCGCAAGACAACAATTACTGTACTCGTATACGCGTTCACGTATATATAAATATATGATTGTACTAATGACAAAATACTCGCACTTGTACTATTGTAAATGTTCTGTCGAAGGAATTATTTATACAGTAAGAGCTATTTGAAGGAAAAGAACCAATTTTCTACTGTTTGAGAGGCTTCTGTGTCTAGTTCGACAGCTACAAGCCTTGAAAACCTATTATTACACATTGAAATGCGCTCCTATACTTGTCGGAAGTACTCGCACTTATTGAAAACAAAATTACTGTACTCGTACTCAAGTAATCGTACCCGACTACAACACTGTATAATACATGTACATGTACATATATTACCCTTCACGGCAACGGCAACATTTATTATAACAATATTCGTAAAAATAATTGTTATTAAAAAGTGAACAAATAAAACTGGCTGGAGCAGGAGTTGGACTTGCGACCTCCGGAACACCGGACCGGCGCTCTACCAACTCAGCTATCTTGCCCTGTGTTGGCGGTCTCCCAAATTATCAGTATCTTTGTTCAAGGGCCGGCTGGGGAGGAGGAGGGGGGGGGGGGGGGATTGGGGAAACCTCAGGACAATTGGCTGCTGCGCTATAGTCAGAAGTCATAAACACCAGAATGCCGTGTGGCCAGGGGATCACGCCCGATTTATACGATACAACCTGGGAAGCAGCATTGTGGGGATCACTCAATGAAGATACGACTTTTAAACTTATAATACACCAATATTTCACAAGGAAAACTGACTAAAAAGTAGGTAAATTTGCATACATTTATTCATTTAATATTTTTTTTTTAAAGAGGAAAAGGACAAGCCTTTACTGTTCCCGCTGATCAAATTTAACGCGACTCCCGACGAATGTTTTCGTCAGTGTCTCCCGACAATTCCCCACAATAACGAACCTGAAGATAGCTACGAGAAAGCCGTCGGATGTCTGTACGGGAGGATCGCAACCCGGTAAAAACAAGCCCAAGTCGAGCCGGCCCGGCCCCACTTTTTTTTTATCGCGACATTCCGTGTACTTTTGCCGGGTAATTCGATTTACCCGACCTTCTTAGACTCGCTTCGGAGCGCCCATGCAAAAAAGGCTTATTTTGAAAGAGTCGTCCGCCAAAAGTCCGCTGTTTTGTTATACGCCTGATTGGAAAAGTCCGGAGGCTAGGCACAAACGGGGGAGGGGGGGAGGGGAGGGGGGGGGGGGGGGGGGAGGGGGAGGGGGGGGGGGGGGGGGTAGATAGAGGGATTGCCACCAAAAGACAGGTCTGGTTATTTTCTAAACACGATATGACTGGTGACGGCATAACAATATCCGGAAGCCTATCTTATTATATGCGAATATGATATATCGAATACAGAATACATTACCTTAAAGTATAGAGATGTGTTTTTGTACATTTTGCGGGTGTTAGGGTGTTACAAGGTGTTTGTTTGTAAGGTGTTTGTTTGTTGTTTTTTTCCTTTTTCTTCTCGAAAATCCAACGATATTACTTCCCAGCTTTCAAAAGTATTGTTTTTGTTTCATTTGTCCTTTGAAGCAGGAACATTTCTCCAATTCTAAAGAATGGCGCTTGGCAAATTATTCCCGACAACTTTTAGCTCTGTGAATGTTGTATATTCCGAGGAAATAAATTTCCAATATTTCGATTGTAGACCAAATACAGATCTATTTTTCCCATTTCAGCAAAACAAGATCCGTTTTTAGTCAGAACAGAAAAACAATCGTTAGTGGCGGATGGATATTTCACAAGATGTCAAAATTAGCATGGCTTCTAACCGAGAACCTGTCTCTAAGCGCGAGTGGTTAAAATCCCCTCAAGTCAATTGTCCCCCTTCCGTAACACCCACCCCCACCCCACCCCACCCAACCCCACCCCACCCCTACCCCTACCCCTACCCCTACCCCTACCCCTACCCCTACCCTATACCCCTACCCTATACCCCTACACACCCAATTACCCACACAAACACCTTCCATCGTGGACCCCTATTGTTACTCTTTTGTTTGTATTTTAATGTTTTTGGAAGGCCTCCGGTCCCTTAGGTTTTGTACACGATTTTCAACCGTGGACTTTCGGTCATTTGTGGATTATTGTTTTCTATATTGTCCTCTTTTGTTCTATTTACACGCGAACACGAACTCGCCCCACACTCAACTCTGATTTTCATATGACACCGGTACAAGTGCGGGGGATTTTCTTGCACACATGCAACTCTCGAGTCGGATATATGATTTGTCTTGCCCATTAACGTTATTACATTGTTTCCCTATAGCCCGCGGGTCCCGTCCGTTCGAACCGTGCGTCGGCCCGATCGACGGCCCGTGAGTGCAGGCTTTGCAAGCCGCCGCGACTCGGTCCTCAATACTCGGCAGTCACGTAGTAATACCCACGGTTATAATTTACCCAATGTGCAGGTTCACTTTTACCTCTACAGTCCATCGATAACAGGAATCAGTGGTTTATTAGACTGCAAAACATACTATCAGAGAGAGATATGTTACTAAAAAGTAATTTATTGCGTAGTTATACTATCAGATATCAAAATTCATTTTTGTCTCTGAAGAAGATCTTGTCAAGATCGAAATATTAGGCCCTTTTAATTAATTTTTTTGTTTTAATATACAAGCGTATAAATCTACTTTATGGTAAATGTTTCTAGAATTGTAGGCTTACAACATCGACTTAATTTAATTTGTTCTCATCTATGTCGTACATAGTACATTGAACTCACAGAGTGAATCCGTAGGCCCCAATTATCTTACCAAATTAATGATCCCAATTAATTATGAATTTAACATGGTTCGCATTCCAAGTCTATCAGAATAAATAGCTAAATAGCCGCAGTCGGCGACGGTGTATATACCGCCGAAACTGAACAGAAAGAGTGCTCTGTTAAAAAAAACCGGGAAATGTACGGTGATAATAACATTCGTTGATGATACTTTCCTGCGCACTCGAGAGGAAAACATTAATTTGGCTTAAAAGTACTTTGGCCGAGGTTGGAGCTCGCCGCGCTGCTGCAGCCCCGGCCCCGTGGGCGCTAAGTGCACAAAGATGACCCTAAGTTGTGTCGCTATTAGTTTACAGACATGTATAGCTGCCTTGTCACTTTGTACATTTTATTTTTTTTAACCCTTGCTGTAAATTGGTGGATCTAATGTATTAAAATGTAGGCTCAATTAATTGGTAAATATAATTACTGTTCGTGAATCACGACACGGCCGCTTACGTTACACGCCCGCCGAAGTTAACCCGCGTGGGTATAATGCGACCTAAGTCGTCATTTTCACACTAGCGCGGCGCGGTGGGTACCGCATTAACTATATACTAACGAAGTTTCACATTAGCTGTTATTTATCAAGCGTTTTCGTGGCATCAAATTTATCGTATATGCAATCTGTGAGCATCACTAAACCTTAAATGTGTCACCCGATGGCGTATATCGCACATTTGTTTGCTACCGACAACTCGTTCGTTTCTACTTAATAATGGGATTGTTGGCGTTTCTGCATTGGGTCGCGCATCTAGCGTCGTAAAAATGGCAAGAATAATGCAACGAAAAATCCTGGATTATTTAGCAATGTGGATCTTCTAGTTCCCGAAATACTGTCTCAAACTCTATGAAAATCCAATCCAATTCAACAAAATGAATTTTGAAAATTGTATCCGTTGGGTTAATCATGTTTTATTGCATGTCCAAGATTTCTATGTTTAACTTAAACCCAAACCCGGCATGCTCAATCCAACAGGATCCAACTAGTTTTACATTTCCGTTAGGCCATGTTGGAGTTAGCAGGAAAGTAACTTTACATATTCCGAAAAGAATCGCATACTGTTGGGTATATCACACGAGTCACAGTTGGACTCTGTTGGATTGAGCAGTATATCACACGAGTCACAGTTGGACTCTGTTGGATTGAGCACTATATCACACGAGTCACAGTTGGACTCTGTTGGATTGAGCAGTATATCATACGAGTCACAGTTGGACTCTGTTGGATTGAGCAGTATATCACACGAGTCACAGTTGGACTCTGTTGGATTGAGCAGTATATCATACGAGTTACAGTTGGACTCTGTTGGATTGAGCAGTATATCATACGAGTCACAGTTGGACTCTGTTGGATTGAGCACTATATCATACGAGTCACAGTTGGACTCTGTTGGATTGAGCAGTATATCACACGAGTCACAGTTGGACTCTGTTGGATTGAGCAGTATATCACACGAGTCACAGTTGGACTCTGTTGGATTGAGCAGTATATCATACGAGTCACAGTTGGACTCTGTTGGATTGAGCACTATATCACACGAGTCACAGTTGGACTCTGTTGGATTGAGCAGTATATCATACGAGTCACAGTTGGACTCTGTTGGATTGAGCAGTATATCACACGAGTCACAGTTGGACTCTGTTGGATTGAGCAGTATATCATACGAGTCACAGTTGGACTCTGTTGGATTGAGCAGTATATCATACGAGTCACAGTTGGACTCTGTTGGATTGAGCAGTATATCATACGAGTCACAGTTGGACTCTGTTGGATTGAGCAGTATATCATACGAGTCACAGTTGGACTCTGTTGGATTGAGCAGTATATCATACGAGTCACAGTTGGACTATGTTGGATTGAGCAGTATATCATACGAGTCACGGACTCTGTTGGATTGAGCAGTATATCATACGAGTCAAAGTTGGACTCTGTTGGATTAAGCAGTATATCATACGAGTCACAGTTGGACTCTGTTGGATTGAGCAGTATTTCATACGAGTCACAGTTGGACGCTGTTGGATTGAGCAGTATATCATACGAGTCACAGTTGGACTCTGTTGGATTGAGCAGTATATCATACGAGTCACAGTTGGACTCTGTTGGATTGAGCAGTATATCATACGAGTCACAGTTGGACTCTGTTGGATTGAGCAGTATATCATACGAGTCACAGTTGGACTCTGTTGGATTGAGCAGTATATCATACGAGTCACAGTTGGACTCTGTTGGATTTAGCAGGCAAGTCCCGAGAAACCATTGTTAGCTAGGGGTGCGTTGACTCTATACACGTGTTACCCACTCCGTACAAATTAAGCCCAAACAAAACAGTGAACGAAAAATAAAATTGCCAGATATTTTTTGGTTCCTTTCTTTTACCCCCTCCAAAAGAAATGACAAAGAGAAAACAAGTCGGCAAAGATCAAAAACTCAAGTTGGTGGTCGTAATCATAACAATACTAATTAGAGTGACAACCTTTTCAATAATAACCACACGATTTGCAAGCAGCGCGGCCCCGTCTTGGGCCCCTTACATGCCACGGTAGTGACGGTACCTCGTTTCATATGCCACATGGCAATGTACGCTCCATAAACCATGTCTTCCGGCAGATTGAAATTAAAGATCAAAATCTGCGCTGGGAAAAAAAGAGCCCTTTTTGGGGGGTGGATAATAAAATATTCAAAATGTTGCAACCTGTTATTTTTGTGACGGGCACAAGTGGGTTTTTTCGAAGAATTTGTGGTAATATTTCGTATATACAAGTCATGGAGTTTTGAAACTGCCGAATTCGTTTAAAATGGTTTTGATCAGCTTCATTATTAAAGATTCGGCTATAAAACATTTACTTTTGATGTAATTTGAAGAAATGGACGGATTTGGGGTTAGCAAATATTTCAATGCTCGAGACCATTATAGATAAGTAAGGTAATTCATACAAATTTAGTAGTTTGGTTTATTAAGATACCTCCAAATAGGCACTTGGGGAGACAATCCCATAGAGATGTACACAAACTTAAAACAGTCCTAACTTGTTTACCCTAACCCTTTTCTCTAAGATCTTCGAGATTTATGCTATTTAGACCAAAATCTGTCGTTCTGGGACAAAAATAATTTTTTTAGGGTAGCTAGACACTTAGGGAGACACTGAAATGTCTCCCTAAGTGCCACTGTCTCCTTATTACCTAAAAACTTACGCTAATTTGTCTCCCCAAGTGCCTATTTGGAAGAATTAATGTTTGCAAATGTTGTACATAATCTTTAAGTGGTACAATAATAGGTATCTAATACCAATCGCGAACTTGTCTATTATATATGTGGATATAATGGAATTAGAATAACCATTCGTGTTACATCAATACGAAATATTAACTTACCCAACAAATTGTAGTATATTAAAATAAAAAACTAATGGTTCCCCATGCACGACTTGGCTGCTAAATCCAACAGAATCCAACTGTGACTCATGACATTTACTGCATGCTCAATCCAACTTAGTTCAACTCACCAAGTTGTTGGGTACCTTGACATATCAAACGACTTGTCTGCTAAATCCAACTGTGACTCGTGACTTTACTGCATGCTTAATCCAACACAGTTCAACACACCAAGTTGGTACCTTGACATATCAAACGACTTGGCTGCTAAATCCAACAGGATCCAACTGTGGCTTAATTTTTGTTTGCTGTTGGATCCAACAGAGTCCAACTCTAAATGCTTTTCGGACTTGCCTGCTAAATCCAACAGGGCCCAACGGAAATTATGTAAACTAGTTGGATCCTGTTGGATTTAGCAGGGTTAGGGGTTAACACTAAAGGTCAGTGTCAGAAAGGTCGGCAAGATGAGAGGAAACACGTCCTGTGATATGTAACCACTCAGTAGCTATACAGGAACATACATTGTACTACAATTCAACTACTTTTTTGGCCGGTTTCCAGTCCACAATTCAAATTCCTTCAGTATACCGAGTCTTGGCCCCCGCAGCCGTATAGGATGCGAGCAACTCACTCCACTCGCCGACGGCTATTTTACGCGCCTGGGTGAGCGTGAAATGGCTTTGTCAGCGCCCATGACAGGCACAACACAGGGCTCGTCAAACTGTGAAATTGACGAACGTTTCATGACTCGGTTCCTTTATAAAAACCACTGCGGGAGTTTTTTTTCCGGTTGTCTTTTTTAAAGATATTATTTCAAGTCGATATCGCAGAATCAAAGCTTTGTTTGATAATGATAAATATCGATGTACGGAATTTCCAATGGTCCTTTACATAATACAAAGGGAATCTTGAAGGGGAAATTATTGTTAAAAATAGAGAAGTATATGCGTCAGGAGGTGTAAATGACCCCCTGACCCCAATTGCAGGCATTAGAAACCTCGACCAGCGGCGAACGGGTTTGCCTTGTCTCTTTGCACCGGTCGCTCGATCCATCTCGCCCTATAGGAACGCACTAACAATGCCCCTATTCCGAACAAAAAAACATACCGAACCACGGTGTTTCAAAAGTCCGTTTCTTTTCTTCGTTATTTTGCCGCATAGAGGTAAAAGTTAGCGCGGAGGTGGCGCTCCAGTCACCCGCTCCCCGCAGCGCTGTTTTTGTCGGCGCACGCTGTTTTTGTCGGCGCGTCAACTTTTTTTTTTTTTGGCAGGACGGTCTCATAATAGTAGTTTCCATCCTCGCCCCATCAAAATAATAATAAAAACCCAACTATACTCAAGCATGCAGGTGTACTTGCCCGCTGGGCACGAACTTGCTGGGGTTACAAAAGGGGCGGTTGGCCAATGCTGGCATGCCGTGCCGACAATGCAACATGACGGAAACTCGCCTATACAAAAGGGCCAAGAATTGTTATTGGAATTATTGATCATATCTTTACTGAGCTGTGAAGTTGTTTCTATTCCCCCCCCCCCCACCACCCTTTTGCACTGGCGGCTCTTGGTTATAGATCCCGCTCGCAAGGTTCAGCATGCAATGGTTGGGGATTTGTTTATGCCATGACATGACAAGCTTCACAGACTGACAATTGTTATTGTTCATACCAAAATATTCGTCAACTTCTATCAGTGTTTCACAAACCACTAACGCAAACCCCAAGTAAAAATTAACTAAAAAAAAAAAAAAACCTCTAAAAAAAAAACTAACAAAAACCTACACACACACAAAACATACATGGGAGCTGAGGTTCCTAATATCAACAAACAACTCCTCTCCCAAAATATATATATATATTTTTCTCTTGGACTATATTCCCTTAGCGCCTCAAAATGCAAGGTGGTTGTTTGCCGTTTGTGTTTTGCCGATTTTTTTTAAAGGATTTTTCCAGCCAGTCCCGGCTGACTGGAAGGGCTGGCCGCGGCAGGTTTTTTCCCCCACTCTCCCTCTCTCTCTCTTTGCTGTAGCATCTCACGAGTTCATTAGGGTCTTAGCCGAGTCCAAGCTTTAATGAAGCGTCTGCTCTAGGGGGCAAGCACGCCAGAGCCCCCGGGGCCTCACATCGGTACGAATCAGTCAATTCTGGTACACCCAACTCCCCCCCCCCTAAAAAAAAAAATCACCGCCAAAGATTTCCTCAACTAACAAGTATTGCTTCCACTTTTCTACTCATGCCTCTCTCTCTCTATATTTTTTTGGCTACGGGGTGTAATTGTAATTATTACCCACCACTGGGCATTGCGTGCCGAAAGATCGGCAGAAGCCTGGCTTGGCTTGGCTTGGCAAGGCGTGAGAGGCATGCTTGCTGCAACCGGCCGACTGCACTCCGCGAGTTGGCCACAAATTAATCAAACCGTGCCGAGATAGCGTGCCTCAATCAGAGTATACCTCCTCTTTTTTTTCCTCTCCTCTTAAAGTCTGGTAACTTTTTGAGGGCAGGATTTCGAGAATGTCAGTGTACCGAGGCCGAAAGGAACTTAATTTTAAAGAGTTGTACAGTGTAGTCACTGAACGTAGGTTTGGTTTGCCTTTGCCGAACTCTCAACTGCCCGGTACGGGACCAAATCCACCAAAATCCATCACTCACTTACGCCCTACACACATCCTTGGCCATTCCAACATCATAATGGCAAACTGCTGTATACACGCAAACTGTTGGACTCTCAATCTGGAGGTATGCCTAACCCAATGTAAAGGACAATTAGTTTAGGGTGGGGTACCCATCTTAACAGAATCCAACCAAATCTGGAGTTTATACGGATATGGATTGTTGGGTATACATGAGAAGTACCAACCACTAAAGTGCGGGTTGATTCTGATTTCATGGGTTGTGACGTACATGTTTATTGGTTACAATGGACACGTTTATGGACACGTGGTTATTTCAACCTGGGGTTCAATTTCATAGAGCTGCTACGCACAAACATTCTATTCAGCATGAACATCCTTCCTGTTGATGTTTTGGTTAGTTTTGGTTGGCAACCTGTGTTTATTGAGCAAGACCTTTTTGTGCTAAGCTCAGCTCCATAAAATTGGCCCAAGGTATTAGACATGAACCAACCAGTTAACCAGTTGATCATCTGGTTACCGTTTCCATGAGTTGCGACTAACTGGTTTACCAATCTTTTGCGTCAAAACTATCCATTTCTTTTGTCAACTGTAAATCTTATGGTGACCAAGATTGTGTTGAACCTTACCCTAACATCCTATATGCATAACTATACAGTACAAAATACCACTCAATTCTCATGGGCCAGTGTACAGTAACAGTACTGCATACTGCAGTTTACTTAAGTATTATTTTGTAGTAGGATATTGGGTGACGTTAGGCGAATAGGTTAACATGGGTATACGTTACTAGCTTATTAAAGAAATTGCATTTACATCACCCGATGAACATTCCATCATATGTAACCTAAGGTATTGTGTATAACTTTGACCAAAAACTCGGCTGTGCAGATACCCTGAAATCGGTTGGGAAACCGTCTAATATTTGGGATGTACATGTATCATCACTTAATGCAGTCACGTGATACATGCCGACTTGAATAGGATTCAAATTGGAGTGCATCACGTGCATGGATAAGGGTATATACACCCCTATTAATAGGCCAAAAATCCGTCCGCCAAGCTCATGAAAAAAAGTTATACACCGTAATGTTGTTTCTATACTGGACTTCTGGACTTGGCCTGGACTTGACGGTTCCAGTTCTGAGCATTTTGGCTGCAATTGGTAACGAAAGTGGCGCTAGTTTAGTCATGCTGTAGAGAGATCATTTTTTTTAAATGGATACATGCAGTTAGGAAACATCGTTCGTTTTTAGGGGTGACCGTACCGTGTTTGGGGGACAATATCTCAAAAAGTCAATGGTCAACCCACCAAAAGTTTTAAAGAAAATGAAAGATCCCATGTTAATAATCATTTTTCTGTAGAGGCTTTTTCTAAAGACCTGTGAGAGTTTTTAGTATTTAAAAATAGAAATGTGGGCATTTATCACTGGTTTGTATGGAAATGTGTATAAAAGGGTGTATCCTATAACGCTATACACAGGAATAGATCAAGCCAACATGTCGAGTTCAATCAGAGATGATCGTAGGCAAAAAACCTATAAATGCACGACAAAAATTCTACTCACCCAGGCTCAGTCTTAATGTTGTCGGGGCTTACTGATGATGCAACCCAGCCTTTCTCCATGACGTCAGATTTCCCCATGCAGCAATCGGCACCGACGGGGAAGGGCTGATGGTAGCGGGCGTTGGGCATCCACTTACCGGGGCGGGCGCTCGTTGTGGACGGTACAGTGTACGACCTGCGACACGGTGATCAAGAAGGGAAAAAGTCAGGTGGCTAATTATTTCCAGTGCTAGTCTATAAAAAGTGGACTTCAACTTAAAGTGGTGCGACATTCTAAATGATCAAGGGCAAGGTTACTCGGAAATATGTAAAACATAAACAAACGAGTTGTCAATTTCAACTATTCATTTGAGATTTGAAGGTTTGCATGGTGAAAATGCAATGAGATAAGTAGTTTGAAGTAGCACAATGTATTAATTCTCTGTTGTGAGTTGTGTGGTTCAGAAAAGAACCGGAGGGGACCCAACGGTTATTTTTATCCTCTGCCTGTCGTCATTTACATGTATACAAAATGATTGTGCTAATTCAATTGGAAATTAGAGTACGTGTGTACTGGCAAGACATTGGACACGGACATTATTTCACCAATGCTAATGTAGCTATTATGTCACCCCAATTGTCACGGTAAAGGACATCAATTATGATCAGACACAATTCACCAGATCGGTAGATTAAAACATCTCATAGACTATTTATAATAGTCGCGGGAAGAACCCCGTATACACGCGGATGTAAACGAATACTTTAAGTGGCTATTGGTTGGGGCTTAAACTATCAGCGCAGGGTTCTCACGGCATTCAGGGAGAAATGAATCGGTTTATGTAATAATATCATTCATGACTTAAGCACGTCCCTTCCGGCGAGCCCGTACACACCGGCCTATCTTCATACACCGACGTCTCATCCGTCGGCCCTTTCCAAGCGCGTAGGCCTATATACATGTACTCGACTTGCCGGATCAGACGTACTTAAGCTAGTTTACACAGATTTCAACCTTGTTTGTGATTATGGAAGTGCGCCATAAGTAGAAATTAAACCGCGTAACAAAAATCCTTTCTTTTTCTTTTTACCCCACGTTATCGGCGGGGGAAACGCTATTACAAGTATTAGGGGATTTAGGTGCACATTTACGTTGGGGCGTTAAACTTGTGTTGTATCGTGTAATAATGAAGGTGGGTTTATAAGGTGGGCCGATACGACGACTCAAGTCGATGCGCAGCTCCAAGTCACTTCGGTATTATACAACATTTTGCGAGTTTCAAAAAACAAAACCGTATTATGAAATATCGTACTACTGCAAGTGAATAACAGTCTCAAGCATCCTGTAAAATCATTGCGTCAGGTGTGCTGTCATTCTCCAGAAAAGAATGTAGGAATAAACATCCAATATGTTCCCAAATGACAAAATTTGCCAATCCACGCTTTGTTTGCAATCGATTACAAAACCGCGAACGGGTGTAAGCCATTATAGTCTGGTTCCCCGACCTGACAAAGTCACCGATGCCTAGAATTGCATCTAGTAGCGTCAGGGAACCAGACTGAAAAAAACCTGAAGGCTTTAATTTTAATACGATTTTTCTCAGCTATAGAAAGTTAGGGTTAAACAGGTCAATAGAATCCCTTACAAAACAATTCTGCAAAATGTGCCTGAAACTACATTGTACTTCACTTTTTTTTTTTAAGTCTAATTGTGTGGATGTGTGTATATTCGTGCCATCAGGTTAAGCCTCGCTACTCAACGAATCATAATACACATGAAAATGGAAAGACAAATGCAAATACAAACTCATGTACACGTAATTGAAATCAGCAAGTCAAACTGTTTTTGCTAAGCTAAAAAGTCAAAGAGAAATAAAATTATTGAATGATTTAGGCCGATGCAATACATCATTGTTTAAAAGAGTCGGCTTTTTGTTGTTAAGGATCACGGTCTATTTATATCAAGTGGCTTTTTTTTTTTCATTTCCAACTTTCTTCCGTGCAGAGCCCCAAATAAATGTAATTTATATCATCAGATCTTAAAAGGACGGGCCACTTTGGTTAATTCCTTCGCCTCGCGGGCACAAGGCACCTCCTAGCAATTGAATTTACCGCGGTTTCAATTTAGCCTGATTGTCTGAGATGAAGAAACCTCCCGTCCGCGCGCGCGCGCGATCCACGAGAAGTGTTAGCGGGGCCCCATACTGTGTGGGAGTCGGGAAGATATGAGGAGGTTGTATTTTTGCTAGTGGTCTGTCGACCGTGATGCCTTGATTTGATACTTCGAGATTTCATAGTCCAAAGCCGCGGGATTGGGGGAGTCCAACTTTAACGGGGGAGAAAGCTCCATCGCCGCCAATTAGGCGAGTTATCAGCCCAGTCGCATCGGGTGTTCTCGCCCGCTATAAACCCGGTCACCGCAGTGTGTGTGTCTGTGTCGTATACACCCGGCCAACGGTGCGGTGTCGGATCGCGGTATAGAAGTGTCAGGCCTAACCTAATTAATTAACTATCAATCCGCAGTAATTAAGGATAAACACGGGGGTCTATTCCACATTGAATTCGAAAAGGTGTCGGAGCAAATCGGCTGGCTTTAAAATGGGCAAAGCGTAACTTTCATGCAGCATATCCAATAAGTGAGTGGTGTTTGACGCTTGAAAAAAATGAGACTCGTGTAAAACAAAATAGTTAGGTTTTAAAGAAAAAAACAAACAAGTAATACAGTAGGAATGAAAACAAACTATGTCCATAGCACATACCGTAAAATGGGGTAACATTGGTGCTGCGGAGTAACTTTGATGGGCACTATACGTTACAATATTTTGTTGATGGCTTTACTGGTAATTAAAAAAGAAAATAATAATAATTTACTTTTCTCAATGATCAAGAAAGAGTTAAACAATAATATCGAACTTGATTTTAAGTAATATTGTATGAATGTTACCCCCAAACGATCTGACCAAGATTGAACCAAATTTGCCAAAGTTTATCAATTTTACGGCAAATGTTAGAATCATATTTATAGGCAAAAGTAGGGTACCTATATGTTACTAATAACAGTGTGTGGAATATTGGCTGGGAATTGGGACCGATATAAGTGCATGTAGAAAACAACTCGTTTGATATCCTTCAAGCGTCGGCACACACAGATAAAACACGACAGTTCCCCCAATGCACTCACGAGCTTGGAGATTAAAAATGAGGCCGGCGGGGCTTGCGCGAAGAGACCGCGTGGGGCCGCACGGACATCTTTTCCCGTGTTTGATTATGCGTGACGAATGGCTTGTGCCTCGATGCTCGGACTCTTGTTTGCCGGTATTGGCGTACGTGCGCACCAATGCGAGTAAACGCACGCCCCAGCAGGCCAACGTATCGGGCCTAGCTGTGTTCAAGATGATTATTAAGTCAATTGTAAAGAGGAAAATAACTTAAATCTGAAATATCAACTGAAAATGTACGAGAGTAAATTCAAATCCCGATGACCAAAACCGATTCAATGGCATGAGGCTCAGTGGCCGAAACGCAGAATGCACATGCACATGCAGAATATACATAAACACTCACTCTCCTGACGATGGGCATAGCATACTGTCCGAAACGTTGAGTTACCTCCGGTCCTTTTCATAACCATGCACACAACTCTCACACACAAAAAGAGAATTACCACATGGTGCTACAGCACACAACTTATCTTATTGCCTCTTCACCATGCAAACCTTCAAATTTCATACACAAACACTCTCACATAAAACCAATGATACAAACAGTATTTAGGCCTACATCAATTATTTCATTATTTTTTAAATCAAAATGGTTCGAGTTTTCTCGAAACTTAAATTGAAACTATACACAACACGGGACACTTTGGTTAGAGACGTTGCCGTCAACTTGAACTTTAAAGAGATACACCGACAATCCTTCGCTAATGAGTCCGAGTGTTTGACTCATTTCAGCCCATTGTGATTGCAATCAATTCCGACCAGGCAAAACCAACAAGATTAATCATCTCCCATGCCGCCTCTTTTATTTTACGACGAGAAAACGCTCTGTAAAACGCTTCCGTGTGATTGGCTCAATGCCCCGCGGTTCGTCAAAGATGATGGGGGCGGCCATCTTTGTTATATGACAAAAAAATATTGTCCTCCAATAAAGAATTTCGACTGAGAACCGTTTTCGTGTAGGTAATTCCAGTAATTTATAATTTCGTCAGAACCGTACCTACTAATTATCAATTATTCTGATAATTAAATATTTAGTCTAATTATTCAGACTCATTTTTACATAATTTTGGTGTTACTTAATACGAATTTACACACCACCACGTGTATACAAATTTAAGATCTTAGTTTGCCAATCGCGGTTACGCCAGCAAAAATGATTGGTAAGAAAATTCTGAAACATTTAGTACTAAAAAAACATACGGTTTGTGCACTGGGTGTCTAGATATATGAATTAAATTCTTTTCAAATGCTTGTGTGCGGACTGCACTGCTTGAGGGGGGCGCCATAATGTCTACTGTCCCACAATGCATTGGTGTGGGAACAGCGCGCGCATCCAGCCAAGTGTGGACAACATAATTATGTTTGGTGACAAACGACCCTTTAATGACAATTTCAATGGCGAAGGACACTGGGTGATCACATAGTTGTCTCTGCCTGTGAGCGGGAAAAAAGACGGCATCCAAATTGCTTGCAAACAATAAAAAACAAACGAACAAACAGGCTTTAATGTGGATTGGAAAGCATTCCAGAAAAATCAAATGCTAACAGGAACAACTGCGAATATTGAGCAAAATGTGATATGCTCGGGTATAAAATCGTCAAGCCGAAAATCATCAGAAAAACAGTTCCTGCATGTTTACATATTTTGTTAACATAAGGGTGGTGTATGTGTAAACAATGTACAGATCTTCACATATACAAAAAATACTCGGATATGCAGAACTATGTCTGAAGATGTTATTCCATTCGAACTGAGCGAGTAACCATTGACGCCATGCCAAATAAAACAATGCATTTGGTGGGGGACTGACTACTCTAGTACATGTATACATGTTGAAGTGCAGTAGTAACAAGTAACAACCGACCGAACATTGCTTCAAATCTCTTCTGGTAACTTCGCTCTAAAGAGCTAGAGCCGGTGGGCAAAACACAAAGGTCCTCAATTTATTAACACATTGTATATTGTATACCTGAGGCTACATACATGACACTGTCTATCCCCTCCTTAAATCAATGCTAAATTGGTTGTCAACGAGCTCGGTGGCTTGACTTTGGGTTAGGTTTACACATCGCGCGTATAATAGTTATACTTCTGCCATTTGCCATGTTTGACTTGCTTTTAACAACTCGAGAATGATGTTTCCTTTCCATAAAACGTGTGATTCGCATTGTATGTGAGGCAAACCGAGTTTGTTACAATAGATCTATTTATACAAACACAGTTAAAAAGAACTACTGACAGAAAGTAAGCACGGGAATGTATAGGTAATATACAAATTAGGTCCTGTTTGTTTTGCGCAGATTCTGTGATCCGTAGCGTCGATACCAGATCCGGATCACGTTTTAACGGATCCTGCTCGCGAGGTTAGTTCAGATCCAAGATGGCGACGTCCGCGACGGACGAGAAAAGAAATGATTATTTTTTAAAGATTTGACCACGAAATGCCTTTTTTGACAAATTTATTCATTATTCTTTGAGGATGTAATGTTATGATTATAAATAGTACAGTTGGTTTACTTTGTACGGCAATTTCAGATATAGTTTATCTTATTAAACAGTTTGCCTACAAAATTGAAAGCAGACGACATTCGCCTCTCGTGTGTTTGGATTCGACGCGCGAGAGTGGTTCCGTTTGTTTTCGCATGGGGAAAGGGTTTTATGTTCGGCCATTTATATACACACACTCATTGAGGACAAATTCAATAATCGTCTGAGGGAAAGTTGTTTTAGGCTGTGTACAGGGTACACATATCATTTAGACACCCGATGGTGTTTATACATGTAAAGATGTACCGGTATAATGTAGGCATCCACAGTGAAGCGGCGGGCACATACAGAAACAGCAACCAACATAAGAACACCATTATTGTCAATGGCCGATTCGAAAATTGGTGGCAATATGCGAATATTCTTTCCAAATTAATTCCAACATTGTACACGTAATTTCTCCCGACAGGCAAAAGGGCTAATTAATAGTTTACATTCTCAGCCACATATTTTCATCACTTTTGCACACTGAAAAGAATGTTACATCTCGATGACCCTTTTTATCATCATTATGTTATTTCAATGATGGTTAATGAAATATTGAAAAGACATGAATCTGGGACTAATAATCATTACTGTGTTGTTAGCAAATACTTTGACAAATGTATATTCTATACTCTCCATAGACTTTGTGCATATCCCGAGTCTAAGCATATGGTCTAAGGAAGTGGAGTCAGGGCACTACATTATATCCGCAAAATTCACTGCTTAAAAATATCAATTCGATTCCCTCGTCAATAAATATTAGCCCAGACAAATTGTCTACTACATCTACTTAGGTAAATTTGCTTGGTAAAATTACCACTGGACCTGTACCTAGTACTACTAGCGCCAATTTGCTTACGTTTTGCCCACACTCTACCGCAGGCTTAATCCCAAATCCTGTTTAATTACGAACCCGGTCACTCCGGTCATGTCCGTCATTGACGTGACATTGAACATACGTATATACAATTATTGTGGTTGTATCACGCACTGTATGTACATAACCCCGCAAAAGTTTCCAAGTACCTATAATGGAGACTTGTAAACACATAAACGTGAGCACGCAAACACAATCTACTTACAGCTATCTGTATAACCAACACGGTCACAACTCTCCAGTTGACTTGACTCCAAACGCCGTATAAATTCACTTTGAAACACTTCAGTCCAATGGTGTCCCGGGAAAACACAAAACTCGCCACTCAAAGGATTAATACTGCTAAACGTGAGCAGAAATTGAGCGGGTCTAGCTGGCTGGCAGACGTCGCTTGCAAGCTGGGATTGTCCGACTAAACCGCGGAACACAATAAAGGGGAGGTAATGAGCAACGTGTGAGTGACGTTATCGTCTGCAAATTGACATAGCGAGAGAGAGAGGGGCAGGTATTATACTGCGGGGGGGGGGGGGGGGGGGGCTTTCTGTGGAAAGCTATTGTCATTCAAGACGTGTAGCGGACGACAATAGCGAAGCTCCAAGAAAGAAGAAAAAAACACTAACAACTAATAGTCCAGGATATTCTGTATAATCTATAGGGGATGTTGCAGTGCAGTATTTTCCCCTTCGACTGATGCAGATCGCTGTGCTCGCCCAGACTTCCCTGCTAGGTTTTACGGCGGGTGGATCGAGGGAGATGTAGTTGTTGTATACGCGGGACAATGGCGGAGTGTGTATAATGGCATTAATCACAAGAGAAGCCCCTTTTCAGCAATGACCAGTGTTGCATGCATTTCGTACATGTAGTACCGTGTGTGTGTGCAAACGGTCCCCCTGGCCTGCCAATCACTGGTCTGCTTAGTAACACCCTGTACGTGTGGCACTCCCTACAAACACCTATCGATCGCCACGCCCACGAATGCTACAGTCTTACTTGTATACCCAAAAATACGCCACATCAATTTCTCCCAGCAATACACAGAAATTTGGGTGAGAAAAAAACCTGTGAAATGTCTAATTAGATATTCATTCCCTGACACTTTCATTGTCTTTATTTGCCTCACATCATTACATACACGGAACTATGTATCTATAAGCATTTACATTCTGTCCTATTGTAATTCACAAACAAAAACCTGTTGTCTGTGTGGCTACAGAATACCACCAATTTACAGGTGTCATGATCTAAATATTTCTGCCCATACAACAAACTAACTGAACAATAGGTGTCATTTTCTATTGATCCCTTCAGTTCAATTAAATCATAGGTTTTTCACGACCACTTGATACCTATACACATTGCAAACACAAAACATGTCATCCAGACAACTAATTCCAAACGTGAGTGGTATATTAATCAAGTCTTTTTATTTTTCCAGGGGAACCCAGCTTTTGTCAAGGGAGGAATGGCCTCGTGTGACACCAGCGATTACCATACCCCAAAAACCAACCCCCAATAACTTTTTGTTAAAGTGAGTGTTCACAATTGAACCTCTCCTTCCCAAAAGATGCACTTTTTCTACCCCATTCAAAGAATGTCGACAAAATGACCGCAAATAGGTCACAATAATAATTAGTTTCCAGCCCAGTGACATTCGTGGAGTACATGTAATTCGTTTCTTTCACACTTCGTGCTTGCCGAGTCATGGCCAGTCTTTAGTTGTTTTTTTGTTCACTCTATGCAGGAAAAAACACCATACTTGTTGTACTGTGACTGGGCGCTCTGTGGCCCGTGAGCTGATGCGTTGAGGAAAAACTAAACAATAATGGAGCAGACTTAGTCGTATTAACGACGCAAAGAAACAAAGCTTCCCGTTAAAAACCACTGCCTGTCTTAAGTTAATCTGAAAATATAAAACGGTACCGGTTTAAAATGGCCATCTTTTCACAAATTTGACTTTGAAACGAACCAACTTTTGTTGATAATCTGAGAGGATTACATATCCGACACACGCCATGTTTCCGCAGTCGGCAATTGTTGCCGTTAACTATAATACGCAGATAATCCTTTGGCGGGTTTAAACGGATCGCCAACGAATTTTCGCACCTTCTACAGTACACAAAATGTAGACACCTATACAAGTTTGCCTAGAGATTATATAGGGAGGTAGGATTGTAATGCCTTTTATCCCAGGGATTTAGCGGCACCCTTAAGCTTAGAGACGTAACGATAGGGCAGGCGGTGGCCGCAGGGTGACCTGGAATAGTGTCCAAACATGGTCCAGGCCTCATGAAATAATACAACAATTTAACCCAGTGCCTGCAAACTCCACATTGGGAACCCGACTTTAATGTGGTTTTAGGATCGATAATAATCAATACAACACCTGTTTTATTTTTGTTTCAACTGAAAGGAAACTGTACAGCAATTTAATAACCCAGGGACATTTTTTTGAATTTGTCATAGCATTGCGAAACACCTGTTTTAGAATGCCGAAGACAATAGACTGCACAAATTACTGTATTCAAAAGTTTTCTTTTATTCTCACAATGTGAAGGTGTTCGTGCGCTAGATTACCAGAGGTTGCCCTGTACCAAGTCCTACTAAACCAGCTGTTACGGTGATCTATATGATGTTGGCCTACACTATAGGCATGGTGCGTGGGCAGAAAAAAAACATACGGGGCCGCGAAGTTTTTGCCCCGTACGGACAGCCTTATCGCACACGCGTCGATGCCTACTTCCACGGACGCTCTTTTCCAATCTTGGCTGGGGAAAACACAGAGCGATTGCCGCCCGCAGAATAATAAGGTTATTAACGTGATTGCTTGAAAATTAAACCAAAAGCACAGGCAACCCTCTCTATCCCTCTGCTTCGATTACCTCTCTTGCTTTTGGAACAGATTAAAGGAGTGAACTGCGACAATGATGTACTTTAATTACATTAATTACATTATGAATTCCGTGGTCCGAGGGGCCGGGGCTGTCGTGTTCGGCAAGCGGGGCTGCATCGGTGCACTGGCCCGATCAGACCCGCCCGATTCGCCGCAGGGATTAGCCAGCTCCCCCGGTCCAACTGACTCCTCCCTGTATACCCTCTATGAATTGAAGAGAGAGAAAAAAGGATGAATCACTATCAAAAGAATTACAATCTGTTTTTCTTGTCTTTTTTCCCCTTTTGGTCTTAAAGGATTATTAGTGGAGTAATTAAACTTGATGCTTGAAGCGTTTATTTGTTTCGCAAAGTACACTCCACCACAACTCATCATAGATTATGTTGTTCTGGAGAGAACAAAAATCAGCGCGAACCTTGTGTATTATACCGTAATTGCATCATCATTGCTTGTTTCATACGAGAATACACAAGATTTGAGATTTTAAACTATAGTAACCCCGTTCAAAACAATTTCTCCTTCGTGTGGCTACATGCACATGTATTATTAAAGTAATACTTCCAGGTATATAAGGGGCCAAGTTCATGGAACTGCTAAGCACACAAAACATTGCTTAGCACGAAAATTCTTCTTTGGCAAAAACAGGGTTACAAACCAAATTTTCAGGCGATGTATATTGTTTGTGACTGTATTTAGCTGGTTTTGGCTTGGCATGGAGAGCACAAAGAGTTTTGGCTGGTAACCTGTTTTCACCGAGTAAAACTTTTTTGTGCTAAGCAAATTTGTGTGCTTAGCTGCTTCATGAAATTGGCCCCTGGTCATGCTATAATGGGCCGGTTATCAAAGAGAGAGGTTTCTATGGTTATACTGACGGTCATAACAAGCATAATTCCATTTCCGTTATGTTGTTTGAATCTTCCGAAAACTATGCGAAAACTATACCTCATTTCAAAGTTGGGGTATTTTGTCTCAGCGATTTACAACAATCAAAATTTCCATTTATTTGGCGACAATTTTGAAAAGTGTCTTGTTTTCGTGAAGGTATCTGTTGGATCCCATTGATGTACGAGTCTAGTAGTAGTATTGGTAGACCCATGGAGCAAGTGTTCAATAGCTCCATGGTGCGGTATAGAACCCGGTAGGCGGTAGTGGTTTAGTCATTTTTTTGTATTCCCTTGCTATTCTTGGCAAGAAAAAGCAAATGTACTCAGGGGGACTACAAAGTGCACCCAGCATGACTTGCGAAGCACAATATGACGTAACAGCATAAAAAGCAATAAGATATACAGCAAACATTTTTGTTATCTTGCGGTTAGTAGTGGTCGTATTGTCTGTGCCAGTGAATACGACTTCGGGGCTTTTCAATTAGTGGACAATGGAAGCGGACGCGAAAACAATGAATTGATGGGGCTTTTCATGTCGATTCTCGGCGGGGGAGGACCAGTCGGGGAGGGGAACAATAGCCATGCTAGCCGTCCATCAAGGCCCCGTGTCAATGGAAGTTCAGCGGGGAATTGGTTCAGAATGACGAAAAGAATAATACATGATGTAAAAGAAAGACGGACAATTTCAATTCGCTTGTCTGTCCACGTGAAACTAGCCGCATCACCAACCCCATCTACACGTTTCTTTTCCATGTGAATAGCTTCATTATTTGTTGTGTGTCCCCGTGACTCAATGGGTGACGAGTCCCTTTTTTCGAGTTTGGTTTCTTCGAATTCCTCTGGATTTGAACTTAGAAAAACGTTTATGAATAATTTATTTTCTTCAAAATAGACCATTAGCATTTCAACAGTAGTCACGCAAATCGGTGCACAATTTGATAAAATCGTTCCCTTGATGAAAAAAAGGCATTACATTTGGCACAACATGGTCAGAGTATGTCATCAGAAACAAATTGGGCCATAGGCCATATTAGATTTGACCTTTGAAAAAAAATACAGGTTGAACAACATGCAACGGCAACCATTTTAAAAATTTTGAAAATTGCTTGTTTTTCTACCTATTGTTTCAAAGGACAAAACGCGTTGGCCTTATAGTAAAATGTATTTAGACATACTATCAAATTTTGCGCCGCCCAATTCAATGTTTGTATCAATTGATTGAACAATTTGTTACAGTAGGTTCTGCGACAAGAAGACATAGCAACTTTGATTGAATATTAGTCTATGATGTCCAAACAACGAAGTAATATGGGAGGAAAAACAACAAAGAGGTCTCTTATGGTTAGAGTAAACATTAATGACGAACCACCTTTGTTGTTTTAGTCTGTTGAAATGGACCAGATAACACTTGTGATATCACACTAATCCGTACCGCCCCGTTTAATCCCCACCGATCCTAATCTGACCACAGAATTCCCATAATGAAACATTAACTTGACATAGTCTGATAAAACGGGGTTCATAAACTTACACTTTGATAATTATCTTTTAACTAAAATTCGGAAAATGCCTCCCAATTTTGTTTTATTACGAGAGACAGTCTAATTCGTTTGTATTGTAAATACATGCGGTGTATTCGATTTGTGCGTCCATAATTATATGGTTGATAAGTTTGTGGCATGTAAAACGTCCCGGGAATTCACATGGATTACAATTACAGTACACTGTATTACAAAATACTACACAATTCTCATCGGCCAGTGTGGTACTGCATGCATACTTGTTGTAGGTGACGTTATGGTTAGGAGATGACCTATACAGTTTTCTCTGAATTTGAGTGTAGTTCAAATTGTTGAATGATTACATTATCACCGGGGCCTACTACGCTGATCTCCTGAACCAGCTACAGGAGAAAATATAGGTAGGATAACGTAGGAAATTGCTTGTTATTCTACCTATATGGTTTTTTTCAAAGGACAAATCTGCGACGGCCCCATATCTAATTATCTTTCTCGTGACATACTATATTGTGTTAAGCCTATAAAGTAAAAAAAAAAACATTAACGTATTCCACCTCCACGATAAACAAAAACGTACAAAGGAAAGAAGACAACAAAATCACCATAATTGTTTTAGAACAAAAGGGAGTTGATTTGTTCCTTATCCATAACACAATATCCGACATTTCATTATTAAAATCTCATTTTTCAAATACCTCCCATAATTTAAGTTCGTCTGAAGGAAGTCAAGGAACCAGACTGCAAGAACAGCACTTGTTTTCTTGGTTTTCCAGCTTCTATAAACAACAACTTTAAACAGGCCAGCGCCACAATATTTACTATATAAATTATGAACCCCCTAACCCATCCAACATCAAAAGCAACGGTGTACTACCTTCACAAGATTTTACTTAATCCACGTCACTTTTTTTACTAGCCCTGTACACTTGTAATTTGGATGTTATGTGCTGTGTATCTAACCCCTAAATGTTTAGTATTTCGATTAAACTTTAGACAAAATTGCCCCGGATGAAAGCTTTTGTTCCATTATAATTAATCCAAGTTTGCGATAATAATCTTGTGCCAGCAGTGTTCTACATTTCCAGGGAATTTGCCCACGCAGGCAGATAATTCTTTTTCAAAATACATTATTTGAGGTTACCAGGTTACCAGCGGGAGAGCGTGTAATATACACGTGGCCTACTGCTATAGTGCCAAACCAGGGGTCATCCGAAGCCAACACCCCTCGTCCAAACACCCCCCCCCCCCCCCCCACCCCCCCCCCCCCCCCCCCCCCCCACACACACACACCCCCACCCCTCGTGGTCAACTTACAAGCGTGCGGTCAAACAACAGTGCAATGGCCAACCACTGACCAATTCCTGCGGCATATGGAGGATATGGTGGGGCTGGCCCGACAGAAGGGATGTGGTTGTGTGACACAAGTATAGATGTGAGGTCTTAGGGTCGGAAGGGCACATCCCGGAATATTGCAACAAACAATGGGAAATTTACATGCATGCCCCATGGGTACAAACACACCAATAACACCCCCGTTTGCCGCTTTTAGCCGCCTGAAGCTAAACGGGAGCGTGTACCATACTCGAGGGGTTTAGTGTGGAGTGATACCTACCAGGGTTATGACGCCACTAACTTCGTGACCTTGAAACAACTAGCACAATTAATTTTGACTGGTTTCAGTGGATCATCTTATTATGCCATGTTTACAACTGATAATGGATAATGTATCACCAACCGATAATGTAACAACAAATGACCGATGGTGTAGTAACTTCTACTACACACTCTCGATCATTTTATGTTACATTGTTATGTAATAACAATTGACCGATAGTGTAGTACATTTGACTACACTATGAGTCAATTTATTTGCTGTTACATTATTGGTTAGTGATACATTATCCGTTGGTTACTGCATCAGTTGTAACAGTACCTCTCTCACTCAGCGACTGACTTATTACTGACTGACTGTCTTTTGTATTCGTGTAGTTTCACCGTATATGGATACCCTCTAGCACTAGTTGGACTCGGACATGGGTCCGACTCAATTCCCATTTTTCACGCACGACTCGGACTCGGACTCTATGTCCCGATGACAAAATGTCTCGGAATCGGACTTGACCCTGCAGACTCGGACTCAACCTTTGCAACTCTTGACTCGGACTTGACCCTGTGACTTGCAACTCAAACTCAGACTTGACCTCTGTGAATTGGACTTAGACTCGACCTTTGTAACTTGTCACTCGGAATCGGACTCGGCCTTGTAACTCATGACTTGGACCCGGACTTTGTGACTCATGACTTGGACTCGGCCTCGGCCTTGACCTTTGTGACTCGCAATTGCGACTCGGACTTGGCCTTTGTGACTCATGATTCGGACTCGGACTCAACCTTCGTGACTTGGAGTTAGACTCGATCTTTGCAACTCATGACTCGGAATCAGACTCGATCTTGTGGCTCATGATCCGAACTCGGACTCGACCTCAGTGTGACTCACGACTGGGCCTTGACCTTTGTGACTCGCAACTCCGACTCAGACTTGATCTTGTGACTCATGACTCGGTCTTGGACTCGACTTTGTGACTCAGACTATGATTCAGACCTCTATGACTTGGGATTCGGACTAGAGAGAGGTGACTAGGACTCAGACTCGTAGTCGATGTTTGGTGACTCGAATACCAAGTCTGAGCACCAGTGAATTAGGTTAAATCTGGTGCATTCTATAGTAAAGAGCTAGAGAGATTCCAATGATAACCACTGATAATAAATACGATTTTACACGCTCGGGAGTACATTCAATGGGCTCTATTTACTGTCATCTGGAAAGTGAACCGGCCCTGAGAAATATACACACGCGGCATGCCGCATCATTTATGTCACCATGGGAAATATTTACACGCGACATGCCGCATAATTTATGTCAATACATTTAGTATATTCATCGAAATTCGATAAACTAAAGAGCCAAGTTTTAGTTGATCAGTCGGACATTATCTTCTCTTCCCGGTTGGCAAAACAATCAAGAACTAACCATTTTTGTTATGAGTATAAAAAAACACATTTGGAGCAAATAGTATACATTGTATATCTATTGATGGATTAGTGAGATAAATCGTGACCTGCTCCCACGAAATCAGAGTAAAGTTGACACTTTGATATTTTAAGATATTGATATTTCCAGATTCCTTGAATTCTTAGCTTTAAAATGATAAATAATTTATTGGGTAGGGTATTAAAAAAATAAATAATATTGAGCAAAACCAGCGGTCATTAAACACACCAAATAGTTAATACTGAGAAAACATACATTTGCGATCAAAAGGTGTCACAAACGCCTGCACAAACGAGGTAAACAAAGCATGTGAGTAACGTTCGTCGGGGATTTCCCATCAGCTGGACCCCCAAAACGATTTAATCGGCTAAAGTTTAATCATAACTCAATATAGCATAGCGCGAATTTACGCCGTTTTCGTGGGAGCAGATCACAATTAGCGTTTCAAGTACGAGCAGTGTTGCTAGGAATTCAACTTTGAGTTAAATTGTTTATATTTTGTATACGGGGATCGTATACGTTTGGTAATTGGAACCCATTGTTTGTTTCAATCCTATATAGTTAAAGATATATACCATAAAAATAACCTGTAAAAATTTCATTTCAAAAGGTGGTAGCGATATTGAGATATTGCCAAAAATATTGAGCAGTTATGTCCACACAGGAAGAAGAATATGCATTGGAATACACAATCTGAGAAACGTCACTGCAGTAACGCTTCTCAGATTCAAATGTTTGGGGATAAAAAGTGATATCTTTTCCATAACCGCAGTACTTCGAAGTGAATAGTTTCTAAAATGCATTATAGTACCATCCAAAGCTGCTGTACTTCTTACCAAGTACGTTTTTATTGCCATTAATATTTTGAGTAATTACCAAACGTGTACGACCCCTTTAAACCCCGGTTTTTATTATACTTGAATGAATCTTTATTTATAATGTCTCAGTAATTTTAACTTATTGTAAACCAGTCTTATTAACCACTAAAGTGGTGTTTGTTAATCTGTATAATATACACACAACAAAGGTGTACAGTTTTAGCAAAACACTTTTCTTCATTGTAACCACACTGTAATTGCACAGATTCTCGTGTTTGTTTATCATGAAGACTTATATCGGATAAATAAACTTCAGCCACAACGGGACCTGTTACACGGCGTTAACCTTTTGGCAGGCTAACTTTTTAGAGAGCCGACAACCAAGACAAACGGTTCGAAACGTCGATTGAGCCTATTCTTATAAAATCCCCACCGAAAATAAAAAAGGAAAAGACATGTCACCACTGCGGCTTTCTATTTTCATTCCACCATGCGAGTCTTTCTAATGTTGAACTAACAAATATTGATCAATATCGCGTGCTTGAACACAAAATTGTAAACAATACACTTCCCGTGTTTCAACAAGCGTGTGCACACACAGAATTGCCGTTATTAATTGTTCACTCAGTACAATTTGTAATTCTCTTCTCACTCATTTTGTTGTATTATAGAGAGTGGCGCAAGTGAGGTGCGTAATAAGATTGATAGTGATGAGTTACTATCTACTGAAGAAGTGACAAATTGCAGCTTAAACGGTGCGTGACAAATCAAACCAGCTATATTAAAATTGCCAACCGCCCCATCACTCACACAACGAAGGTGACAGGAAAAAACTCAGTCGCATGGTTCTATACCTTTAACAAATAGCAACTACCAATCGCTCAATCAGGCACATCCATTCTGTTCGCGGTGTCGGTACAAAAGATTATTATTAACAATGGAAGTTCTATACACTGAAATGATTATCAAACTGCTTGTCAATAGTCCCCCGACCATCGGGGTTATTAGGGTACGGCAAAAGTGAAGGGGAGAAATCTCAATCCAATTAATAGCCGCCCCTTGAAGCGGCCCGTCGGAGCGTGGACAGTTAATAAACCAACGCACGGCGCGGTTAGAGATTTCGCGTTAAACCAACCCATTCCTTTCAAATTGATTTCTGTTTCCTTTCATTCTCTTCTTCTTCTGCTACGTTTCGCGCCGAGGTACGTTCACTTGTTGACTGTGCCTTTGTTTGGACATCAGCTTCAACAACTGGCCCCTGTGACAAGTTAACCTTCACAGTTCTGGCGTTCCGGAGGGTGTTATTTTTATTGATGGGGGAATTAATTAACCAAGGGCGTTGCTTCCAAAATAATAATTGGTAAAAGAACTTGGCGAGGACGACACGAAAAACAATCGCGGAGTTTCATTGATAATGGCCCCGCTACTATAACAGGCAGCCATGTTTTGATCCGTTGTATATAGCGGAAATGTATTTAACAATAGGTATGGTGCACGTTACTGGGGCAAATATTAAACCAGTAGTTTTAAAACTGTTGCTTGATGTTTAACTTCACATTTTGTTTGATCTGTGGGAATATATTAAAAAAAATACACGCCGAAATTGTGGAGTTTCAGGATCAAGCCTGTATTAAATATATCTTTACAGTTGCAAGTTAAGTTAAACGTTAAGTTTCAATTTGTTGAAGACTTTTCAATGTTTAAAGGTAGGATACACCATTGGTAATTGCTTGAATTATCATGAATGGGTTGATTTGGAGGGTTGTATTTTATAGTAAATATCGTTTAACTGACCTGTCTGAAGTTTTACAATCATGGATGCTGAGAAAAGCACGAAAAACAGCGTTTGTTTTCAACCGGCGTCGAGCAGTTATTCTTATGTTATCTTTGTTTTTTCGATATAAGATATTTCTTATTAATTCGGTAGTAAATATTTTCGATATCTGCAAATGGTGTATACTACCTTTAAAACACAAAGAGAAAACGCAAAACTACCTTAAAGGTAATAATTATACACAATCAAACAAAACTACTGAATTATTGTAAAATAACTTACTTGGCTGTAAGTGAATAACAGTCTCAAGCATCCTGTGAAATCACGGCAACTGATGTGATGTGGTTTTCAAAAAAGTGGAATTTTATATCAATTTCCAACGATTGCCGGCCGGCAATCGTTAGGAAAAACCTGACTGTTTTCAAACACTGCCCCAATTCATGACATAGTTAGTATGTATTTTATTTACAATACAGTTACAGATCCGTGAATGGGCCCAAGATTTTGTAACCTAATAATTCCCTGACGTGCTCCGTTTTGTCCGAAGAAAGTCAAAACAACATTTGTTTCTTGTTTTCTTGTTGCATCTGTGAACGCAAAACAGATCAACGTTACAATATTTAGTGAAGGCCTAAATTATGAACCCATTCATTTTCGAAAATTTCAGGAAAAGCAAATTGTGTATACTACCTTTCTTTAGTCCAATTTTACAATCGCTGCTGATACAATGGCAACAGTCTACCAAACCAAGTTATTTATCACATTGGTGCTGAATAAACCAAAACATGTCTTAAATCAAACGACATGGAGAAAGAAACCACATTTTCATATGTAGTATTGCTAGATTACTTTAGGATCTACTTTCCGTCAACATTCTCGAGCGAGTCTGTGTTGCTGCATAATCATTTCAGCAAGGTCCCACCCAGCCAGAAGATTTAAAAGTACTTTCTCTTTGAAGCAAAATGCAAAAATTGCTAATAAGGCCCCATAAAGCCTCACAACGAACTAAACTACCAATGTAAAACTACAGGACATATTGCGTGAAAGTTATCATTCACATTGGTGATAGCATGTATGCGTACTATAAGCACACAATCACACAGGTTTCAATATTGAAATATTGAAATATGTCCAGAGTAGCTTGTACTGTAAACATCACACCAATTTAATTATCAAAAAGGCTTTTACTTCATTACACTGAAAAAATGGAGAAACGTTGTCGTTATCCGTTGCCTTCTTATTATTTTTTCTACGATAGGAGTCATGCCGCAATGAGGCAAATCTAATGTTACAAATTGGATGTTGAGGGAATGTAATTTGGCAACCAAACAGTAATTCGACCCCCAATCAGTAATTTGGCACCCAATTTGTTGCCAATTTTGTTTAAGTTTGACTATGCGATAGGCAAGACATTATGTATAACCACAGAGAACATAATACCTAAAGCTTATAGGGCAATAGGCGATTTCATTTCAAGGGTATACAATTAAAAGTGTTGCACGGTGTTTTGGGAAGGGAAGGAGGAGGCACACTGTGCTTTACACACGAATAGTTTTCAACATCCCCCTCCCCCCCACAGGAAATACATTTACGAAGGTATTTTGTTCTTTTAGCCTAACAGTTCAATATACAGAATTACCCCCCCCAAAAAAAGAAAAAGAAAAAAAGAAGACAACAACAACAACAACAACCACAACAAAAATAACAACAAACAAACAGGCAAAGCGTGCTTTTGCTGTACTGAGGCCAAACTGCTATAACGGAGAGTCTTTCTGGGAAAAAATACTGGACCAAATCGAGATTACTTGGTATCATTTTTCTTCTAGAAGGATTCTCCATCCATTGATAATAGGTAGTTTTAGCTTTGGGTGGTGGAGGTGTGCTTGTCTAGAACCTGAAAGATTCTCCATCTATTGGTATAGGTAGTTTTGGTTTTTGGTGGTGGAGGTGTGTTTGTCTAGAAGGATTCTCCATTCATTGGTATAGGTAGTTTTGGCTTTGGTGGGGAAGGTGTGTTTATCTAGAAGGATTCTCCATCCATTGGTATAGGTAGTTTTGGCTTTGGGTGGTGGAGGTGTGCTTGTCTAGAAGGATTCTCCATCCATTGGTATAGGTAGTTTTGGCTTTTGGTGGTGGAGGTGTGCTTGTCTAGAAGGATTCTCCATCTATTGATAGGTAGTTTTGGCTTTGGGCGGTGGAGGTGTGCTTGTCTAGAAAGATTTTCCATTCATTAGTATAGGTAGTTTTGGCTTTGGGTGGTGGAGGTGTGCCTGTCCGCTGTTTCTTGGGCCACCCTGTTTAAGCGACCATGGGTATATTTAATGCAAATGCCCTACATGTAGCTGAAGCATTCAGCACACGGGAGTCGGGACATAGCCTATACACCTGCACATTATGCGGGCAGCTGCGCTGTTTTCTTTACAATCCGTGGTTGGTTGTTTTTTTCTTCACTCGACGTTTTCCCAAGGTAACTTGGATCGCGGGCCAGTTCCAAATATTTTTTTACTGATAAGTGTGCTTCGATCACTCAAAGTGATCGCCCGGTGAGTCGGTGACTAATGTAGCATAGATTGGGCTTCAATAGTGTCCCCAACACAATAACAAACACGCTGTTGTCTGCCTTAATAGCAACACAAAGTCGATCTCGTTTAACAGGCAAATCCGGCTTCCACTCCAAACAACAAATAACCCTTCAAAAACCATTCTGTAAATTTGAGCCGTTGTCATATTAAAATCAGTCTTCCCTATTATTGGTTAAACCCTCTTACAACTTGTGACCGATCACTCCCCCTAATTATCTTCAATTAAGCTTGTAAAATACTATACTGATGACTCCGTAGGCCTATTTCATAGTCTGAAATTCATGTTACACCTGTCGGCTCCGATTTGATGTATGGGCTCGGAATGGGGGATGTTGATAACAAGGATATCGAGGAGGTAGCAAAACAAGCAGTTAACAAGTGTTTTAAGCAGTTAGTGTTTTAAAACGGTGTATGAACGCACCCTAAAAACCTTTTCATCGCGATCGGTCATTTTCGGATTAGTGACATGAGGTGGTCTTGTTGACATGTCGGCAGAACATCATCCGGGGACTAGATCTTATTGGCCCGAAGAGAAGAGGGCAGATTGAATACGTAAGGTTGTCTACCTTTCGATAACTGGACAGTATACCAGCAACCGAACAACACCTACAACGGAAGCACCCTCCGCCTCCGCCAACGTGGCCATTGAGCCCTTCTTGAGCCCGATTGTACCGTGATATGACAGGTTAAAAGCGGACTCTTGTACATAGGCGGTAAAACACCGGCCCGAGCGGCGAAACTTCCCCCCTAAAAATGTTTGCCATTGAACCCAGTCAATAATTTCTCCCTGTAAAAACAACACCTGGATTTGCACCCGGGACCGAGTACACAGTCGACTGTTACACACAACCCGAATACAAAAAGAAGAAAAAAGACTATTGTGTACAGTTTCCGCGGCTGTAATCAAAGAACAACAACGGGCCTCTCAGATTTGTTGGAGTATTTTTTTTTTTCGGTTCCCTTTTCAGTTGCCCGCGCTGTGTTTTGGCGTTCAAGGCGTGCCGACACCACCACAAACTGAAGAAAATAGAAACTAGGAATCATTATGAAAACGAACCCATGAGGGAAAGGGCTTGCTCATTGCCCGGGGGTACGCACGTGTGTGTAGCACGGTAAACAGTCAGCGGCCGACCTCCCTTTTGTGCTCTCTGCTTTTGAAAAGAGGAGGGCCTCTCGGGTTTTTTTACGGCAAAAAAAGGTGACAAGAAGCAAAGAGAAACCGCCGCGCCAGGCGTTTTTTTTACCACTGATAGGGTACGCGGGAAAAAAGTGCAAAGACCGTAAAGCAATATGTCTAGGGCGAGAGCACCGTGGACTTTGGCCCCTGTGGGAGGGCCAGGCATATACTCACAAACACTATTGCCCTCCAAAAGAGGTTGCGATCAGGAATAAGATGGCTGGGTGGAAGTGCCTTCCATAATAGTCTACTATAAGTCATCAAGGTCACGAAACGAAAATACCTCGAGATTTGACGTTCGAAGACGCCCAACTCTAGAAAGTCTGGGCTCAGTTTCACCCTGAATCTCTGTCATTTGACCTAACATATACTTTGCAGGCCAACCCGGAAAAGCATCACTGAAAAAAAGTGTCATGTTGAACGGAAAGTGTCATAATAAATGTTTACCTGGGAAAGTGTCATGTTGACTCTGAAAAGTGTTATATTGACCCTGGAAAAGTGTCACGTTGACCCAGAAAAGTGTTAGATGTTGACCCGAAAAGGTCCCGCAACAAGTGTCATGTTGGCCTGAATAAGTGTCATGTTGACCCGGAAAAGTGTCATGTTGACTCGGATAAGTGTCAGATATTAACGCGGAAAAGTGTCATGTTGGCCCAGACAATGTCATGTTGACCCGGAAAAGCGTCAGACATTGACCCGAAAATGTGTCCTGTTGACCCGGAAAAGTGTAAGATGTTGACCTGGAAAAGTGTCATGTTGACACGGAAAGTATCATTATGTTGGCCCGGAAAAGTGTCATGTTGATACGGCAAAGTATCATATTGTTGACCCGGAAAAGTGTCAGACATTGACCCGAAAAAGTGTCCTGTTGACCCGAAAAAGTGTCATGTTGACACGGCAAAGTATCATTATGTTGGCCCGGAAAAGTGTCATGTTGATACGGCAAAGTATCATATGTTGACCCGGAAAAGTGTCATGTTGATACGAAAAAGTGTCAAGTTGACCCAGAAACGTGTCATGTTGACCCAGTAAAGGTGCCATGATGGCACAGCAAAGTGTCATATTGACACGGAAAAAGGTGTCATGTTGACCAAGAAAAAGTGTCATGTTGACCGAGAAGAATTGTCATAATGTTGAACCGGAAAAGTGTCACGTCGACTCAGAAAAGTGTCAGGTGTTGACCTAAAGAAAGGTCATGTCGACTCAAAAAAGTGAGTTCGAACCCCGGTCAGGGGTCAGGGGTGGGAAGGAAAGAAATTACCACAACGACAATTGAACTATCCAGAGACAACAGAAAATCACCTTCAATACATTTAAGGATCACGGAGCACTTATCGATTGGTTTTGCTTACAATAATTAATTAGCAACAAGACCATTTCAGCAGCTCAAGATCAGCGCATATGATTTCTCTACCTTCACAGGTACCTATTTATTTCCCTGGGTGGAGAGGGGCAATTATAGCAAAGTGTCTTGCCCAAGAACACAATCACCATGTTCCCATCAGGATTCAAACTCATGCACCAATACAAGTCGAAAGCCGTAACATTTGGACCACAGCGCCCCATGCACTGGAAGCCCAAAACAGCTTTAACGAGTATAACATTTTGTTCACGATTTGGGCAGCATTATTATGTAGTCTGCACTGTAACTCTGCATTGCGAAGCAAACGAGAGCCCACGACCAATATTTCACCAGTTTGCTATCACTCAACCAGGTAGAGTGCGGGACTGTTTGACTGTAACGTTTGCGAACGGACCCAAGCGGCAAACTTGTTGACGCAGCTATTTACCAAAGCGTATAATGTTGCTACTTGGCAGGCAAACACATGCTTAGCAAAAACAAAATCAGCTGGCATTATGAGCCCTTGTTGATTAGTAACCAGCTTCTTTTGCTAAGCATTTGTCCATATGCTCGACACATTTAAGTGCTACTAACAGTTACCTCATGAATTTAGCCCCTCTTCTTCACTTTCTTCTCGCTGTGTTCTACGATGATGACGTCATCGGCCTTGCCATGAATTCGATGTGTGGATCCCGGAGGAATTGGAGTATATAAAAAAACGGTCCGTGCAAATGGAACCCTACCCCCCCCCCCCCCCCCCCCCTCCCCTCCCCACTCCCGCCACCGTTGGGACATGTGGTATAACGCAGTTAGCGCGCTCGCCAGTTGAATCGAGCGGAAGCCTGTTATTGAACAAACGCCAGCCCTACCAGGAATAACGCTGATGTGCCTGCCATTTTGTCCGTCTATCCTGCCCCGTGGTTTTTATATTTTTATTTCAGCGTGAATTCGCCGTCTCTTCCCCCGTGCTGTTCCCAGGACGATTCTATTCTCTCCCGCTACACATTCTCTCTCTCCGCGGTCTTTTCGACACAACGCGCAAGACAGACTGTTCGTGATGAATACAAACATTTGCGACTACCGTACCTGTACACCTGGGACTGTTCCCCTCAGTTGCCAATAATTTATTAACAATAACTTTTTTTTCTTCAAAAGTTACAAAAAAATACAGCTTCAAATAAGCGTGAGCTTGAGTTAAAAAACAAATATGGGCAAAATTAGGCATAATAGTAAATACTGGCCATTAGGCTATGCTAAGCTAAGTTATTTGTTTATTTATTTTTTATCAACTAATGGAATTTGGTACTTTGTCTAATGCATAAGTATAATTATTTGAACTGTTGACAACACACATAGGAAGGGACTCAGTCAACATCAGAAAGCATCCTTGAAGAAAATATATATATATATATATATATATCGATATATTAATAATTTATATTTATATAATTTACAATTTATGTCATGCACACAGTACACAAATAAAGATAAAACTTCACAAAGACAACATGTATACCGTGAAACAAGGCAGGCGATAAACGGTCACTTTTTCAAATTAAAGTGAGGCGCAACAACGTTTTTTTCTCACAGGGGAAAGCAACCAGACGGAAACAATATCTCATCAGAAGCACCCTCTTCGGATCCTAAGCTTTGATTATCACGGCGACACACAGAAGATGTTTACGATGAACCAAATTGTCGAGACAGAGCAATCAGTAAATGGTCCGTGTAGACCACGGGATCAACGCTAACAATGTTTCAAATCGTGGTGATTATTTTGCACCCCGCGTAATGTGAATAACAAAATTCGGTTTAGATGCCCCGCTTACTTTACGGAATCTCGAAAACCATAAATGTTCACAGATTTACAAATAACTTATACGGTATAAACATGATGGTGTTAGAAAACTTCCCATGGAATAGTTTTGCCTGAAATGCTATAGTCGTTGAGAAATGAGTAAAACAATTAGTTTTGGTCTCATAAGACGAGAATTAATCCGCAGATGCCGGTGAGAAATCGTTCAGCAAATTTTTTCTTTTTTCTTGGACATGAAATGACCAATGAGGCTGAAACTTTTACAAGAGAATGTTACTACATACACTCTAAAAACTGTGTTTAGCGATAAAACACTTTTCTTGCTGTCAGTTTGTAAACATGTTTAGAAGCTAAATGCACGCATCTAATTCCTAAACATCAATGTTCAATGGCTAAGCACGATCCATCCGCATGCTAAACATTGATAGCAAGAAATTGTTTAGAAAAGTGTTTACTCGCTAAACACAGTTTTTGCAGTGTATATCTTTATTCACAAAAAATATGAATTACTTTAATGGCCAAAAACCAATGCTGTGCGATGCCTTTAAAAACAATATTAAACCGCCAACAAACAATGTTGCTTGTCAAAAGTGAAGCATAAAAAAGAAAAGACGATCGTTTCGCGATCAACATTTTAGGGAAAAGCACAAAACGTCATCTTTCGGCCCGGTATCCACCAATAAACTCATGCGGTAACCAGCCTCTTTCAAATACTTTATGAACAACAACACCTAAATACAAAATGCTAATTATGTTCGCCACCGGCACCAGTCTACGGCTAATCTCCACCTACTGTTTTCTATCATCATTTGTTACCCTACAAATTGTTTTTACATTTTATTCTAAAAATGTGTCGTTTGACAGTTCAGCATTATTCGTATTTGGAATATACAGCCTTAAAACCTATGCTAATATTCATGTGGTGCGTTACGGAATTCACGAAATAGGAACATTTTTTTGCGAAATAGAAACAATCAGCGACTGTGAGGAAAACTCATCATATTTTTGTTATTCGTGGTGCCTCCGTTTTCTAGTTTGATAATCGTATCCCTCCCTCGCTCGGTTCCAAAATGGATCAAATTACCCTTCATGTACATATCAAAACATACCAAGCGAAATGTTGTAACTCACAAGTTGTGCAAGAGGAAGGGGGTTGGTTGTTGATAGGTTGTGATGTCGACTCAAAAAAGTGAGTTCGAACCCCGGTCAGGGGTGCATGGGAACAGTTGGAGGGCTACATTAAGTTTGATGAGATTATAACAGTGTTGCCATTAAATGAGCATTGTGCCTACAAGTTAAAATCCAAAAATATATACGGGTAAAGTAAATACTATACCTTTGAAAATAACTAAAACACATGTAACTTTAATATTTGGAAACCGCCCCTTGCCCTCACTGAATGCATGTTATATCTTTTTTAAAACATGTGTAAGCCTTGTTGGCACATACCTGGAAATGGTACATAGGTCAAGGGTCAAGTTAATATTGAGGTATGTGTGAGAGCTGGGCTGGCTGTGGACTAGCGGTTTTATACCTTTCTGCGCTAATTGGAAAGTGCAGTGCTTCGCCCCAGTAATGGCATGAATGCACGAACGAGGAGCCGTCGTGGTGCAATGTGCACTGAATCTTACCAATGCATTTCCTGTTCAGTCTCCACGGTTGTTGAGTTCTGAAGCTCCAGTCAAACGAACGAGGCACACTGGATTCCCTCTGCTATTATGATGGGTGGCATGAAGTCGGGTGCACACGTATAGTAGGCAGGTCGTCTCCATATGCGACGCTGTATACGTGACCGCTCACTGACGACCGACCCAGTGCAGACGGGGCAGACGAGCAGACGGTACGGGATGAGGTTCGCGAGGAGGCACACTCAGAAGCCGCGTGACAGCTTCCTGAAGAAAAAAACTCATTCAGGCGAGAGATGCTTACAGCGTGTATACGGTGTGTGTCGTCGGATGCGTACATGCACCAGATACTGGCACGACAAACCGGAAGGCTGGCAGCGTATCCTGAGGCCGCATCCCGCCGAGAACTCCCGCACCCAGACGCCATCTCGCAAGGCATCCCAAGCCATTAGCACCACCCAACCTGCCAGTTGTATTATTATTATTATTATTATTCCCTTCAAGTGCACCACTACAAAACTATAAAAAAAAATTACCAAAAAGGTTGCACACGCGCTGCTCGCGTATTAAACCCTAGTATTAGATCCTCGTTAATTTCACTTCAATAAAGATGGCATTTTTATGATGCTTGAATTTTTCCACGACAGATTTCTTCACCTTGTGGTTGCCAACGTCCAGAAATGCAATGGCGATGTCTCTCAGGCTTCGCTCCCTCTCTCTCTCTCTCTCTTTGGAAGGTAAAAAGCTTACTGGCTCAAGCCTTTCAGATAAATCGTGGCCCCCAGAACGTGCGCCGACATCATAATACAACTTTACCGGTAAAGCATTTTCGTGTAAGCCGCTTTCTCCTGACTAAACATGCAAATCTTAGATTCTCCTATATAGCTGTATACCGTCGGGTCGAGCAGTTCCACGCCGTGCCCAGAATAGTCCACAGCCAGCTAACTATGCAGTCTGTAGTATCCTAAACACCAATTGAGAAATGCCTGATACGATTAGTATTATACATAAATACAAAATACATGGATTTACATTTCGGCACTAAGTCCCATTATGCGCTTATGCTTTTCCACAAGTCCGGCGTGTCAAATCCCCCACAAATTAGCGCCTCACACTGGGTGTGTGTGTTCACAATAGATCCTGTCCCAATGTCATGGGCGACTTGCTGGGCGATTACCAAGCAGTCTTTTCTAAAAAAAAGCCCCAAATCCGGTATTAACCTGGCAGAGAGGGGTTCCCTAAATCTGGGAAACCGGCTATCTATAAATACTTTCCGATACTTTGCTGTATATGTCTATACCGTAATGACATTAGGTTTTTTTCTCTTTAAATCCGGGCTTATGCTTAGACCAAACAGCGGTTTTGAAGACCGCTATTATGGTATTTGCATAGCGTGGATAGAATTCCTAAGGCAATACATACGCAGGGTGTCGCCGATTTATAGAGTCGAGGTGAAATGAGGACACAAAAAAACGCTATAGCATACTAAACAACAGCACAATAATGATGAGCTATTAAAAAATATATTTGTCTGTGGATGGGGAAAAGTCCGTGAGCTGTCCGATTAATTAACCGGGAGTTGTGCCGATAAAGTTGAGGGAAACTATAACAGTTTTGCTTTGTTTTCTTTTTCCTGGATGCAAATCGTCCTCGCCCATGACTAATTTACATGGTTGGGTCTTGATTCAAAATTAAGTCTTAGTAAAACTCAATTTATTGACAGTGCTGCCCACCTTTCAAATTAACAGACCAGCACGGTCGAATTTTACTGTGAATGGCGCATCAAAACAGTAACAACGTCGGTCATGTTAAAGGGTTTATGCGATGGAACACATTTTGGGCAGCTTTCCATTCCTCTTTAATGTATAAAATATTATTTGACATTCTTTTTTGAGTAAAGTTATTGAAAAGTAGACTTTCATAAACTTTTTCAATCTATACTTTTTCCAGACAATCGAGGGCGCTGTTGCTATGACTTCATTTCAGGAAGACACTGTTCAGTTTAAAGGCTTTCTGTTTACATTTTGTGAAGCCAAAAGTTGCTCGTTGAAAAAACATTCTGTGAGCAAGGTTTGCACATCGGCTTATAATTGCAATGTACTGACACGGCATCCGACGAAAAGAAAGTCTACACGTCATCATCTAAAATTCTATGTGACATTTTATGCCGAAAAAGCTGTTCGTATTGAGGGTTCAATAAAGTACGAAAAATAGGCTCTTGAAAAATGGCAAAACGAAAATTGAAAATAAGTCACACGAAACACAACGGTGTATTCTCAAGGATTGCAATAAAAACATTACACTGTATAACCCTAAAGCTTTTGATAGAACCCATACATTTCGCTGTACGTGAATGTGTTATACTGCAGTTATTATTGGGGAAGATTTGGCAGTGTATTATGACAATATTATAGACTCCCGTGAAAATCAAACCCTTTCCCCCTATTATTGGTTGAAGGTAAGGACACACCATTTTTTGTAAATATCGACAACAAAAATAGAAACCGCCCCTTGCCCCCACTGAATGCATGTTCTATCTTTTTAAAACTGTTTTACTACCTAATTATTAAGAAATATCTTACTTATTTGAAAGTAAATTATGATTGTAGGCATTCAACAAAATGATTGCGCTAGATATCCTGTAATTGTTTCGAAAAATTGATGTTTATTAAAAAAAATCGCGATCGCCGGACGGTGATTACCAAAAGAACAAGAACAACATAAGAACAACTCCCCTCCGCCGGTTGAAAACGAACGCCTTTTTTTCTTGCTTTTCTCATGATTATTAAAACTTCAGAAACGTCAGTTAAATAAATAATAAATAATATATAACAAATATTAAAAAATAAAAAATTCCACCCATTTCTGATAATTCCGATTTTTGACATGTTGTATTCTCGTAAAATCTCGGTAGATTTAAGATCAACTTACACGCTCTATATACTACCCATAAATCCGGATTTCATGGAGTCTGTTATTCACGTTAAACCGGCACTTTTTTCTTTCCAAACGACCCAAGAGTTTGTAAGGCTGTGCTTGATGTTTCGATATTTTATTCTTTTTCCGTTCAACATCTGAACAGATATCTGTAAAATAAAAAAAATACGTCGAGAGAGAAAAAAAAAGACTCGCTGAAATTATCCTCGCTCGTGGAAGAAAAACAAAGCCCATAAAAAGAAGAAAGCAAAAAAAAACAAGGAAGGGAAGCGGGCAAATTCAGAGAAGATGTAGCTATCTAGTTGCGTAGCTTTGGGCATCGGAGTGTATATGTATTCACGTGGAATCGTCCACCTTAGAGGCCAAGCGATACTATATTTGTTCGTCTTCTCTTCCCCGTTCTCTATTGTCGTATTCACTAATAACGTACTCTGTAAAAAAAAGAGAGAGATGTATAGAGAGAGGGAAAAAGGCACGGGCGGGTAGGGGATATACACGAGCGTGGAATGGGTCCCCACGGACCGGGTTTGATACCATCTGCTGCCCGGTTCGCTTCCCGGGCCCGGAAGCGTTGTACACGGTTTGACTGTCAGGCCGAGTCACGCTGCGTCGAGTGAACCATCAGCGGAGGCCGGGGAGCATACAGCATTACCTGCATGTCTCGATCCAAAAGCTGAATCTCCGTGCAATGGGGGAAAAATGGGGGAAAATGATAATAATAATATCCAGTCTGTTTATATTCTTCTTCGAGAAAATGTATGTTGGAGCAAAGCTTAAGTGCCCGATTTTACAATACTGAAATTATGTTTTGTTTACTTATTCGTTTATAAAGTTTTTAGAATGCAATTACTTTATACTGAGCACTTTAATATAGCTGCGTATAGGGCCAGAACGTTTTAGTATCGTAACATGACAATCCACAAATTACCATGCTTTCACGAGAACAAAACAAAAACATATAAGCTCACATAAAAGAGGAACATCGCTTACCTGTAACATGCATCTACTCTTTTTAGGGCAAGAAATTTAACATGGACAACAAACCAGGTTTTGGGGTGTTTTTCTTTTGGAAGACAGTTATACGATTATACGATTGTGTGAGGTTTTACATGTATTTTACATGTATAGGTTTTACCGCATCCCCGGCCCTGTATGTAGTTCCACGCCTGACGTCTACATGTACACATGCGTCAGATTGTAGGGCGGGTAGCGGATGACGTGATATCACGCCCTGACTGCAGAGAGACAAAAATGACCAGGGTGGCAGAATGTTGGCAAAAACATGTAAATAGTGTAGTAGTTGCATTATCAAAACAGGAATATAAACAACCTATTTTTTTTCCATGAAAAAAATAATCCCGCCAGTGATCCCGGTTACTTGAAAATAAACCCACGCATTTAAGATTGTAATAATAATTGCTTTTCTCGTTAAAGCCTGTATGCCTTAAGCGCACTGTGAAAAAAATTACGGTCGAAAATGGTGCAGCGAGATGAAAGAATTTGACCGTATTTGTTACGGTAGAACTGTCGTTGTATTTACCGATAAACCGTATTTTGTTACGGTGAAAAGTATGAAAAGTGGCAAGATTTACCGACTTGTTACCGTAAACAAAATACGGTCCGACCGTTCGGTCGAAATATGGCATCTCGCTGCACGACTTTCAACAGTAGATTTTACGCTATTTATTTTAGTGTGTGCCCTTTGCTCAATATAACAAAAGCACAGACGTATTGGTCTACATTTTGTAGCATTCTCTCACCACGGCAAACGCGCATGAGTAAGGTTTCGCTAAATGCTAAAACGAAATAGTAAAGAGAATAATGCAAGCGGATATAACAAGTTGAAAGTGCGGTAAAATCTTCATTGGAACTTGCGGATTGAATAGAAAACAACGACCTAAAGTTAATTACAAATTAATTCCAGTCTTCTCTCTCTTTTTTGTTGTTGTAACATTTATTTTATCTTTATAGTAAATCAGAAAATATATAAAATAATACAGGAAAGAAAATTCAAATCAAGAAGAGGCGGCAAAATCTAAAAAAAAGTGAGGCTAGAATGCAAAAAAAGTTTGGCACCCATCCTATTCAACAGTTCACAATTTATAAAATACATTCAGGGAACACGACCAAAATGGCTTCTTCGTGAATAAGGTCCATAGAAGAATATAAAAAAAATAAAAAAAGCCATATGAGACAGGAGGCAGTTTTGGCAAGAACAGAGTACACTCAACAACAACTTGGTATCACGGTCCTGGCTAGCGGGGGACTCCGGGCAGCACAAGGCAAGTGTCTCTCCCAGCTAGCTCACAATCTAGCGAGAAATCATCCCTACCCTGAAACGCAAACGAAAAAAACTATCTCTGCCTTTTTGTTGTTGATGCGATGGGTGGTTATTTTTTCCTCTGTCCCCCTTCTCTTTCTCTCTCTCTCTATCACGCTGTCATTTTGTTTCAGTTCATTGTGTTTCTGTCCATTAACGAAACGAAGGGGTCGCCCCGCGGGATGAAGGGGAGACGTTGGTTATGGTGCATTAATTCAATACGCGAGAGATAAGCGGCAGGAGAAAAATATGTATAAGAACGAAGAAGGAGAAAAAGACATTCAGGGGAGATTCCTTTGTCCTGTTATGACATTGAAGTTATATCAACAATATTAACATGCCGTCTACAGAGTAGCTGTCAGCGTAAGAAGCGCCAAGACCTAGGACGATGGCAACCCCATAAATAAACAAAACAGATAGGAAAGGTAAATGCGAATATGAAAGGGGCTGAGGTATTGACACTCCGAATCTATTCTGATTGCGACTCTCCCGTATGAATGCGCACAAAACAAACAAACCATTACAGCTGCCGATTGTGTACAGTATAATGCCTTGAGCGATGTAGTCAAACTAGCCTCCCGAGGTGATCCATGGAGCAAGCCGAGGGAAAACGTAAGGCTCCGTGGTTCATCGAGAGAGGCTAGTTTTACCACACCGCGAGAAAAGCAGTAAATATTTGTTTTACATTGTATAACTAAAGTTTCTATAAACTATCTCGTGTAGCGGTTCTTCTTGGGTTTTTTCAAGGCACTTAGGTAACCTCACACGGTTTTCCCTCAGCCTTGCTCTATGGTTAAAATAATCCACAAGAACATTTGGCAAAGAAGAAGATAAACGTTAACGGGATTCGAACCACAGAGCTTTCAATCCATAGCTTACCTCTCTACCAACTATGCTGTTGGCAAGTTGGTTGAGGACAGACGTTCTTTATAGTTCTTTAATGTAGCTGAGTTGCCATTCTTCTTTCTCATGAATATACAATTACGCTCAACCCAGCTGCTGAAAAAAAATCGCGAATCGCTACATGTGTTAGAATCTTCCTTTTGTAACACTCACCCACACATTCTGCTTGGTTTAAGTATTTTTAAATTGTATATCTAAATACAGTTAAAATGAACTTCGATTGCAATACAAAATTGGTGGAAAATGTCTTTGCTCTTCTCTAAACCACCCTTCACAAAATGTTTGAAACCAGCTCTGTAGCGCTGGCTCTTTGGAAAAATACGCGCTACGCACAACGCTCACATCAGAATGCATTTGCATATACCCAGCAACATGGGACCGAGCGACTCCCCCCTTAGTCCCCCATACCTATACATTCCCTAGACTATTGTTACCTAACACCCCCCCCCCTAAAAAACTCAAAAAGGAGGGGGGGGGGGGGGGTCTCCCCGTCCCACATATTGCATCATATGCGCCATGGGTATAGTTTATATAATAATTACGGGTATATAATTATTATTTATAAAAATGTATATTTACATGTACTGATAGGGTGTCTCAAAAATGTAGGGCCTATACGGAAAAATACTCGTTAATCGAGGGCTTTGCAACTAGTTTTACCAGGAACCCCCGACGTTTGTTTCACAAGCATCTATTAATTCGGACAAATGGGTTTTCAAGCATCTCTGAACGCTGACAAAACTTTGCAGTAGAATATTAACCCTCAAATCGAACTATTTCAGAAAAAATTCTACATTACAGCAGAAGCAAATGTTGTATACATATTGGCTTTAAGTTGGCTTTAAGACTTTTTACAACGTCACTTTTAACCTGATTTAAATAAATTGGTTGTACATATACAGACACGCATTGTTTCAGTAAAGTTCACCACTAAATGGACTTCCAATATGCGATATGCTCAGAGACAGAGGGGTCACAGCACCTTTTACTTGCTGCCCTTCCTTTCAAGGCTACTGAGATGATATCCATCCCCCTTCCCTTCTTTCCGAAGGAGACTTTAATGCAGTTTGCCGGGGAATCGACGATTTCGACGAATAAAGCCGAGAATAATTCGGTTAGAACTGGGTTACAGGATTGGCACGGTCGGGCAAGCTTGGCCGGCGCTATAGCTAGCGCGCTGCCCTGGCGCGGGCGAGCAAGAACTCGCTATAGCTCGAGAAGAGAGGCAATGTACTGAACACTAATTGACGAGGAAGGCACGACAAGATGGAAGGATAAGATATGAGACACGAGGAGGAATATGAATCAGGAGTACGAGAGAGGCAAGGGATGGGGGTTGGTAGGGGGGGGGGGGGGGGGCAGTGAGGCACGGCAGGGGAGGAGGGGGAAAGATAACGCGGTACTTCATCGCGGCTATCGATATCCGTGGAGATAGTTCCAGCAGCGCGCATTTGCAAGTGGCACCTCGGGGCTGCTATACCGAGCTAGCACCAGACAGGCGCTGGTGTGTCACGGCCGCTTGCATTATTTCAACTAACCCATGCGTGCAGCAAACACGTTCGTAACAGTTTATCATTACCCGGCTTTTGCAAAAAACATTTAGAAACTTGTGTACATTTTCGATATACTCCGTTGACAACGAGCAGTGGCCTTTGAACACCCTGTCAGTATTGCTTACAGTAGTTGTCGGAGACATAATTCTATTTGACATAATTGCCAAAAAAATAAAAAATGCCTTTTAGTATTAGGTTTTCCCGGCTATTTTAAAACAATTTTTTGTTCAAGTTCTCCAGGGTGGGAGATGACAACCTTCACGCGGTCCACCCTGTTTCCACTAAATGTCATCAAACCGATGTATGCAGTGACACGTTTCAAATTCTACAACTCTCACATTCAATTTTGTCCGAGAAAACCATTCACACGCTTTTGCCGAACCAATTAAATAAGTTATCATTCAATGTCAACGTTTGGTCACGCTATTTAAACACCGGGTCGAGAATATTCGTCATAACAGATCAAAGTCGTCTAAGCTGTTGCCGAAAACGACAAAGATCTAGGTATAAACCCAAACAAAATACCCTCGAAATAATGCAAAATATGCGCCAGTCAAGAAATTGCAGTGGAGTCGTGTGAAACATTATCAAAATAGAGACTGTTGGTTTAACCAAAAATTAAAATCAAATTAGTCTAAAAAAAAATCAAAGGGATTAATGATACAGCCCGACCGACTTTATACCAGGTTTAAAACATAAACAGGATTAAGGTTAATCCCTGGACGGTAATTATCAAGTGACCGGAACAAGCCTATCCTTAATTCAGTTCATTTTGGGGGGATGATTATCGAACTTAAGCACTTGATGCAATTACCTAATTGGCCCTCATTCCATTGGTCACTATTTATATTGCGATCAAACTGAGCTATGTAGAGTGGGTGTCGATTTGCGCCCTCATTTTACCAGACGTAATGTGACGTCGTGAAGGTTGGACACTCCTAGGGGCGGATACAGCTTTGACTTGAGGAGGGGAGGGGGGGGGGGGGGTGTTGACAAGCATTTCTGTACATTTCTTTCTGTATATCATTTTACATACTTACTGTGAACATTCCTTTGTGTTCTGATAGTTAAGAACTACTTCGGATAAAATTATTTAATTAATAATACACAGAGAAGATTTTCTTTGTTTAAAATATTGTATTTATGCTTCAAGTTATGTGGTGTTGGGCAAGCATTCAGAGGGTTGGACTTTGGAACTCAACTCAATGAACCCATTTAATACAGACTTCCATGTAAGATTCCTCTCTAAGCTTTAGAGTCCCAACCCACCACACCTCCTTCCCTGTCCATTATTACCCGAGGGCCAAGCACCATGGAAAGGCGGCGGCCTAAACCTTGGCTGCCTATACCAGCCAAACGAGCTCCGTACCTTTACGAAGATGCTTACAAGGACTTCACAGACAGTCAAAACTGGGCTAACTGATCACAACAAGTTGGTATTTTTATGACGGAAATGTTTTTACTGCGCGTCCATTAAAACCAAAACAATTACGTCTATGTTTCTTAAAACCTATACCACATTCCATGGGCCAAACATCTCATTCATAAATTCCTTGTTATTCATAATGCGTCGCACTTGTTATAATGAACGACATAATATCTAAATTGTAAACATTTGAAATTGAAAATAAAAATAAAAACTGAACAGAAAATTAGTTTGGTAAAAACGAAACGAGTATAACGGCAAACGGAATCAACCCGGGCATTATCGACGTTGTTCTTTCAAGACAAATCATGAACGAACAATGGAAATGCGTGGGCTCACTTCTAGCGGAGAAAATTGTACACAAACAATGCAGAGAGAGAAGAAAAAAAACCTGCAAGTAGATTTAACATTCCATATGAATATCAGTGGCTTTTATAATCATTGTAATTATTTGTTTTGGTTTTTTGGCTCTAAGCGTTTGTTTAAACATGAACATGCATTAAAAATGTAGCACCTACCCCAGACTTAACCTCTCTTAATCGAAAATGCACACTTTGTAACAAACACTTTAGACAAACTGCATTTGTAATCCCAAGGCACGATAACAATATTTCTTATCGTGCAGTAGGTAGGGTTGTTATATATGCAGTTGTATTTCTTTGTTAATGTCAACATTATAGTGATTCCCAATGCCCAGTTGTTAATGTTCATGTATTGTATCCACTATGTAGACCTCTTTCAGTGCAGGTTGTGAAGACGTTGTGTAGACTTGCCCACGCACACACGTGTGTAAATACCTTCCATCGTGGACCCCCTAATTGTCCCTCTTTTGTTTGTACTTCTTTTTGAAAGGCCTCCCATATGTTTTGCACACGAATTTCAATCGTGGACTTTCTGTCAATCGTGGACCATTGCCCTCTATTGTTCTACGTCCACTATTTGAGTGCAGATACAAACTCAAAGTTCCCACTCTCTGAAAATCAGTTTCCGAGGAATTTTGAGGTTACGGTTATCGCAAAACAAGTAAACCGGTATGTGTGTGTGCAGGGTGCGTGCATATACTGTTATCTAGTTTTAGGGTGAAGAGGTGGTTATGTCATCGTTTTGCATTAAATGGCCTGTCCCAAAAAAACATGGGCCTTTTCATAAATTAGATTTCCTTCTGAATCTGGAACACATTCTGTAATAAAATGAAGAAGAACTGCGTAGCACTGAAGATGAATAGTAGAATAGATGAAAAAGGTAACACCAGTGCTCACCGGGATAATTGGTGCAAAATGTTCGGCTCACGCCAGGAGTTTTCAATAATATATTCATACCGCCAGTCAAGCTCCATTGAAGTACTCCTAGTCAGGCCCAAAATTTAGCACCAAATATCCCGGTGAGCATTGATTTTACCTTTTTCATCAATTGTACTACACATTCTGTAATGCCTTCTGTCTCCAACAGTGATTTCACCAAGCAAAATACCTGCAGACACACCTAACAAGTTTGAAGCCAATTTCAACGACAATTGCTTGGCAAATATACACAGGTCGGGTGTAACCGGGACACCCACACAAAGTCACATAGCTTTACCTTACATACGTACTGTGGACATTCCTTTGTCTTCGTGTAGTTAAAAAACGTTGACTAAATACTCATTTTTCTCGCTTCCCCAAAACAAATTTACCCTCAAATTTGGATTCTGGGCCTCTCAGCTGTTCCTTCTATCTTTTCTATATATAACCCTAACCCGTTTTTCCTCTAGCGCTCTTTTTCGGAAACTGAAAAACGGATTGTGGACCTGGGCAAGTCCACAAACCGTAACCTCTTCCCGCATCGTGTGGACCTATTGTTCGGAGGTCCACAGTGCGTATGCAAGACTCACTCACACTTTTGGACCCCATAAGGCCTATTTATGGCCTGAGCCTCATTCAGCAATTGTTTAAGATTTCGCTCAACATCCCAACCAAAGTATTTTTTTTTTTTAAATGGGAAAGAAAAACCGTCAAACTATAGCCGTGTAGCTTGAATGAAATCCGTCGTTGGTAGTATTGCGCATGCATGCATTGTAAGTCAAGATAATTTGGAGTAGACCGGTCACGTGAGTGGGTTCAACCAATAATCGGGAAAAGGGGTCCGGTTTCACAGGAGCCTGATTTTCATATTACAGCAGTTACAGTAGGCAGTGTGCCCAAGGGTGGAATTATAAAGAAAACATATATTATACGAGCACAAAGTATTTAAATGAATCGACTTCATGCTCTCTCTCCTTCGACGGCCGGTAAGCGAGAAGGCCGATACGGCGGCAGGATATAATAACCCGATCTGGTTTAATTATGCCGTAAAGTGATTAATCGCCGATTAAATTAGTTCCACTTGACCCGGCATGCAGCGCGGTGTACCGGGGCAGGTTTCACACATTGCTCTTTACACTATGATATTCAGGGTTGTGTTACTCACGGCATTCAACTACACGCACCGTTTTCTTTTATGAGGTATTAAAATCACCACCTTGTGACGCTTGCAAGAAATAGGAGAAGAAAAAACCCGCAGAGATTGGGACCTTGGGATAGGCGCGGTGACGCATATGCTTGCTTTACATCGACCATCTGTGTCTTGTGGCATTTCTCAATGGTTGAACTTGGTTTAAGGAAAGTGTGAAAAACAAAGAAAAAGATGTATACCGTCTACAACGTCAAATTCAATGTTATCGAAGGGAGTACAAATTTAAAAAACACAAGTCAGACTTGTTGGTTTTTATATAAAGAAAACCCAAAACAGAAAACACAGATGTAAACAAAGAATATAAAGACAAATTTAAAATAAAACAAAACATAATATACAACATACTTTAGTGTTCTGTGTTAATTCTGAGAAAAGGATGAATTTGGGGGTATTTTATATACCTGTATACCTTTATATACCTGTTTACATACCTGTTTAACGTTTTGAATTCACAAAATGTGGGGGGAAATATGGTTCTTGTAGCTTGGTTCCCTGATCCTTCTTCAAACGACGGGAGGCGTTGGGGAATTTTAAGGTCAGGGAACCAGCCTAGTTTGGCTTGCACCCGTTCACTGATGTATAACCGATGGCAAACAAAACGAATAACAAATTCTGATAAATTGTAGGCAGTATTTGGAAAAAAGTCATTATTTTTCAACGATGGTTGGCCGACCATGTTTCAAATTCATACACAAAAATCCACTTGTCTTGAAAATGACAGCACATCAGATGCCATGATTTCGCAGGATGCTTACGATTATTATTCACTGAGCAGTTAGTAAGGTATTTCTTGCTAATACAGTAGTTTTGTTTTGGGATGTATTTTGTATTATTTCCTTTAACAGTCAAATTTGCAATCAATCTTTCGGATTAGCCCCAGTGAGTGCAATGTCAACAACAATTTTACACCAACAGACAAAACTAGACATGTGTTTGTGGACAAACACAGAGCTGTTTCGAGTGTCTAACATTACTTTCAATGTGTGTGTGTGGTGGTCTATGTCTGTGCCAAATCTGAAGTCGATTGGATTTACACAAGTGCCAAAGATATCGAAATAATTTATCACTCTCGATTTTGATATAACACTGTCCCTGAAACAAACAAAAACAATTAGTGCAAAGCTCTTTCCGAGGGCCTCTTCTGACAAAAACCCTCTGGATCTCCCCCCCCCCCCCCCCTCGATCAAGTCAGCAATCCTGCGGCGTTCCTCAGCCTCCCTGGGTAGATACAGGCGGATTCTTTCCCCCTTGACAGCCCCGGGTGTGTATCATCCGCCGCAGCTAGCCCCGCTGGCATGTTTGCCCACTGCGTCGACTGGGACGAAAATCCGGATAATCGAGAAATAAACGCGAAGAAATTGGTGTGAGATAGGCTATCCCCTAGACTAACAAGGGGAATAGAGATATTACGAGGAGTGATGTATGCACTAGCAATATAAGGCGATCATGATGATGATGAAGATGCTGATGAGAAGAGGCAAATTTGTCTGTTCACTTCACCCCCCCCCCCCCCCCCCCCCCTTTCCGCGTTCGGTATTAATACCCACTTCCACGCTGGTCAAGTCAAGCCAGGGTCCCCACTCCCTGTACCCAAGCCCGATGCGCCCCGCTAATCCCCCGTCCCCCGTGCGCGGGGCATCTAGCAGCGCACGCCGCGCCGCGGCACAGCCAGCACGGCACAACAACGCCGTGCAAATCAAATATCACTAGGTTGTGATTGATTGGGATTGATTTCGTTTTGTTTAGATTGGCTTTTTTGTGTGGAGGGGCCAGGCTCGGTATTTTTTGTCCCTGGGTACTTCACCGATGCGGGGACTCTCTTACCCCCCCAAAAAAAAGAAGAGAGGGGGAAAAAGGATACTTCGTCTCCCTAGTCTATCGAATGCATACACGGCACTCAAGCGGAGCGTAAACACTGGCTCATCAAATACGCAATCTAACAAATTGAATTGAAGCGTCTCTCACGCCCAAGGTGTACGTTTGCTCCAGCCCGCCCCCCCCCCTCTATCTCGGTGTAGTGCGATGTTTTTCCCTCCGCAAGAAAAAAAACCCCGGTGAATTTGACAGCTTTGTATCCCTCGGAGAGGCTTTGCTCATTGCCTGACATGCACGAGTGAGCATTAGGGAAATCTCGTATTCTAAGTCTGTGCGGCCTACACGCGCACCCAGGACAACATGGTTAGTGAAAAAATAGTGAATTTAATAATAAAGCTTATCATAGAAAAATGTCAATTTATTTTGCCGATTTTCGTTTTATAAAGAAAAATGACACTTTTCGCTAACCCAAAATTTTCGACAATAAGAGCGATACTTCCACCCTCATATAAGCGAACCTCTGTACCTCTGTATATTTCTGTATGTATGTCTGTATTTTCCTCGTACACCGGCAGTCTGACATCATTCATATTAAGCATTCATAAGTCCTTTGATCACTTAATCTGCCCGTTCCCGGCCGCCACATTTCGAACGGGCACTGCTCCCGAATTCACAGTGTGAGAATAATGTACGTGTACGGCGATCGACTGATGTCTACGTTGCAACAGGCTCGCAATAATGAAAGTCACTAAAACTAACCGTGTAGCGGTTCTTGTTGTATTTTTTTTAAGGCACTTATGTACCTAAACCCGGTGTTCCATTCAACCTTGTTCTATGGTTACAATTCGTGGAAGAAAAAGACCAATGTTAACGATAGTCTGATTCGAACCACAGACCTTTCGATCCATATCTCTCCTCTCGTACCAATTATACTATTGATGAGTTCTTGAGGAAGCCGTTCTGTATAATTCTTCATATTTCTTTAATGTACATGAGTTGCCATTGATCCTTCTCATGAATATACATTCACGCACAACCCAGCTCCCGGTTAGTATTAAGTGTCTTCCCACAATATGGGGACTACATCCAGCAACGCTACGCATCCCAAGAACCGCCGAAGACGGGTAATCAGTCTAGTTTGACAAAAATTAATAGCCTTGAGCATGTTCAAGTCTGGTCCGTTTTGTCTTTTTATTGGTTAAACACATACACAAACATGCACAAATGAGTCCGTATTTAATTGTCCTAAGTTCACACTGCACCGGCACTAGCTTGTCTGTTCCATCACTCCAGAAACGCGCGCGTTTACCGTCATAAATAAGGCAATTTCAGGACTGATCGCGATAGGAGCATTCTATAAACATAGCTACAGGGGCGTTTCACAAAACTTGAAGTAAAATTGTTGCACAAAATCGTTGGAAATGTATCACTTTCGACTTTGTTTTGACTTTTTGAGACCGAAAAGTATTTATGAATGGGCGCTTGGATGACATTAAACAAATATGTTTAAAACCGGTGAAAGTGGATATCATCTGGTTTTAAATATACTCATTTAAAACCCGCAGTCATACCCTTATTAAAACACATCTGGGAGTAAGCTGCTGAATGAAAAGCAATCGATCTATTGAATTTCAACAATTATTTGTTTTCTCACTGCCGCGTCCCAATACACAGAGGGTCTACAAAAAAAGGGAGAAAAGTCCTGACATCAGATTGCGACAGTGGATAGGGGTTTCGGGGCCGAGATGAATCAAGACTTCGTGATCAGGAAGCTGTCGTGTGCACACACCCGATAGAATCCCCTCCCCTATCTCCAAACTCCCTTTTTTGACCCCATATATACACACGGACGAGGACAGCGGACACAGGAAGGGACACTCGACCACGCTCTCTTCCTTTCCCCCGGGCGTTTGTACTCGATGTACCGATGTACCCGACCAGCCAGGCACGCCAGCCATGCAGTCGTCCCGTGTGCGTTAGCTAGGCAGCTAAATGAACCGCCGAGATGATTATCTCTCGCCACTCCATCTTCCCGCTCCTCCCCACTTTCCCAGATATTCCAACCCCCTCGATACCTTATCTTGACGGCAGGCGACATCGAGATACAGTCAGCGCGAGAAAAGAAGAAGGGAATTCTGTAATACACGGGTATAAAAACTAGGGGAAATAAAGAATATAATGACCTAGGTAGTACTATCTTGAAGGCACGCCGTACTTTTCTGATTCCTATGAATGACAGCAAAGCGCGATAGGACATAGATGACAACGAAAGATACCAACACGTTAACATGCGGACAAAACAGGGGGAGAAGAAAAACAAACCGACGAAGGACTCGACACACCATAAAAAAAGGTTACACAAGTACCTAAAGAAGATCTGTCCACACATACTGATGTTATGAATTACACATAAGACAGCTAAGACAGCTTGTTCATTTTATGTTGTGCTCTTGCATTCTTTATTTTCAATACAATAATTATTATTACACGATGACTCTATAATATTAATCTTATACAAGTTAATTCAATAATTCTACCTCGTGTTTTTTGCTTCTATTTTTGGCCATGCATTAAGGCGATACCCAAACGGAAGTGTCGTTTGCCAAGAAAAGAAAAAAAACTGTACAGTTTTTACCCTTTGGACAAAAACTCGTTGCGGCAAGATTATACCCCTATATACATGAAAGATGAGCTTCCTTAATAGACACTGAAGGATTCTCAAAAAAATATAAAAAAATATAGGGACGTATCGCGTTTCCCTTTTTTTACGGTAGCCTATCACGGCGTATACATACCGCGGCCAAGGAAAGCAAAGCGAGTACGTGGGACTTTAGTCCCAAAGGACGCCCGCTCCCCCCTTCCCTCCAAATCGAAATTTGATTTGATTCGAACCCAAGTGACGGTCTTAAAGCGACACGATTAATCAACAATGCCGGGCAATTTCATTTTGTCCCTCTCCCCCTTTCTAGTCTTGGCCGTTTTACGCTGCGACAACAATATTCAACGGAGTGGGTTTGACACTGACGAAACCAGCGCGCTAGGCATGGTGTATCAATCGACCCGGGACCCTATCACGCGGTGAAAGTGAAGGGAAGCGTGATTAGACCCGAGCCACGGCGGGGACACAATTAGAAAAATTGCCGGTGAGAGATCGTTCCGCTAGGGCACAGAGATTTTCTTTCGTATACTCGAAACCGCCTGGGCCTACGTCTTACACCGCGCCAAATTCAATCCCGTGTTTCTTGCCTCGACAAGAAGCTATGGTTTTCTTTTATTTTCTCCCCCTTAATTTTTAAGCCCTTATTTTCTTATTTCCCAAAGTGTTGAACACCCAGGGATTTCAGAATGACTACAGATAATAACCCCCGGTACGTATTAATTTCATTGCACGTAAAGGCAACACGCGTCACTGCGCAGTGGTGCGCATGCGCAAGGGCATATTTTGTCTTCTTCAATATACATTTCGTGAGGTGCACTTTATACACACTAACGTTTTATTAATATTTATACAAAATAAACAATTTTGTTTGTTTGCTCAAAACAAATTCACATATTCAGTCAGCACAGCAATAACAAAAAAGGAGCGATTTACCGGAAACGTGAGATTTCACATGCAAGTTTCCAGACACTTTCATATAGAAATAGCGATGTAACTTTACATTATTAACAATTTTACATTTTGTATATTCATAAATACCTCAGATAGTTTTATAGCCATTCCTATTGGCCGAAACACGTCACATGGGTTGTTTTAAACGACCAATAAACACTGATGTTTTAAACAGTGTTTTCTGAATTTCACAGTCCTAAATGTATACACCGGCGCCGATGTTTTTTTGGCGCTGCTCACGTAAGACACACACCGTACAAATAGCTGGAAGGGAGTTTCACAAACGTGAAATGAAATTTTCCAACAAAACCGTTGGAAATGTAAAATTACTTGACTTGTTTTGACTTTTCGACTGAAAGGTATTTTTGAACGGAAATATAATAACACATGGCTGGTATTAAACATACATGTTTAAAACCGGGCATTATCACGTATACCGGTTTTAAACATGCATGTACTTGTTTAAAACCTTCCAGCACATTTATTCCGTTATCAATAAGAAAATAAAACCGACGATAATTTCTAAGATTAACACCCACCTTATAATTTTTTTAAAGACGTTTAGAAAGACAAAATGAGATAAATTTTGGCCAGGAAAAATATACAGCTAAACGAAACTAAAATTGTCGAGTTTTCTAGTTTCTTCAAACTCCGCTACACTCGTTAGCTTATTACGTAACCCAGAGAATCAGATGTTTTTATGTGTAGGCCTAATAGTAATTTCCAAAGACGAAAGGTTGCTACGTATCAGAGAACGATCTATCTCTCCAAGTGCGGTGTGATTTGGGCTCCCGGGGAAGATGTTTATGAGATGAGCATATAGGTTTCCAAGTGGGTTGTGAATTGTGGGCATGTCCATGATGATGTATGCAGGGGGCTTTACCATTGAGAGCTATTGTACAAGTGATCTGGAATGAAACTAGCAACTTAAATTTCTTAGGATGGGACGTGTAACCACACGTGCTGCAGTATTCTGTAAGCGTTGAAGCCTAGCAATTTGTGCTTTTGGAAGGCTAAACAAATTGAATTCCCCATGTCAAGCCGCGATGGGACAAAGGCATGAACGAGGTTTTAGTAGAGTTGCGAGTGAGGTATTTTCCCGATTTGTCTAATGTTACGACTGTGAAATGAAGATAAACAAATAACGTGTGAGATACGAGTTCTGAATGACATCGATGGGTCAAACACAACACCTATAGATTACAGGTGTAGTCAACTGGAGGAATATGAGAATCGCCTATTGTAAATAAAGAGGACAGTGACTTAAGATACCTGTTGTGAAGAACCAAACATAATAAATTCCGTGTTGTCAAAGTTGTTCCGCATCCGTTGACGAATTTCAGAAATGCATGACTTTATACAGTTGATACTTTGATTGACGTGTTGTTGTGATGTATTCAAGGAAAAATACAACTGCGTGCCATCGGCATATAAGTGTTATTTTAAATTGTGGCGCAGAATGATTTCTCTGAGACGGTACGTGTGATTAAAGCGTGAACAATAATCTGTGGGCCAAGAACTGAACCTTGCGGAACTGAACCTTGCGGAACTGAACCCTGCGGAACTGAACCCTGCGGAACTGAACCGTGCGGAACTGAACCGTGCGGAACTGAACCCTGCGGAACTGAACCCTGCGGAACTGAACCGTGCGGAACTGAACCTTGCGGAACTGAACCTTGCGGAACTGAACCTTGCGGAACAAAATGTGTGCCCCTGTCAGCTGACCCGTGTAGAATGTCCCATACAAGTGTCAATAAAATTCACTACATTTTGTTTACGGGTGCTTTGCTTTGTGTAATCAATCTTTAAGAGAGAAGGCATACACAAATGTGTCCGCAATAAAAAAATCATTGGATATAACAGGAAGAAGAACATTTGACCCCTAATTTATGAACTGCATGAGCAAACGTAAGACATTCCATGTTCCATTTCACAATAAGCAACATAACACTTTTGAAAAACAAAATACTAAAATATTACTATTTACTCATCCATTGCCCATCGAGTTGCTTAAATCATTAATCTTTCTCCTTTTCATAAGTGCATTGCAATAGTGTATACATCAAGTCAGGTAGCGGCAATTAAACATTATAGCTTTATACTCTCATTGTATTTTACAGGAAGACAGCAATTTTTACAACACACATACGTTAAAGGGATCGTATACGTTTGGTAATTACTCCAAATATTAATGGCAATAAAAATGACTTGGTAAGAAGTACAGCAGCTTTGGATAGTATAATGCATTTTTAGAAACTTTTCACTTCGAAGTACTGCGGTTATGGAAAAGGATATCACTTTTTATCCCCCAAAATTTAAATCTGAGAAGCGTTACTGCAGTGACGTTTCTCAGATTGTGTATTCCAATGCAGATTATTTTTCCTGCGTGGACATAACCGCTCCAGATTTTCGGCAATATCTCAAAATCGCTAGTACCTTTTTAAATGAAATTGTTTACAGGTTAGTTTTATGGTATATATCTATAACTATATAGGATTGAAACAAACAGTGGGTTCCAATTACCAAACGTATACGTTCCTATTAAAATCCTTATGTTTCCCTCCATAAATATACTCTCAAGTCACACGAGAGCTCGTGTAGCCAACACTATTATACCCATACACAAACAACACAAACAGCTTTACCTCCCATACGTACTGTGGACATTTCTTTGTCTTTGTGTAGTTAATAAAACGTTGGCTAAATACTCATTTGTCTTGCTTCCCCTCAAACAATTTTTACCTCAAATTTTGATTCTGGGCCTCTCAGCTGTTCCTCTTATCTTTTCTATATATAATCCTAACCCGTTTTCCCTCTAAAGCTCTTTTTCAGAGAGGGCAAAACGGACTGTGGACCTGTCCAAGTCCACAAACCGTAACCTCTTCCCGCATCGTGTAGACGTCAATTTATTGTTCGGAGGTCCACAGTGCGTATGAAATACTAACCCACACAAACATCTCGATCCACCTGTCAACCACGAACCATATCTGAGATCGATATCATATTAATACATTGCCCATACACGTTACGTAACTAAGTTATCTTTACTTGGTTGTTTTTGTCTTTCTTTTTTTGACGGCAGTTGCTGGCCAAAAGAAAACAATTTGTTGGCTTGTATTACAAAAAGGCACTGGAGTTTTGCTGGGTGTAGTATTTGCGCAACACGTTAATTGCAAGGGAACTTTGGGTGGGAAGGGGTGGGGACTACTCGGAATAAGCTAGAAAAGTTAATAGCGATTGTGACTACGTACAAAAGAGGGCTGAGTTAACCGTCTGGAAACAGGGTAAGTGTCGACAAACTATGAGCAAAAACTGTGCAAAAAAACACTGTGCAAAAACAATCACAAACGCCAATTTTGCAAATTTGTCACACATGGCTCTCCATAGCCCCCATACACTAATTTTTAGCTTCAATAATTTACCGAATGTTCCCCCATGGAGGAAGGAAAACAGCCCTCCATGGTTCCCCATAGCACCATTTTGCATACTAAAACATGCTTTCCGATTTAAACAAGGAGGAATCCCAGTGTGTTTTGATTACGTACATGTACATCACCTAATATGGACCTTTTGAGTAACTAAATCCAACTAAAAATTAAAGAAGAAAAAAACCCCACAAAAACAACAAACCAACACCACAAAATGAACCAAATTGTCCAAAGTATTACAAGCCTATTCCATCAAAACAGAATACTTAATTAAAGGATACTTGGGAAACATAAATAACATTAATTGTGCTAACACCAACCCTTATTTCAATTCGATGAATAGGAACAAATCGGGGAAAAAAAACCAGGTTTTGTGAACTGAAAGACAAACAAATTTATAGCATTCGATTAACGAAACTGCGTTTGACCAAATATTTGAAACTCAATCAAGTTTTACACAATCCAGCTGCTGTTGCGTTCCTCGCTGGTCAAAAAATACATACAAAGCACACAGGTTAAAATGTGCATACAACAGTCGATATTATGGGCCGCTGGAGTGTTTTGCAGTACATGCAAGTACAGTACTACTGTATAGCTGTCGAGAAACTTTACCAAGCTAAACAAATGGGGCCAACCGAAATTCGGGCCAACAGCCGTCGAATTAAACGTTACCGTCAACAAAACTGTGCTATCCGAAACAAAAGCAACTTTACTATTTAAAGGTAGGATACACCATTTGCAGATATCGAAAAAAAATTACTACCGAATTATTAAGAAATATCTTACTTATTTGAAAGTAAATAACTATTGTAGGCATCCAGCAAAATGAGGGCCCTAGATATCCTGTAATTGTTCGAAAAAATTGAATTGTATAAACCAAAATTAATTATCGCCGGACGGCGATCGCGAAAAAAACAAAAACAACATAAGAAAAACTGCCCGACTCTGGTTAAAAACGAACGTCGTTTTTCTTGCGTTTCTCAGCAACCATGCATGATTGTAAAACTTCGGACAGGTCAGTTAAACGATATTTAATATGAAATACAACCCCCAAATCCACCCATTCCTGATAATTCAAAAAATTACCAATGGTGTATACTACCTTTAAACAACACCACAGTCATATGTGCATGTGAACAGGATTTTACTTTTCCTCAATATTCAAACTGGAAAAAAACTATTTGAATAATTCAGTTGATGATTGAATATTTAGTTGATTGAATATTCGGTTAATTGAATATTCAGTTGATGATTAAATATTCAGTTGAATAAGTTTTCAGTTGATGATTGAATATTCAGTTGATTGAATATTCATTTGATTGAATATTCAGTTTATTGAATATTCAGTTGAATCAATATTGAGTTGATGATTGAATATTGAGTTGATGATTGTATATTCAGTTGAAGATAAATTGATGTTATACTCAGCATATTTAGGACATCCCTACGGCTCATACATGTACATATCAGACAGACACAGACAATCAATACACAATGAGAATGTCTACCAAGTAAACATTTTGAACTTTGACCACAAACAAGCACCTTAGATCTAAAAAGAATATTTAAAAAAATTGAAAACATACTGCAAATAGCACACTTAAAAAAACCAAAAAAATATCTCAACAGCACATATATTGCAAAACCTTCAAATCAACATTCTTACAAAAAAAGATAGCAACTCCATCCCGCAGTGAAATGGAAACACATGCAGAATTTGTTTAGTTATTGTGTAGAGGAAAAACAAAAACAAAACAAAAAAAGGGGGGGGGGGGGAGGGAATTTAAAAAAAGCCTGTGTCGGAGCTCTGCGCAAGGATAATATTTCCCCTTGCCTTAATGGCCTACCCATTCTAGGCAGAGAATACACCAAAGATGACACAGGAAGCGCGGATGTATTACTAACAAAACCAACCGGCAAAATTCCCGCATCGTTATGATACTGTTTTTTTAAATAACCACTCAAAAATCTAAGAGGAAAAAACCCCGAAACCCCCCATCCCAACAAACACACACAGAGCCTTTACATCCGCATGAATAACCAAAATCCTTGGGCGCAGGTCCTTAAGTGGTTGTAGATTCCCGGAAGTAAACTGACTTTTAATGATTTTTTTTAACGCTGGGCGAGGTGAAGCGGTGTGGAGTCGGAAGGCTAAAGAAGCAGGGGGAACCCAAGCGCGAAGGGGTACAAGAGCGTCGATTGAAACGCCAGAATTGAGAGGGAAATGGGAAAAATTCAGCGATCAACCGACCACAAAAATGTCGAGAAATCATTTCAATGTCAACTGGCGCTCCAGCGCTTCTACGCTCCCCTCCCGCATGTAATATTTGGTTGAAATCACGCCTTTCTGTGGGCCAATATACATCAGTAGCATATCTACGACAAAAACCTGCTGAAATTGTTGCCGAATTGGTCACCCAGACAAAAGGGATTACAAGAAAAAAAGAAGAAGGAAGATGGCTGTGCTCTCGCACACGCTATGTGTCGTGCCACACATTCCGAGCTTAGCGATGTGCGACACCGGTGTGATTTTTTGAAAGCAAAGAGTGCGGTATATCACTCGCTCTTGGCTGAATGCACAACTCGTGAACGCAGCAACCCGCGTCAACCACCAGATATTATAAGGAGGTCAGTTCACAGTGGGACAAGTCGGAGATCCAGGACCTCTCGCCGCGTTGCTGCCAACAACAGGACCCGGTACCCTGACTTCCCCTGCCGGCGTCTCTTGCTGTTGTGCGGCTACTGTATGGAGCACTTGTCCTCTTTCCGTTTGCGCCGTCTCTGGAGCATGTTGTCTAGATATTCGGCCTCCTCCTCAGCCCTAGAGGGCAAACAAAAGGAAAAGATTACTGCCAAGAAACCTGATAACACAGTTTCACCCAAGGCTACGAATTGTGTCCGACAACTGCTTTTTCGAAATAGAAACAAAAAAGATTTCTTTCAAAAGAAGTTCCATTCAAAGCTTTTTCTCTATTATCCAACTTGCTTGGTGGCTTTCACAGACCAAGTTTTTTTGGGAACATCAAACATTTATTTTTTATTATTATTAGTATTATTCATGGTTTATTAATTTTATTAAGAATGACACATGGCAGCCCGAAGTCTGAATTACGGCCACTTTACAATAGTTTTAAAACATTAAAGTAAAAAAAAATATACAATCTTAAAAACGTTAAATCAAACTGGAGTGTAAATAAATAAGACACCAGAAAATGTAAAAATGTAGTAAGGGAATGCAATGTTGTCGAGGGAATGCAATGTTGTCGAGGGAATGCAATGTTGTCGAGGGAATGCAATGTTGTCGAGGGAATGCAATGTTGTCGAAGGAATGCAATGTTGTCGAGGGAATGCAATGTTGTCGAGGGAATGCAATGTTGTCGAGGGAATGCAATGTTGTCGAGGGAATGCAATGTTGTCAAGGGAATGCAATGTTGTCAAGGGAATGCAATGTTGTCGAGGGAATGCAATGTTGTCGAGGGAATGTAATGTTGTCGAGGGAATGCAATGTTGTCGAGGGAATGCAATGTTGTCGAGGGAATGCAATGTTGTCAAGGGAATGCAATGTTGTCGAGGGAATGCAATGTTGTCGAGGGAATGCAATGTTGTCGAGGGAATGTAATGTTGTCGAGGGAATGCAATGTTGTCGAGGGAATGCAATGTTGTCGAGGGAATGCAATGTTGTCGAGGGAATGCAATGTTGTCAAGGGAATGCAATGTTGTCAAGGGAATGCAATGTTGTCGAGGGAATGCAATGTTGTCGAGGGAATGTAATGTTGTCCAGGGAATGCAATGTTGTCGAGGGAATGCAATGTTGTCGAGGGAATGCAATGTTGTCGAGGGAATGCAATGTTGTCGAGGGAATGCAATGTTGTCGAGGGAATGCAATGTTGTCGAGGGAATGCAATGTTGTCGAAGGAATGCAATGTTGTCGAGGGAATGCAATGTTGTCGAGGGAATGCAATGTTGTCGAGGGAATGCAATGTTGTCGAGGGAATGCAATGTTGTCGAGGGAATGCAATGTTGTCGAGGGAATGCAATGTTGTCGAGGGAATGCAATGTTGTCGAGGGAATGCAATGTTGTCGAGGGAATGCAATGTTGTCGAGGGAATGCAATGTTGTCGAGGGAATGTAATGTTGTCCAGGGAATGCAATGTTGTCGAGGGAATGCAATGTTGTCGAGGGAATGCAATGTTGTCGAGGGAATGCAATGTTGTCGAGGGAATGCAATGTTGTCAAGGGAATGCAATGTTGTCAAGGGAATGCAATGTTGTCCAGGGAATGCAATGTTGTCGAGGGAATGCAATGTTGTCGAGGGAATGCAATGTTGTCGAGGGAATGCAATGTTGTCGAGGGAATGCAATGTTGTCGAGGGAATGCAATGTTGTCGAGGGAATGCAATGTTGTCCAGGGAATGCAATGTTGTCGAGGGAATGCAATGTTGTCGAGGGAATGCAATGTTGTCCAGGGAATGCAATGTTGTCGAGGGAATGCAATGTTGTCCAGGGAATGCAATGTTGTCGAGGGAATGCAATGTTGTCGAGGGAATGCAATGTTGTCGAGGGAATGCAATGTTGTCGAGGGAATGCAATGTTGTCAAGGGAATGCAATGTTGTCCAGGGAATGCAATGTTGTCCAGGGAATGCAATGTTGTCCAGGGAATGCAATGTTGTCGAGGGAATGCAATGTTGTCGAGGGAATGCAATGTTGTCAAGGGAATGCAATGTTGTCAAGAGAATGCAATGTTGTCAAGAGAATGCAATGTTGTCGAGGGAATGCAATGTTGTCGAGGTAAAAGGTTGGCACGGATAGTGGGAGATATAGAATTTGGATATTGAAGCGAATAAAAAACCTTGGTTAAAATAATTAAACCCATTCAGTAAAAAACAAAAATATAATTATTTTAAAATTCTTGCTAGTGTGAGTATTGCTGAATTGCTATATCTTTTAGCGACTATATTGATGGAAATGCGAGTGTAAACCTGCAAGACGTACAACATACAGAACTCTGTGCTTGCTTTTTCCCATTTCCTATCACCCTATCACCCTCCCCCCACTACCACACAATACCAGCACCTCGTCCTATGTACTCATGCAAAGAGGTCGCTAGCCTACGTCTGCTCACGATAAGCCTGTAATAACATGCCTCCCCAGTGTACTATTTCACCGATACACCAGTTTCCATCAAAGAGCCAACAATGCGAATCAGAGCTGGCCCGTACTCGGCCATTAACAATTCAGAAGCCAGCTACTAATCCCCCTCATTAAACTTTCACAAATGCCTTCGTCTCTGGGCCGGTCTTTTATTTTGCTTTCTCCCCTCTATTTCCTTTTTTCCCTTTCTTTCTTTCTTTCTTTCTTTTATCGTCTTTCTTTTCATTAACGGTGTTGTCTTCAAATTGCTTGGAAGACTTAAGGGCAACGGACAAGTCGTCACACTGCCCGGAACAGGTTTATTTAAGAAACGTGTTTCCGCTGCGATGGGCAAGGGATGTTTCTTATCAGCCGTTGCACTACCACCCGGGATTATTATTATTCTGTCTTCTTCTTTTTGTTTCAGCCTATAAACTGACAAGTAATAACTTGATTGATGAGAGAAGAGAGAAAATATTCCGACTTCCCTGTCCATTAGGTCACTATTAACAGGCCGTGGGGACTCGTATCAAATATGTAACGGGAGTTTTATTTTTTTTCAAATGGCGCATCATTCAGTAGATTTGCCAACGAGTGAGCAGACAAGAGAACAAAACAGAAATTGATTTATGACCAGCATATATTATTGAAAAAAAAATGAAAAAAAAAGAAAAAGAAAAGGCTTATTACAATGCCTTGAAAAAAAAAGCAAGCTTGTTTCTAGAAAATCTGACACAAAAAGATCACTATCGCTCCAACTATGAAATAAACACGAGAAAAAGCCGGCTAACTTCAGTGGGATTTGAATGGGCCTCCAATAATAGCCCAGGGCAGGCCAAATTTGTAGAGACAGGGTGGAAACGCTAGTATATCTTGGGGGTTTACAAGGGGTACTCCAAATAACAATGTCAGGGTATTCACCCCCAAAAGGATGCCTGCCGGGACTAACTACCAACAAAACATGCACAATTACCATCGCAACTTCTTATTTTTCAAATTTTATATTTTTGATTGCAACACTTATGGAAAAATTGACATTTTGGGGGGTAAAACTTGTTGGACAGGAAAGTACACTGTACAAAATTAAAATTGGTCATCTTTAATAATGACAAGTACCAGTATAAAGCAAAGAAGAAAAACGCAAACTACAAGGTTTTAGTAATCGCTTTTGTTTCGTCAATTTGGCTTTTGTGCTTCGGCAGATTCAGACTTTTCCCCAGAACCAAATCATGAAAAATGTTGTCCACTGATCACTGAATCATGCTAAAATTGTCAGGTTTTGTTAATCTGGTTTTCGCAGGGAGGCCGTAGTATTTGAGAAACACAAACTCACTTGGGCTGTGTACTGGAACTGAGTACTCGACCGTTGATGTCAGAAAACTGATTCCAGATTATTTAATCAAGTACCAGTAGCCAACTTTACAAATCACATGTGACCCGCTCCTACGAAACCCGACATAAGTCGCACAGGCTATTTCGAGATACAGCTCGTCAAAGTTGAAATGGGGTGAACAATCTGGCGGACATCGATTTTTATTTTTCGTTATTTTTAATTTGTTTAAATATGTATACTTTAACCCTCAGTTAACCAAAATCAACTTTATTGCTGATAAAGTACAAAACTCATGCATTTATTGAAACAAACTGTGTGCTAAAAGTGGTAATTTATCTCCCAAATACATCAAATGTTTCATAGATTATCAGAAATTGAAAGTATGTATGGTATAATGGTGGTTTTGGTACCAAATGAAATCTGAAGATGTGTACTAAATGGAAATAACAATATCTCACTTTTAACAAATAACAACTTATGTCTGGTTTTGTGGGAGCAGTTCACATATTAACTTCTCGGACAATCAAAAAGACATTAAAAAAAAAAAAGTAACAAAAAGATGTTCCTCCACAACTTTAATAAGCCCCGGCAAACATAAAAATTACCTTTTGTAATAGCCTCTCTTTCCAATAATTCCACTCTGAACACGTAAGATTTTAAAATGAATAACTCAGACCGTGCCATACCTAGTTTGTCTGTATTGTTTGATATTTAAAGGAAGGATACACCATTGGTAATTGCTTGAATTATCATGAATGGGTAGATTTGGGGGGTTGTATTTTATAGTAAATATCGTTTACCTTATAATTTATAAAATTATTTTTTTCAGAATAATTAAAGGATATCTAGCACAATCATTTTGCTGGATGCCTAAAATCATACTTTCCGATGAGTAAGATATTTCTTAATATTTCGGTAGTAATTTTGTTTTGATATCTGCAAATGGTGTATCCTACCTTTAAAACTGAGCAGCAACTTCCAAGATTTGAATTTTAAGGTTGGTTTCTATGACTATCTCCGGATACCCCTATTTTTGTTCAATCGGGTATCCGGTTCCCGTACTACCCATAAATGCACAGCCCTCAACTCACTCTCTCTCCTGCGCGTCCAGCTGTTGTACCAGATCGTCCCTCTTGTTGACCAGGATCACCAGGTCTTCTAGCAGCAGCTGCTCCCTTCTTCTCTCCTCCTCGGTCTTCTGCCAATCTGTCGTGAGGGGATAAAATAACGGAATGAAACCCTTTCTTCAATTATAAACCAGGGGCCAATTTCATAGAGCTGCTAAGCACAAAATTTGCTTAGCACAAAAAAGTCTTGCTCATTAAAAACAAGTTATCAGCCAAAATTCTACGTGTTTTTCATGCTAAGCAAAACACCAGCTGATTATCAATCAAAAACAATAAAGATCACGTGAACATTTGGTCTGTAACCTTGTTTTTACCAAGGACAAATTTTCATGCTAAGCAAATTTTTGTGCTTAGCATCTTCGTGAAATTGGCCCCAGATCATTAAAATTTCAAATTTTTGAACATGTCGCAAAATGCAACATTTAATGCAAAACAGCTGTAACTTTAACATGCAACAAACAGTACTGTAGAGAGAATTCTATTCCTTTTTTAACAGCCACAAACCCTCCGCTCAAGTCGACTTTTGCCAAGCTCCGTCTTATTTGGCCAGAATGCCTCACAGTTGAGGTTGTAATACTTGCAGTTTTAAAGATGTCAGAATGTTGACCTCTTTCCATCTCCGATAGCGGAGGTTATGTATACAAGTCTTTCTGTCTCTCAATCTGTTAGCAGGATTACGGGAAAACTACTGGACGAGATTCTAGCCTAGGGGTAAAAGATGTTTCTGTAAAATTTTCAGAATGATTTGGGTCCAGAGCAGGAATCTGGAACACTTTGAATGATTTGTTTAACATTTGCATTTTGGCGATTGGGGCCTGCGCTCTACCAAGTTACCCTTTTTGTATTTAAAGTGCCGTTTTATTTTCAGCTGTATTTTTCTTTCTTCATTTATAATATGTGACCTGTCATCACAAAATGAGCGTAAAGTCGCACGGAGTGATTTCCCAGTACGGCCAGTCAAAGTCAAAATTTGAAGGGGTGGTCGATTTTGAGATTATATGTTTTTTTTAAAGACTAAATCCCCAACAATCAATTCCCAATTTTTCAGGACGATCAGATTTAAAAAAAAATAGTTTTTGAGACAATTTTGACTATGCCTTTCTATGCCTTTCACACAATTTTTCACAAGAAATGCCCGTTTTCTCATAATCTCTGTATTAAGACTAAAAAATAAAAATAAAAAGAATATTGAGTATCAAACCTCCAAGTGTTATATACCATTGGAAAGCTCTGTTTCCACAGAATTTAGAAATACCCATATCTCAATTTTTGATTTTGCCGACTTTACGCTCATTTTGTGATGACAGGTCACATATGTCTCTTGTATCTTCTCCCTCGTTCCACGAGGACTCATCTTGCCCCTATTCTTACCTTCTATCTCCATCATCTTCCTCAGCTCTCGGTTCAGCATCTCAAATTTCCTCTCCAAGTCGTGTTCCTTCTCCCTAGGTAGTCAATGAAGAGAAAGAGAGAGAGGGGGGGGGGGGAACATCAGGATGAAACAGAACGCAAATTGATTAGTTTCACCCAGGCATTTAGAGAAGAAAAAAAAGGAATACAAAAAAGAAAAAGAAACACGAAACCAACATTTTTACAAATCACGACTCAAAGAGAAGCAACAAAATAATAATTTCAGGGACTCCCTCATGTAATTATATCAATTTGACCGTTAAGTCTCCGCGGGCCACTTGATAGCAAAAAAACACCCCAAAACGCTCTTCTTTTGGGAGTTTTGGGAGTCACGGATCGGTTTCATTACTTGAATTGAGGGTTACGGAGCAAAGGAAAGCCGGGGGCACAGGAAATCTGGGAACAAATGAAATCGTTTAATGAGATTTGTTGTCGCAGACTTTCTGTTTTTCTGCACAATCGACAGGGATATAAGGTCCACGGGTTGATCAAGTTACTGTTCAGATATGTAAGGCGTTCTGGCAAATTGAGCGCAACTGGGCACAGGGCATAGTGGAAAAAACTGCAAAATAATGAATAATGGGCGATTTTTGTATTAATTTTTTTAAGATTTATTAATATTTGTAATCTTCCTATGCCTTTTAATTTTAAAGGAAAAACAACTGACAATTTTTCCATATCACATGTACAAAAAAAGTAAACTTCAAAGACCTTTTCCTCAGCATTTCACTTTTGCGACATGTTGATAAATGCAAACTTTAAACAGCCATACCTTCTCAATGGAATGTCTGATTGAAGCGCAACAAACAGCATTGTAAGATGAATTGTATCCTCTTAGTCTAATACCAGAGAACCCTCATTTCAACCTCTGCCCAGTTCCGTCTCATTTTGCCAGAACCCCTCACATATGTGTAAGAGAAACAAGCCATTGTGTTTAAGATCTAAATTTTTTTAAGGGAATATACAACATTTGCTTTTGCTGTCATTTTTAGAAATGAATGTATTGAGGGTTTATAGTATTATTCGAGAGGTTCTGGTAAAACGAGACGGAACTGGGCAGAGGTTAAAATTAGGGTTCTCGGGTATTACCGGTAGATACAAATAATATCATTCTCCTTACAATGCTGTTCATTTTGCTTCAATGGATATCAACATGTCGCAAAAATAAAATTTGCCTTTGAAGTTTTGACTTTTGTACAAGTGATATAAAAAATGTCAATTGGTGGTTTTTTGTTTTTTTTTGTTTTTTTTTTTTTTTTGGGGGGGGGGGGGGGGGGGGGGGGAGACGACACACTGTATCGAAGGACCCATCTGGTATTAGTCTTTTAGATCCATTTGGAATTGAGGTTGTGAAACAACAATTTTGACTTTAAAAATTCACAAAACCGAACGAAGAAAAAAAAAAAAAAAAAAAAAAGGGGGATCAGGCATATGACGGAGTGGTTTGTCCACAGCTACTGACTTTCATGAGGGGAGGAATCTCGTTAGCACCATATGGCCCGTCTGGCATACTGGACCCAGTCCATCTAAGACAGGGCCCAGTGGACCAGGGCTTGTCTTGATGGGGAGTGATCAGGCTGCCTTGCCCCACGAGGGGGGCTAGAGAGACTAAAATATAGAGAGAGGGGGGACTTTAGTCAAGGGACTTCAGTATGTGAGGGGTTCTGGCAAAATGAGATAGAACTGGGCAGAGGTTGAAGTGAGGATTCTCAGGTATTAGAAAAGAGGATACAATTCTCCTTCGGACATTCCATTAACAAGTTATAGCTGATTATTTAAGTCCGCATTTATCAACATGTCGCAAAAGTAAAACGTTGCGAATAAGGTCTTTGAAGTTTTGCAGTTGTATACATGTGATATAGAAAAATTGTTTTTCCTTAAAAACACTTTTATTTTACTACTTCCATACAATTTCTAAACAAAATATTGTTAGTAGGCATACCAAAGGGTTACAGATATCAATCAATCTGAAACAAAACAAAATTCACCCTTTATCCATTATTTTGCAGGTGGTTTTGTTCACTATGCCCTGTGCCCAGTTCTTTCTCTGTGCCCCAGTGCCTTAGCAACCTGCCAAGTACTGACAAACCGCCGAACCATTCAGGTCGGGCCGGGGACAATTGCGACCGCCGATAATCCATCTCAATTCAACTGCGGACAAAAAGCTCACTATTAACAATGTCCGAGACAGTTCATTTTTTTTTAAGGCATGGAGTTGGTAGGCACTACAACACCATAAGTAGTTTTTTGTTGTGGTGGTGGTGCGAGTGCGTTGATCGGCACCCTGCAGCATGCAGAATAGTTTCCCTATTTATAAAATTTGAAAAAAATATTATAATTGAATATTAACCACATCAAGTGTCGGGAAATCGGTGATAAGTATTCGTTTTGGAGAGCTACAATAAGTCAAGGACAATAAGGCGGAAATTGCTAAATAATTGTGTGGATGTGGTGTTTGAAACCATTTCAATCAATTCTGGTCGAAGGCGGAGACATTTCGTTTTGGTGAAACATATTTTTTTAGCATTTTAAAAAATTTTAAAAAAACTTGTGGATTTCTTTTATTCATTTGTTTAATTCTTATTCTTATTTCACTAAATGAGCACTTAGGGAGACAAATTAGCGTAATTTGTTTAGGTAATAAGGAGACAGTGGCACTTAGGGAGACATTTCAGTGTCTCCCTAAGTGTCTAGCTACCCTAAAAAACCGATATTTGGGAATTATTTTTGCTCTAGAACAACAGATTGGGGTCTAAATAGCATAAATCTCGAAGATCTTAGAGAAAAGGGTTAGGGTAAACAAGTTAGGACTGTTTTAAGTTTGTGTACATCCCTGAGGGATTGTCTCCCTAATTGTCGGTGTTTTTTTAATTATTATTATTATTATTATTATTGTTGTTATCTTGGAATAAGTACCCTTTGGGAGACCAATTTGCGTAAGTTTAACAACATTAGGGAGACCATGGTCATTAGGGAGACATTTCGAGGTCTCCCTAACGTTCCAACAACAGGAAGGAGATACATTTTTAAACATTTAACAGTCCAGATCGATAGAATAGGGTCCAAAATGCATAAATATGAAATTTTGTGGAAAAAGCTCTAGGTAAAAACGGGTTAGTTTACAATAAAGAATTGAAAATGTTGTGCACGTCATTATGGAGAGGTCTCCCAAATGTACCATTTTCGGTTATTATTATTATTATTATTATCATTATTATTAATTCCTTCTGGTATTAAATGAAACCAAAGATTGCTCAAAAGCGAAGCTTGAAATCTGAAGAAATCTACAGTAAGAAGACCGTCAATGAGAAGAAGGATTTCTTTGGAAGATCTGAAGAAGATCGAAATATTAGGCCCTCTTAACTTATTTGATTTTATATTTCAGGTCATTCCAGCCAGTAAGCAGTTTGCAGCAGTTTCATCCTTATTCAATGAGAAGAATGTACAGTTTTAGAGGTGGGAGGAAAACCCCAGAAGAATATCCTAGAGGAAAACCCACGGAATCAAGCAGGGACTGAAAACCCCATCCAGGCCGGATTTGAACCCGGGCCATAGCGGTAAAAGGCGAGGAAAGAACCGCTACGCCAACCTACATAACTTAAATTTGAGGTAATATACAACATTTGCAAACATCTGAATTGTTATGAAATACCTTATAGTTGACACATCCTGTGATATCATGGTACCTATCTACTATTGTAATGTCTTATTGATTCTGAGAAAAAAAGACGAAAACCCCCCAGTTGTTGACATCTGACATGGCGGACATTTTAGAGCATACGCATACGTATTTCCAGCCGTAAATATAAGTCTCCTTCATACAGATGATTCAATGTACATGTAATTAATCCCAATATGTAGTTGTATAAAAAAAGAATCGTGATCCCCGAACGACAATCGCGAATAAAACAAAAATAACACAAGAATAACTGCCCGACTACCCTACTTTCCTGCCCCCTTATTTCCAGCACCCTCCCCCTTTCTTGCCTTCCCCCCTCCCCTCTTTTCTGCCAGAGCCCTCCCCAAAGTTACAAATGTTCAAGGAACTTACATAGCATTGAGTTGCTCTTCCCGGCGTATGAGGGCATTCTTCTTGTTCACCAGTTCAAACCACTCGTTCATTAGCTGTGCCTCATCATCAGTACCTATTACCAATTTTGAAAAAAAAAAAAAATTGTTTGTAATTTGTACAAATTTTGTTGGGGGGGTTCAAATAAAAAGTCAGTTTTCTTCATGTTTTTTATTTCAAATGTAAAAAAAAAACACGAAAAAAACAAATCACAAAAATCTGAATTTTTCTGTGTTTTTCCAAAATGGAATACTAAAGTAATTTGTGACGGGGTTTGGCAAAATGAGATGGAACTGGGCAGAGGTTAGAAACGAGGATATAATTGTGCTTGTTACACTTCAATCAGACATTCCATTAACCAGTTCGCGTCGGATGACGTATATAAACGCAAACATTTCCCCCAAATTCAAAACGGATGACGCATAAACAGCGAGCAAGGCCGGAAATGCGTGGGTGTGCTTCCCGGCACTATCAGCCTGAACCCGCTTCGGATCGAGTTTCGTTAAAAATAATCCCGCCCCTCGGCTCGGCGATGTTAAAATAATCCCGGCGCGAACTGGTTAACAACTTCTGCTGGTTTTAAGATTGCTTTTATCGACATGTCGCAAAAGTAAAATGTTAGGAACAAGTTTTGAACAATGACAAATGTAAATTAGTTTTCCTTAAAAGAACTTTTATTCTAATACTTTCTTATTTCTATTTCTTAACCAGTTCGCGCCGGGATTATCTTAACATCACCGAGCCAAGGCGCGGTATTATTTTTAATGAAACTTGATCCGAGGCGGATTGAGGTTGATGGTACCAAAAAGCACACCCAACGCATTTCCGGCCTTGCTCGCTGCTGACAGACATTTCCGTCCTTGCTCGTGACGTGTTTATGCGTCATCCGTTTTGAATCTGGGGAAAACTTTGCGTGTATATACGTCCTCCAGCGCGAACTGGTTAATATATACTATTTCTTAAAATAATACATGAAGTAGACATACCAAAGATAACAAATATCAATAAATCTGAATATTGTTGGTTTCAGTTGGGGGCAAGGGGAACCCTGAGCGAGTATCGCAACCGAAATGAATCGATGGAATGGACTTTGAAAAACTCACCATCCTCCATGGCTTTCCTGAGCGCCTTCTCCACAGTTGAGGCTCTCTCATCAATCTGCTTCTGCTCCCTCTCCAGCACAGCGTACTCCCCCAGGATGTAGTCATTGGTGTCCATCAACTCCTGAGAGAAAATTAGCAGGTCAGATGTCAGGGGTCAGAGGCCATTTTTATAAATTTTATAAATCATTCCTCACCAATTACAACAAATTATAGGCGTTTTGTTGCATGAGTAACTCTTATATGATAAGGAACATTTCCAAACAGCAAAGGTTCATGAGATTTGAAGGCATTGTGCCCCTTTAATTAACCTACCACTGAACAAATGAAGCAATAAAGAAATAAACAGTTTACCAACTCGCATTCAAAACCAGTGTACAATCTTGCACAACCATTAAGCCCACATACCGGGACCCACTTTTGGGAGAGCTGCTTAGCTGCTATGCACGAATTGCCGCTAAGCATATTTGTGCACTATCAGCAGGTACCCATTCACACGCGCTGTACTGAATATGTCTTTTTTTAGCCGGTAATAAACCTATTTCTACTAAATCTTGTAGACCCACCTCGTCTTCCTCTGTTGTTTGGGTGATCTCCTCGGTGGGCAGGGCTTCCTCAGTCTGTTCCGCCTCCTCTTTATCGTTGTCGTTTGTTTCCTCACCTCCCTCCACGTCATCTGGGTTAGACTCCGTTTCAGGAGTCGATGCCGTTTTCTCATCTGATCAAGGACATAGAATTGAGGAGAAATTTTCATCGGGATGCTTTTATAGCGGATAACTGAACGTGTATTAAAGTACAACTTGTCCAGCAGCTGAATTCACGAAAAAGTGCGTAGCTTGCGCCATTTCCTTACGGACCATTTTAAGAAACTTGGCGTAGCTGCACAACGTTTTAAACAGTGTTTACGACGACTGTTTGTGTCTATTTGTGTTCTTTCACAAAATCGTCATTAAATCACCTCCGCCCGCCTTTTAAAAATAGTTTTGTCCGGCTTTTAGCAAAATCGTGCGGCAACTCTAAACAATTTGTTCACGGGTAAAAAACTAATTCGTTTACTTCAAACACAATGCTGTGAGTGTCATTTATCAAGGTTGATAAGTTGAGCAATATAACTAGGGTACTTTTGATTAACCAGTTCACGCCGGGATTATTTTAACATCACCGAGTCGAGGCGCGGGATTATTTTTAACGAAACTCGATCCGAGGCGGGTTCAAGCCGATGGTACCGGGAAGCACACCCACGCATTTCCGGCCTTGCTCGCTGCTGACAGACATTTCCGGACTTGCTCGTCACGTGTTTATGCGTCATCCGTTTTAAATCTGGGGAAAACTTTGCATGTATATACGTCCTCCGGCGCGAACTGGTTAACTAGGGTACTTGTTAACAACCAAGAAATAGCCTTTAGTAAAACAATAGGCCCCATTATCACTTTTGTATACGTGAAAAGGGGACCTATTGTAACTGTTCAAGTATTTTATTTCAACAAAAGGATTTTACGTCTTCAGGCCTCACAGCGTATGCATAGCATATGTGACCTGTTCCAACGAAACCCGGACAAAGTCGCACAATGTGTTTTGTCACAATGTACTCCTGAAGTCATTTCTGGATGGATTTTACTATTTTGAGGTTTTCCTAAGTCACTCACTATTAATCTACAATCTCCTCAAATTTGAACAAAATCCGTCTACCAGAAGTGTGTTTTTTTGTCAATTTTGTGAAACATTTGTGTATAGAAATAATACGCTTTTCTGAACTTCAAAGCTGTTTATCTCATAATTAGGTTGTCAGGGTTTTATCACTAAATCCAGACCCCAGGGAAGATAGGGTGGGGGTACATATGTAAATGATACATCATTTTAAAGCCGAGAACCTAGAGAATTTGAAAAAAGCAAAATCTGAAAAACTAAAAAGTCGACTTTGTCCGGGTTGCGTTGGAACAGGTCACATATTAAAGTTATCAAACTATTTTTGTAAAGTTGACTGCTGTACTGTGCACACTGTTTATATCGTTCAATTCAAGGTGGTTATTTGTAACTAACCTTTTGCTTTGCTTGGCGGTAGAGGTTGCACCAGGTCAGAGAAGGACTGCAGGGGGGTTTTCTTGGCCACGCTTCCCCTCGATAGCCTCTTGGCTTGCTGGTTGTCTGGCGAGTTACCATCAGACAGCTTTATAGGGGCCTCTCGTTTTGCAGGTGCGTCAATCTTGTCTCCTGTTTATCAGTAAAGATAAGTTTTATTTGCGACTTTTGGATGTTGTGTGCTTGCAGATTTACATTTTAAACAGATTTGAGGAATAAGACCATGAATTTACATCAAGGCAGCCATTTTTGTTTATCTTCGCACTTGATTCCTGATAATATTTTGTCTGCGATAAATAATCTACATTAACCCCTTGATGCCGGAGAGCAGCTATGGCCGCGACACATCAATCCGTCCGGAATGCTGTTATCAGTGTGATGGCTGCACGCTCACGTCCATTGTGCAGTGCAGCTGCTGGACAAAGGCTTCTGTGCAGTCATGCATATAATCCGATAAAGTGATAAATTAATACCGGTGTCAAGGGGTTAAGTGCAGTTCTGCACATTTTTACACAAACTTTACACATTCAGGTGAGTACAAATCAGAATTGCTCGAAGCCAAAATATATACTTAGTGATCAGGTGTAAGAAAACCAAAATTATGACAAATTTCTTGTCGCCTACCCACAAAATAATCTTAATTTGGCAGTTTCGGCGAATGAACTTAGGCTTTAACCCAACATCCACTGCAGAGCAAACAGGATTTACACTTAGCAAGCCATTCTGTCTGTACTGTGAATCACCCAATTACTAATTGAGAGAGCTGGATAGTGTGGCTACATTTTCCAACAAGGTCCACAGCATCGGCTAGTGAGATGTGCACTGCACTATGCAGGTGTATTTAAGCTTCATTTATAGCAGTGGCTGATAAACTTGTGACTGTGACTGTGACTGTGACTGTGACTGACTGTGACTGTGACTGTGACTGTGACTGTGCAAGGACAAAAGCTGAACTGGTGCTGCATATTTGCCACATTGTTAAACACAGCAAATCCTTCTATTTAACACAGAAATTGACTGGAGTGGGGCTTGAACCAGAGACCTCCAGATTGCCGTTCTGGTGCTCTACGAACTGAGCTATCCAGTCCTGTGTTGGCGGTTCTCCAAATTAGTCAATATCTTTGCCACAAACCCATAATTGGCTTGGGATCATGCCCAAAGACATGATACTAGCTACATTAGCAATGTTGTATAGACGACAATTCAACGACAATAGACGGTGGCACACAAAAAACAAACAAGCACACTTCCACCACCCAAAGCAAAAACTACCTATACCAATGGATGGAGAATCCTTCTAGAAGAAAAATGATACCAAGTACTGTACTAGTTTTAGCTCGAGACCCATATATCTTGCTATCATTTTTCTCCCAGAACGACTCTCCATCCATTTGGCCACAGTGCGGTGGAAGCACGCTTTGTCCGTTTTTTGGGCCACCCTGTATAACAAATATATAACAAATTGCATTTGACTAGTACAAACTGGTTTGCATATTGTATCCTTTTTTGCTTGAGGTCGCTGTACGCGCTTCAAGCAGTACGTACCATACGAGTGTGCATGCATGCATCGCATGCAGCTAATGTTTATGTTAGCTACTGGCCAACGATCATCCGACATTGTCAAACGCCTTGACCGAGGCTAGCCTTCATTTGAAAAGATTTTGCAAGTTGACTTGGGCCCAGGGCCCAATTTCATGGAGTTGCTAAGCACAACAATTTGCTTAGCATGAAAATGATTCCTTGGCAAAAACTTGGTTTTTACAAATCAAATTTTCAGGTGATGTACATTGTTTGCGACTGGTGTTCAGCTGGTTTTTGCTTATAACCTAAAGCACATGGAGTGTTTGCTGGTAACCTGTTTTTACTGAGCAAGACTTTTTTGCGCTAAGCAAATTTTTGTGCTTAGCAGCTCCATGAAATTGGCCCCAGATGGCTTGCGACGGACTGTGACGGATCCATCGCAAGTAAACTTTACGACAACACTGCAGTGAACTTCCCAACAGATGGTGCAAGCCATTGCTAAACCACGACTACCATAGTCAGGCAGATTGGTGACAAATTGTTCAATCAAATAATATACTAAGCATGGAATTTGGCACACAATCAGAATACAGGTATGCCATGAGAAGGCTATTTGGCTATAGGGCCATCGCAAATTTGTCATAATTAAAATAAAATAAGTACATTTAGAAATTAGAATAACAAGCAATTTTCAAACACTTTCAAAATGGCTGCTATTGCATGTTATACAACACCTAGATAAATCCCGTCATTTGATTGGTGGATCGTTGATCAAGTGCATTGAATTATTAGTTCCATCGCACGGCACAGCCGCACCGCAACAAAAGTTCTATTCAATAGTTCTCTTCAATGGTGAATGGAACTTCAATGGCACGGTCGCGCTCTGACCAATCAGATGGTGAAGATTTATTCAAATGTTGTATAAAACAAATAATGAATGTTTCACATTCGTGTGATGGAAAGATTAATTTCATTTGGTGACAGATGGAATATATCTTTTTCATAACATACTCTGATTGTGCCAAATGCTTTTATCGTCAAGTGAACAATTGTGCACCATTCTGCCTGGCTAAATAAACCTCCCTGTCTGACATGAAAGCGCGACTGCTTTATGGCGGATGACAATGCTCATGGTGTATTAACGATGAACATTAATCCAAATAACCTTGCATGCATCAACATCGAGGAAACAATTGGTCAGTACAGTCAAGTCAGAGTTATGTTTGATATTAATCAATTTACATGTAACTTAGGCCAGTTTATACTTTGCGCAAAAGCAAGTAACGAAAGTAAATCCTGTGACGAGCCAATGCGGCTCAGGCCGGTATTTAACTTCAGTTTCTCTAGCATGAAACGACTGATAACATTTCTATTTCCCCTGGATGATATGCTAGTCCATCGCACTGAGGTTATTCCCCAGCTAATGCCGGTACCCATTTATACTCCTGGGTGGAGAGAGGCAAGTGAGGTGAAGTGCCTTGCCCAAGGACACAACATATGGCCAGCAGCTGGACTCGAACCCCGACCGTCTGATCATGAGTCACGAACCCTAACCACGAGGCCACACGCCCCCCGCGAGAACAAACATGAACGCAAATTTGTGATGTCGGGACAAGATTTCGCACGGTGAACACATTTCAACTCTGGCAAAACTTCTCAGTGAATGCTGTAAGTGTGATGCAAATTTGTGTAGCGAATGTGTTGCATTCGTATAAAGCATGAACTGGCCTTCAGAAAAAACTAAGTTAATTAATCAACAGCAAACAATTTTCAATAATACAGGGTAATATATGACCTGGAGAACGTCAATTTATCAACGTGAAGATTATGATTAATATATTAAAGTAAGCAGATTTTAATGTGTTTCAAAATACATGCAGAGAGATACCAGTACATGGTGTGTACAGTGCAATTCGAATGGGAATGTGAAATGTTATGAACAAATGTGAAAACGGTTTCCCACTTTGTGAAAAAATGTTAAAACGGTTTCCCACTTTGTGAAAAAGTGTGAAAAGAATTGCAATGTACTATAAATGTTAGAGTTCCAAAAAGTTGTATGTTTCCAAAATTATTAAAACGTAAACATAATCAATAATCTCGTTAGGTTGTTTCTCGACATTGAATGTAAACAGATTATGTTGCCTGCTAAATACTACAAAATCGGCAAAACCCAACAGCAAAGTTAAACAGAATGTGTCCACTGTTGGTTATTGTAGGATTCAGGAGGTTAAAACCATTATACTATTTTAGTAAGCATGCAGGAGTCTACCAGGTTATATGTTTATATGGTGGAGTGCACTAATGTCGCCTACTTGGACATTTCCTCATGCAGTGTAGGCAAAACCTTTCGTTGACAAGCTTCAATTTTATAGTCAAATTGCTGGTACTTTTTGTACTCATTATGCTCGCTGTTAAACCTTTTGTAAAAAATGCAGTGCCATGAAATTTTGTCTAAAAAAACCCCCAATTATTTCCATTTATCTAAGCACCTGCATTTTACAAGGGTTTACTGTGCACCTCTCTGCTTAACTTTATAGGAGGACGCAACTTTCTGTTTGCCCCGGTCGCAAGGTGAATGCACTATCTTCTTGTAAACTTATGGAGCTCTGCGTTTGTGTTCACCTCACATTAACCCGAGGTCATGCAAAGTTTCAAAAGTTTGACATTTTACCAGAAATTTCAAATTAAAAATGGATGACGGATAAACACGCCGAGAGTGAGGCCAGAAATATCAAGGTGTTCTTCTACCCATGATGTCGGCCTGAACCCGATCCAGAACTAGATTCGTGAAAAACAATCCCGCGCCTGGGCCAAGTCAATGTCAAAATAATCCCAACGCAGACTGGTTACCCAATTCTCGCTGGGATTATTTTAACATCACCGAGCCGAGGCGCAGGATTTTTTTAAACAAAACTCGATCCGAGGCGGGTTTAGGCCGATGGCACCGGGAAGCACACCCACGCATTTCCGGCCTTGCTCGCTGCTGACATACATTTCCCGCCTTGCTTGTGACGTGTTTATGCATCATTCATTTTCAATATTGGAAAAACTTTGCGTTTATACGTCCTCCGGCGCGAACTGGTTAAGAGAGGCACTGGGCACCACACCACACAACATTGCGGTTTTAGTCTGCATAATGTACACATATTACGGCTTTTGAGAGTACTTTCTCATGATCCCATGCATGATCTCATTTATGCGTCAAATCAAAAATTCAATATTCCGAAGAAAAACAATTGTGCACTGCCTCTACAGAGACTCATAATCTTTCTGGGTCATCCGACTAATCAAAGATACATCTGGGCCAGAATGCATAACAAGGGAATATTAAACCATTAATTTGTAGCAGTGTGCATTTTGTTTAAAAAAAAAAAATCTATCTTGAATAATATTCCAATATCCAAAATGCACTGATCAAGTTTTGGATTTGCGTGGGCCTGCTGAGAGCCTCTTTATTAGTCCATAAATAAAGGGTTCAAAAGTGTGACATTTGTTGTGGTGTCCCGGTTACGCCTGACCTGTGTAATTTCCCACATTTCCTGTGCAAGTGTCAGTGAAATTGACTTCAAACTTGTTTTATTTGATTTTACTCAAAAAACTTTGGTTAGGGTTAGGTTTTAGGTTAGGGTATAATATGTGAGGCGTTCTGGCAAAATGAGACGGAACTGGGCACAGGGCATAGTGGGGAAAACAATAAATGGTAGATTATTTTTCATATTTTCAGATTTATTGATATTTGTAATCTTTGTATTGTCTACTAACCACATTTCTAAAGAAATAGTAAGAAAGTAATGGAATAAAAGTGTTTTAAGAAAAAACAATTGACATTTTTCCATATCCACGTACTAAACTCGAAACTTCAAAGGCCTTTTTTTCAATATTGTAAGGAGAAATTTATCCTCTTTTCTAATACCTGAGAACCCTCATTTTAATCTCTGCCCAGTTCCGTCTCATTTTGCCAGAACCGCTCACATATAAGGTATATTTGGTCCAAATGTCAACCAAGGAAATTAACCGTTGTTGAAATAGTGACATTTTTAAGATAATTTTTTTGAAAGTCCACAAATTGTGTGCACAAGAACAAAGAGATCTCCAAACAGGGATACAAATTTGAGAATTGTTGAACGCACACATTGACTCCCAGTCCAGTGAGCACATCAATGGTTTGATTGTATTCACAAGGGCAGTATGGAATGTTACAACGATACAATGTGTTATGTTACCAGCGTGAGCAAACGAGTTACAGTTAGAGCAAAACTAGTCACACATTTACACATGTATACACACTGAAAAAGACATTATCTTACCATACTGATAAAACTTGAATTGGGGAGTTCCAACTGCGTGTACAAAAGTAAAAGAAATCATACCAACAATATACATGTACAGAAATCATAGAAAAAAAAATAATAACAAAATAATAGAAAGGTGGATTTTTTAAACAAATTTTATTTAAAATAAATGTGATATTCTATATATTATGATAGGGGAAAATGAGAAAATTGGAATAACAAAATATGGATGAACAGGTAAAGTAAAGATTGTTGTGAACTGCCAAAGCCCGATTTTATGGCTATGATAGCAATAGAGAAAAAATCTCTGCTGAAGGCAATTGGCTTCAAACAAAAGTTACTCAACCATTTCCCTGTGCTTTGGCAATGAACATTTCTGTTGATTAGTCGATATAGCCATTATAATGACAACTGATGCACACTTGGTACTCTATTGTAGCAGACATTTCTGTGCTTACAGTTAGCCAATAAATTTGTTGCTTAAATGTGCATGTGCTATGCACATCTGGGGCCTCTTTGAAGAATTGCCCTCTTTTCAAAGAATTGTCTTCTTTTCAAAGAATTGTCCTCTTCAAGGAATTGTCTCGGTACTGTTGATAAGCTACATTGGTGTTCCTTGGGGTAAACATACCAGTGTCTCCTGAAGAGGATTTTGTTTAAATTAAGGCTGCCCCTTTTTTGTTACAATAGAAAAGGTTGCCTTTTCATCAAGTACCTCAGTCCATTAGCTGACCTGTTCCATCATTTGCCTTCAATTTGGCAATTAAGGGGACTTAGGCTGCAACCTAGCCCTTCTCAAAGAGAACAAATAATGAAGTTGTACAGCCACAGCACAGCTAAAGCCATTCAAAAGGCCTTTTGTGTCAATCTAGGCTCTGACAGGACTTCAATAGAAGCCAAATTGGCTGATAATGAAGTGGCTCGTAATACAACAAGGTGAGAGGCACTAATGACAAGAGGGGGGTAGAGAAGGGAGAGGAGAGAGGAGAGGGGAGAGGAGGGGGGGAACAGGAGGTGGAATTTTCCTTTGGTATTCAGGATTGAGAACCCTGCCAGGTTTGCCATACTTGTCGCTGTGTACTTGTCAACAATGCTGTCAACAGGAAATCCTCCCAATCAAATTTGCATCACAAAAAGATAAAAACTAACAGATATTGTCTTAAGGTTACAGCCCAGGAAATTAACCCTAATTGAAATAGGACCACTGAAAATAGCCCTCAACATTCCAAAAAATGTTGTACACCAGAACAAAGCGTTGTCTCAACAAGGATACATCTTGAGCATTTCAGCACTCATTATCCCAGACGAAAGAAGAAACAAAAAGTCCAATGTACTGCTAGTGAAATGCCCTTCTGCCTTTCAGGGTGGATTAAAAATAGAGTTATCTACATGATTGAAATGTCCAGAATATAAGCTTTCATTTGGTACATGTAGTACAGCTCCATAGCCCCTTCCGTTCCGGTGATATGACGTTTTTGCATATTAATGGTTCCATGGAATTCAAAATACACAACTGAGAAAACAGGCTTCGAAACACAACAAAACTAAAACAATACATTGGAACCATGCACTCTTAAAAGGTTTCGTTTTACTTTATTTATCAAATTCCAGCTTTTTGTTAATTAAATCTGAAACTTTGGATATTAAAGATGTCATTTAAGACAAAAAATGAAAATCAAATTTTGACAAAAATATTTACCCTGTTAAACTTTAACAGGCCATTACTCATAAATGCATAGCGCGACTTATGTCACCTTTTCCTGGAGCGGGTCACATATGCATGTCTTCACACACAGCTTGGCCAGACAATTGAATCGGAGTGGCCGTAGGTACTGGCCAAGCTTCTAGTATGTCGCCGACGATGTGATGAAGAAGACAGAGAGAGAGAGAGAAAGAGAAGAAAGGAACTGCCTCTCAGCGATTTGCCCCTCAGATTGGTGATTGATATCCACGAGATCAAGGGGTTGAGGGCCCCAGATAATAACCAGAAGCAACAGGAGGAGGTTCTTTTGAGAGGGGTCATTTCATGAAGTTGGAACACAAAGTGTGACATTTTGAAACACCTATATTTTATATTCCACGCTTTTATGAATGCTTCTTTTACCTTCATGTTTTTAAATGTTGGATACACCATTTGCAGATATCGAAAAGGCTTACTACCGAATTATTAAGAAATATCTTACTTATTTGAAAGTAAAAAAGGGATTGTAGGCATCCAGAAAAATGATTTAATTGCGCTAGATATCCTGTAATTGTTACAACAAATTAATTTTATAAAACAAAATCGCGATTGCTGACAACAGACAACATAAGAACCATAAGAAACGATATTTCCTATTGAATATAACCCCCCAAATCCACCCATTCATGGTCATTCAAGCAATTACCAATGGTGTATCCTACCTTTCAATCCACCCATTCCTGATAATTCAAGCAATTACCAATGGTGTATCTTACCTTTCAATTCACCCATTCCTGATAATTCAAGCAATTACCAATGGTGTATCCTACCTTTCAATCCACCCATTCCTGATAATTCAAGCAATTACAAATGGTGTATCCTACCTTTCAATTCACCCATTCCTGATAATTCAAGCAATTACCAATGGTGTATCCTACCTTTCAATCCACCCATTCCTAATAATTCAAGCAATTACCAATGGTGTATCCTACCTTTCAATCCACCCATTCCTGATAGTTCAAGCAATTACCAATGGTGTATCTTACCTTTCAATTCACCCATTCCAGATAATTCAAGCAATTACCAATGGTGTATCTTACCTTTCAATCCACCCATTCCTGATAATTCAAGCAATTACCAATGGTGTATCCTACCTTTCAATCCACCCATTCCAGATAATTCAAGCAATTACCAATGGTGTATCTTACCTTTCAATTCACCCATTCCTGATAATTCAAGCAATTACCAATGGTGTATCCTACCTTTCAATGTTTTGTCGCGTTGCTTTTATGCAAACTGCATATATGTACTATTAGGTGACAACAAAATGGAACAATACATATGTTTGTAAGGTTATTGTAGATAAATTACAAGAGATATGTGACCTGTCATCACAAAATGAGCGTAAAGTCGGCAAAATCAAAAATTGAGATATGGGTATTTCTACATTCTGTGGAAACATAGCTTTCCAATGGTATATAACACCATTTGCAGAAATCGAAAATATTTACTACTGAATTATTAAGAAATACCTTACTCAATTGAAAGTAAATAATGATTCTAGGCATTCAGCAAAAGGATTGCGCTAGATATCCTGTAATTATTCAAAAAAATTGAATTTTATAAAGAAAAATTCGCTCTCGCCGGATGGCGAGAGCGAAAAAACAAAGATAACATAAGAATAACTGCTCGACCCCGGTTGAAAACAAACGCTGTTTTTCGTGCTTTTCTCGGCATCCATGATTGTAAAACTTCGGAAAAGTCAGTTAAACGATATTTACTATGAAATACAACCCCCCAAATCTACCCATTCATGATAATTCAAGCAATTACCAATGGTGTATACTACCTTTAATACAGAGATTATGAGAAAACGGGCATTTCTTGCAAGAAATTGTGTGAAAGGCATAGAAAGGCATAGTCAAAATTGTCTCAAAAACTAATTTTGTTTTTATCTGATCGTCCTGAAAAATTGGGAATTGATTGTTGGGGATTTAGTCTTTAAAAAAACCATATAATCTCAAAATCGACCACCCTTCAAATTTTGACTTTGAGTGGCCATACTGGGAAATCACTCCGTGCGACTTTACGCTCATTTTGTGATGACAGGTGACATATGTTGAGAAATATGTTCCAACGTACAAACGTCACACTAGAGTAAACCATGTTAATCAATTAAGAGTAACTAAACTTAAAGCCTCTGTATGTGGTCCATTATGTGTGTTTTACTTAAACATGCATAGAAAAACTAACTTGTTAGTGATGAACTGAAATTGCCTCACAACAGGTTCTGGGCAAGTGGACATAATAGAGACACGCCGTGTTCTAACTTCATAAAATAACCCAGAGGAGAACAAAATAGAAAGAAAAAAAGGAAAAAACAAGAAAAGCTGTAGATGGAGTCTATTCTTCTGTGTTCTGTAATCTCGTGGGGGTCCGCTGCCACCTTCTTTTGGAAGAGCACACAATTTAAAAGATTAAGGGCTTATGTAATCTGCTTTCGGATAGATGGTGCGTCGCTTGTATTTTACGCCACGCCAAGGCACGCCAACGGGGCTTATTTCAAGTACCCTTTACATGGCCTCTTGTCTCCTGGCCAGGGTCACAATGTCTGCAGTTGACTGCACTACAGTGCTTCTCTCTGAGGCTCCACTCAAGAAGATTACTCCCTACCCTAACCGCCACCCCCCCCCCCCCCCCCAAAAAAAAAAGCAGGCAAATGACAGACCCTCATTCTGTTTCTTTTGTGGTTCTCCTCATGTGGCTCTTGTAAGGAGCTTGACAGGATTGGGAGAATCAGGCTATATTTCTAGAGGGAGGGGGGGGGGGGGGGAAGTTAGGATCCTCTATATATACACACTCTCTACACAATACAGGCTTTCTAGCAGCGTATATTGCAAATGTGTCCGGGGTTAAGAGATAATGGAACTGCCATGCAGGAGGATCTTCTTTTTTTTCTTCTTCAGAGAGGCACGCACTTTGAACAACGGTGACAACTGTATTAACCAGAGGTTAAACACCGAACTGAAAGGCAAAATCTGATTATCCGAGGAAAGCATCACACAGATTTTTTTTCTTTTCTGGGGATTATAGGGGCACAATTACATGTAGGTGGGCTTGTGGAAACACATTTCTGTATCTAATGTGTACAACGGGATAATAGTTTTCCCCTTGCTAATTGTACATTGATTACCAGTGACTGGTTATTTTTTCAATTTAGAAAAATATAGAATGCAAACAAAGATATTTAAAAAAAAAGGATAAATCACAAGATATGAACTATTTCAAATGTTGCACACAGGTATTCTGTCTTTGTTCCTGAGATTTTATAATCTTTTTGAGCCTAAAGCCTAACCCACAACTGGGCACGTTTTGGTGGTCTTAATAACAATGACTGTTTCGGTCAACGATCAACCAATATATCGACCTCGGTTGTGCTGTGATCACGTGACTGTTTCAACCAACGAGAAAATGCGGTTGAAAACAAGGATGGTTCTCCTGCTTTTGTAATTTTCCTATTTTACAACATGACCTTTGACCTCATCACTTTACCTTTGACACGATCTTCATATAAAGTTCACACTTTGGCATGCATGCATGAACCAAGTTTGATTGCAATTGGACCTCAAGCTTTTTAATGAGACACACTTTCCAATTCTAGCCTATTTTTAGAACATGAACTCAATGGCCTTTGACCTCAGTACTCAGCATCAATGACCCAAGTTAGATTGGAATTGGACTTCAACTTTGCATATTATACCACTTTTTCTAAACTTTAACCAGAATTACACATAAATTGGTAGAGACCGACGTACATGTAGACATAAAAACTATATACATGTACTGCATACAGAAAACGTGATTGCATAGTCTTTGTTTAAACTGTGTTCAGGTGAGACAAAAAGTAAACCCTGGGGACGAGGTTGGGGTTGCAGTTTTGGTTGGAATTTGAAAGAAAAACTACGGCTGCACCCTCGGCCTGTTAATCCAGGGCAGTGCAAAATTCACCGGTTTAAACATCCAGGGTCCAAGTAAACAAAATGGCACACCTGTGCAGCACCTGGATATCCAGGGTTGGCATGAAGTGCCACACATGTGCAGCACCTGGGAATCCAGGGTTGTAATGAAGTGCCACACCTGCAGAGCACCTGGGAATCCAGGGTTGCCATTAAGTGCCACACCTGCACAGCACCTGCGAATCCAGGGTTGCCATGAAGGGCCACACCTGCACAGCACCTGCGAATCCAGGGTTGCCATGAAGGGCCACACCTGCACAGCACCTGGGAATCTAGGGTTGTAATGAAGTGCCACACCTGCACAGCACCTTGGAATCCCAGGTTGCCATGAAGGGCCACACCTGTTCAGCACCTGGGAATCCCAGGTTGCCATTAAGTGCCACACCTGCACAGCACCTGCGAATCCAGGGTTGCCATGAAGTGCCACACCTGCACAGCACCTGGGAATCCAGGGTTTCCATAAAGGGCCACACCTGTACAGCACCTTGGAATCCCAGGTTGCCATGAAGGGCCACACCTGTACAGCACCTTGGAATCCAGGGTTGCCATAAAGGGCCACACCTGTTCAGCACCTTGGAATCCTAGGTTGCCATGAAGGGCCACACCTGTACAGCACCTTGGAATCCCAGGTTGCCATAAAGGGCCACACATGTACAGCACCTGGGAATCCAGGGTTGCCATAAAGAGCCACACCTGCACAGCACCTTGGAATCCCAGGTTGCCATGAAGTGCCACACCTGCACAGCACCTGGGTATCCAGGGTTGCCATGAAGGGCCACACCTGTACAGCACCTGGGAATCCAGGGTTGCCATAAAGAGCCACACCTGCACAGCACCTTGGAATCCCAGGTTGCCATGAAGTGCCACACCTGCACAGCACCTGGGTATCCAGGGTTGCCATAAAGGGCCACACCTGTACAGCACCTTGGAATCCAGGGTTGCCACGAAGGGCCACACCTGTACAGCACCTTGGAATCCCAGGTTGCCATGAAGTGCCACACCTGCACAGCACCTGGGAATCCAGGGTTGCCATAAAGGACCACACCTGTACAGCACCTTGGAATCCAGGGTTGCCCTGAAGGGCCACATCTGTGCAGCACCTTGGAATCCAGGTTACGCATAAAGAGCCACACCTGCACAGCACCTGGGAATCCAGGGTGTGATGAAGTGCCACACATGTGCAGCACCTGGAAAAAATCTAACGTAAAACCTAACCCACACACGAACCCTAGTTTGAGTAAACTCCATGAATCTATTTTGTGAAAACCTTGTAGAGACCTATTCATCTACAAAAATATACCCTGTGGAGACCTTTTGACTCCCATTGCCCCATTGTGTCAGGTCTCCACAGGGTACCGAATGTAGAAACATTATGTACCCTGTAAAGATACACACAACCATTGGTCATACTGGAAGGACAGAGGAACATGTATAGAGAAAGGAAAGATTGGCATAAACGGCTCCCCTGGACAGGAAGGACAAAGATTTTCAAGAAGAAAAAAAACAGGAACAAGAAACAACGACAACAATTTTAAAGTGTCCTATGGGCTAGAAGCTTTACACTACTGATGCATGGTAATGATTGAAAAGAATATTGATTTTTTCCCAAGATACACTTAAACAAACAGTGAGACAGGCATCCAGGATACCTGGAGTAGTAAGTTTAGATGAAGTCGGCAGGAAAAGGGTATTGTCCAAGGCTCGGAAGTGTGGTAGAAAATGGTGTTCATCCCCTAACGTATTTCAAAACGCTAAATACCGGTAGTGGTACATGTAGAAGATGGCAATCAGTAAGGACCAGAACAAACAGGTATTTAAATTCATTCCCTTTTTCCTTATTCCCTTTTTCCTTATTCCCTTTTTCCTTATTCCCTTTTTCCTTATTCCCTTTTTCCTTATTCCCTTTTTCCTTATTCCCTTATTCCTTATTCCCTTATTCCTTATTCCCTTATTCCCTCCCTTATTCCCTTATTCCCTTATTCCCTTATTCCTTATTCAATGCTCATCCTCATCTGGCAATGTCAATCTTCAGTTTTCACGATTTTAGTTTATAAAATGTTTTTGTCGGTATCCCAACAGTCTAAAATGTCATTCTGTGTATATTTCTAATTGTCTGCATAAATAACAGACAAATATTTAATTTAATGCATTTATTACCTCCGCCCATCTCTGATGGGAGAGATCATGTAGTCACCCCTGTCTGTCTGTCTGTCGGTCTGTCAGGGTGTGACGGTGTTTGTTTGTTTGTTTGTCTGTTAGGAGGATAACATAAAAACCACTGGAGAGAGTATAACGAGTAGATAGCTTATAGGTCAAGAATGATTCCATTTATAATCTGGATACTTTGAATGTTGTTTTTTAACATTGGGAGATTTTTGTGGTTGGGGTGGAGGTCTGCGTTTCCTATTTCTAGTTAATCTTCGTATTGCATGCAGTGAGACAAATTGCCTTTTTCGAAAGTCCAATAAATGAAATGAAATTTAACTGAATTCAATTGAATTCTATTCCATCTTAAAAGTAAAAATGAACGTCGCTGGTCTTAAAAGGCCAGTCAAAGTCTAATTCTTCTGGAATGATGGCCACAAAATTGCCACTGTATCTTTTCTTTGCCTTTTTTTCTTCTTCTTCTTGGTTTGACAGGAAAGTAGTCAAGAAGCAAAAGGGTTGAAAAGAAAGTACCGGTAGCCTGTTATTTTTTTTCTCTGTCAGATAAAAATCAAAATCGAGAAATCAATATTGGTGGTGAAGTAATCCAATAGATGGGGGATTTGGCGCCATGATTGAGTGAACTGAACCCGAAGTAAAAAGATTGCGAATGGCGAAGTAGAAAGACAGAGTTTGTGTGCCGACCTGATAATGTCAGCAGTTATTTTTTGGAAGAGATACAAAAATAGGTCTACCGTCTCATCAAATACAGTACAAAATGTATACGCAGTTCAATATCTACATTTTATTTCTGCCTATAATGTAATGTTTCAGAAAATGAAAATTCCTAATGGAGACTATAAACTCGACATTCTCTTTCAATATTACTGGTATACCTGTGAATGTTATTGTCTTGAAGAATCAAGCATCCTGTTTTGTGCACGTTCAAATATCAAATTGTAATACTTGTAATACAAAAAATATGATTTTTTGAGAATTGAGGATTTCTTTTAGAATTAGGAATTTTTTAAGAATTAAATCTTTTTTGATTATTTTTTTGTTTAAACAAAATCATATAAATTGAAAACGTATTAAAACAAAAACCATTATAAGTTTTATTTTTGTAGGGGGAGGGGGAGAACACCATATCACACATGATAAAAAGAAATAAAAAAGATATAACTGCTACAAAAATAACAACAAATTGCTGGTTTTTGCGTTATAGTCCAAAGGGGAAATAACATTTCCTATTGCTATAGGGACCCTTAAAGTTGTTCAAAATGTCATATACTAGATCATATTAGACTGCATTAGTCAGGGGACTACACAAACTAAAATTTAATAATAATAAAACCCCGAATGAAAAGAAAACCAAATTCATAATTTGACGAAAATAATTTACATCCTGTAAGAGCAATAAGAACAAACAAAGATAATTCCACTTCTGCAATCACGTACAATTTTTGTTTCCTTTACACTTCTCCTAGAGTACTGATCGACCGCTTACAATTTGTAATGCACAAAAAAAAACACCGGCAAGTCGGAGGTGCCCAAGTCCTAAATCGTTGTTCTCGAAGACCTTCACCTTCCTTCTCACGTGTTGGTTCTCGTCATTCAGATACCTGTTCGCGTGTTCATTCAACATGATAACAGGGTTTTAAATACGCCCTAGGAGTTTAATGCTCCAGACCACGAGGCCCAACGCTCCACCTAGAGTACCATCGTGTACAATCCGCGTACACAGAAACACACATTCCTGCATTAATAATAACTGGATCTATAAAGTGCCCAATTGCCCACAAGGCGCTTCACATTATTACCCCGGTCATTGGCAATACTATTCATTCCAAATACCATCTCTGCTCCCTGGGGAGTATACAGTTCAATGCTGCCATTTCGGCGCAAAGCAGCTAATAACAAACATCTCTACCCTCACAGGTACCCATTTACTACTGGGTGAAGGCGAAACAATAGTCCCAGGTCGGAATAGAACCCACAACCTGCAGCTTTACCTACAGACCGTGAATTCATTACTCCAGACCACGAGGCCACGACACTGTAAGCCTTACCTTGCTGCTGGTCCTTCGCAGCTTGGGTCATCTCCTCGATGCCTTCAATCTCCGGTTTGTTGAGGCCCTGTCTGGCCTCCGCGATGAGCCGTCTCGCCCGCAATCTCAACTCCTTCTGTCGGTCGCTCTCGTCCTGTATCAAACAGTTGGTGGGTGCAATCAACAGGGTGTAAACAAAAAGTGATCCTCGGATTGCGAGTGTCGCCTTTTCCAGCGGTCAATCCCTCTATGTTTTGTGTTTTCAATTGATCCCTACATGACCTCAGTAATCCGATGAAGAATTGTGACCAAAGGGTCACTGCATCCAAGTTTCATCCAAATTCATGAAGGCACAGATAAATTATACTTTTGAAAATACCAAAACATACCGATACAAACGGAGACACGAAGCCACGGAGATAAGGATTTTAAGACTGGCAATAGTGCCCCCAAAACTTTGTTTAGGCAACACAAACATTTGAACTGAAGTGTCCAGAAGGTTAGAATATCTGGCGAACCAACCAAACAACGAAAATACTTTTAACAAAAATATGACAGGACCTTTCATCGTTTGAAAAACTCCTTTTTGATTTGGAATTACAAACAATAATGAGGTCTTTTATGAAAAAACCAAAAACAAATTGCTATCATTGCAAGTATTTTATTTTTAGTTTCAAATTAGTTATTAATTTTGGTAGGCTCTGAATGTTACAACCGTAAAGATGCAATTACCCCAAGGAATTGTTTACAGAGAACCTCTGACTACATTAAGGTTATAAAATTAAGGTTATAATCCTACTTTGTTTATAAAATGCAAGCAAGATTCATTATGCTACAGCATTTTTGTAAGCTTTCACTCTTCCTTTTTGGGCTTACCTCCGTTGGCACTTCCTTGTCATCCATTTTCTCCTTAGCTGGTTTTCGTATACTCTGCTTACTCGCAGCGTTTTGCCGGGCTTGGTCCAAGAGCTTCCGCGCTCGGGATTTTAGTCGCTGCTCTCTCGTTAATGGTTTCTGCAAATCAAGGTAAAGACGAGATACAGACGAGATATTAAGACGAGATATTAGGACGAGATATTAGGACGAGATATTAGGACGAGATATTAGGACGAGATATTAAGACGAGATATTAAGACGAGATATTAAGACGAGATATTAAGACGAGATATTAAGACGAGATATTAAGACGAGGTGAAGACGAGGTGAAGACGAGGTGAAGACGAGGTGAAAATGAGGTGAAAACGAGGTGAAGACGTGGTGAAGACGTGGTGAAGACGTGGTAAAGACGTGGTGAAGACGTGGTGAAGGCGGGGTGAAGACGGGGTGAAGACGGGGTGAAGACGGGGTGAAGACGGGGTGAAGACGGGGTGAAGACGGGGTGAAGACGGGGTGGTGAAGACGTGGTGAAGATGAGGTGAAGACGAGGTGAAGATGTGGTGAAGACGAGGTGAAGACCAGGTGAAAACGAGGTGAAGATGTGGTGAAAACGAGGTGAAGACGAAGTGAAGACGAGGTGAAGACGAGGTTAAGACAAGGCAAAGACAAGGCGAAGACAAAGCGAAGACAAAGTGAAGACAAAGTGAAGACAAAGTGAAGACAAGACAAACACTAGGCAAAAACTAGGCATAAACTAGGCATAAACTAGGCATAAACTAGGTAAAACATTAACAAATAGGTAAAAAACAGGTCAAAACCAGGTAAAAACAGTTTTTGTAAGCTTTCACCTCCCCATTTTTAGCGAACCTCATTTGCCACTTCCTTTTCATTAAGATGGTAATACACAGGGCAATATAAATGATCTAGAGGCAACACGAGTTCTTACCACGTTTATCTCTTCATCTTCCTCCCCTTCCTCCAATGCCTCAACCCTAATTTCCTGCGACACGTCCGAGTCCGCGCTACCTTGCCTCATGTGGCCTTTGAGTTCGCTAACCCCATCATCCTCTCTCACCGCTCTTTCCGAGTCCGTCTCCTTCAGAGAACCATTCTCAGCCGCAGCGAGTCTCTGTTTATCGTCGCTCACATCGTCGCCGTCAGAAGAGTGTCTGCTACTCGTTGACGACTGGCGGTTGAACTTCTTGGGACTCTGGTTGACTGGGGTGGTGCTTCCCCCTGTGCCGCCCGTGGGCGTGGATTCCCCTGTTCCGTTAACGATGGCAGCTGTGCTGTCCATCCCGTCATCGACTCGGGGAACCTTCGAGGGCTTCTCCCGGGCGTTCAGTGTCTCCTGCTGAAACACATCTGCGCAGAGTGCGGCGTCCGTGCTGGACTTGCCCACCACGTAGGTGCTCCTCTTGGCCGTGTCGCCGATGCGCTGGAGCTCCATCTGCTGCCCCGTAAAGTGGGCCCGGATTTGGAAGAGATAGGTCATGACGGCCAGCTTGTCCGGGACGGCCAGCAGGACCATGTCCTTGGGCTCCAGGAGCTTTGGGATGCCCATGGAGGCCGCGGCCTCAAAAGCCTGCAAAAAGAAAACCAACAAGACCCCAGTTACTGAGATTTACTGGGAAGACTGTGGACTGTATACTCTTCAAATTCAAACTATCACCAAGCCTTTTGTAGATTCAATTTTCTGGTATAGAGAGCAAATTATTCTTTTCCCTAATTAACGTGCCATTTAAATAGGCATGGATGACTGTCAATTTTTGAGAAAGTCTGAAAATTGATGAAATCTCACAAAGACGCACTTATTTGTGACACGATCAAGCGAAATCAGTCGGATGTCGGCTCGGTCAAAAAATGAGTTTTCATGTAGTTTTAAAGAGGGCATCTGTACGTTTTAAAAACTGAAAACCCCATGTTGATACGATGTTTTGTTGTCGAGTTATGTAAATTTGTTTAAATACCAACGAAGAATACAGTGCATTTTTGGGATTCCCCGACATCCGACTGATTTGGCTTGATTGTGTCACATTTGTGTACAACTACAAGTACATGTAATGTCTTTCTCCAAGATTTAAAAGGTCTGATATCAGACAAAAGTATGAAAAATCTCATGTCTGAATAGGGCTGTGTATTGAAACCGGGTACCTGAGTACCCGACCGCTGATGGAATCGAGTATCTGTAACCAACTTTACAAGATGAAATTTCCAAAATGAAAGCTAAAATGTAATTTACACCGCAAATCTACAAAGCTCACGGTACACACTTGTTTCGGTTTGGTAGTGTCAACGTTTGGACATTTACAAACATTATGAAAAGTAACAGCTGAGATTTAAATTTTGGGACACGATTTCTTTAAAGGTAGGATACACCATTTGCAAATATCAAAAATATTTACTACCGAATTATTAAGAAATATTTTACTCAATTGAAAGTAAATAATGATTCTAGGTATCCAGCAAAATGATTACGCTTAGATATCCTGTAATTATCCTGAAAAATAAAATTGTATAAAGAAAAATTCGCGATTGCCAGACGGCGATCAGGAAAAAAAAAAGATAACATAAGAATAACTGCCCGACGCCGGTTGAAAACAAACGCTGTTTTTCGTGCTTTTCTTGGCATCAATGACTGTAAAATTTCGAACAGCTCAGTAAAACGGTATTTACTATAAAATACAACCCCCCAAATCTACCCATTCATGATAATTCAAGCAATTACCAATGGTGTATCCTACCTTAAAAGGATACCGGTACATGTAGTTTTTTGTATTAATCAGGCACCTGATGTCCCATATTACCCCTACTTTTGACTTACGACTTAAGGTAGGATACACCGTTTGCAGAAAGCGAAATTTTTAACTACCGAATTATTAAGAAATATCTTACTTTGAAAGTAAATAATGATTCCAGGCATCCAGTAAAATAATTGCGCTAAATATCGTGGACAGCGATTGCGAAAACCCCCAAAACAACATAAGAACCACTGCCGGACGCCAGTTGAAAACAAACACCGTTTTTTTTGCTTTTCTCATCATCCATGATTGTAGGTCAGTTAAATGATATTTACGGAAAAATACAACCACCCAAATCCTACTATTCATGATAAATCAAGCAATTACCAATGGTGCATCCTACCTTTAAACTCTACATTACTTTTACACTGACATTATTTAAAAAAAATAAATAAATATGGTCTTTCTTTCCTAGATTTTCAGAATCAAAGCATAAAGTCGCATACCTTTAAATTGTTTTCCTTGATGTCATGCGGGGACAGAGACGAAAAATCTCTACAGAACGAAAGAAATTAAAAAAATAAACAAAATAGGTCACTGAATTTTTTTTATAAACCAGGGGTGCGTTTCGCTTACGTAAACTTTCCCGATGTTTGCCAACTACGTGACAATTTTTTCTATTCGACTGTGATGACGCTCCATGAAATTGTGTAACCCTCTTATATACCGTGCAGTTACCATAGAGCTGTCAGACCTTTCAAAACCTTTCAAGTTTCCTGGACTAAAGGGTTTTGAAAGGTGAGAATAAACCTATGAAAGATTTTGAAAGGTAAAACAACTCTCTGAACAAACTGGTGTGAGGTTTTGGAAAGTCTGGCCGTTTTCTGATAGACTTCCCATACCTTTATCATAGGGGCATACCATACCAAATAAAAGTTGAAATGTTTTGAAATGTTTAGCTGTTTTCTGTGAGAGATATTCTATATAATGTGCTGGGGAGTAATTCTACCTTTCAAAACATTTCAAAAGGTTTTAAAAGGTCAAACCATGTATGCATAGCAACTGTACTGATATTTGGTTGAGCAATAGCTCCACCTTTCATTTCCTTTCGCGAGGTTTTGGAAGGTCTGGCCGTTTTCTGATAGACTTCCCATACCTCTATCATAGGGTATACCATAGCCCAGTTTTTCTACCTTTCAATTCCTTTCAAAAGGTATTGAAAGGTGTGGTAGTGCAGTAGCAACAAATTCTGGAGCGTTTTAAAAGGTTCATACTTTTTTATATCCATTTTGCCCCGTAAGCAGATTTTGAAAGGTTTTGAAAGGTGAAACCATAGGAGGGTTAATAGTCTGAAGTTGTGTAATAGTCTAATAAGCAAGATGCCGAATTCTATAAAGATACCTAATTTCTGTGCTGAAAAAAACTTTTTCACATGCATAAAATTCACATAACCAAGATTTATGCATACGCTGCTAGTTACGATGCCATGGGAACCAAATAACAACTCAGATCGGGCTGCCGCGTAGCCTGTTGAACAAAGGTAATAATCGGTGGCGATTTCTCGTCAACATAGGGGGGACGAAGAAAAAAGCGCACGACCAATAACAACTTTGATGCGTAGTTGTGCAATGACGTCACCCTTATTGTTTTTGTTTAATTTGTTTTATTATTATCAACCACGTACGAAGTACCAATTAGGTATTATTAGAAAGAATATGCAATCTGAAACTTGATTTGGTGTCTTTTGTGTCTCCAAGGAAAATTTTGAAAATGTTTGCTGATATGGGTTAGTTTTGGTGCGAACTGGTGCATGTAAGAGTCAATGACCAATAACAAATATTAATGTTCACATGTTTTGGAGGTTTTATATAGTATAAAAAAGGGAACTAGCTTTCCATCCAGAGGGAATAGAAATAGTCTCAGTCGTTCCATGCTAGAGAAACCGGAGAAAAACACTGGCCTGATGAGCCACATTGGCTCGGGAAAGGCTTATTTTTTAAAACATTTTGTTGGATAGCTGCAAAAAGGTATATTTTAAATTGAGTAAGTGGTACATTATCTTAGGATATAACCTACAACATCTCGGGTCTGAACTTGTGGATGATGGCGCAGAACGCTAAGCCATTCCGCCAGGATGTGGTCAGGTTGGTGACCCGGACTCCCCGGTAGCCTTTTGTGTTCTCTTTACACCACTCCAGGAGCTCCTGACTAGGCGTGTTCTTGTTAGTCTTCTTTGGGCTTAGCTGTAGAGAGAAAAAAGGTCCCACAAGGTAAATCTTGAGATTGTTGGTTTTCTCAAGAGCTATCGGACAGTCTTGAGGATATGGCCAAAAAAAATTCAACGAAATACCCCTTTAGCTATCTAATGGAGTGTTCAGCTTGCAAATAAGACGTAAACAGCTCTTTTTACGTACTGATACATACTGCACGATGAAGCGCAGATGCAGCTGTGGTGAGTGCGTAGTGAATTTAGGACCATAAATACTGACGCACTGGTAGTAATGTGCATGCCTACATGTACATGTATGCGAGGATTGTGAACCTTCAACGAATAAAACAGTAAAAGGCACTGGATTTCATGTGACACTAGAAATGTTTTTAAGACCAGCCAGCCATGTCTTTATCATGTGTTTAAGAATGGCCATGTGACGGGCTCTCAACCAATAGGAATGGGTAAACTATCTCACCGTAGGTATTTATGAATCTAGAATTAAGCACGCAAAGTGGAAATGGACTTGTTCTAACTACTTGGCTAACTTTCTCACCACATTGGGGTTAACCGTCTTCACGGCGGGGCTCTGCCGACTGGTGACCTCCTGCTCTTCCCTCACCGGCGCTTCACTTCTCACCGGCGTCATGACCTTCTTGAACTCCATGGCGTTGGAGCGGCTGGCGTCGCCGTTCCCCCGCGCCTGCGCGGCGTTGGAGCTCTGAAACAGCTGGGCAAGGGTGTTGGAGGAGGGCGGCGCCGGGGCCTTCCGTTTCCGGTAACGGTTGCCTTCTGACGGGGAATTCCTGGCGGCGGGCGTTTAATAACGAACACAAATTGAACTTAAAAGTACATTTAGTATGCACTATTTGCAAACATAAACAAAAATAAAACTACTGAATTATCATGAAATACCTTGTAATTGAATAACAGTTTGAAGCATCCTGGGAAATTGCGGCGCCTGGTGTGCTGTGGTTTTCAAGAAAAGTGAAATTTTGTGTCAATTTCCAGTGATTGCCGGCCGGCAATCGTGGAAAAAATCAACTATTTTCAAACACTGCACTTATTATTATTACAATTAGTTAGTGAATGGGTGCAAGTCAACTAGTCTGGTTTCCAAACAGGTAATTCCCAGACGCCTCTTGACCTCAATAACCTTTGACCTCAGCACTTGACCTATGACACGTCCATCATATAAAGGGTACAATATTGCATGCATGACCCAAATTTGATTGCAATGAGACGCCAAGTTTTCAAATGAGACAGGTTTTACAATTAAAGTCTTTTTTAGAAATTGACCTCAAATGACCCTTGACCCCAGTACTTGACCTTTAACACAACCATGATATAAAGGTTACAATATTGCTTTCATAACCAAAGTTTACATATCAAACCAATCTTTCAAACTTGTAACCAAAATGACACACAGTTAAATACGGCCTGACAGACGACCTGACGGACAGACTCCATGTACAGGTACATGTACATGTACCTACAGAAATAGTGATAGCATAGTCTCTTTCTGAACTTTGTACGGACATAAACATACAGACTAAAGTATGGACTACGTACAGAAACAGTGATTGCATACATATTGTCTCTTTTTTTTAACTTCGTACAAACTACGTACAGATTAGTTAATTACAGAAATAGTGATTGCATAGTCTCTTTGTTCAGGCTAGAAAAAAAAGTCAAATCAATTGAAAGTCAACATATGTGACCTGTCATCACAAAATGAGAGTAAAGTCGGCAAAATCAAAAATCGAGATATGGGTATTTATAAATTCTGTGGAAACAGAGTTTTCCAATGGTATACAACACTTGGAGGTTTGATACTTTTTTTATTTTTATTTTTTAGTCTGGAGTCTTAATACAGAGATTATGAGAAAACGGGCATTTCTTTCGAGAAATTGTGTGAACGCGCAAAGAAAGGCATAGTCAAATTTGTCTAAAAAAAATTTTTTTAAAAATCTGATCGTCCTGAAAAATTGGGAATTGATTGTTGGGGATTTAGTCTTAAAAAAACCCAAAATCGACCACCCCTTCAAATTTTGACTTTGACTGGCCGTACTGGGAAATCACTCAGTGCGACTTTACGCTCATTTTGTGATGACAGGTCACATATAAAGTGTCTGAAACCAAAATCTGTTGTGAGTCAACCTGATTTACTTCAAATTACATTTGGTTTGTGCAGTACTAAGGAAAATAAGCAGGAATTCGTGCAGAAGCCGCGTCGTTGTGTATTGGTCTAGTTCAAATGCACAACAATACTGCAGACAATTCTCTCTATCATGTTCATTTCATAATGTTTGGAAGGCATTCTTCAACTACAACCAAAACAGCCATTTTGGTCGTGTTCCCTAAATGTATTATATAAACTGTGAACTGTTGAATGGGATGGTTCCAGATTTATATTTGCATTCTAGCCTCATTTTCAATTTTTGTTTAATGTGGCTTTAAAAGATTAACCCCAACTCCCTAGGGTGTGAGGAAAATCGGACTGAAATTGGAGAATTCAGGACTCGACTGTTAGGGGTAAGGTGAGTTTAATCACTCATTTAAAATTATTCATCAGAGAAGACTGGAATTAATTTGTAAAATTGCAGGTCATTGCTTTAATTTATATCCGCAATTCCAAAAATGAAGATTTTACCGCACTTTCAATTCAATATGGCCGACTCGTGAATAAAACCCATAGAGCCCTGTCTGCTTCGTGGTGCGATGCGGCAAAAACAAAATGGTGCGCTACTCACCCGTCTAAGTCTCCCAGCGCCTCGTCAAACATGACGTTGTTCTCCTGAGGCACGATTGGTAGACTGACGCTGCTCCGGGCTCTGAGAGGCTCCTTGGCGTTGAAACTGGGCTGACGAGCGGTCAGACTCAGGTCCGGGTCAGGGTCAGGGTCAGGGTCGGCCTCGTCAAAGGGGCTGGCCGGTTCGCTGGAGAAGGACACATCGCTCTGACTGTGGCGCTGGCTGCCGCCAGACTTCTTGAAGGAGTCTGAACCAAAAAAAACGAAAAAAAAACCACACAAATTAAACAAATTGGACATGTCTTTCACAAGCCACTACATGTGTACATGTATGGCCAATTTACACAAACACGACAATTACAAGTTCCTTTTAATATGATAAATGGGTCATTTCAAACATCCGTAAATGTGTATACCTGTGGAGAAATCTCTTTGTTTTCGTGTACAACATTTTTTGATCAGTAAATGTTTCCATTACGAATGCATTAAAAACTAATTAAAGATTACTTAACTATCATCCAACTCGGCTATACAAATTTCTACGAAAAAGAAACTAGAACTATGTCTGTTCGAGGAACTATGTCTGTTCGAGGAACTATGTCTGTTCGAGGAACTATTGCACCTTTAATATGACGTCATGTGACCCCTGATGACGTCATCATGAAGTCTGTCTGCTAGGCACGAGCTCACTATAGTTTTATGGAAATACAACTTTGTTTTCTGGTAAAAGTACTTGTGCAAAAAAAAAAACGTTACAAAGTCTATGGGATTTTGGTCCGAAAAAGAAGGCTTTTTCGCAATTTGCAAAAAAGCCAAAAATTGTAACTGGCTATTGACAGTAGACAGACCTATTAAATACATGTATGCAGTAATAAAGATAATGTTAAGTGACACATGATGACATCATGTTACATGTAACTTTGAATGATACTGCCCAAAGTAAAGGCCAGACAAAAAGTGTGTGGGATTTAAGATGGAACAAGAAAACAAAATATGGGACAAGAACTACCGTAGATGTTTTCGTAACTTTGCAGAAAAGTCAAAAACAACAAAGAAGAGTTTACCACCAAATCACCTTATACATGTATGGATGATTATGGATAGTATTAAGTTCACGTGACAATTTGGGCACTTTAACTGCATTGGAACTGGGTACTCCAGTATTACAACCCCAAATATCTTGGTACATGTAGAAGTTAATCTTGTGATAAATAAAGATGGCGTGAGCATGCATACATTTCTAACCGACTCAAAATATAGACGAATTTGGACTGCCAAAGTCCGACTGACTTATGGTCAGGCACCAGACTGTAATGCCGTTCTTTTTTAAGTTACCGAAAGTACGTCACAAACAGCGCCACCACTTATCAGTGTTTCAACTTGTTAAAGGGATCGTATACGTTTGGTAATTGGAACCCACTATTTGTTTCAATCCTATATAGTTATAGATACCATAAAACTAACCTGTAAAAATTTCATTTCAAAAGGTGATAGCGATTTTGAGATATTGCCAAAAATCTGGTGCGGTTATGTCCACGCAGGAAGAATAATCTGCATTGGAATACACAGTCTGAGAAACGTCACTGCAGTAACGCTTCTCAGATTCAAGTTTCTAAAAATGCATTATACTATCCAAAGCTGCTGTACTTCTTACCGAGTAAGTTTTTATTGCCAATAATTTTTTAGCAATTACCAAACGTATATGATCCCTTTAATGAGGGGGTCAATTACATTTACGCTGATTATTAACCCCAATTAATTTCATTTTATACCCTTTTATTACCCCTGGTCTTGTTACTTACACACCAAGGCACATTTTAAAATATTAAACAGCAATTCTTCCAGAAAGGTCTGCATAGGACCTTTAAACATACTTGTTAAATAAAAAACAGACAACCACATTTTTGTATTCTCTAAATAAAGACAACACCGTACACTCCTCGGTAAGTCGAATGCCAGATTTAATCTGGTCGAGTGTGCTGCAAATCTTGTCCATTGAATCACAAATCAATAATGGACAAAGTAAATCTCATGGTTATAACAGTTTTACCCCCCCCCCCCGCCCCTCTTTTCTTTACCCAGATGAACAGATTAGTGCATTCATTAAAAGCCTGTAAGTCTTAGTGTTACTACATGTACATCTGCCAAAACAAAGAGAAAACAGGGGATCAAATTCTTAACACTCTTAATGCGACAGTAATCAATTGAGCTACGGCGGTTGGCCGATGTACATGTAGGAGGGTACATGTTGGGGACAGGGGCATGCAAGGGAGATAGGCAATTGTCCACCAGCTTTTCACATATGGTTTTTGGGAGGGGTGGATTCTGCAACAGAACGGGAACAAAAGGGAATCTGCAGTCAAGAAACAACGGCAGAACCCGTCCACATTGTCACCATTGTCTCGCTTGATGTTCGCCGTGTTAAGTTGCCTCGTATGAAAAGCATTTCTTTTGTGTCCTCAGCCGAAAATCTCCAGGAAAAAACCCAGTCGATAATAAGGTTAAGGGCCCGGGGAGCGTTACACACTGTAAACCCCCTCTGCCAACCCTCAACCCCCCACCCTGTTTTCTTTCTTCCGTTTGACGGATGAAAGTGCCTCAAGTGATGTACCACCTTTTTTTTATGGCTCTCTCTTGAACACTTCTACGGGTTTTATTGAGAAGGCACACTCGGTAATTGCCAGGGAAATAGGCATTAATAAGAAGTTGGGGTGGGAAAAAAAAAATAGAAAAGAAAGTTTAGGTGGATTAGGAGGATCGGGGCCGAACACACTCGCGGTGGGAATTAATTAGAAATCAAAGAATGAAAACCCTCAGTGGACCCTAATCATTACATCCTTGAAGCGCTGACTAATTTGTAGTAGATTTTCAAAACCCAAATGCCACTTTGTTTCCTTTTTTGTACCTCCAGCTGCATAGCGTACTGTAGGTTATTGTTACCATTAGCAAGCCAATTCATAGTGACCAAGGAATCTAATGAATTACACAATGTCAGCTGATTAAAGAAAAATAGATCTTTCATGATTTTGTTGGCATTCTCAACAAGAAGAGCCAATCTATCAATTAGACAATTACTTTATTAGAAATGAAGTATAAACTTAGCTTTTAAATAATTTTCTTGGAGGAAGCAATCGCTCAAAAGAAGCATTTGGCAAAAACAGAAAGGATCTACTGAACAAATTGACAACAAAATTTACCATACAAACTGACGCAATTTTTACCGGATAAAAACTGACAAAACTTTTACCGGATAAAAACTGACAAAACTTTTACCGGACAAACTTATATAAGATTTTGTCAAAGTTTTTAGCATTTCACCAAAAATTTCTGTGAAGGTGAAATAAAATATGCCTTCAACAAAACAAATTTAATAAAATAAGGTTTATCCGAAACTCCAACAGTCCACTATGGGGAGGTAAGCTAAAGACTATTACACGTATTGAAGCAGACAAGTACTTTAACACGGATGGAAGGATCCAAATTGTCACACACAAATTTGGATGACAAAACTGACTGAAGTAGGACTTTGGAGGACAAAATCCTGTTAAATGTAAGACTTGTGCTGGCTTTCAGGAGTAGTTGGTACTCATGCATGTCCACGGCATCATAAGCCTCATTTGGCATGTTCTGTTATGTGATTGTTACCTTGTGGAGACCAATGAAGCTTATAGGACAACAATAAAAGGTTTCCCACAAGAACATTCTAAAAATAAAGGAAAGAACAATGCCATGTCTCCACAGGGATATACATTTTGTAATGCATGCCCCATCCTCAATGTAGACCCTATGCCAAATTACAAAGCCCTTTATTGTGTGATTAACAATTATCAGTGTTGAAAATTGTTTTGAAGTATATTCGATGAGATTTTGTTTTTGAGTTGTGGGATTAAAAAAAGAGAGAAAAGGTTGGAATTTATTGAAAAAAAGTGGGAAAAGTAGGAGCAAGGCAACACCCCCCAACTCCCCCCCCCCCACCACACCCCCCTAACCCTCAAAAAGAGAAAAAGTAGAAATACATTGTATAATATTATTGTAGGAATACTTACAATGTATTATCAAAATGGATACAGGCCGACACTTGGATTACATTGCAAAAGGTCTTAAAAGCGCAGAAGTTTTATTGATTATGCTTTGTTGATTATACTCAATCTGAATTATTATTATCTGCTTATTATCTTCGCCAGGTTATGTTATTTTTTTTTCTGGCGTTTGGATGTCTGTCTGTCTGTCACTGTGTCTGTCTGTCTGTCTGTTGTAGTGTTTGTTTGTTACCAGTATTGAACAAAAAAAAACAGAAAGATTTTAACGAAACTTGGTGGGTAGATAGCTTATGGGTAAAGGATGATTCCATTATATATTTAGATTGATCTGGATCTAGATCAGGAATCTGGATCACTTTAAATGATTTGATAATGTTGGGAGCCATAGATAAAGCAACGTACGAAGCGCGGTAAGTGACAGAGCTACAAAGTAATGACACGTCATTCACCGGCTGGGGCACGTTATTGCGGTTGGAGTAGAGGTCTGCGCTCTATCAAGTGTCTTTTTTTCTACTTGTGCTTTGGATTGGATCCAAAAGGCTAAGATAATACACTTTTTTCTTTTTTTCCCCTTTTTTTTTTTGGGGGGGGGGGGGAATGAATTTAAAGTGCAGGTGTGACCAATCCATATAAACCTGTAGGGTTAGACTGAAGAGCAATCACAATTTATTGAGTTGTGTCAACAAGCTGTACAGCTCACTAGATGGACACATATGTCTTGTGATTGGTCGGGCTTCTTTCCTTATTGCCCAATCAGATCGATTGGTTAATAGATAGGGGGGGGGGGGGGGGGGGGGGGGGGGAGAGGAGTAGTGGTGGTTTAAGATTCTTCCCTTTGTCCATCTCAAAGTGGGGTGTCAGGCTTCAGGAATAGGGGTCTCTTAAGCCGGGCTTAAGGCAAGGGGCTTTAAAGTGCTTAACACTTACTTGCACGAGACTGCAGTTATTGGGACATTAGAAAGATTACAGATACTAATCTAGTGTTAACATTATAAGCCTAATCCATCGTATACTGGATATATTGATATCCGATGCAATGCCATCTCATATATCTCACTGTAAAGTCTTTTTATTTTAAGGAAAAACTGACATAACTTTAACCCTCTGCTTTCTTTGTTTAAGATTTGTATGAACCGAGTCATGTAATAGTTACCTACATGTAGTACTATATAGCAGAGTTGTAATCAAGTACTATTTTTCCAAGTCAATTCAAGTCAATTCAAGTCGCAAGTCAAATTTGTTCAAGTTAAAGGTAGTATAAACCATTGGTAATTGCTTGAATATCATGAATGGGTGGATTTGGGGGGTTGTATTTTATAGTAAATATCGTTTACCTAACCTGTCCAAAGTTTTACAATCATGAATGCCGAGAAAAGCACGAAAAACAGCATTTGTTTTTAACCGGCGTCGAGCAGATATTCTTATGTTATTGGGTTTTTTTCGCGATCGCCGGATGGCGATCGCAACTTTTTTTTAATAATTTTTTTGGTTGGCAGAATAATTAAAGGTAGTAAATTTTGATAGTAAATTTTTTTGATATCTGCAAATGGTGTATCCTACATGTACCTTTGTCAAGTCTCGAGTCAATTTTTGAAAATATTACATGTACAGGTACATTGTAATTAACATGGCATTATGTACCACTTCTTAAAAATCTTCTATGAATTAAGTTTGATTAATTCTTTCGTAACATCTACAGTCATGACAGCATATGCCATGCCAGAAAGCCCCTCATTCTTCTGTCGGACCAAATGTCTACTCTTCTCTGCCTGAGCTACCAGTAGAAGTTTCGCTTGAATGAGTTTTGAGATGCCTAATAAAATGTGATGTCGTTGAAGTTTCCATAACCTTCATTCTACATGTTTTCATCATGGAAGGAATTTTTTAATTTTTAATTCATACTTTTCAAACATTCTTACTCAAACACCTTATTTGCATAAAAAATGTCTACAAATGCATTTGATATGATATCTACAAACTTTTACCATCATGTTGAATGTTTTTTTGAAGGACATTTGACAAAAGATTTGCCAATTGCTTTTGTTAAATAATCTGAATTCTTGCTCCTCTTAAATTCTATATCGCGGATTAGGGGTAGTAGTCATTTTCCAGTTTTTAAAATGTATCTTTTAAGCTCGTCCAGCTCGTGCTCTGGTCACTTATATGTGACCTGTCATCACAAAATGAGCGTAAAGTCGCACGGAGTGATTTCCTAGTACGGCCAATCAAAGTCAAAATTCGAAGGGGTGGTCGATTTTGAGATTATATAGTTTTTTTAAAGACTAAATCCCCAACAATCAATTCCCAATTTTTCAGGACGATCAGATAAAAACAAAATAAGTTTTTGAGACAATTTTGACTATGCCTTTCTATGCCTTTCACACAATTTCTCGCAAGAAATGCCCGTTTTCTCATAATCTCTGTATTAAGACTCCAGACTAAAAAATAAAAATAAAAAAAATATTGAGTATCAAACCTCCAAGTGTTATATACCCATAACAAAAATTTTGATTTTGCCGACTTTACGCTCATTTTGTGATGACAGGTCACATACATGTATGGTATACGCGGCATTCTTTTTGTAAAGTGTTGATGTCAGCGAATTAAATTTATTCAAGTCAAGTCAAGTCACAAGTCATATTTCTTCAAGTCAAGTAAAGTCTAAAGTAATTTTTTTCCCAAGTCAAGTCTCAAGCAAATAATTTGCTACTCGAGTCAGACTTAGCGACTCGAGTCAACAACACTGCTGTATGGGAATTAATTCATGTTTACACACTTTAGTGTCACAATCGTGTTTAACTCAATGCTGTAAAATTCTCCAAAATACTACCGGTATTGTACATTAGATTAAGATATACACAGAGCGAAACTTGGTACGTTTATTCACTTATTCAGAACAGTCTTCTTTCGACTCTAAAAAGATCTTTTAATGTTTCTACTTTAACCCTTTCGCCCCCGGCCGAGATGTACGCTCTGTCCTGGGGGTTTTCTACACTGTAGGTTTTATTGAATTTTCAAAAATGTAAAACAATGAAAAACCATATGGTTTGGTAAAATTTATCCTAATATTCAAAATAATTCATTTATCACTATATCATGTTCTAATTGGTGATAATATGTCAAACAATTCTCAAAACAATACAGGTTTTACGTGTCCGACTTGCATCATTGCAATGTAAGAAATATTTGTTCACGAAAATATTTGTTCACGGTCAAATTACCCAAACCCGGAAGTATGGATCCGGTTGTTTGTTCATCTTCACTTTTCGAATTCCCATTCTGAATCATCCATAGCTTCATTTACCGATGATCCAGAATCATCTCCTAAGTCAAATCTATCTATTTCACTGTCAGAGTCATTCATAAACGAGTTCAGAAATTGCTCGGCGGTAAATCTTCGTGTCAAAGATCGCGAAGATTCGCCGCTTCCACCCGCCATTTTGATGCACAATCACAAAGGCCGCCTAGCCTACGTGTCATTATTGCTAAAAAAACAAGTAAACGAACGCAAATCACTTTGGAAATCATGTAAGAATCATTCCAACAGGTACCATCGATGTTTGTTTTTTGTGAATCAACAGGGGGCGCTAGTTCGAGAACTATAAAGCAGAGGCCCGCGTTGCGGGCCCCACGTACGAAGCCAACATATTTTTTGGTGTGCGCTGCGGGCCCCACGGGCCGAAAGGGTTAAACCATCCAGCAACGGTAAAAATGTATAACCATGCCCTCCAGTAAACAACTTGCCCCTCCTCATTCACAGCTCCAACCTGTAGTGGTTGGACATATCAGAAGGAATTTGACCAAGTGGGATTCGAACCTGTGACCTTCAGAATACTTGGAATTGTTCTAACTGTCATTGACCTCTGCAAATGCCTCTTTGAAAAGGCAGAAGGGATCTTCTTCAAACAGCTGAAAAGCTCTAAAGTTACAATAGTAGGAATCGAACCTGTGACCTTCGAGTGTTCAGGATTTTTCTCACTGTCATTGACCTCTGCAAAGGCCTCTTCAGACAGACGGCAGGGATCTTGCTTGTCCTCGCTCGGTAGCTAAAGTCTGTAGTTGCCGGCCAGGTCTAGAGGAATTTGACCCAATTGGGATTCAAAACCGTGACCTTCAGAATATTTAAAATTGCTCAATATCGTCATCGACCTCTGCAGAAGGAATCTTTCTCATCCTTGTTCAGCAGCTCCAGCTTGTAGTGGCTGGCCAGCTCGAGACGAATTTGACCAAAGTGGGATTTGAACCTGAAACCTTCGGAATACTCAAAATTGCTCTGACCACCATGAATTTCTGCGAAAGGCCCCTTCCGACAGGCAAAATGGATTTTCCTTGTCCTCGTTCAGCAGCTCAAGCCTATGGTGGCTGACCGAGGCAAGAGGAATTTGACCAAAGTGGGTTTTGAACCCGAGACCTTCATAATACTCAAAATTGATCTTACAAACTTGATCTTCAAACAGGAAGAAGGGATCTTCTTAACACACCTTGTAGTGGCTGGCTAGCTCAAAAGTTACCATAGTGGAATTTGAACATGAAACCTTCGGAATACTCAAAATTGATCTTACAAAGGCCTCTTCAAACAGGACGAAGGAATCTTCTTAACACAGCTTGTAGTGGCTGGCTAGCTCAAAAGTTACCACAGTAGGATTTTGAAACTAAGACATTCGGAATACTCAAAAGTGATCTTACCATCATCGACCTCTGCAAAGGCCTCTTCAGACAGGCAGAAGGGATCTTCCTCGTCCTCGTTCAGCGGCTCTAGCTTGTAGTGGCTGGCCAGCTCCGAGATTTTTGCCGAGGTCAGCTCCCGGTCAAACTCGTCGTCCTCGTCGTCAAAGTCGTCCAAGTCGGCGATGTCCGGCTGCTGGTAGGACAGTATGGAGGCTAGACTCTGCATGTCATCGTCACTGCACAACAAAGAAAAAACACGGGAACCAGACTGTCATTCACTATTATGTCTCACGCCCGAGTTACTTGGCTATTGCTAAAATTAACCAGTGTCTAACCGGAATTTGAAATCTCTGATTACTCTCAGCACTTCTATTAAACTTTCGGGTAAATTGTCATAACTCAAATATAGTGCAACTTATACCGGGTACAATAAATTGTGGCGCAGGGGTACTTGGCCGTTGTGTAAAGTTTCGTGAAATCGGCTGCAGGTTTGGTTGTTTTGAAGCACAAAGCGAGGAAGACAAAATTACAGCAAAGCACATGAAGATGATGTCTTCATTTACTTACGTAGCCGATCCTTCCCGTAGTAACATGCACGAGAGGGTGAGCGTCATGGTGGCCGAAAGGCACTTTTTGCTGATGGGCCGCAGCGTGAACTTCTTCTGTTCCTGGACCGGTACCAGACTCGCGAAATCCTTCATGTTGATGGTGAACTGGCAGAGAGCACGGCGCTTGCCTTTCTTAGCTTCCTATAAAAACAATGAGAAATGGAGCGGAATGCGACAGGAAGTGAGCTCAAATGACTTTCGACCTCAGTTCTTGACCTTTGACACAACCATGATATGAAGTTTACAATATTGCATCCATGACTCAAGTTTGATTGAAATTGAACTTCAACTTTGAACATAAATGCCTCATAGACCAATTTGTTAAAACTTTAACCAAATTGACACATGTGTATAGGACAGATGGACTCGTACGTACATGTATGTAAAAAAACAATAGAAAATGTTAGAATACATGAAAGCCTGCCGTATTCTAAACATTGACAAAATTAAACACAAACTTATTTAAACTTAATATTAGTATGACATGCTGTACCTTCCACATCGTGAAAAATCACTGATCCAAACCTGATTACAGTGTATGTATTTCGACTGATACTCACATCCTCAACAATAAACGTCCATTCCTTGTCTTCAAACGGTGCATCTGGTCTGTTTTCCTATGGATTTTGATTACACAAAAGAAAAAATAAGACAGTTATATATGGCCTGATCAAGAGAAATGAGTCACATGTCGTTTATCAGTGGTGCTAAAATTAACTCAACAATATATATTTCTCAACAAAAATCTGCTAAGATACTTTGGGAATATATAATTGAAGAGTTTATTGAGTAATACTACATTAATCTCAATTTCCACAAAAATCAACCTTTACGTTGTTTTAGCCTGTACGCCGATAAGACAATAGTGACATGCCACTCATTTCTCTTGATCGGGCCACATATTCTTAAAGGTACGATACACCATTGGTTAAATGATCAGGAATGAGCGGAATTGGGTAGTTGTATTTTATAGTAAATATTGTTTAACCGACCTGTTCGAAGTTTTACAATCATGAATGCTAAGAAAAGCAAGAAAAACAGCGTTCATTTTCAACCGGCGTCAGGCAGCGGTTCTTATGTTGTTCCTTTTTTTTTCCGGGGTGTGGCAGTTCCTTTTTTTGCAGTTAATTCTTTTCGCAATTTTTAAAAAATATTTTTTTTTTCGGAACAATTACAAGATATCTAGCGCAAGGCTTTGGCTGGATGCCTACAATCATTATTTACTTTCAAACAAGTAAAATATTTCCTAATAATTTGGTAGTAAATTTTGTTGATATCTGTCAACAAATGGTGTATCCTACCTTTCAATGCCATTTTCTTGAGAAGCAGTTTTAAGAATAAAATAAAATTGCTGATCTATACTTTCTTTACTGAACTCAGTACCCATTAATGTTGTATACCATTGGAAAGATCTTGTCCTGCAGAATCCAGAGATATATAAATATCTAAATTCTTGAAAAGTTTGACTTTACTCTCATTTTGTGTTGACAGGTCACATAGTAAAAAAATGAAAATAAACTTTTTCTTAAGAACTTAGTTAATTAACTACCTTGAATAGCGTGCAGGTCATCTCAACATTCTCCGGCACCGTCCACACTATGGTGCCTCTGTAAGGGTCTTTGATGCCTGGCACCCATTGGTGTAGCTGCAAGAATAAACCCAAAGAAATTACCAATTTTAACGTTAATTTGTAGATTTTAAAGAACCACAGGTCATTTTCCAGTAATGACAAGATGTATTAAATCACAGTTACATGTATTCGGACAAAATCATACACTTCGTACAATTTTATTATTAGTGTCAAATATTGAATAATAAATTCAAAGTTTGTCAAATATAAGTACTGACAAAACACTGACAAGGTACATGTACATACATGTAAAGTATACATTGTAATAAGTTTTAAAAGTTGAACAGGGTTTGAACCAACAACCTCCGGAAAAGTAATCGGGAGGTCATAGGTTGAAACCCTGTTCTATTCAATTTCTCTTTCTCAATTTTTTTAATTGTTAATGTCATTATTATTAAAAAAATGAAAGTTGTTGACCTACATATATAGAATATAAAATAATAAACTTGTGTATGTTATTTGCACTCGACAGTGTCACGCTGTTGGCTTAAAATTGCCCAGGAGGGTAAAGTCAATGTTATTTAGGTTTTCCCGGCTGTTTAAATACATTTAATTCAAATTTACCAACAAATTCACCAAACGTCAGATGCTTTAATGTTAAGTCATTTATCACTGAATTTTAAAGTTTGGTCACCCTTTTTTAAACACCAGGTCGAGAATTGTTATCATAACAGATCAATTTTGTCTAAGCTGTTGCAGAAAGGCAGCATTCAGAGATCGAATACGTCTTATAAGGTATCAATTAATTTCAAACTTATGCTTAGTAAATTAGGCTGATGGGTGCTTGAGACTAATTTATTTAACATAAGTTTTTAACTGATTGATACATGGACCATTTACACAGAGATTTGCAACTGTGAGCAGCTCCAGTGCAAGCACACCATACAACCTAGAATCCCTGCTTGATATGAATTTGTGGTACATTTTTCTCAAAATGTACAAGATGAAATACCTAGAGTAGCATACCCTGACTTGAAACATAAAACAAAAAATGAAATGACATGGTATAGATATTCTTTCAGAGATGTCATTTTATTATTTGTTTGGATTTTGTGGAACACGATTCATCAACAGCAGTCAAGAACCCAGGGGTGCGTTCCACTCACGCGAACGGTGCCAACGTTGGCCAACGTTAGCGTTGTTCGCTTGAGTGGAACGCAATGTGCGCCAATTATGTGGGCTAACGTTAGCGAAAACGGCGAACGACATTCCGAGCTGTTCGCTGTTGGCCAGTGACGTATTTTAAAGATGGCGAAGAGGTTAGCAGACGGCAGTGTTCTTTTCACGGTTTTGATTTACGTTTCATACTTTTCGTTATAAATGGTGGATTGTTTTGAGCAGTTACAGGGATCTTTTTAAGAAAAATAATGAGTTGGACAAAAAGCAGCCAACCAAACGATGTCACTGTAACTGGGCACCGCCATTTTGAAAATGTAGTTTTTAAAATATCGTTCCACTTCAACTAACGCAAACTCAAAACGTAGGCGAACGTTTGCGCAAACAGTTCGCGTAAAGTGGAACGCAACCCAGGCCTACAGAATGAGAATGGCATGGTGCTCAACATTTTTATTATGGAGTCTGTACACAAACAGTACAGGGTACCATAATAGATCTTGCTGATTCACGGTTGACTGTGCCTTTGATGTTTTGCCAGCCTTAACCAGTTGGCGCAGGATGACGTATATACACGCAAAGTTTCCCCCAGATTCAAAACGGATGACGCATAAACACGTCACAAGCAAGGCCGGAAATATCTGTCAGCAGCGAGCAAGGCCGGAAATGCGTTGGTGTGCTTTCCGGTACCATCGGCCTGAACCCGCCTCGGTCTAAGTTTTGTTAAAAATAATCCCGCGCCTCGGATCGAGTTTTGTTAAAAAAATAATCCCGCGCCTCGGCTGGTTAACACACATTGAACCAGCTCTCAGCTCAAGATGCACATCCCTGTTTAAATGGTCGTCATTGATATAAGACTCTCTGATGAATGCTGCCTTTTGGCAACAGCTTGACGAATTTGATGACGAATATTACCGAGCCAATGTTTAAATAAAATGACCGAACTTTGAAATTGAATGATACACATGTAAATGACTCAACTGGTTTGGTACCAAATACCAAAGTGTGTACATTTTTTTGACTTGGACGAAATTAAATGTAAGAGTTGGTTAATTTGAATGAAAAATGTTTTTAAATAGCCAGGAAAACCTATATTAAAACAATATTTTGTTTACCTCGGTTGATTTTTTCCTTCCTCTTCTTGTCCAATGTATACACAGTTTGTCTGGCTGCCTATGAAGGGAAAGAAATCAAAACTTTGTGAAATGGGTCCGTCTTGGAGTTGGACTTTCTCTTTTCTTCAGCTATTAACCCTAACGTACCTGAATCCATCAAATTCCTCTTTTGGAGGAGTTCAGCGGATTAAGGTTACCTCCACATTGAACAAACTGGTGGAATCTGACAGATTCAGGATTTTAAACCTAGCAGTACTGCAGGATTGTGCAGTACTGCAAAATGGATTTTGAGGTGATGGATTTTGAGGCATCTATGGAGAAACGCACTACAAAATATTGTTATGCCAGAATCCATCATATTTGTGACCCAGCATGAGTAAATGAGACACTTTGAGGCAAAAATAAAATTTGAGATTTTGATTTCATCATTTAAAGCTAAACAAGCTTTAAATGATGAAATCAAAATCTCAATTTTTATTTTTGCCGCAAGGTGTCTCATTTACTCGTGCTGGGTCACATTTTTGCTGGTGGATTGTTGATGGATTCAGGATTTCTCCAGAGTGAATTCTGATGGACTCAGACACCGGCAGTTTTTGCATGACAAACTGGGTTGATTTTGGCGGATTCAGGACACTTTCTTTTAAAAGCACTCAAGAGGTTAGGGTTTAAGGTAATGTTTTGGGCTGTCCCGAATAAATACCGAATATTTGATCATCAATCGAATATTCAAACATCTCTTTGTCGGTTTGAATATTGTTAAAAAAAATATATGTTCATGTTCTTACTAGAACCTTAATATCTGTAAGTCATGGTTTTGTTTTCATTCTCCAATTTTGGTATTCTGTCAAACATCTTTGAAACCTATTTCGTCCCACTTTTATTATGTCATCATACATTCACTGGAAACATAACTGTACGATACTATATTATAAAGCTCTGGTTCTGCAAAATCCAGAAATATCTCAATTAATTTCATCAAGCTCTTATCATTTTCGTTTATAAAGTTTACCAAATGCCTTATATGGCAGCAACACAACCGGATCCTGGGCAAAATTCATCAATTGCACCGGCACTGCTTCAGGCCTCCTAGACCAAGTCCATCATAATCCATCACTATTTTTTTTCAACTTAGGCCTTCTGGACCAAATCCGCCAAAAATGTTTAAAACTGAATTCAGTCAACAAAAAGGTTTGGCAACACTGCACAAGGAAAGTCAAGATAAATGTCGCCAAAAGTCGAAATGTCGATAAAAGTGCGCCACGTTAGGGGACTACACTATAGTACATTGTATATACTGTACATAAAGTTGGGCTTGAATTTAGCAGCAACATTCACTACCTTGGTACAAACATAAACATGCAACAAACCGAATATACAAATCATTAGAAACCCATGTTAGAAGACTGCATTGACCCTATTCCGAAAAAACCTGGCCAGCAACAGAATGTCCACTATATACCAAGTTTTTTGTTTTCGTTATTCCTTTTTTTTCGGTTGCAGGCCGTGCAGGGAAAACCCACCTTCTAACGAGGCGAAAGAGCTGCTACACTAATCAATTATCACGGTGCCTGGGCAACCTTGTGGGCGGTTTGCCACAACTTGTCCCGGAATCCCCAACTGAAGTGCAACAAACAGTATTATAAAGATAATTGTATTCTTTCCCAATAGATGCAAATCCTCATTTCCACCTCTGTCCAATTTTGTACTTCATACTACAACAACAAATACCCAAGTATGCTTTTCAACCATAATTTGGTTGGTTACAATTTGGATAGCTGCAAAAAGTATTGGTACACTGCAGCTTTTAAAGGTAGGATACACCATTTGCAGATATTGACAATTTTTACTGCCGATTTACTTTTAAATATCTCACTTTTTTTAAAGTAAATAATGATTGTAGGCATCCAGGCAAAAGAATTGCATGAGACTTTCTGTAATTGTTTTGAAAAATTGAATTTTATAAAAAAAAAATCACGATCGCCGGACTGCGATCGCGAAAAAAACAAGAACAACATAAGAACAACTGCCCGACGCCGGTTGAAAACGAACGCCGTTTTTCTTGCTTTTCTCAGCATCCATGATTGTAAAACTTCGGACAGGTCAGTTAAACAATATTTACTATAAATAAAACCCTCTAAATTCACCTATTCATCATAATTCAAGCAATTACCAATGGTGTATCCTACCTTTAAGGGGAAAGAAACTATTCTCTTTCTATTTCTCGCCACCCCTCCACCCCCCCCCCCCCCACCCCACTCCTTTTAAAACCAGTCCTTCTGTTACCCCGCGCATAAGTAAACACAGGTGTTCAACCCTGCCATCCATTCGTAAATAACTGTAGTGCGGGACGAAAGGAATACAAAAAACAAAAAAAAGTTCTGAGAACAAAAGCGTGACAAGCACGGCTACACCTTGCTGGCACCCCTTGTGTTCGTGTTGGCACCCCTGAATAGCGATTTCCCCCTTACCCTGTTGGCGTTATAAACATAGAAAACTAAACGGCCGGCAACTCAGGGATCTCAGACCTCAGACAGGCATTTTTTTTCTTCTCATGATAACATGCTTTTCATACTGCACCCCAGCCTTCAGCGCAACTTCAAAAGTTGTTATTGTGTGTTTGCACACATACAAAGCTCCAAAAACGTATTCAACTCTGTTTTAAAAGAAAGTCGCGGCACCAGCAACCTAGATTCTCAGGTTACTCAGCGACCACTGTGGCCCAGATTCTTACAAAGACGGGCGGCAGAACTTGAATCAGTGCAACACGATACATGTATCCAGCTAGCTGACATTGGCAAAAGAATTTGGGGAACGGGCAAATATTTGTAGGAACTTGGTCTGGTAGAAATGTCCTGCTTTTTTTCTTCTCTGGACGGAGAAAGGAACAAAACAACAAAACAACGGACTACAATACTCATTTGAAATACCGACACAGCTGGCCCAATATTCGTCGCGAAATTTAAGACCACTAAATTGGGTCATTCCGTGTCCAATCACACAAAATCAGGGTATCTCCCTTATAACCCGACTCAAATTTGACTGGAAATAAAAAAAAAAATCACCTTGGTAAACCAATCAAAGGAAAATTTCAGCTTGATACATCTCATGCTTTTCCTATTTTAAATACAGCCTCTCAAAGTGTTGGTGCAATGAGCCTTTTTTGCACTCGCAAAATACTCGTTCCTTTTGGAGCATCTTTAAAGGTAGGATACACCATTTGCAGATATCAAAAATATTTACTACCGAATTATTAAGAAATATCTTACTCATCTGAAAGTAAATGTTGATTCTAGGCATCCAGCAAAATGATTGAGCTAGATATCCTGTAATTATTCCGAAAAATATAATTTTATAATGAAAAATTCGGCGGATGGCGATCGCGAAAAAACCCAAAGATAACATAAGAATAACTGCTCGACGCCGGTTGAAAACAATCGCTGTTTTTCGTGCTTTTCTCGGCGTCCATGATTGTAAAACTTCGGACAGGTCCGTTAAACGATATTTACTATAAAATACAACCTCCCAAATCTACTCATTCATGACAATTCAAGCAATGACCAATGGTGTATCCTACATGTACCTTTAATGAACTATATATCCTATTCCAATAAAGATGGAAAGCTAATAGTTTGTGTCAAGGCTAGTTTTTTACCATGTTTTCAGATTCTGCAATGAGAAATGGATTACCTATTGAAATGTTGAAGCTATGGACCCCTGAAATCATAATTTTGTGTGTTGTTCAACTCAATGTTGTTCAAAATATTTAATTTTTTTAATTGTGCAGGTATTATCCATGGAACTTGACTGTGCATCAAAAATGTTTCACAGTGACCAGACACTTAGCTGAGGTATGGTGGGGGCCTAAACATGCATGTTACCAGGACAACAATTACCACGAAGACCCCACCCACCCACCCACCCACCCACCCACCCACCCAACATAGGCTCAGGTGTTTTAGAAGTGATATGAAAGCAATTTTGGAATTATAGCCACTTTGGCCTACTGACCTGTTACACTACGAGCTAGCCACAAGACAGTTACAATAATCCTACAGGGGACAAACATTATCAGCTTCTATGTATTATGGTTGGTTTGTAATCTTTATGTGATACTGGCTTTGAAGATTTGCAGGGTTTATGATTGAGGCTTCTAATATAAAGCCTGGGGGAGGGGAACAAAGGTGAACTTTGTGGGCGTTTGTTTCCCACCTGTATGCATCATCATTATATTGTACATGTATAGACAACAGACACTTGTCACTATGCTATAACATACATTTGTACATCGACTGGTACTTGTAAGGTTCTGCTTACATACATCATGGAGCTAGAAAAAGTATAGATCCATGCATACATTGTACAGGATGTCCCCACCTCGATGGTAATAGGTACATGTAGTAATAGTAATACAGTGTGTATAGGTAATGGGATTGTGCCTACAAGCTTGGAATTTGGCACACAGTCTGAGTATATGTGACCCGCTCAATCGAAATCAGGAAAAAGTCTCGTAATGACTTTTTGAAATATGCACATGGTGAGAAAGGGAATTTCATAAGCTTTCTAATGATACCCATCACAAGTGTGCATCTTCTTAGGTTAACGACTTATGGTCTGATGAAGATGACAGGTGTATATTTATTTGCCGAATCCACATTCCGAGAAAAACAGCTTTGAAATAAACAAAATTGACCAAAACCATACTATACGGACAGCGCACACAAATCCTCTTCATTTTCATTTTTATAGATCGTTTTTACATACAAGACATTAATGACCATAATCTGTGATAACTACACTTCCTAAAAATACAATGTTCAGAAAAAACGACTTGGTCACGATTTTCACTCATGCGTTCACTTCAACGACCGATTCCATAAAACGGCCCCAGCGACTTATTCCTGATTACGATGGAGCGGGTCACATATGTCATGAGAAAGATATTTGGCTAAGGGCCATCGCAGAATTGTCCTTTGAAGAAATATGTACCGGTACATGTAGAATAACAAGAAATGGCAGCCATTTTGAAAATCTGCAATGGCCCTCCAACAGGTCTTTTTCATGACATACTAATGTATGATTGTGTGCTAAATTTCATGCTTGTATGATCAAAGGCACAATTCTCCCAAATATTACCCCTATCTGCCCCACTACATGCATAAAGTCCAAACTCTGTCATGTGTTGTTGTACAGATCACTTCCACCCACTTTTACAAGTTGTTCAACAAGTTATTTTACAAGTTGTTTAACCTTAGCTTTGTCTTCAGCTCCGACTTTCAAATCACCAAGAAGCAAATAGAAATAGAAAAGCAATGACATATTTAAGTTCATGTTAATCGATTGAATGTTTCTGAAGCACAACAGGCACCAGAATGTGGCTGGAGCTCTCCCAGCTCGCAGCCAAAAATCGCCTTAAGCCTAAGACGAAGATGGGATTCGAAAAGGCCCTTATATGTAGCAAAAAAACAACATACATGTCCATTAAAAGTGCACACCCATTCTATTAGGTAAACATGTGTTAATAGTGGTTACTACCAGTATTTCAACTACTCCATTGAATCCTACATTGACGAGGGACTCACCTGTACAAAGAGTAAAGAAGACAACTTTTAATCCCCCCTTCCAGAAAAACCAAACCCAAACAAACAAACTTTCAGCTGAATGCTAAAATTACAGTCTCACAATCAACATTAAAGAGAAAACCGCACTAAATGCATGTTTTGGTACTTGTAAAAAGGGGAGGACATATTTAAAAGGACAACTTCACAAACGACTGCAAAAAGGGGGCTAATTGAGGGGAGTTTTTGGCACCATCTCACAAGTTGGGGGAACAAATGGGGTTTGGATTAGGCAATTTGGGGTTGCCACTGGGTGAAGTACAATGTGTTTGACCAGGGGCATAAAACCGGTAGAAGAGGCTGATTAGGCAGGATTAGGTACCACAAAGAAAGCGAGGTTGTGAAAGAGCTCCAAGTTAATGGGTACAAAAAAAGGCAGGACACTATCAAGTCCTAGTGAATTGGTTTTTGTATACGTGCTTTCAAAATGCGAATCCCTAATTTTAAGTATACAGTAACAAGGAATAAAATTGGCTTAGGATCTGTGTGTACATTTATCTGTAAAAACGACAAGGTATTTAGTTTGAAAGCCCCCTTATTCAAACAATTTAAGGTGAAAACACCAATTTCACTGACACTACTGGTACATTTGTTGCAATTGCAACAAAGGGATGTACCGGTACATGTAGATGTATTTTACTTAGAATCTCTTTTGAGAAGAAGTAGGGTGGTTCTGAAGAACCGGTGGTTGTATTTTACACATTTGTATCATTGGGTTTATTTGATAGAAGTTATCATACTACACATTAATCACAGTGCAGTTAAAAGTGCACCTTAAAATGGAAAATTCTTTTCAAACTTTTTTACAAAGTGGAAAAAAAAATTCACATTTTTTCACACAAATGTAAAACCCATTTTCACACATTTTACAAAGTAAAATTAGAAACCGTTTTCACATTTTTCACAAAGTGGAAAACCATTTTCACATTTGTTTGTCTTACAAAATTTCCCATTCTCATTCGAAGTGTTAACGTTCAATTGCACTGTACTGTATAGAATATACTTTGTCAATCGAATGTTGTTTCTGTTATGTTTGGTATTCCAACTAAACACGTGCACATAAAGATTCAACAATATTTTTTTTCGAGATATGCGTGCAAAAGCATAGCAGGGTACCAGCAAATTAAAAAAGATCGTCGTGCTCTAAGGTAACATTTTTCAAAAAATGTTTCAACAGCTTTTTTCAGGCATTTTGTATACGTCCAAACTTTTTTCCAAACACATGTTTTCATTGTCTTTTCGATTGCACAAAAACAAAATGTACAAATTGCGTATTCGGTTACCACTAAGGCCGTGCCGGGTACCCGGGTACCCGTAACCCGACCGCTGATTGCGGGTACCCGGCTCCAATTTATCGATTTTATTACCCGAAACTGCCTTTGTAAATGTTGACACATTATTTCAGAAAGGCAAGCGTCTTTTATGTTCATTGCGTGCCGATAAATTGTTAGAAAACATCTGAGTAAAACGTCTTTACCGACAATTTCCCGATGTCTAGATAGCAGCCTAACGGATGATTGTGCTTTCTTTGTAGTCATTGTGATAAAAAAATGCCTTTGAAGTCTATTTACCGACAATTCTGACAGCTGCTATAACTTGCGGCTGACATTGTATCAGTGTTTTGTTACAGTTGTCCATTGAGTAAGTTTTTCCGAGGTTTACTTTTTGGAAAATGTGCTGAATTAATTCACAATCCCACGACCCCTACCTGGAATGTGGTTTTGAAACCTGATACTGCAGGAGAGGTATTTGGTTCTATTGTATCAACTCTGCGGCCAGCCGGGCAGATCTGCGGTCGGCTTTTTTGCTACATTTCGTGTCGGCTCACTCAAAGGATTTAGTTCATTGAACCTTATTTATTTTGGAAAAAGACGCGCCACTGTAGACGTGCAATTAATATGGGGAGCGGCAAGTCAATTTATTTACAAACATTTATTACAAGCTGAGAGTAAACTCCACGCAATACGGGATCGCTGTTGACAATCTGGCTCTGAAAACCGCGCACTTAACTTATCTTGTTTTTTTTTTTTCACTGGACCGCCAGACTACTTAGAAAATGGTTTTGACTAGAGCGCCGCTGTTTTGAATGACTATAATTTGTTTGCGTCGAACCCTGAGTTGCAAAGTAGGCCCATGCATTTGTTTAGTTGCGGAATGCAGGGGAAGTAAGCACGCCATGCCAGCGCGGCAGTCGCGCTGCAGCTTGCTAGTGGAGTGAGCGGGGATATTTGTACATGCACGTACCGACGCGGTGTATACTTCCGGGTTTTTGTTATGATTCTAATAATAGTCACGGGTACCCGGGTACCCGACCGTGACGGGAATAGGGTACCCGGGTCCCGTACTACCCGTAAACGCACACCGTCCTAATAGCCCTGTGTGCATTTATCTGCCACGTTTATCCCAACAGAAAGAATTGTCAGATCTTGTTGTACAGTTGGAATACCAAACTGGCTTTACTTCTTAACCCTCCTACTGTACGAGCCTCCACCTAGTTATGGGGACAGGCTCTTTTGTTAGGAAGACAGACCGAGTAGTGGGGACATTTTCAAATCCCCATAGCGCGTTGGGTCTTCAGTAAAGGTAGAACAAGGTAAAATTGGGTTAGGGTACAATGAGAGAAAATGTAGAAGAGGACAAATTAGGGTGATGCTGAAAATTTTAGAATTTTAGAGTGTTCTGAGTTTGAGATTAGAGAGATTTCAGTTTACACACAAACCCTATGGGTTGTCCCCATGTAACGCAATGTACCAAAAGAATACGTGTTATAACTACTACTTGTATCATGTTACACAACCTATCAAAAAACCAACACCTACTTCTCTCTCATAGCATATGAGTATTAGAGTTATAGAAATAGTAACTGGCTATATGTTGGCACTGACAAAAGGGAGGGTTAACGTCTCATTAGTTCTAATGCTTTTGCAAAACTCTGGGTGAGACCTTTGTTACTTTTTTGGCTAGAAATGAAATTAAAAAATTTAGCAACCAAACTTGATGAAGACAGAAGTTGTGCAATTCAATATGTAACAAACCTTTAATAAAAAACAAAAAACAACGAGCATGTATTTCCAGTATTTTTTCAATAGAAATTTCATCAAAAATCTGTCAGTCGTAATCACGGTCAACTTTGCCAATGTTGTCATAAGGCTGTATTAATCCATCACGTTGGCAGTAACTCTACTTGTCAAGCCATTATTTCAACTGTTTCTTTAACCTCGCTCTTTTGAAAATCATCGCAGAAGCGGAGCGACAACAGGTTCGGGGCAAACCCGCTTGCCTTAAGTCACAGACTTCAGTTTTTCCACCAATCTTTTTTTTTTCCCTCTTTTTTTTTCTCTACCTTTCTGTTTAAAAAAAAAAGAACAGATTTTGCCTGGACGTGGCAATCTACTTTTTTTTGCCGCACGCTCAATGCCTCGGATAAAATGGCCTTCTTCAAACACGCTCTGGTTCGGAGGAACCATAAACAGAAAAACACTGGTGTAAAAATAGCCCTAGGTTAAATTTAAAAAAATCTCCCACTTTTCTTCAAGAAAGAAACTGGAAAGGGAAGGTTGCTTGTGAATGCCGCGCAATCACACACTTCTTCTGTTTGGATGTACATGTACATGTACAATGTACATGCAGGCAGGTTGTACATGTACATGTAGTCGGGCCAAAGTTTGGAGGCCATTTTGAACCGAGCGCAACTGGTGACTAATAAAGGTCATTTGGCACAATGACGCTTGTAGCCGGGAGTCGTTTGTCCCGGTGCGGCCTTGTCCCAACTTCATTCATGTCCAGCGAGAGACTTGTTGCGTCCGCCTTTCAGCCGACGGCCACTGGCGTTTAGCTACAGTCAATTCTTGACCCAACTTTTTTTTTTTTCTACTTTGTCTTCTTCAAATCAAACCATGAAATAATTGCTAAATTTGACGCGATTGTTCGGGTGTTCAGGCTGTGAAATTGGCTCGTGGGCCGGCACAATGCCCGACTGCATGTTGCTTGCCTTGACTTTTGTCCTGCTTGTGGTAACAAAATGAAATGGAACTAATTAGTTGTCATGTCCGACAAGTGTTCTCGTAATGTAAATGACATTTTTTTTTTCCGCGTACCTCTACCCACGCTAGGGTCCATCAATCATGGATGAGAAAACAACCCAAAAAAAAAAAAACAACCAATGTTTTGACTCTTGGGTTGAGATTGATACTTTGGTCCCTTCGTGGCTACATTTTTGCCTGATTCAAATTTCGCGACATCATTTGATATAGAAATTGCATTCATTTTGTACATCATTGTTGTGGGCCAAATAAGTGTAGCTGAATGCCTTGAGAAGCAATTTCTTGCAAATTATTTCTGCTCTGAAAAACCACAACTTGCCAGACAATTCCCAAGTAACGTGTTTTTAACATAACACTGTATGTATCCTTAGAGTGTAGCAGGGTTCTAGCCACGGTGGGCGGCGCCGGGTGGTACTGCCCGGCACTGCAAATTTTCGCCCGGCTCTTGGGTTCAAATTGGCTGTGCAGCCCAGCACAATTTTTTTTTAAATTTTTTTTTTAATCAAATTATGGGCACAAAAGAAAGAGAGGAGATACAAAGTCACGTTAATCATGTTCATGTAGTAATTTATTTTATTAACTTAGCTAGACTTTCACAGAAACATGCAAAAATGAACTAGACCCCCGGCCGTGAGGCGCAAAAGCTCCGCTCGCTGCGCTGGCTGCGCTGGCAACGCTGGCAACGCTGGCAACGCTTCGCAATCTGTTAATTTACCTGGCACCAAAAAGGTCCTAGCTAGAACCCTGGCGTGTAGTACCCTTTTTTTTAATGTGTACAGTGCACATGTACAGTGTACATGGTAATTTGAACAATGCTGACATCTTTCACACTACCAGTGAATGTTTTCAAAAGCCCCTTGGTTTAAAAACCAAATAAGCAGTTGGTCCCTTGTAACCACTGATGGGTTAGGGGGTGGTTGCTGGCAACAGATGAATTGACATAGGCTTTTCAATGGCTACAACACAATGTCATAATGAGTTTCAAGGGGAGGGGGAAGGTGTCATACCCAAGAAAATTAAAGTTCTTCCTTTGAATGTGAAGTGTGTTTCCCTGTGGGGTAGTATGGTCAATTAAGGCAGCCATTAACACTGTATTGTTTAGTTTACATGCGACAACTTTTCAACTGAATCCACAATGTAGTCCGTTTTTGTGTTATTGTACATTCTCACCAGTGTACTCTCTATACGACAGACCTATTCTGCAAAATTGGTTTTCTTTTGTGTCAAAGATCCAGAAGTGAGAAGGGGGGGGGGGGGGGGGGGGGGTGAAAACATGATGAATTGAGGGCATTAGCGCAACATGCCAGGAATGACATGTGTGCAAATGAGCAACACTGAAGGATTATCTCGGCTTAGAAGTTGGATTTAGGGATTTAAAGCCTTGTAATAACATCATTAACAGTTAGATGGGGAGAAAAAAAAGGGAAAAAAATCTTTGTTGTTATTAAGTTTCGGTTGGCAGCTGCAGCTAAAATGGATACAGTACCGGTAGGCTTTTGTGGAGTTGAGGTCCCAGTTCCTAAGAGAACAACAAACAAAAAAAAACACCCCACTTTTCACTTTTTGGTCTCACATTATTGACAATGACACTATTTCTTCCATTTATGTTTTAGTGATGTTATCCAGTTATATATGTACATATGTAGCTAAATGCCTAATGTGTACAAGTGTGTACATACCCGTAACTACAGGGTCTCTAAAAAAAGTATACCCATTTTTAAATTCATATTATTGTAAAACTACTGAATATATCAGAAAAAGTTTCATTACCTAAAATGGCTCGAAAACCCCTACAAAAACAACAGCAAAGGAATGTAAAACATGTAATTAAAAATACAGATAATCATTAAGTAGAGGGCAAGGCACTTTGAATAAAAGCGAAGCTTTCTAATGAGGTAAACAAGGCACATATAAATCACAATGAGAAATGACTATGTTGGTCAGGGACCGCAAAAGCGAATCTAATCACTGTTGCCTACAAGCATGTGAGCCATTTGCAAACATTAGGAAAACTATTATTATTATGAAATACCTTACTTGACTGTGAGTGAATAACAGTGTCAAGCATCCCCTGAAATCTCGGCACCTGATGTGATGTGGTTTTCAAGAAAAGTGGAATTCTGTATCAATTATAAACGATTGCCACCTGGCAATCGCTTTAAAAACCTGACTATTTTCAAACACTGCCCCTAATTTATAAAACTCGTCTGAAGGAAGTCAAGGAACCAGATTGGAAGAAGAATAACACCTTGTTTTCCAGCTTCTATTAACCTAAAACTTTAAACAGGTCAGCGTTAAAATATTTATTATAAAATCGGAATCCTCTAAACCCATCAATTTTTTTACAATTATTAAAGAAAAAGCAAATGGTGTATATCATTTTTAATATGAAAAAACTTTGAATCTTTTATTTTGTTGTAAATTTAAAGATTGTTGTAGTATACAAATATTGACTGCTTTGAGTGGTATAGTAAAACTAGCCTCCCGAGGTGATCCATGGAGCATTCTATTTTCCCGAGGCGAAGCCGAGGGAAAATAGAATGCTCCATGGATCACCGAGGGAGGCTAGTTTTTCTACACCGCGAAATAAAGCAGTCAATATTTGTTTTATAACACCTCACTCACAGATTCTGCACAATTTAAGCTTCCTGAAAGTATAGTAATGACAAAAAATCTCTGAATTATACGTCTCTCGATCATACGTGTACTTTGTTGCCTTGATGAACGGGTGCGAGGGTGATAGAGCAATGTTTACGCAATGCACCGAAACACACGTCTGGGTTTCAGTCACGCTTTCGTTGCTATGCGCATAGTTCGTGTGTTGCTATGCGCATAGTCCTTTTTGCGTGGTATAGTCTTTTTGGATAGCGCAAGTAAAAATTAGTAAAAATAGCAAGTGACACGTGCCGCGCTCTCGGCCAATCAAGACACAGAATCTGTGAGTGAGGTGTTATAATGGTCTCTATACCGGTATGCAACAAAAATTTGTTCAAAACAATGAACTTGTATGTTTTTTGCACAGAATGAAATGTGAAACTCTCTTCTAAAGTGTCATGTTTGTTAAGGATTGCCCCGAATCAATTCCCTGTGGAAAATATTTTAGCTGCATGCTTCTACCGGTACGTTACAACATGTACAATTCAATGCACAACTCAGCAATCGATACATCAATCGGTCAAATGAGGGCGCTCTCACACTTATACAGTGCATGTCTTTTGCCATTTAGGAAATCTTGCCATCAGCTTTGCAACAAACATTGTTTGAAAATCTCATCTTTTCCAAGGATCCATGTTTGACCTATATTTTGGTATACAATTGTGCTTACAATTCTAAATAAATAATTAAGTCTTGATTTTGAATAATACTGGTTGACCTCTATTAAAGATCGTATACATTTGCAGACATCAAACATTTGTACTACCAAATTATTAAAAAATTAAGTACGTATTTGAAAGTAAATAATGAATCCAGGCATTCAATAAAAATTCCAAAAATTGGAATTTTATAAAAACTGGCGGCAATCGCAAAAAATAACATACAACTGCCTGACTGTTGAAAACGAACAGCGTGTTTTTTTGCTTTTTGTCTCGGCAGCATGCAATCGGCATCGGTCAGTTAAACAATATTTACTATAAAATACAACCCTACCAAATTCACCCATTTCTGATAATTCAAGTATTTAACAATGACATACGACCTTTCTCAACTTTTAGGCATTTACAGCTGAAAAAAATGAATTTTCTTAACCCTAACCCCTAGGCCCTCTGGCTAAGAAGAACCATCCTCAATCCTGCAAAATCCTGCAATTGCCACCCTGTACACATTAGTTTCAGCCTTAATCCTCCAAAATCATTTGTTACTTCTATTTGTTCAGTGGAAGGCTGGTCCCCAATATAAGTGATCATCTTTGAATGGAAATTTCTCCCAAAAGTCATCGGTTATAAACCCCCCCCCCCCAAAAAAAAAAAAAAGTTTCTGGAAAATTAAAGATAAAATATGTAAGCTTGTGTCTCAAACACGAGATTTTTTTTGCATTTTTTTCCTAATTTCCTAAGTGTTTTTAGGTCTGCAAATCTGGACCCTCAACTACATGTACATCTACTTTATTAGCAAGAAGCAAAGCCAAAAAGGCAAACAAGTTTTCATAAATGACCCTGTTGTGCAGTAAACCTGACATGCTGTCTTCCTGTAAACTCTTGAGGGCAGTATGTCACTTTTATGGTCAGCAGTGTAAAACCTTGACTTCAGGGTACACCCTCTGTATAAAAATTCCCAGACATCAATGAGGAATTCCCCATACTTCTAAATTCTGTTTAAAATAGTCAGAACTCCTACAGGTGTTCAGGCTCTACAGAAAAATGATGATCAAAATCTCATCTTTCATATCTTTTCAATTTTTGGTGGGTTGACCATTAACTTTTTGTGGTACTCGTGCTCACACAAAGTACCCCCACACTCACCACAAAGTACCCACACTCACTAGCCCAGGTTGGATGACAATCTTCATTGCATTACGACTGACGTTCAGGGTATCAATTTATCCTGCCATAGCGAACCATTTTACAACACATTTTTTTCATATTTTTACAGAAAATTACAGATCGTCATGGGTTACAAAAAGCAAATGTATCTACTTATTTACAGAAAATAAATTGCAAATCCACGCATTTCGACGTGAACATACATGTATACGAACTTTCTATGTGCGTGCGCGCGTGGATTTGCAAAATATTTTCTGTAAATAAGTAGCCCAAAGATACATTCTCTTTTTGTAACTCATGACAATCTGTAATTCCGGACACAAGAAAGACATGTATAAGCTAGATTGCGGCTTGCTTCATCAGGTAAAAATATATAAAAAATGTTATTGTAAAATTTTTCGCTATGGCAGGAGAAATTGATACCCTGGACTCCGTTGCATTAACCACAACGGAGGAGTCCAACCTGGGCTACCACACTCACGACAAAGTACCCATACCGTACTCATACTGGTACTCATACCGTACTCAAAGTACTCATACCAAACATGAATGTTGCTTGGGGTGGTTATGGTTATTCTGCCAAAAGTTTTAGCAAAAAAAAGAACAACTCATTGTAAAATGCTTATATGCGGGACCACGCAAGGTCTCCGGAAGCCTGCAGCATGACATTTTACTTTCATGCTCCATCATGTCTATAAAGTACAATGTAAAAGGTTCAACAATTTGAGTCAGGCCTGACTAGTATTAAAAGGACTACCAATATTTGCAAACATAAAAAAACAAAACTACTGAATGATTATGAAATGCCCTACTTGACTGTAAAAAATAAACAACAGTCTCATAAGCATCCTGTAAAATCACAGCACCTTGTGTGCTGTGGTTTTCAAGGAAAGTGGCATTTTGTATCAATTTCCAACGATTGCAATCGTTGGAAAAACCTAACTATTTTAAAACATTGCCCCCAGTTTATTATTCAAATTGAGTGAGTTCAAAACATGACTCGTCAGGTCAGGTCATCTCACGTACACACGGCCTGGCCGCGGCATTAGCTACGGGAAGCTATACATGTAGTTGCACACGCACATAAAATACGCACGCCACAAGCTCACGCACGACCTGAACAATTTTGACTTAATTAGCGAACAGTGTACGAGTCTAGCATTTGCATTTGACAGACGTTTGCACTGTAACAACCTTACAGGTAATTACATGTGTTAAAACTGGAGAAGTTATTTTTTAAAAAGCCATCTTGAAAAATGTGCACCTGATGAACCAGCGGCTGAATATCGTTACACCAAACGATCGATAAACCGAACACAATCTGTGGATCCTACAGGGGATGTTTGTTATAGCGGTGTTCCACTGTACCTTTAAACATGCCCATGTCCTGGCCTGGTATTTCCGTCTTGATTGACATTTTTGAAGGTGACTCCAAGTCAAGACCAAGGTCACATAAGGCCACTGTGTCATTCTGGGCTCTGATTAGTGTTGTGGGACTGGTGTTGTGGGCCTGATCCACTAGTCGTCACAGTCGATACTACATGTAGCTCTGTGAGATATTGGAAGTTTGCCTCTGGAACTATATGTGTATGTACATGTACATGTTGTTTGTCAATATTTTAATACACAGGGAAGCTAATATCGAGTACATGTACCTGTACCCACCCGAAATAAACCATGTTATATTTGTTTTTATATACTTCATACAATATACATGTACATGTATTTAGTTGCATTACAATTTCAGGAGCTCTGGAAATTTACATTTATATATTACTGATTTACTAATGTACGTGTGCTGCCATCTTTTCATTTTGGTAGTTTGGGTGATTTTCACAGGTGCGTACATGTACTACCGGTACATCCGTACCGAACTACCAGTACTTGTATGTAGTTCCACGATTGCATCGTAAATACCCTTGCGCTAGCTCCACTATGTGTATTTACCCTGTGCGTGAATACTCGCGTGCACGCTTGGCAAACACTAAAACAGCAAAGATACAGCTGGTGTGTGATGATAAATGACAATTTAGCTCGATCATCAATATAATCGTAATTCAGACCTCATTTTGTTGTTAAAAGGCAACCAGTCGTGAAATTAATGGATCATGTACCGGTAACAGTTCATGTACATGGTATCATGACAATCTTTTACAATCCGGAACTTCAAATTTCCTCAGTGACTTGCAAGGTGTTTTTTTTTTTAAATAGCATTATACTAGTTTTGTCTCATTTTGCCAGAGCGCCTCACAAATATGAGGTCACTGTGTGTCTTTATATACATTATACATGTACTTGTGTTATGAGCCTGGTCTGATCTCCATTCTACTCAAATTCGAGCAGGATAGCAGTCACAACAGACTGGACTTTATTACACTTTGGGATTTTCCCACCAGAACTAATAGCCGCTTTGGAATTTCCTTCCTTCTAACTTCTATCTGAACTTCCTTGTAATTCCTGGCATAGACGTGTAGATGATTTACACCTAATGCTAATTATGTTTCAATTGGTGGCATTTCCCCACAATAACAATTAGGGAATAACAGTGCGAGGGTCCACCCGGTCCTTCACTGCATGATAACAGACAGAGTTGAGGGATGACCAGTGGTAATGGACATTCCATAGGGTTCGTGTACTTCAAAAATCAAGATGCAGAAAAAGAAAAAAAAATTTGGTCCCAGCTTGGACCACATGTATGACCGAATCACACGGTTTGAAAAATCACACACCTAGAAAAATCCAAGTGTGCCTTTTTTCCCCCACACGCCTGTGATTTTCAAAACAGAAAGACTGCTTTGAAATTTTGGCTTTGACCCAATGTCCTGCAAAATGACAATTTCCGACTTTCAGTTCATTTTGTGGTGACTGGCAAAACGAGACAGAACTGGGCAGATGTCGCAATGAAGGTTTGTAGGTGTTAGGAAAGATAATACAATTCTCCCTACAGTACCGTTTGTTGCTCTTCAATCGGACATTCTGTTGACGAGCAACGCCTGTTTAAAATTGCATTTATAAACATGTCAAACAGTAGAAAACCTGAGAAAAAGCCCACAAAGTTTCAAATTTTGTATTCGTGAAAATGTAACATTTTTCATAGAAAAGCATGTACTATGGGATTGTGTGGTTGGCCAGTATTTTATATTAAACAGCACGTTTAATACCGGTTTAGAGTCTGGACGCTAATAATGGCCCGAGCCAAAGGCGAGGGTCATTATTAGTCCAGACTCTAGTCTAACCAAACTTTTATTCCCATTCATAAATAACTTTCCAACGATTTTGTTTAACAATTTAATTTTAACACCCCTCTAGCTCCCAGCTCACCAGAAAGACGTAAACAACTCCTTTTATGGGCATTGGTGGGTGAGTTGTGCATACTACGCGAGTAGGGCGCTTCTGTCAAGCGTACTGCTCGATGTCATTATTCCACTTTGGACTCTGCCCAGTTGCGTCTCATTTTGCCAATAAAACGCCTCACACATCAGTCCGGTATGACATCACTTGGTTCATTACTCATTCGGACATCATTCATCAAATCAGCACGCTCAGAAATGACATCACGCGCACGCTACAGATTACTCCAGTCATGTACATGTAGTGTGTGCATGTCACTGATTGGTGATGTGATACCATGGAACAGGATTCATGAATATGTAATAGGATGCCGGACTGCACATGTGGTTCATTTCACCAAGGATTCCATTTGCAATGTTGCAATGATGAATGTTTTTGAGGGTTTTTGAACTTCAATTTTTCTCAGTGACTTTTGCGACAGAGGTGTTTGGTTTTTTTAATACATGTAGCATTATACTAGTTTCGTCTCATTTTGCCAGAGCGCCTCACAAATATTACCGTAGGTCACTGGGTGTCTTCATATGCCGGTACAGGTCTGATCTCCATTCTAATCAAATCCAAGCAGGATAGTAATCACAACAGAGTGGACTTTCACAATTACACTTTAGGATTTTCCCACCAGAACTAATAGCCGCTTTGGAATTTCCTTCCTTCTAACTTCTATTTGAACTTCCTTGTAATTCCTGGCATAGACGTGTAGATGATTTACACCTAATGCTAATTATGTTTCAATTGGTGGCATTTCCCCACAATAACAATTAGGGAATAACAGTGCGAGGGTCGACCCGGTCCTTCACTGCATGATAACAGACCGGGTTGGGGGATGACCAGTGGTAATGGACATTCAATAGGGTTCGTGTACTTCAAAAATCAAGATGCAGAAAAACACAAAAAAAGTTTGGTCCCACATGTATGACAGAATCATACGGTTTGAAAAATCACACACCTAGAAAAATCCAAGTGTGCCTTTTTTCCCCACACGCCTGTGATTTTCAAAACAGAAAGACTGCTTTGAAATTTTGGCTTTGACCCAATGTCCTGCAAAATGACAATTTCCAACTTTCAGTTCATTTTGCGGCGACTGGCAAAACGAGACAGAACTGGGCAGATGTCGCAATGAAGGTTTGTAGGTGTTAGGAAAGATAATACAATTCTCCCTACAGTACCGTTTGTTGCTCTTCAATCGGACATTCTGTTGAAGAGCAACGCCTGTTTAAAATTTGCATTTATAAACATGTCAAACAGTAGAAAACCTGAGAAAAAGCCCACAAAGTTTCAAATTTTTTATTCGTGAAAATGTAACATTTTTTCGTAGAAAAGCATGTACTATGGGATTGTGTGGTTGGCCAGTATTTTATATTAAACAGCATGTTTAATACCGGTTTAGAGTCTAGACGTTAATAATGACCCAAGCCAAAGGCGAGGGTCATTATTAGCGTCCAAACTTTTATTCCCATTCATAAATAACTTTCCAACGATTTTGTTTAACAATTTAACTTCATGATTTTTTTAACACCCCTCTAGCTTAAATGAAGTTCCCAGCTCACCAGAAAGACGTAAACAACTCCTTTTATGGGCATTGGTGCGCGAGTTGTGCATACTACGCGAGTAGGGCGCTCCTGTCAAGCGTACTGCTCGATGTCATTATTCCACTTTGGACTCTGCCCAGTTCCGCCTCATTTTGCCAATAAAACGCCTCACACATCAGTCCGGTATGACATCACTTGGTTCATTACACATCACGCGCACGCTACAGATTACTCCAGTCATGCAGTGTGTGCACAAACAGTCGCATGCAACCTCCAGTCATTTTTGCTGTCACTGATTGGTGGTGTGATACCATGTGACAGGATTCATGAATATGTAATAGGATGCCGGACTGCACATGTGGTTCATTTCACCAAGGATTCCATTATTTTGCAAAGACGAATGTCTTTGAGGGCACTTACCATTTCTTGGTGACCTCCACCATGAGCTCATGAAACGACGCCGTGAATTTGAACTTGGCGGCCCGCTTGCCGACCCGCTGTAGCCTCTTCCAGACTAACGCCATCGTGACCGACCCTGTGATTGCCCCGGCAACGCTTTCCCCCCGTCCTCTGCTGCTTCAACAAAGTGCAACCAGGAAATAAATGTCTTTATGTCTTCTTTGTGCTCTGTGGGTTAAAGAGAGAATATACCATTTGTCGGTTGTGCATTTGTACCGTTTGAAGCAGCAAAAGTGCTCATAAGGAAAGGTGCTTGACAAACAACCTGGTGGAGTTTTTAGCTCTGTGAAAGCTGCATATTCTGAGAAAACAATATTTAAAGCTTTCAATTTCATTTTCAAATTTGCCAAGTCACAATTTGAATTGCGACCACAATTTGCATTAAGGGTGCGTTCTCAGCCAGCGGATTGCAGCTACTCGCATGTCACGCATTGACGTACCGGTACCACGCGTCGTTCGAACACTTGCGCACACTATTCGCAGATATGTCCAAAAAGTGCGTCTCTGACGCGCATATTAATTTGTAAATGGCATTCTTTTTGTTATTTTCTTCGAAATGGCAGCATAATAATTTCAAAGGGAGTTCAACCAGTTCGCGCGGGGGGGATGTATTTACACGCAAAGTTTTCCCCAAATTCAAAACAGATGACACATAAACACGTCACGAGCAAGGCCGGAATTGTCTGTCAGCAGCGAGCAAGGCCGGAAATGCGTGGGTGTGCTTCCCGGTACCATCGGCCTAAACCAGCCTCGGATCAAGTTTCGTTAAACATAATACCGCACCTCGGCTCGGTGATGTTAAAATAATTCCGGCGCGAACTAGTTAACATCAAGTACAGTAAGCTTTTCAACAGTAATTTGGTTGGTGACTTCTCGGATAGCTGCAAAAAGTACATTACCCCTTTAAATAAAAAACAAAGGCAGTTAGAGATAACTCCACAATCTGGGATTTCCTGAATTGATTCAAAAGCTTCAAATGAAATACAGGAAATATGAATGATAATACTTTACTGGCTGTTTTGTGGCTTTCACACAATCCTGAATGTATGCCCTGTGGAAACAAGACATTGTTTATTTCTTTGTTCCTGTATTTAAAGCATTCCCCTATAGACTTTGTATACAATATTTCTTGTGGAGGCATTTTCTATATTTTATTTCCTTTTATTATTTAGTTTGTCCTCGATGATTGTGTCAGTTTCCACAGTTACCAAGTACATGTATGTACCGGTACATCATTGTAGGATACATCATTGTAATTGCTTGAATTGTCAGGATTTGGGTGGGTTGTATTTATAGTAAATATCGTTTAACTGACCTGTCCGAAGTTTTACAATTATGGATGCCGAGAAAAGCACGAAAAGCACGTTTTTTGTCCACCGGCGTCGAACAATTATTCTTATGTTATTGTGGTTTTTTTTGCGATCGCCGTCCGGCGAATATTGTTTTATAAAATTCAATTTTTCTCAATAATTACAGGATATCTAGTGCAATCAATTTGCTGGATGCCTAGAATCATTATTTACTTTCAGATGAGTAAGATATTTCTTAATAATTCGGTAGTAAATATTTTCGATATCTGCCAATGGTGTATCCTACCTTTAACTGACCTGTCCAAAGTTTAACAATTATAGATGCCGAGAAAAAAAGCAAGAAAAATAGCGTTCGCTTCAACGATATTTCGCGATCACTGTCCGGCAATTTTTTAGAACAATTACAGGATATCTAGGGCAATTTGAAATTGAGATTTTCAAATTGTGTCATTTTCTTTCACACGACAAATAATGTGATGCCCTTTCATGTTCTTTAAGTTTTTTATTACCAAAATGGTTCAAGAAATAATTATAATATATTTTTGTTAAGTCGGGGCAACTTCTTTTCGACTCACCAGGGCTGTACAACTCAATGATAGGGGTGTGCATTGGAACCAGGTTCCTGAGTACCTGACCGCTAAGGTCAGGAACCAGATTGGGATTGAAACCGGTACCCAACTTTACAAATTATTATATTTATTATTATTATTAAATTATTATAACTTAGAAAGGTTTTTGCATGCCATTTGTTGGAAAATTTCAAAATGGAGAACCATGCATGAAAAACCAAAACAGATTTAATAGGGCATTGTCAGACCAGACACCCAGAGTGGCTGGCTTTCAGGGATACCTGAGCAACCTATTGCAAACAAAACCTGGATGAACCGACTTCGGTTCAGTTTTTCCATAATGACACAACAATTCTATTTTACTTGGAAAGGATGTTTGAGACTATATTATTCACTTGCAGTCAGGTAAGGTGTTTCATAATGATTTGGAAGTTTTATTTATCCCTAACCCCTTGAGTGCTTTCACTAGGAAGTGTCCTGAATCCGCCAAAGTCCATCAAGTTTGTCATGCCAAAACTGTTGATGTCCTGAGTTCATCAGAATCCACCACCAGTATACATTCTGGAGAAATCCTGAATCCATCAACAAGCCACCAGCAAAAGAATGATGGATTATGACGGATTCAGGATGCCATGCTGGCATACACATTCTTTGCAGTGTTTCTCCAAAGATGCCTCAAAATCCATCACCTCAAAATCCATTTTGGGTACTGCTAAGCTTAAAATCCCGAATCCATCAGATTCCACTAGTTTAAATCCGCCGCCAATGAATTTTGATGGATTCAGCAACGTTAGGGTTAATATTTGCAAATGTTGAACATTACCTTTAACCAGTTCGCGTCGGACGACGAGTACACATGCAAAGTTTTCCCGAAATTCAAAACGGATGACAGATGAATACCTCACAAGCAAAGCCAAAAATATCTGTCAGCGACCAGCTCGTAGCAAGCGAGGCTGGAAATATCAGGGTGAGCTACCCACAGATGCCGGCATGAACCCGTCTCAGATCAAGGTTTGTGAAAAACAATCATGCGCCTGGGACCAGTCAATGTCAAAATGATCCCGGCGCTAATTGGTTCAATAAGTACGATACCTTCCCACAAATTTCAGTCTGGGAAAACCAGTACTCTACACCACCAAGTCACATTACAGAAATGAAAATGAATTTCTGAAGGCAGTTAAGGAAGTGATCTTCACTATCAACGAGTGATGTTCATCGCCCATGTAGGAAATGCACATGTATCGGTATGTTGTGCAGAAAACAGGAAGTACTGAGGGTCACTTAAGAACTGTGACTTCGCATCAGTTACACAATAGAGTTCCGGGTTACAGTTACAGTAATTGCAGATTCCAAAAATGCTATTTTGTGGAGACCTGAACACAAGTGCCAGGGGAAATTTCTTCGTCCATTTCAAAGGAACTACAATGTCTAAAACCAGTGTTGCTTATCGAGGGATCTAATACTGGAATAGCTTAGATAATTTGCTTATTAATCATCCCCTTCTCCGTTTGTTTTTTATCTAAAAGCTTGATTTCTTGATTCGTACATGTACTTGTAATTTTGGTCTTATTTGTGAACTATTTATCTTGCACTAGTCTGTCTTAGTTACATAGTTTTAATGTCTTTTGTCTAGTTTTTATTGTTTGTCCCTAGGGTAGGGCACAAAAGCGTTAAATACGCTTAACCTTATACCTAAATGTTGTCACTTAATCTTAATAATTTTCTTTATTGAACTTATTGTGTAAATGTGTAGTTTCCATCGAATTCTTAAATTATCTGGTAATTTCTGTATGGTTATTTATATTGTAATAAATGGCAACATTGAAATAAATGTTACAAACGGAAAGCTCTCCACATGGCGATTTCAATAGATAAATACATTGTAGGTCTCCACAGGGTTTCACAAAATAAATTATTATAGTTTTACTCAAAAGTAAAGCGATTTCCAGGGTATTGTTTAATAAATTAAAGCTTAAGGTCTAAGAGATACTGAATTAGGGTTATACATGTTGCCCAAGAAATTAATCCTAGTTGAAATACTGTAGGACAACTTTGAAAAAGCCCTGGACGTTCCAAAAATTGTGCACATGTGAACAAAGCGACGTCTCCACACCCCCAATTTAAACCTGCGGGAAGCGAAGAGCCTCCTCCGGGTGGACCAGTCTATTGAGACCCTGCTCAATAGACTGGAAAAACATTTCTAACCCATGAGGTCATCCAGGGGGCAGACCAACCCTTCAAAATATTTTGTTTCCCCAAAAGCCATTGAGTTGTGCAGAGAAATCGAAATGTGCTTGTATTGCAGGGCAATACTGATTTCAATGTTTACATGGTTGTCCAAGTTCAAAACAAATGTGTAAATAGCCAGAATGTTTAAATCTTTGGTATGTGTGTCCAGGGAACTTCTATCCATCTGTTCAGACCGTGAGAAAAAGATTTGTGCCCCCCCTACACAGTTATTTACCCCCCAACATAAAACGCCTCCCGATTGAGCCCCTTCGTGCTTCCGTTCGCAGGGTTAAGCAATTTGGATTTATTCAGGTGTTGTATAAAACAAATCATAAATGTTTCACGTTCATGTGATGGAAAAAATAATTTCGCCTCGTGAAACAGAACATGCCATCTGTAACCTCATGAAATCATTTTTACCATTGCACTCACAAACATTCATTATTTGAATATTTTGAATATTTGTGTAAAAATATCGACTATCCACCCACAAACCATGAAGTCAGTGTCAATGATCAGCCATGAGCAAGTTCGATTAAGGACCAATGGTTCACTAGTGGTTGGTTCGTGACCGACCAACGCGACTGACCAAACCAACGCGACCGACCAACGCGACCGACCAACGCGACCGACCAACGCGACCGACCAACGGGACCGACCAACGCGACCAACCAACGCGACCAACCAACGCGACCAACCAACGCGACCAACCAACGCGACCAACCAACGCGATAGGCTGGTCGCGAATAGTTGACTAGACTTCTCCAACCATGGTCGACTAGCGTAAGTCCGATCAGTTAGTCGAACTATGGTTAACTATCAGAGTTGTATTCGAGTCCCTGCAAGTCCTTTCATAAAGCCAGTCGCAAGTAACTGGTTGAACAATGACAAAAGAATGTTATTGTTAACAGTGCATTTGAATAGCTAGTGACTTGACTTGAGACTGAAGGACTTGTGATGGACTTGCAGGGACTTGCGAGGACTCAAATATAACTGTTAACTATACACTCTCGTCCTTGATCAAACTTGCTTTATGATGACCACAACCAGAGGTCTCACCTTGTACTTTAGTTACTGCATTCAAGTCCTCCCAGTTGCAATCAATCGATGCATTGTACTTGGTTCAAATATAAACTCTACACGTAAAGTTGGACAAGTCACTGCATGAAAATGTATCTTGGTCTAGTAGGTTGGGTGATCACATACAATGTACACCGGAAGGCAATATCCCATCAATGGAAACTGGAAGAAAAATATAGACAAAATGAAATGAGAAGCAAGTTCAGTATTTCAACTGTGCATATAGGGCAGGCACAACAAGATTTAACCATTATTTTTCCGAGAAAACATTTCATCGTATACGTGCAAAAGAATAGCGGGTAGCAGCACATTTACAGAGATTGATCTTGTTCCGAAGTAACATTCAATGATTGGACATTGAAGTGTTTTCAGGGGGTATCTTGCAACAAAAATAAACCTGTAACCAAATGAAGAAATAATGTTGACAAGCCTTCTGTGTGCTCAACTTTGATGCATGAACTTTTTTATAAACATTTCAGTTTCACTACAAGTTTCATTTCTATGGAAAAAAAAATCAAGCCTGTGAAACAAACTCCGATGATAAGAAAACTAAGTACATGAACATGTACGGTCTAATTTCAGATTTCTGTATCGGTAGTTTAGTGTTGTACTGATGTTAAGACCTTTTAAGATCCTTTAAACAATTGCGTTTACCAGTAACCTTACTCTGGTTGGGGGGGGGGGGGGGGGGGGGGGTGACAAATCATATAAGAATTGGAGAATAAAAACCCCCTAACCCTAACTCTCTACCCTATTTTATCTACACATAACCTGAATCTTGTAAAATCCTCCAATTCCAAGGTGTTAAAATTCCATGTAACCTGAATCCTGCAAAAATCCTCCCAATATTTATTACTGGTGACCACTGCCTGAATCCTGCAAAATCCTGCAGTGGGTTTACCATTGAGCTGTACAGCAGCCTAACATGGGACAAACAGCTGCTAAGTGCCCTATTATGTACAACAAGGGTCTGCACACATGATCCTTGGTATACAAACGTTTCCTATCCTTGACACATTACACCTTGACGAAAGCTCTATAGAAAATGTGCTTAGGGCATGAGCAAATAACCTCAATCCTCCAAAATCCTCATTTGGATAAACATCGAAGTAACCTTATTCCTGCAAAAGCATCCAGCATTCTTTGAGGCCTAATGACCTGGATCCTGCATTATCCTCCAGTGGCAAAATGCCAAACGCCCTCAATCATGCAAATTCCTGCGATGCATAACATCCAAGTGCCCTTAATCCTGCAAAATCTTGCATTTTGCAATGAGAAATTGAGGATTTTGGATGGTTAGGATAAATCCTACAAAATGCTCCTTGCGGTTTTGGAGGATTGATCACGAGGATAAATGGCAAAAAAGTGTCAGTTGATTTTGGAGAAGGCACTGTGTAGAGTTTGGAGGCAAAATACAGAATTCACTGAGCTAAAACTTTGTCAGGTTAGTTGTCGAGCACCATTCTTTAGATTTTGATAACTGTTGCTGCTTCAAATGGCATAATATTTTGAGAGTAAGGTGGTTAGCTATAGCGGTTCTTTCCTTGCCTTTCACCACAGTGACCCTAGGTTGGAATCCCGCCTGGGCCAATATGTGGATTGGGTTTTTCATCCTTTGCCAGATTCCGTGGGTTCTCCCAGGATATTCTTCTAGGGTTTTCCTCCCTCTTCTAAAACTGTACCTTCTTCTCATTGTCTTCTCTCTACAGGTTTCTTTAGGCTGACAGTTTTTGAGAAATACTTGGTTTCAATACCAGAAAGAATTAATAATAATAATAATAATATAAAAAACACTGACACTTAGAGAGACAATACCATAGAGATGTACACAAACTTAAAACAGTCCTAACTTGTTTACCCTAACCCTTTTCTCTAAGATCTTTGAGATTTATGCTATTTAAACCTAAATCGGTCGTTCTAGAGCAAAAATAACTCCCAAATATTTTTTGAGGTAGCCGCTAAACACTTAGGGAGACACTGAAAGTGCCACTGTCTCTTTATTACCTACAAGCTTGCGCTAATTTGTCTTCTTAAGTGCTCATTTACATGTAGTGAAATAATACTATAACTTTATCTCTCAAATTCACAAGCTTCAGATTTGACTTATTGTGCCAAGGTCATACCAACATTCACCACGGATTTTTCACTTCTTGGTTTTAGATAACGTCAGAGAACAGGAAACCTGCCAGCAGATCATTTTCAGAACAGATGCATTTAGTTTTATTCAGAAATGCAGTACACACAAGGAAATACAATTGTAGTTGGCTGGAAACAAGAATGTTTAAGGTTAAATGTGACCTGTCATCACAAAATGAGCGTAAAGTCGCACGGAGTGATTTCCCAGTACGGCCAGTCAAAGTCAAAATTTGAAGGGGTGGTCGATTTTGAGATTATATGGTTTTTTTAAAGACTAAATCCCCAACAATCAATTCCCAATTTTTCAGGACGATCAGATAAAAACAAAATTAGTTTTTGATACAATTTTGACTATGCCTTTCTATGCCTTTCACACAATATCTCGCAAGAAATGCCCGTTTTCTCATAATCTCTTTATTAAGACTCCAGGCTAAAAAATAAAAAATAAAAAAATATTGAGTATCAAACCTCCAAGTGTTATACATTGGAAAGCTCTGTTTCCACAGAATTTAGAAATACCCATATCTCAATTTCTGATTTTGCCGACTTTACGCTCATTTTGTGACGACAGCAGCCGATTTCACGAAACTTTACTTTATGGCGTAAGTGGACTTACGCCATAACTTATTGCGTAAGTTGCGCGATAACTTTAGGGCGGATTTCACGAAAGTTACGCATTATCGGGATATGTCGTAACTCACCGAGTTACGCCATAAGATGTGGCGTAACTTACGCCATGACTTTAGGTGGCGTAAGCCGTGGTTATGTGTCGTAAAAATGCGTTCAACGTGAACACCGAAGAGCGCTTCGCCGTGAAAGATTGTTCCGTGACCGAATAAATCCCCTATAGATCATCTCGAAGACGACAAAATCAGAGGGCGGTATCGCTTTTCTCGGAAGGGTATTTTCTAAATCGTTGAAGATTTACGACATGTTTTGGGGCGTCCTACAAGGATAGTTTCTCATTTTCCGTTAATGTTAGTAAATGTCGCGTGCAACAAAAACCACCCTCATTTAAATCCTATCTTTGTTCAAGTTGCTGCTTCAATTTCCCATTATAGGTGACGACAAGGCGCGATCGTACTATGGGTTTTTCATCGAGAAAAAAACGGCTTTTAAAATCGGTATTCACGCTACTAACACAGCCCCGAAAAAATGGCGGCCTTCAACAAAAATCCGCGTAAACACGTATAATTGTAACGTCTGTTTTATGTATATTTGTGCAACAACTGCAACAACTGAAAACAGTCGTTGTTAGAACTTGAGGTCACCCTCGTCCTACAAATATAAAAGTTTTTAGTGAAAATAGGATGTTGCGTAGCTAAGTCGAGTTTCGTGAAATCGATTTTAACTTATGGCGCAGCTACGCATTAAAGTTATGACGTAAGTCTTGCGCCACATCCAGTTAAGGCGTAAGTTACGCACAGTTTCGTGAAATCGGCTGCAGGTCACAAATAGTTTGTCAGTTGTGCATTGTTATTGTTTTGGGGAAGCAGCAAAAGTTCTCTCAATTTAAACAAGAATTGTTGCTTGACAACTAACCTGACAAAGTTTAGCTCTGTGAATGCTGCATTTTTCAAAGAAATAATATTATATATAAAGAGTTAAATTTTAAACCAACTACTAATGAAAATTTGTAAAATTCCATCTCTGAGGTGCATTTGTTAATTCAAAATTACAGTATGCCAGAAGAAATAATTTCACAGGGGGTTTAGAGTCATTATTCCTTAACCATCCCAAATGCCTAAAACTAAACAGAGGCCAGCTCACGCCGGGATTATTTCGACATTGACCAGGCCCAGGATTGTTTTTCACGAACCTTGATCCGAGACGGGGGTTTAAAACGGCATCTGTGGGTAGCACACCCTGATATTTCTGGCCTCGCTCAGTGTGAGCCAGTCGCTGAAGGATATTTCCGGCCTTGCTTGTAACGTGTTTATCCGTCATAAATTTTGAATTCCGGAAAAATTGTGCGTGTATACACGTCTTTTAACTTGAACAGGGGCGTGTTTGTGACCAGAAACATATTTGTGACCTGTCATCACAAAATGAGCGTAAAGTCGCACGGAGTGATTTCCTAGTACGGCCAGTCAAAGTCAAAATTTGAAGGGGTGGTCGATTTTGAGATTATATGTTTTTTTAAAGACTAAATCCCCAACAATCAATTCCCAATTTTTCAGGACGATCAGATAAAAACAAGATTAGTTTTTGATACAATTTTGACTATGCCTTTCTTATCTACACGTAGATGCCTTTCACACAATATCTCGCAAGAAATGCCCGTTTTCTCATAATCTCTGTATTAAGACTCCAGACTAAAAAATAAAAATAAAAAAAATATTGAGTATCAAACCTCCAAGTGTTGTATACCATTGGAAAGCTCTGTTTCCACGGAATTTAGAAATACCCATATCTCAATTTTTGATTTTGCCGACTTTACGCTCATTTTGTGATGACAGGTCACATTTGTGACGTCAAATTAAACCAGAAACATGTTTACACGAATGCACGCTAAAACGCTGAACCTAAACCTAAACCAGAGTATAAAAAGTTGGCAAAATTCAAGATGTACATGTACAATGTAATACCCTGTGGGCTTTTAAGTTGTACACATTTTATTACATGCCACTTAAAATGTAGAAACTTACGATATCGTTTTAAAAATCACTACAAACTAGTTTTCCCAACACCGTTTGTTATTAAAATGGCGTAAATTTACCTTTCCGCCATCTTGAAATGCACCGAAACTGGCCTTTAGACTTGGTTTTGGTCGGAACAGTGACGTCACTCCAGCGAACCAAAGTCACGAAAAACACTCCACCAATGACCAAAACCGAAATATCTTTCTAGTCTTGGTCATGAAAACACGCCCCTGGTTTAAACTGGTTGGGCCAATTAAACATCCCCATGTGTCAGCGACTCCACCATTAGGAATAGCTAAACTGTCTTTTTAAAGGGAAGTCAGGTTGACGCAGCGGTTCTTTCTTTGCCTTCCACCGCTTTGACCCGGGTTAGAATCCTGCCTGGGCCAATATGTGGATTGGGTTTTCAGTCCCTGCTTGAATCCGTGGGTTTTCTCCAGAATATTCTTCTGGGGTTTTTCTCCCACCTCTAAAACTGTAACTTCTTCACATTATCTTCTCTCATCCTGTAATTGGCACTATAGCGCTGTTGGGTGTTGAATGAAATAAATACAAATAAATAAAATACAATATACCGTATGACATTCACAAAGAACACATTACAGTGCTTTTGGAAATGACAATGTTTTGTTTTCAGACTGTGCAACCTGGGGCCTTGAACCTTTGATGAACATAAATTTGTAACATTCACAGCAACAAAATTGAAAAATGCGAGTTACAGTAGTTTGTACTTTAAAAGTTTATCACAAGTTCATCACGAGTTCATCACAAGATCATCACAAGTTCATCACAAGTTCATCACAAGTTCATCACAAGTTCATCACAAGTTCATCACAAGTTCATCACAAGTCTGCTGCAAGTCTGCTGCAAGTCTGCTGCAAGTCTGCTGCAAGTCTGCTGCAAGTACACCGCAAGTCTGTTGCAAGTACACCGCAAGTCTGTTGCAAGTACACCGCAAGTCTGTTGCAAGTACACCGCAAGTCTGTTGCAAGTACACCGCAAGTCCGTTGCAAGCCCATCATAAGCCCACCATAAGCCTGTCGCAAGCCTGTTTCAAGCCTATTGCAAGCCAGAGACATTATACCGGTACCAGTACATGTGTACACACTTGTAATGGACCTGTGATAAACTATACTACACTGTACAACAGTGATGTCATTAGAGAGTTTACCTACTGGTATTGGTCCACTTGGCAATGGTCAAATCATGGAGGAATAAGAACACTGTGCTACCAACTGTACATGATGAAACACACGGTCTTTGCATCAGTAAAGTTCTGTCAAAATAGAAAGAGAAAATAGAAAGAGAAAATAAAAAGTGTGTCATAAAAACAAAGTGAAAACCTTTATTTCCAGTGAACAGGTGGAGTTTGCATTCCATGAAATAGAGGTTTATTAACATGTGAACTTTAGCCAACTTATGTTGGATTTTTTAAAACACAATCACAATCCCATCACAAGTTTTATACGTGTGGATTTGGAGCATCATTTGAAGCTGTAAAGTATACATTTTCTTGATGAAATTTGTAAGAAAACCATTCAAATTCAATACAGGAACAAAGAAAAACACAATAGGATATCCCTGGTACTGTATGTAACGTCAAATAAACAGAATGGCCTGGAAACACACTTCTGTGTTCTTATTCCTTCATGATGAAGAGATACAGCAATTCAGTGAAGTTGAACATTTCACATGTTTAAGAAAAAATTTTACACTAAAAACAGCCACATTCGCATCAATGAAAAAGCTCAGAATTTGTATCCACGACCGGCCACCACCTACACATATCGTATGTACAATATACCATCATCCACACCATATCATCTCAACAGGAGCTCATCAGCCGCTGGGGCTGACTTCTTGAGTGCAAGATCAATACATCCCAATACCCGACATCATAATGGACTATCAATAACCAACTCGGTTGTACATGTATGCTTTCATCTGTAAGTACCGTTAGGAGATGTAAAAAAACCCGGATAATTGAACTGGCCCATGCGCCCAAGGATACCGGTACGTATGTAATTAGTGCAGCGCATGGCAGATTGGCTGGCATTGTTTATCAATACAGCAATGACTAATACACCATTTATTAGTTATTTTGAACAAGAGAAAGGAGACAATACTATATTTCAAGGCTGCTGTGCAGCTGTAACATCAGGGATGTCAAATACTGGTAGTTTGGTGCCTGGGAGATTCTTTTTTTAAACCATTACTAGGGGTCAGGTTTATTAGGTTGTATTGATGAGTGGAAGGAAATGAACATTTGTTAGAAATTGACACTTATTGTTTTCTAAATTTAGATTTTGTTTTTATTAAGTTAAATACCTGTACATGTTGGCTAGGATGTGATGTACAGTATGGTGTACACATACATTGCATGCCATTAGGACGCAGTAGAGGTTAAAGCGATAGTATACTGTACACTTTGCAACTATCTAAAAAGTAACTACCGGTACATGTAACTAAAACTATCTTCATGTGAAGATATTCCCAAAATAAGTCCGAAAATGCATCTTAAAAGGTCACATTTTTGAAAATGTTCATTAGTACATGTAGTTGGTTTAAAATCTAAATCTTAAAAGAACGAATTCTAGGAATATTATATACAGAATTTACAGAGCTAAAACTGAAAGGTTAGTTGTCAAGAACCATTGCATTTTGTATATCGGCCTAGATTTTAGAAACGTCTGCCGATTCAAATGATAAAAATGCACATTTGAAGCAGCAAAAGTGTTCAAATTCTAAAGACAGAGTTCTTAAAGGTAGGATACACCATTTGCAGATATCAAAAATATTTACTACCAAATTATTAAGAAATATCTTAGTCATCTGAAAGTAAATAATGATTCTAGGCATCCAGCAAAATGATTGCGATAGATACAAGTATCCTGTATTTATTCCGAAAAATATAATTTTATAAAGAACAATTTGATAACATAAGAATAACTGCACGACGCCGGTTGAAAACAAACGCTGTTTTTCGTGCTTTTCTCGGCATCCATTATTGTAAAACTTTGGACAGGTCAGTTAAACGATATTTACTATGAAATACAACCCCAAAAATCTACCTACAATGTATTCATAATAATTCAAGCAATTTCCAATGGTGTATTCTACCTTTAACAACTTGAACCTGATATAAACGTTTTGGCTGTGAATACTGTGAAATGGCGAGAAAATAATATTTAAGGATCTCGATTTCAATTTATAATTTGCCAAGTCATTTGAATGTTGCCTGAAATACATAAAGCGTAAGCATCGGGGGCACATTCTTATTTAGCCAAATGCTACGCGATGTTACACACTGAACCAACTAATGTGTGAGGTGTTCTGGCAAAATGAGACGAAACTGGGCACAAGAAATAGTGGAGAAAACTGTTAAATTAAGAATATTTGGTGGTTTATAACAAAACAAATATTTATTGAAATTTGTATATGCCTACTACATGTAACTATATTTTGTTAAGAAATAGTATGGAAGTAATAGAATAATATTTATTTATTTTTTTTAAATTTACATTTTTCCATATTAAAAATACAAAACTATAAACTTTAAAGGCCTTTTTTTTCGACATACATGTATTACTTTTGCAACATGTCAATACATTTATGCAAACTTTAAACAGCCATAACTTGTTAATAGAATGCCCGTTGAAGCGCAATAAACAGCATTGTAAGGAACATTTTATCCTCTTTCCTAATACACATAAACTTTTATTTCAACCTCTGCCCAGTTCCGTCTCATTTTGCCAGAACCTCTCACATATTAGTCATCACCCACATACGTATCAGGCCAATGCTTGCGCACAGCCACTCACCGATTCACGTTTCACCCAATTACGTACAAACCAACTACTAACAGTAATTTCTAAAAATGGAACCCATCCTATCCAATCAAGGACAATACATACATGTACAGTAACTGGGGATTTTTGATGCGTTCGTTTTAGCTCACCACAGTTGACACGGGTTAGCCCCGGGTCGTTGAATCAGCTCTGACTTCGTCATACTCAAGGCTTACCCACGTCAGACCCTGCTCGTGAAGCAGAGTCACTACTGGAATATATGCATGTACACATGTACAGTCAAACGCATGCATTGTTCATCTCAGAAAATTGACAAATATGGCAGCCGGACAGTGGAAGAAATTAATCACGGGGACCCCAAAGTCAATGGAAGTTTTGGAAGTTTAAACATTTATTGAGTTCATTGTGACTTTTAGAAGCTGTTATTCCAGCCTGGTGTTGTTACATGTACTTTTTACGAATGACGGAAAAGCAGATATTTTAAGGGAAGCCTCAGTCCGAAAAGAATGGTTTGTCAATGGCTACTGTTGTTACTGTATCCATCACACGAGGATCGTGATGGCATGCGTTCGAATGTTTGACTGGCATGGCTTTCACTATTAACTATTAACCCAACTGCCTTGACCCGAATCGATGTGGGTGACTGAGCGACAATGTACCGGTACACATACTTGAACGCACCAATAGAAAGAAATAAACAATTTACGACATATTGAACATTTTGCAAGTTGATGACTTAAGATAAGTAGTTTGCGGTAACACCACGGTAATACTCTTTAGTGAGACGTGTAGTTCTGAAAGGAACTGCAGAAAACTCAACGTTTTGGACAGTATGCTCTGCTCGTCGTCAGGAGACTGCATGACTTATCAAATTGATGACTTATCAAATAAAAACTTGTTGCCCTCAACTTCCGCTCTATTAATCACACGGACAACATTCGTGTGAATTCAAACACGGCAGTACATGTATACGTGACTAGACTAGTCAGTGTTTGGTATTAAGACATTTACATAAATAGTGAACATGGACTACTGTACCGTAGAGAGACTAACATGCTCCATACTCTACGTACCCCAACATTTAGTTCTCCAACATCAAGTCCAACCGAATCAAATGATGCACCAAAACCCAGCTCGCTATTAAAACAAAAACTGTTTCGCAATTTTATTGTGGCTTGTTGCTTTTCAAATGCTAATTCATACAGTGGCACTGGACGTTTTTAAGGGCCAGTTTGTTTTTATAGTGAGAACAATACCCCAGACCCACATAAAAGCACCAGCTGGCAGCCAAACAAAAACGTACACATTGTACGGGTATACATGTGCATATATTATTACAAAGAAATGCCAGAACACATGCAGGAAAAGATGGCACTGCAACAGGGATTCAATGCAGGCTGACCTTGAATAACGAAGGAAAAATTGTCCAGATATTAACGTGTACAGCGTACATGATGTATGCATGAATGTGTTCTACAAAGAAATTATAGTGTCTCAAAAAAATGCAAACAAAATATAACGGAATGCCACACGTAGAATATTCCCAATATACCGGTACATGTACATGCAGATAAGGTTTGAAAGATACCTTTCCACTTATAGCTAAATCTTATAATTTTTGACATAGTTACAATGTATAAGTAATTTCCCAAGAAAGGTCAAATTGACCATGGGACCAAGTTTTTCGATTTCGTTTTTCAAGGATACGTGCAAGTGTTGCAATGTAAATAAGATGTTGGCGATCAGCCGCTAAACACACCGGTCCAACAGAAATAGAAGTCTCAAGACCTTGTGCTTCGGTCTCGAGACCCGGTCTCGGTCTCGAGACCCGGGCTTGAGACCCGGTCTCGGTCTCGAGACCCGGTCTCGGTCTCGAGACCCGGTCTCGGTCTCGAGACCTAGTCTCGGTCTCGAGACCTAGTCTCGGTCTCAAGACCTAGTCTCGGTCTCGGACCCGGTCTCGGTCTCGAGACCTAGTCTCGGTCTCGAGACCTAGTCTCGGTCTCCAGACCTAGTCTCGGTCTCGGACCCGGTCTCGAAACCCGGTCTCGGTCTCGAGACCTAGTCTCGGTCTCGAGACCCGGTCTCGGTCACGAGACCATCTCGAGACCCTTTTTTGAGGGGTCGGTCTAAATCTCAGTCTCTGCAGAGTAGTAATGACTCGAGTCAATGACGACTCAACTCGGACTCGAGTCACATTTTTTGCCGACCCGACTCAACTCGAGATGGATGACGCGACGGGATTCACCGCAGGCAAATGACTCAACTTAACTCAAGTGTAGGCTAATAAGACTCGAGTCCCCAACTTGAGAGCAAAATTTTTCGAAAAATATTTGCAATGACTTACAAACAGTGCCGGTTTATTTTCACATCCCGTTTATGTTAGCGAATATATATGCAGGCCTTTATTTTAATAAATCTGAGGAGAGCTGTGCATCGCTCTCCTTAAATCAAAAGGTGAATTAAGGAGAGTGATTTTAAAATCGCTCTCCTTAAATCAAAACAATGAATTAAGGAGAGTGATTTGCTCTCGCTAACAAAACGCAAGTTTAAAGGCCCTGGACAATATCTGTAGTTACTCAAAATGACAACCAAAGGTGTCTATGCCTTTAATAAACACATACTGTACTCAAGAAAAGGAACACAACATTCACCAGTAGTTCAACTTTTGGTTAAGAGAATGATGGCGCTTTCCCATCCAGTGACATTATATTTCTCTCTCTGTGACTTGTATGGCTTAATTAAGCGCGAATTAGTCTAGGCCCGTTATGTCCGAAATAAATGGAATGGGCGAACACGAAAGACTAGATGACCGTTGTTGGTATAAGATAAATCTGATGTGATTTCGTTTGGGGGTGTGAGGAGAGAATTGTAATCGCAAATTCTTTTGTGTTAGCAATAGCAATGCTTTAGTGTCTTTAATGTTATGACACTCGTCAGTTGCAGTTTTTTGTTGTTGTTTTTTTTTTTTCGCTCTTGTTAAAATTGTAAGGAGCGCTTTTTTTTGCTCTCCTTAAAAATTTTAAGGAGCGCGGAGGAGCGCGAGCGCGATCGCGCTCTTTTAAAATGAAGGCCTGTATATGTACATAAATACATACATGATATACAGTGGCCGTCTGTTTTCCTTCCTCCATGATACAACAAACATCCGTGTCGTAAATATTTACCTTGTGTTACTGTAATGTGCTTATTTATTGTGTAGTTTTCAAAAATTTACGACTCGACTCGACTCGACTCGACTCGACTCGACTCGACTCGACTCGACTCGACTCGACTCGACTCGAATAGAGATGGTACTGGGCACAGGCCAATGGAATAAAAGTGTTTTTAAGGAGAACAATTGTATCTTTCATTTTCATGAATACATGTGCAAAACTTATAACTTCAACCCTCCTACATGTAGATGCAGAAGTCACTTTTTGGCCGAGTTGTTCAGCAGCACAAAGATACACAGACTGTCTTTTTGTGCAAAGCATTTGTACACTGAAGCTATGTGCAGCAGTATGTTCCCATAGAAACACATGCACAAAACTGAAATCAGGACATTTGTGCTATCAAAACCCTAGGAAGGTTTAGGGCCTTTTTCCCAGTATTTTACTTTTTGGACATATTTCATCTTTAAACAGCCATAACTTGTCAACAAAATATCCGATTGAATTGCAGCAAACACTTTAGAAAGAATGTTATCTTCTTTCCTAATACCTGCAATTCTCATTTCGACCTACCGGTACATGTACCGGTATGTCCAGTTCCATCTCTTTTTGCTATCAGAACGCCTTACAAATATGAAACTACTGGTACAATGCAAACACATGTATCGTGAATTTGTATCACTGTGTCGACATTGTGGCGTCATTGTTCTCGCGTACAAATTGTGTGGACTGTCAAGAAGTTTGTTAAAAATGCTTAGAACCGCAATTACTTTCCTGGTTTGAAATTTGGACCACATATACTCTGTATTATACCTATAACCTAACCCTAACCTAACCATAACCTAATCATAACCCAAACTCTAACCCAAACTCTTACCCTAGTTTTAGAGAAAAAAAACTATATCTATTTCGTGAAATCCTTGTGGAGACCTACATTGTTTTGTATTAACCTTTAGGAATTACCCTACAGAGATGTATTCAGTCCTATTGTCTCCATTGTGTTCATGTCTTCACAGGGTACGGTATACATGCATCAGATCATTTGTAATGCTGAATAAATACTCACCATCACACGCGACCACATATCACACTGAATGCCATCTGCACTCGGAAAGCCACATCCTAAGCAAACAACCAAAAAAACGGAAAATATAAAAAGCATATCCCACACATGGACAGTGCTGAAGTGACATGCACATTCACAGTTCTACCCGCAAAACTCACTGTTGTTCGGGCCGTTGTAATGACAGGATGTTTAAATCAAATTGGGGAAATTGATCTTTTGTGTTACAAGACAGGAAGACATACATGTACACACAGTCACAGGCAATAGGCAAGGAAATGCTAATGATGATCAGAATGATACATAAAAACGCATACATATAATGAAAGTCATCGACGTACATTCAAGTTGTACACGTATACAGGTAGATCTATAAACTGCACAGGGCATTGGGCAACCTGTTCTCTTTTACCATCCTGCTTACCAGAAGCTAACTATTAATTGCATATATTTTTATGTGACTCACTTCGGTAATTGCTTTCAGTCAGTCGCCCAAAGTGAATTCGTCCCCTGCACTCGGTATTTCGTTAGCCCTTCTGCGTTCTTATGGGTGTTTTTTTATTTTTGTTGTAATGGCTCGATGTTTTTTGTCTATATTTAGGGTTGGATGATTCAGTACCCGAAGAGTTAAAATGCTTCCTTTGAAGATTCCCAAATAGCGAATTGAACTTGGTGATTTTTCGTTGATCTGCACTAAGCATGTTATCAGGTTTTTCTGTTTAGACTGAGGGTTGGATTTTTTTCGGGGGGGGGGGGGGGGGGGGGGTGTTCGTTTCTGTGTACTTTCTTTGTTTGTTAGGGTTTGTTGTTAAAACATTTGGTACCCTGTGGTGATCGACAAACAATAGAGGACAAAAGAATGAAAAGGTTTCCACAAGAACATTATAAATATGAGGATGTCTCAACAAGAATTCTTGTTTATAAAGTGTATAGACGCGTATCCGGGGGGTGGGAGGGGTAGGGGGAGGGGAGCACAGCTCGTCGCACCGAACAACAGCTCTGAAGTATTTATTTCATGTAACAGGGGTAGAGATGTAGCACAAAGTTCTATTAGCAGTGGCGCCACCGGATCACGTGACTACTGAGTGTTGGTTAAGTGAAGTAAAATGGTAAATTATAATTGATTCTTGGATGCAGATCCGCGAGGGACGCGACGTATGCCTCTCCAATTCATTGGCCTCTTTAGGCAAGATCATGACAAATTTAAGTTATTGCAATTTCTTTAACTGTTACATTATCTAAAAGAGCTCGGATGAAGGACAAAACTGATTGGTCAATGACCTCGATAGGGTGACTAGAAGATTTTTTTAGTGATTGTGTTTTTTGCCCGTTTGGAGGTCCAAAATAGGTCCAAAAGATGTGACCTAATACACGCGACAATCAGTAGTCACGTGATCTGGTAAGTGTGGTGCGACTGCTGATAGAACTTTGTGGTGCTGCACTCTGCCCCTGTTGCATGATTTGATGATTTTAGCAAATTTAAGTTCCAACTTCACAGAAAAATAAAGAAATACGAGAGACTCAGAATTGTTTGAAAACTTGAAAGTAGTTTAATCTGAATAGCCCTCGGAGAAAGACGCCATCCACGCCATGTTAATTTTTTTCCCAGCAGCGGCGTATTGAAAACATCAAACACATGTGTACATGTGTTTGATGTTTTCAATACGCCGCTGCTGGGAAAAAAATAAACATGGCGTGGACGGCGTATGTACACTGTATAATCATCATCATGGGCACAATAGATACCGGCAGCTGCTGGTCATTGAGAAAAGTATCTGATTAATCTTCTTGGAACATGACCAAGTACTACAGGCATTACAAATGCTTTCTAAAATAAATAGATGTTTGAAGAAAGTAAATTCTTCGTGAATAAAACTTGAGGGTATGGCGTAAATGGAAGGTCCATTTATTTTTTATTTGAGTTCCGTTTAAATGTTGGAAAAAAATTCTAAACGGATTTGATTTTGTTTACGTTTACACGTTTAAACGTTTAAATGTCACATCCTTTAGTAGTTAGTGTTTGGATTAAAGTCCAATAGTGGTCTAATTAACACGGTAATTAAATATGCATATATTAAATATCAGGTCCTTGTAAGTATCCCACGTTTTGAAATTTTGATATTTTGCTGTTTATACAATAGTTTGTATGTGTGGAAAATTTCAAGAAGAAATAATGATTAGAACATAGCTGTTGCTATGCTCAACCGAACCTTACTTGTCCTGTTTCGTAATCTTTTGCGTGTTTTGTTTAAGATGTTTAAAAGTAAGTTTTCTCACAAACACGTTTTGTGAAACCAATGACTTTCTAGAGCGCTGTTAAAAAAGGATTTATCGCAAAACCCCCAAGTATTATGTATCATTGGAAAGCTCTCTTTCTCAAGAATTTAAAAATGCCAATATCTCAATTTTCAATATTTCCGACTTTACTCTCATTTTGTGGTGACAGGTCACATATAAAGAGTGGTTTCTATACTAACAAGGGTATATCGTTTCAGGGTGTTTTTTCCATTAAAAAATGAATAAGGATGAAACTGCTGCAAACTGCTTACTGGCTGGAATGACCTGAAATATACAAATCAAATAAGTTAAGAGGGCCTAATATTTTGATCTTAACAAGATCTTCTAAAAAAATGAGTTAGGTTGGCGTAGCGGTTCTTTCCTCGCCTTCCACCACGATGACCTGGGTTCAAATCCGGCCTGGGCCAATATGTGGATTGGGTTTTCAGTCCCTGCCTGACTCTATAGGTTTTCCCCAGGATATTCTTCTGGGCTTTTCTTCCCACCTCTAAAAAAACTGTACCTTCTTCTCATTGTCTTCTCTCCACAGGTTTCTTCAGGCTTGCGAGCTACAGTGTCTTTGGGGATTTTGAGGGATGTTTGGTTTCATTACCAGAAATATATAATAATAATAATAATAACATATGTAAACTCTAAAAGTCTGTATTTTATCGTTGGAAGTTGGTGCTTTAAATTAAGATTGCACGCACATGGTAAAAGTTGGACGGGTGTTACGGACCGGTCCTGATTTTCGGTCACAACTTCTGCGTCAAAAAAAGCCTCCACTAGAGCGGACCATGGAGAAATAAGACAGAGCGGACCACCAACGACCGCTGCCGTGATCCTGCCTATATTTAGAAGAGACGATTTTTAGCCTTTACTTTTCAAGAAATGAATTGTTATGATTATGATAATGGTAATTACAATTATTATTATTTTGCATTGCCATACTCCTCACGATTGCAAGCATTTTGCTCCATCTCTGCCCGAGAGCGATTAGTGTCTCCTCAGCAAGCAGCCACAGTACAGCTTGTGTCAATGTCATGCTTACCCCGCAACCCAGCCGCGCGCTTTTTGTTTTCGAAATGATCAATACATTTTGACCTGTGACATCACAGGCCATCTAAAAAAGCCCCAAATCATCATTGCGAACAGCAAGTTTGCAGTACTCGCTCGAATTCTGGGGTCGAATTTCCTGGATTTGCAGTTCAAGAATTGATCGTGAGTACCCCCGAAGCCCCGGAAGTTGATCTTGGACACATATATGGAAGGCTATTTTAGGCAATTTAGGCAACGATAACTAGGGCCCAGTAACTCGGACTAGTACCTTTGTCATTGTCAAGGCAGTATGCCATGGCGAACAGTACCCCTAAAACTATGGGGCTCCCGACGCCCGCAGGGCAGAGCCCCATAGAGAGGGTTTTTACAGGTTAACCGCTGTAAACAATAGAAACCATGCACAAACTGCACACAATCACTCCCATACCGCTGCACGGTCTACCTCATAACACATTTTTTATGAGTACTTCATTAACTCACCCAGCCAGCACTTTGGATCGAGTTTCGTTAAAAATAATCCCGCCTGTCGGCTCGGCGATGTTAAAATAACCCTGGCGCGAACTGGTTAACAGTTGCGTTTGCGGAACGGGGATAGTTTTCAGCTTTTGTATAGAAATTGGGCGAGATTCGACCGGTTTTGTTGGCTGGCTGGGTAAGTTAATAAAGTACTCATGAAAAATGTGTTTGGAGGTAGACCGTGCAGCGGTATGGGAGTAATTGTGAGATAGAGAGGGTTTTTCCAGGTTAACCACCGTTAAACAATAGAAACCATGCACAAAAAACAGGCAATTACTCCCATACTGCCGCACGGTCTACCCCCAGAAAAATTTGTATGAGTACTTTATCAACTCACCCAGCCGCTGCCCACCGAAAACAGTCGCGTTTGCGGAACGAGACAGTTTTCACCTTTTTTACACAAATTGGCCGAGATTCTACCGGTTTTTGGTGGGCAGCATGAGTTGATAAAGTACTCATACAAATTTTTCGGGGGGTAGACCGTGCAGCAGTATGGGAGTTATTGCCTGCTTTTTGTGCATGGTTTCTATTGTTTAACGGCGGTTAACCTGTAAAAACCCTCTCTATCTATGGGGCTCCGCCCTACGGGCGTCGGGAGCCCCAGAGTTCAGTACTGTATTAGGGGTATTCTCGCGGTCGGCATGACGTCAACGGGCCGTGTTTCTTGTCTCTGATTGGTCAGTGGTGGCTGTTAGTTATCACCCCCTCTGGACTCAAAGGGGAATGAATAGTGTTGTGGTCTATGTGAAAAAAATCTAAATAATTAATTATTGTCTAACACTACATCGAAATATTTCCAAATTTCATTGTTTTATAAAGTAACAAAATCTCCCACGATACACCGAAAAAAATGTATGCATTTTTTGTATTGCTGTACAAAAATATAGAAAACACGTAATTCCCTGTACAAATTGAATGGAGGGCTACCCCTTTGCCCAACGGCGTGTGCAATAGGTGGAACAGCCTCCGACCACGAGAATTCCTGCATCAGGTAAAAATATGAAAAAATGTTGTTGTAAAATGTTTCGCTAAACTATGGCAGGAGAAATTGATACCCTGGACTCCGTTGCGTTGTACACAACGCAGGAGTCCAACCTGGGCTAATAATCCGCACAGAAAACAATTTTTGTTTTGTTAAATTTTATCACGAAATTGATAAAGCGCCATGGGTGACACCATGGAGGTAGGAAACTACCTCCATGGTGACACAATACGGACGGTGACTTGCAGTTGTACATAACAAAAATACTCACCATGCAATATTTACTCACATACCACGAATAAATTCAGCATAATAGCGTCGGAAGAACCATGGAAGAACTAACGTAACGTTACTCAGGAACAATAAATAAACAATGCCATACCGTGAACGTCGTCGTACATGGACTGGTTTATTTACTTCGTGCTCGCCCTGCCTTTATAATCTCGCAGTTTCTCGCAAACTCACGGCAAAACCCGTTTTACCATAGCTAGCTTCAAATAGCTATAATTCGTTGTTTATTTTTTTTTAAGTTTACAATTTAAGGCAATCAAATATAATATTTTTTACATTGTATTTATCACAATAATGTTATTGGTTGATTAGTAATTTAATTCTTAAAAATTTAATTGAAAAAATAAATTTCTGTCCAAAAAATGGTTCTCAAATTAGCTTAGAACATGCGGAACTGGGGTAAAAATGACGTTCATCACGCAGCAGACGACTCCGTCGTAATCATCTACCCAAATCTGAAGCAGACGCATTTTTCTTCAGGTTTTCAACTATGTCTTCGAAGCGTAGAAAGCAAAATAAACCTGTTAAATCCGCTTTTGTTGATGAAAATGAAGGTTTGTATGAACATAGATCTTATATACGTAGTTTTGAGTTATATTTTCACACAAATTTACGAATAAAGACTTTTTCACAAAACAGTTGCCGACTATTTTTGTCGACTGCACTCGGACTAGTCTGAGTCTGACCACCGGCATGGAGGAAGAAATGGCCCGACTCTCTGTATTGTTTTTAATGTAAATTTCCTATTTATTAATCGAGATTTTCCATGAACTTGGCCTAACGTTATAATTATAAACAACCAAACGTGTCACTCAGTCCTTGTCACAGCTTGTGTTAGCCCAGTTAGGACTCCTCCGTTGTGTACAGTTTACATGGTTTATGCCATGTATGCCGGGCTAAGTTGGATGGTTGCTCTTCAAAAGGAAAGTTTCTATTGTTTGCAATTTACCCAAGTTATTTTGATATCGAGACAAGGGAAACAGTAAACATTTAACATGTTACAGAACTAAGTGTTTTAATTTGCTGGTTTTACGGTCCCACCTTTTTTGTTGATGATTATGCCGACAAATTGTATAGCGCCCTCTTGCACATGTCACTAAGTAGGCCTGCCTAAACTACCCCCATCGTTCAAAGAGCATGCATGTCCGATCGGATAGTGCGCCTGACTCTTCGCGAGCAGGATTGCACTCTTTTGAAACTAGTAATTATTTGTTATTCCAAAATATATACGAATATTCTGTTAAGCGTTATTATTTTTAATTGGGTATTTGTTTAGTACATGTATACCTGTTTGGCCTTAGCTGCCACAGGAGTTCTGGAGCCTCCTGATAAAAGATTCGATTGAATAGGGCTGTTGCGCTCACTGTCCTGCGGTGACTCATGATGGTCTAGGTATTCATCACTAGACACTAGAGAGACCGATGATACGCTTAGCTCTCTTCTGGATGTAATCAAGTTGAGCAAGGGTAGTTGGTGATGCACTAATTAGCCAGGCAGCACTCACACACTCCATCTTAGAGTGTATCATAGCTTTGTAGATAACTGTTATGTGGGCAGGCAAGATATAAGAAAAGACTCTTCTCAAAAGTCTGATCAGCAGACTGTGCCATTTTAGTAACCACAGGATTCCAGGACAGGTTATTGCTCAAGCTGAGGCCCAGGAGATCCACTCTATCAACTTCCTCAAGTGTGGCAGCAAAGAAGCTAAGGGGAGAATGAGTAGCTGCTGCATCCCTATGATTTGAGATGATGATCATTTTAAATTGTAGATTATTTCATTTTCTTTTTCTGATTCATCGCTTCGGAGGATTCTTCTAAAGGAAAGTCAGAAAATGCTTTTTGTCTGATGCCCATCTCGTGAAAAAACAAAGGTCAAATTGTTCTTGGAATCTAAACAACTAATAAACAAAAACATAATTGTTGTTAACCAGTTTGCACCGGATGACGAATATAAAAGTTTTCCCCAGATTTAAAACGGATGACGCATAAACACGCTACGTGCAAGGCCAGAAATGTCTGTCAGCAGCGAGCAAGGCCGGAAATGCATGGGTGTGCTTCCCGGCACTGGCGGCATGAACCTGCTTCGGATCGTGTTCCGTTAAAAATAATCCCGCGCGTCGGCTCGGTGATGTTAAAATAATCCCGACGCGAACTGGTTAAGACCCCATTTTCCATTAAGAAGACCCCAGGTTTCTTAATGCTAACCCCCTATGCTCTCGAACTAGAAAGTATATCAAACCCTAACAAACTTCAACAACTATACACAGGTTCAGTAATTATTGGTACTGAACCTAACAATACTGAACCTTCCAAACTCCAACTGTTGACATTTGATTGACTTGTGTTTGAATGGGGACACACAGGGTGTACACATTTACACTTGACCAGGAACTGTGCCCTGACCAACCTGAGCTCACCCACAAATAAATGCCTGTGCATCCCTTAAGCTCCAAAAATGTTACAAGTCTAATGTCTTTCTGTCCTAAACCTCACATAAATCAACAGGGCCTTCCTGTGCCTTTCGTATTGGGTCAAACAAAGTCCAACAACAAGTTGCTGTTTGGTACCAAAACATGCAGTTGGAGTTTGATGGGCTTGTAGTAGTTAGTGTTAAGGACACTAAGGACTTTAGGTTTGGAAAAGAAAATGTATTTCAACATATTTTGTCCTTTTTTTCTAATGTTTGCATTGTTTTGGTTCCCTAGTAAGTAATTTGGGAACAGATGCACCTATTACGAGGAGTCGGAGCAGGAGAAGAGCAGCTATGGCCCAGCGCAGAAAGAAAAAGATTCCTGAACCTGCAGCACCACTGAGGCGAAGTACAAGGAAACGAAAGAAAAAACAGTTCTTTTATCCAACAAAGACCAACAAGCCGGCAGCTCCGTCCCCACCCAAATCCAGAAAAGTATGTACATTGTACCTTCCATCTTTAATATTTGGTTTTCAAGAACAGCAGGCTTTCACATATTTGTACTTTTTCCACTTTGCTCCTCATTTTTGTCTTTTTTGCCCCACAATTCATGTATGTAAATGTACTTTGGCACATGAGTACAGCAACTGTTATTCCAAGAGCTCATGAGATGCAGATGGAGCACAAGTGTTGTGAGTACAGAATATATATGGCTTATGATGCTGTGGACAAAAAAGTAGCGCTCAATTGTCTTCGACTTGGTCATTTATGCACCGGTGTTGACAGCTGAATGCATAAAAATGTAGCAGACCTGATGAACTGTGCTGCGTCTGGCAGGGATAGGGTTTCAAACAAATTGATCAAAAGTCAGGACATGGGTAAACAGGAAAAGAACAGTGACATCTTTATTCATTTGATCAGAGAAGATTTGATGATGTGTAACGCTTGTAACAACTCGACTGACAGTTCTGCTTGATGAGTTCTGCTTGAGGGGTGCTACTAATTTTCAACTGAATGCTACAATCCTGTTTTTTTCTCTTTAGACTTATCTTTATTTTTTGGCGAAGAACAAAGTAGAGCTAGAGAAAGAGTGGAATATGGTAGACAAGTATTAAGAGAATCTCTTTGCATTTGCTTTGCAGCGGAAGGTCTCATCAAGCGAATCAGAATCTGATAGTGAAGCCAACAGCATTCACTCATCACAGTCGGATGACGAACAGTCATATGTGGGACAGTCTAGCGGCTTGGCTCTCTTGGCCGAAGTGTCTAACGCAGACACTCGCGGCAACCCAACCTCGCCCTGCAAGAAACACCAGCAGTCTGGGAGGGCCAGGAGGGATGCGTCAACCCCCGAGGCAGCACTGGGACGTAAGCGAGAGCAGCCGGTCAAGTACAGGGGCTTCTCCATCAGCAGGAAGTGCTCCCCGTCCAAGCGGCAGAAGACAGTCCTGGACGTGGACGTGCTGCGCAAGTTCTCCATAGCAAAGCTCATCAGTCAGTTCTCGGTCTACTCCTCAATGAAGGTGCCTAAGGATGCCTTCAGCACCGCTGTCAGACACTCCTACACCTGCACCATGCTGCCCGGCATATGCACTGAGAAGTTTTGTGGCCTGCTGGCCGACACTAAAAACCAGATCAAACGCCACCTGCTGCGCCACATTGGGGAACTCCTGACCATGACGACACAGAACAGCCCAAGTAAGTGTGATCAGTTCAGGTCATGATACAGTCATTCATTCAGGTTGAGATTCCTTACTGATAATAATATTTGCTGAGTAAATTTGGAAACTGTTTTTAACCTCCGACTGTTATAACGAACACAACCTATACCAAAACAAAAAACTCGAGTTATAGAAATAGTAACTTGATCTGTGTTGGCACTGAAAGAGGGAGGGTTCATCAACACATTTGAGTTTAATTGTGTGAATTCTTATTCACTTAGGACCATTAACTTTGACCGCAGGTCCCAAGAAAGAGTCCATAAGTGATAGTTCCGACACGGAAGAAACAGCACGAGGACAAAAGGAAACGGACATGGTGACCTATGCCATCCCATCAGGCACAAGACACGTCACCGTTAACCTACCCAGATCGCTGGATATCAAGGAGTCCAGCTACACCCTGATCCGTTCATCGGCGGGGGTCAATGAGGTCGTACTGCTCCCTAAGGGCTGCCTTGTCAGCCTGGCCAGCATGGTGGAAGAGCTCAAACCCCACCAGTTCGGCAAGTCGCTTTCCGGGAAGTCCTCCCCGATGAAAGTGGAGCAGGACTGGATTGATGAGGAGGTCATCGGGCCTGATAACAATGATGATGGCGATGGTGATGTCAATGACGAGAACAAAGACGAGGTCCTGGATGAGGAGAGACTTGTGGAGAACTTTCTGAAAGAGTTTGTCCAAGATGAGGAAGGCACCCTGCGCCAGGTACTGGGCACCACCACCCAGTTCATAGATTATAACATGGAGAGCAACGTCATCGCACCAGAATCCCAGACAGTGGAATGCGACATTGAGATCCGAACCAAACGGAAGAAAAAATACACCAAGCGGTACGATCTGCCGCGGGAGGTTGGTAGGTGCCAAAAGACCACCGGCAGTCCCAACAAGAAGCAAGTGTCGACGAAAGGCACCGAGGGCGTAGAACCCCCACATGCTGACCACAACTACGCCTTTAATATCTTTGGTGCGCACGCAGAGGCTGATCAAATGGAGTATCCACATACGGATTCACATGGCCAGCCGATTTCGGAGCCGGAAGTGTCAGACAATGAGATGGTGTTTCTACTCCCACGGCATACGTTGAATGCACGCAAGAACAAAAGACTGAGAAAACCAAGACCTCAGAGTATCAAGAGCAAACGAAAGATCAAAAAGGAACCGGAGCCACCTACAGAAGAGGATACCAAAAATAAGGTAACACCAGATTGTTTAAATCTTGACACTTAACTCCTTATACATGTATATCTCACCATATTTAAAGAGAAAAAAACTTTTCCTAGTTACAGAGCTTGTTCACCTGCCATTTTGTATGTCTTTGTCCAGATATTTGCAAAGGAATGTCCCCAATCTGTTAAATTGTGTTTTCAAAAAGTTTAATAGTGCACATTTCCGACAGGCCTTTACAGGAAATACTTACTACATGTACGCACGCTAAAAAACATCTAACAAAAGCAACACGGTGCAGTTACAAAAAAAATACTTATTGTTACTTTTTCGCAGTGATAGACCTGTTGGAATCTTTATGAATATAATGTATGGTACTAACATGTATGTCAGACATATTCACTGCCACACTTTTTGGCAACGCAGTGTACAACAGCTTCGGTAAATTGTAATGTTGAAACATTCTTTTAATGTTAACAACCCTTACTGAACTACTACTGGGCCAAAAATTGTGCTAAGATTCAAGTAAACGTATGGATGTCCTTTTTTAAAGTAAATGTTTATGGTTAGATGCACCTGGCAGACTCCAAAAAATGTGAGACATTCTGGCAAAACGAGACAGAACTACCGGTAGGAATAAGCCCAAAAATGCACAAAAATAAATGGGGGTGATTTGTTTTCGATTTTCAGATTTATTGATACATGTAGTTGGAATGTTTGATATGTATTCCCCAATATTTACTACAGTAGTAAAAAATGCGAAATAAAAGTGTTTATAAGGAAGAACTGGCATTATATCAACAGAATTTCCAATTGGGGTGTAACAAATAGTGTTGTAAGGAGAATATTGTATTCTCTGTCCTAAATACCTGCCTCTGCTTAGTGCCGTCTCATTTTGCCAGAACGCACTCACCAAATTCGCCATGTCTGTTGTCTAATAGAGATACAGATACTTGCTAGAACTTGCCCTCTTGAATTGTACCTCAAAATGTTCTTGTTGTATACTCGCAGACAAAAGCCTTGGAGATACTTAGCCTCTTGAGCCAGAAATCCAGGGATAGGAAAGGTCCATTCACCTGCGAAATCTGTGGTAAAAAAGTGACGGCGACAGGAACACTTCGTGCCCACTATCGCAGCCACGCAGGTAGGATGTTACAGTATATATATACCGTGCCGTACTACTGATGAAGCCACTCATCAAAAATGCTCTTTATTTTCAGTTAGATTACAGGATAGACATCAATTTTTTTCTTCGGATATTGATTTCGTGTTTGTCCTTCTTAAACTTTGTGAGTTTGGACTTTGGAGGATTCAGAAAGTTTATTGAAAAATTAATAGGATATTTTATTTTTAGCCTGCAAACTAAACGCATCACAAAAAATAAGTTTGCCTCTTAACCAGTTCGCGCCGAGGTTATTTTAACATCACCGAGCCGAGGCCCAAAATTTGTTTTAACGAAACTCGATCTGAAGCGGGTTCAGGCCGATGGTACCGGGAAGCACACCCACACATTTCTGGCTTTGCTCGCTGCTGACAGACATTTCCAGCCTTGCTCGCTGCTGACAGACATTTCCAGCCTTGCTCGCTGCTGACAGACATTTCCAGCCTTGCTCGTGACGTGTTTATGCGTCATCCGGCACGAACTGGTTAAATAACTTCTCATAATTTATAAAGTAACAATTTCTTACAGATTTCACCTACAGCATAGAATATACATGTACTGTACCTATGGTTATCAGAGAAATGTGTGAAGATTGGAGGTATCCATGACTTTATGGTTGACTGAGCCCAAATTGAAGACGAAATCATCACAAGACTGATTTCATGACTTCATTTGATTGTGAAATAACAAAACAATTGTTCAGTAATTGGTGTATACACCACGCTTTTCAATGACCTTCAGGCCTCATCTCCTCATGGTATTGATGAGTCTGCTAACCCACTGCTGAGGAATAGCCATCCATATCTCAACCCTATTTGGGACCAGCATGAAGTGTTCTAAGAACGCTCGAATCAATAAAGATTGCACTCTGGCTAACTTGGCACAATTTTTGCCGGAGGTCATTGAAAAGCGTGGTGGATATACACACATTTACCTAATAGTTGTTTTGTTGTTTCACAATCACATGAAATCACTCTTGTGAATTCTGACTAAGGGTGATTTTGTCATCAATTTGTGCTCAGTCGACCATAAAGTCATGAATGCCTCCAATCTACACACATTTCCATGATAACCATCAAGGTATATTGTTTTTCCATTCAGCCTCAATCCTCCAAACCCTGCCCCAGAGGATTTTGGGGGGATTGAGAAAGGTTAGGATCAATTAAGATCCATTGGCATTTTAATTCTGAAGTTTAAATTTCAGGTAACTCATTGCCATCCCACCTCTTTCTCTCTGCGCAGGAATCAAACCGTTTGAATGCGGCCAGTGCTCAGCCACCTTCACCCGTCTCCACAGCCTGAAGTACCACCTGATGATCCACAACGAGCAGACACGCTTCATGTGCGACCACTGCGGCCGGGAGTTCCGGCACTCCAGCCACTTCAGGGAGCACCTGCGACGCCACACAGGGGAGGAGCCCTACGGCTGCACCGACTGCCCGCTGCGCTTCAAGACCAGGAACACCTACAAGAGACACTTGAAGGCCAAACACCAGAAGAAACTCACAGCCAAGGGCATCTCACTGATCGTCAAGAAAGATAAAGACTAAAGACCAAGGTCTGTGACAAAAGACACTTGTAAGGCCTTACCAGAGAAGACTAGCATACAAGAGTATCTCACTGATCATAACATTAGACTAAAGACCAGGAACACCTACAAGAGACACCTGAAGGCCAAACACCAGAAGAAACTCACAGCCAAGGGCATCTCACTGATCGTCAAGAAAGATAAAGACTAAAGACCAAGGTCTGTGACAAAAGACACTTGTGAGGCCATACCAGAGAAGACTCGCATCCAAGAGTATCTCACTGATCAAATCATTAGACAAAAGACCAGGAACACCTACAAGAGACACTTGAAAGCCAAACACCAGAAGAAACTCACAGCCAAGGGCATCTCACTGATTGTCAAGAAAGATAAAGACTAAAGACCAAGGTCTGTGACAAAAGACAATTGTAAGGCCATACCAGAGAAAACTCGCATCCAAGAGTATCTCACTGATCATAACATTAGACTAAAGACAGGAACGCCTACAAGAGATACCTAAAGGCCAAACACCAGAAGAAACTTACAGCCAAGGGCATCTCAAGGGCATCTACAGACAACATCTGGGAGCCAAAGGCCAGGCAAAACTCAGTTAAGGGCATTTTTCACTGATCACTATATTGATTGAGGCTAAGGACCAGAATAGCCAAGGTATCTAACTGATCAAGAAAGTTAGACTAAAGACCAGGATCTCCTATAAAAGACACCTGATGACTCATCAGTTGCTCCAAGTCACTATATGTGACACGATCAAGCGGAATAAGTCGGATGTCGGAGAATCCCCAAAACGTTTTAATCAGAACTGTGTTCTTCGTTGGTATTTAAACAAATGTACATAACTCGACAACAAAACATCGTATCAACATGGGGTTTTCAGTTTTTAAAACGTACAGATGCCCTCTTTAAAACAACATGAAAACTCATCTTTTGACCGGGGCCGACATCCGATTCATTCTGCTTGATCGTGTCACATATTATGCTATAGGTAACATCCAACCAGCAGATATGTACTTAACTAGTTTGTGTACATTAATTTTCAAAGCACTGGTGTACTTGCAGTTTACATTCCCGAGTCGCACTGATTTTACACGTAACTTTACCATCATGATGTTCACGTCTTCTCAGATGGGGTTTATCCCAAGAATCATCCTGAAAACTTGGAGGCTTGAAAATCACATCACAGTTGCAACTGTACCAAACGTGTACGTCAAGTTTCTTCCAACGGAATTGCTACCCATGGGTGCGAACCTAATTGCACATACATTGGGATAAGTTGTACAAGATCGTAAGATTGGAAATTTCATAAGCTTATTGACTATGAGCTACAGGCTCGTGTTGGAATCATTAGAAAGTTAATGAAATGTCCAATCTCACCATGTACATTTTGACTTGTATCTCACAAAGTCATTATGTAACTTATTCCTTATTTTGGTGTGTTGAATCACATACAAAATACATGTACATTGTACATGTACTGCAATGACTACAAGTAAAATTGTACACGTACACGCATCTAACATTTGAAGTCCGTAACCAATTTGGTAAAAAGGCACAATTTTGTCAACCCACCCCTGTGTACATATGCACATTACAATGTAAATTTGTGTAATATATAGCTTTAATCTTTGTGGAAACATAACATATATATATATGATTTTGATGATTCAATCATCAAGGCAGGACATATCCCCTTCCCTTGATTAACAAAAGTAGTATACAAAGTATGAAGCCTAGTGTTACAAGCACAATGTCTATGTACATCAAAGTGGGGCAGAATTTGCACTCTGTTTAATGGCACAGCTACATCTTCTTAAAGCCAATTCGATATTTCAACTGTGCGTGTTTACAATGATATGAGTCACGGGTCACGCGTGCAGTGGTGCACCATACAACGCACACATATTTATTGCTATCAGAATGCGCGTGCGCTTAATAACCTCATGACATGATGCCAGCGATTTGACCCCTTTGACCTGGACTTCTAAAATTGAGATATCGAACTGGCTTTTTTTGTCAATGCCCTTGTTCACTCGCAGCTTGTCAGGAGCACAAAAGTCTACGAAGATATAAAACTGTGTTATTTCAACAACTTAAAGGTAGGATACATCATTTGCAGATATCAAACAATTTTACTAATGAATTATTAAGAAATATCTTACTTATTTGAAAGTAAATAATGATTTTAGGCATCTAGCCAAATCATTTCGCTAGATAGTGCTGTAATTGTTCCCAAAAATTGAATTAAAAAAAATATAATCACAATTGCTGGACAGCGATAACGAAAAAAGCACATAAACAACTGCCCGTCGCCGGTTGAAAACGAACGCTGTTTTTTTCCCCCTTTTTTTCTTTGCATTATGATTGTAAAAGTTTGGACAGGTCAGTTAAACGATATTTACTATAAAATACAACCCCCCGAATCCACCCAATCATGATAATTCAAGCAATTACCAATGGTGTATCCTACTTTTTAAGATTCATAAAAATGTTCAGGTTTGTGTATAAACTTGCAAAATCTTCCTTTCAACAAATGTTTATATTATGGGTCTGAACCGTAAAAGGAATTCAAACAAGGAACGATAATTGAATTCATCATATTTATCATTAATCAATTCCTATTAGCAATATTTTTACCAATTCAGCTCTGAAATCTGAGCTAAACATTTTTAATTTTTTATTGCTGCAAGATTTATTTATGGACCAGTATTTAAAAGTTCACAGTAAGGACTAGATGTACATTTTTATCTTTTGAAGGAGAAAAAATGCTCAAAATCTAAAGAAGGGTGCTTGACAAACAACCTGATGAAGTTTTAGCTCTGTGAATGCTGCATATTTCAAGAGAACAATATTGATTTTTAGATTTCGATTTCAATTCAAAATTTACCGAATCACAAGTTGAAGTGCGACCACAATCTGCGTTCAGGTTGCATCTTCTCTCGTGTCACAGAGTGAATAGACAATTAATAGCGTCCCCAAACACGCGTTGTTAAAACGCTTGCGCACACCACTCGCACATCATTTCCAAAAGTGCATCTCTGAGACGCACGTTTGGAAATGACACCTTTTTTTTCTTCAAAATGACAGCATGCCAGAAGATTTTGGTTGGTTACTCTTTGGATAGCTGCATACTGCACCTTTAAACGTCACATGAAATGTAAAAACAGAGTGAATTTTTGTTTTTAAGTCTACCAACTAAAGGTTTCTTTCTGCCACGTTACCTGAATAAAGCAATTTACTTTCCATTAAACAAATGTGTTTAGTATGAACTAACATTAAGGTAATTCATTAATTACAGTGTATCCCTATCTTATTAACCAGACCATTTCAGTTATGTGTAGCAAATTTATTTATTAAAAAGAATATTTTCACCAAGTATATCGGTGAGCAAATTAATTTCTGTCCTTGATGAAATCATTTACCACTGTTTTCATTTTTTTAGGTGTTTCATCAAAACTACCCATTTGATGGCCGTTTCATGTTTTTACCGCTTGACAAAATAGTTCTTTAGAGGAAACCAACTTTCAATGCGCGCATGCATAGAACATAAACTTTCACCAGAATAAGACTACACAATAAATTTTAATAGTAAGGTAGTTCTGAACAATCTACACAAAATACGATAGTCGACTAGTTGTTGGCGCGTAATTGAATGTTAAAAAATAATATATTTTATTAACCAGTTCGCGCCAGATTATTTTAACATCACCGAGCTGAGGCGCGGGATTATTCTTAAAGAAACTCGATCTGAGGCGGGTTCAGGTCGACGGTACCGGGAAGCACACCCACGCATTTCCGGCCTTGCTCGTGACGTGTGTTTATGCAAATTGATTAGACCTATGTGTCAGAGATCTTTTCAATTTTGTTTTCTTCCTCAAAACAAATTAACGCAAAAATAAGATAAGATGACCCTCGGACCGATTTTAAGACGTGTTGAAACCATCTTTGGCCGGTAAAATCAATCCTGGGATGAGTCATAAAATAAGACAAGTAACCCTTCCTCACACAATTCTTAGCATTTAGTGAAATCGGCCGCTGGCCTCAAATCAAATCAATGCTTGCAAAATGAAGTGTGATATGAAGTATCTCATCAGCAGTTGACATAAGATAACTTTCAGAGTTAACTTATATGCTGACAATAAATGCACCCAATGTTGGGCCAAACTTTGTTAACATTTTTGTTTACAATGACCCCTACATGACCTTTGACCTTAGTAATCCGATGAGGAATTGTCTCCCCCCCCCCCCCCCCCCCCACCTCTCTAAAGTCACTGCATCAAAGTTTCATCAAAATCCATAAAAGCATGTAGAAGTTATACATTAATTATTTTTAAAAACTTAACCTGAAACGGGTGACGCATAAACACGCCACGAGCAAGGCTGGAAATGCGTGGGTGTGCTTCCCAGCACTATCGGCCTGAACCCGCTTTGGATGAGTTTCGTTAAAAATAATCCCAGCACAAACTGGTTAACATACATACAGAATTTAGGACTGGTCAGTGCCCCCCAAACTCCGTTTAGACGACACAAAAGTAAAACCTACAATGTGGTTTCAGTAATTAACTTATTTTGTAATGATACACAAACAAAGCACAAGGGAAACCGACTAGGTAAATTTGCAATAAATTTCAAAGTGAACAAAAATATTGGCAAAGTGGGACTTAAACCTGCCACCTCCGGAATACAAACAATTTCTTTGTTCGCTTTGAAATTCTTTTTTTAATGAGGCATTTGCTCGCTCTTTCTGCAAATATGTACAAAATTGTTCAATGATACAAGCAAAAAAATTAGAGGTGAATTAAATAATAAACTATTTCAACTATTCCTGTGCACTGTTAGTTGTGTTGCCCAAACAAATTCCAAGAGTTGTGTTTTATTGTTATGAACGAATACATAGAGAGACATAAATATATACAGTGAGGCAATTGAAAAAGTATATACACTAGTCAACTATATTACACTTAATGTAATATCGCCAAAATACCACCCCAAAAAATAATAATAAAAGATTAAAATGCGCTCATATTACTATAAATAAATGTGTATGAAATAAAACTTTGCAAAGTCGGATAACATTTTGTTTTGTTTTTAAACAACCGACTATACAAAACATATAGAAACCTTATTTTGTTTAAATTTCCATTAGTTGGGTACATGTGCCAAAAAGGAGGGGTAAAACCATCACATTCTATAGCCCTAAATCAGATAAATAATTTGAACTCTATTACACTATTCAACACTCCTCGTTTTCCAACGGGCTATATAATTATCAACAATTTTGTTTCTTTAAAAGTTATACATTGTACACGTATATCGTTTGGGTTTGCATCCACGTGACATCATTTCACTGGTGCAAGTGGTGGTGCGAAATACGGTACCCTCTGGAGACATGAACACAATGTGTACAATGGAGACAAAACGTCAACGGAGGGTAAATTTCTATAGATGAATAGGTCTCCATTGGAAATTTCACGAATTAGATTTTTGGATTTTACTTAAATTACTCAAAAACTAGGATTAGGATGTGGGTTAGGGTTAGTGTTTGGGTATAATATAGGGTATATTGGGTCAAAATTTCAACCCAGGAAAAAAATTATGGTTAAAATGGGAGCATTTTGAAAAACGTGCTCGACTTTCTAACCATTTTGTACACGAGAACAAAGCCATGTCTCCACAGTGATACAAAAATGCGAATGTGTGTTCTGGCAAAATAAGACGGAACTGGGCACAGGGCATAGTGGAGAAAACTGCAAAATTATTAATAATGGGCGATTTTTTTTATTTTCAAATTTATTGATATTTGTAATCTGTGGTGTGCCTGCTAACTATATTTTGTAAAAAAATTGTATAAAAGTTGTGGAATAGTAGTGTTTTCAAGAATTTTTTTTTTTCCATATCACATGTACAATGTACAAAACTCGAAACTCCAAATGCCTTTTTCTCAATAATTTACTTTTGCGACATGTTGATAAATGCGAACTTTAAACAGCCATAACTTGTCAATGAAATGTCTGATTGAAGCGCAACAAACAGCATTGTAAGGAGAATGTTATCCTCTTTTCTAATACCTGATAACCCTCATTTCAACCTCTGCCCATTTTTGTCTCTTTTTGCCAGAACCCCTCACATATGTACGAGGGTTGCTATCTTTGTGTGGACTTGGAAACAAAAGATGTCCACACTTTACACAAACCTGAAACCTTCTGTGGACTTTATAGCCAAGTCCACACAAGGTTTCCCCTCTTGGATAAAGAACGCAAGAGTTAAAACGTGTTAGGGTTACATATATTATATCTTAGGGTATAACAGTCAAAAATGTGGCTTGAAAACAACTTCAAGGTGTGAGAAATATTAGTATTTGGTGAAATTTGATCGATGGTTTATAACTACACGAATACAAAGGATGTCCACACGAAGATGGTAAGGTTCGTATAATTGATCTGCCGTTGTGTACGTCTAGCACACACATACACACAGTCCTGTGGTACATATACTTGTCACAGAGAATTGGCATTTTTTGTGCAGCTTTTTAAAATAAAAGCATAATATACAATTTGTCAGTTGTGCATTTTATCGTTTGAAGCAGCAAAAGTACTCAAAATCTAAAGAAAGGTGCTTGACAACTGCGTCTTCCAAGAAAATAATTTTCTAAGATTTTGATTTTAATAAAAAAATTGCAGAGTAACAATTTGAATTGCGCGTCCTCATTCGGCCAAATGCAGCTACACAATCGTCACACACTGGACCGACCAGTATTATAACACCTCACTCACAGATTCTGTGTCTGCGCATAGCAACACACGAACGATGCGCATAGCAACGAAAGCGTGACTGAAACCAGACGTGTGTTTCGGTGCATTGCGTAAACATTGCTCTATCACCTTCGCACCCGTTCATCAAGGCAACAAAGTACACGTATGATCGAGAGACGTATAATTCAGAGATTTTTTGTCATTACTATACTTTCAGGAAGCTTAAATTGTGCAGAATCTGTGAGTGAGGTGTTATAAAACAAATATTGACTGCTTTATTTCGCGGTATAGTAAAACTAGCCTCCCTCGGTGATCCATGGAGCATTCTATTTTCCCTCGGCTTCGCCTCGGGAAAATAGAATGCTCCATGGATCACCTCGGGAGGCTAGTTTTACTATACCACTCAAAGCAGTCAATATTTGTATAATAGCATTTCTAAATTCGGTACTCTGCGGAGACCTAAACACAATAGGGACAATGAAGTCAAAAGGTCTCCAGAAGGTTTTCACAAAATAGATTCATGAATTTTACTCAAAAACTAAGGTTCGTTTAAAATACGTGTATTTTGAAGCGTATTTTTGAGAGTCCACAAATGTGACCATTCACGACAAAAGGGCTGTAAAGTCGCCAGGGCTTATTTTGAGAAAAGAACCATTAAAATATGTGGGGAAAAAAAGAAAAAAAAAAGTTTCTATTCAGTGTAGCTAACCATAAATACCAACTATGTCTTGTAACACATCATTTTAAAGCTTATTTCTTGTAGATTTTATTTCTCTTAATATCTCAAAGCGTCAAGATGCCTACTTTACGGCCCTTTCGTTGTGGACGGTCACAAATGTTGACATACCCGCTGATCTTCTGTCAGTTCCTCCATGATTGTACAGTAATTGGTGGTCAAACTGATAAAGATGTCTATAACTATAAGCGACACACATGACACAACATTATGTTTGTGTGCTAGACGTCCAATATGGCGGGCATTTGAGTAAACCCCTAACCTATGGCAACACAAAAGTCCTCAATGAGAGAAGCTGGCAACAAGTTCCCATTCCAAAGCATCACACACAAAACAAAAACTGTCCAGTGTTAAATCAGAACATTACAGTACAACACTAATATACAACAATAATAAATCTACAAGACAGAATATACAGATAGCAAGCCATATTGATAAGTAACTATTGCACAGATTAATCGTCAACCCTTTAAACATACAAACAAATAAAAATAATAAAAAACTGAGGCACAAATTGCCCGCCTTGAATGTGAATATTTAGTCAGGGATGTATTCCAGTCCTGCAAGTCTATCCCAAGTCCCCCAGTCCCGGCCCCAATTCAACTCTCAATAGCATTCCTTTGGTTTTTGTTCATTCACTGTGTGGAGTGCCATGGCCTCTTGGTCTGGATTGCAGAATTGGCGGTGTGCAGGTAAAGCTGCAGGTTGTGGGTTCGAGCCCAGCCTAGGATTATGGTGCGTGTGCCCTTGAGCAAGGTACTTTGTCACTAATTGCTTTTATCCACCCAGGAGTAAATGGAATATCTCTGAGAGCAGAGATGGTATATTTTAGCTGCTTTGTACCAAATGGCAGCATGGAGCTGTACCTATATGTGGCCCAATGAAGAGAAATGAGTCGCATGTTGCTATTGTCTTATCGGCGTACAGGCCAAAACAACTAAAGGTAATTTTTTTTTTTGAAATTAAGATTAATGTAGTATTTACTCAATAAACTCTTCAATTATATATTCCCAAAGTATCTTAGCATATTTTTGATGAGAAATATATATTTTTGGGTGATTTTTAGCACCACTGGAAATTGACATGTGACCCATTTCCCTTGATCAGGCCACATATACTTCCTAGAGAGCTGAGATGGTATGTGGAATGTTTCATTGGTGCAATGAACAGGGCAATAATGATGTAGCACCTTGATCATCAATCATGGTGGATACGTTCACTTTTAATTAATCATGCGCCTGGCACATGGGTATGACCCTTGACCCTATCATTGGCTGAAACATCCCATAGCATGCGCAATACAACCAACGAATCCGTATATTGATAGTCCTAATGCCATATCACAGGTCTAACACATGTCTATCATGCACGTGGCTATCTCCATATAAGGGCACATGCAATTAAAATAGCTTTTTAGATTTTTTGACCGAAAGGTATTTATGAATGGGAATACAAAATGTGGTTGGCCAGTTTTAACCAGTTCGCGTATATACACACAAAGTTTTCCCCAGATTCAAAACGGATGACGCATAAACACGTCACGAGCAAGGCCGGAAATGTCTGTCAGCAGCGAGCAAGGCCGTAAATGCGTGGGTGTGCTTCCCGGTACTGCCGGCCTGAACCTGCTTCGGATCGAGTTTTGTTAAAAATAATCCCGCGCTTCAGCTCGGTGATGTGAAAATAATCCTGGCGCGAACTGGTTAAACAAGTTTGATTAAAACCGGCTCTTGGGCCTGAACATTGTTAATGTCCTCACTTTCAGCTCGGGCAGTATTGTACAGGCCCATGAGCCAGTTTTAAACAGTTTTAACCACATTTTTATTCCCTTATCAGACAACATCCTTTGTGTGATATCGTATCTTATATCCATACTTTTTTCAGGAAATCCAATGACTATCCCTATCAGCTTTGGGCCCGTTTTATAATTATACATTTGCTATCTCAGTCATATTTAAGCAAAATTGAGTGCAAACATTATGAACGAATGACTGAAAATATGTGGAATGAAATTGAAGCTGTGAGATCTAAAATACAATGCGAGTACAAAACAGGTGTAACTGTATGGGTGCAGTTCCATTATGGAGGAAATTGGTAGAGCTGATGTGCCCATGTGCATGTACCCGTAATTTCCTGCGGTAAAGACGCGGCTTATCTGACTTTCTAGACCACAAAAACATCGCTGCGCCTTATCTTTCGGTGCGCCGTATCTGATGTCGCTTGAGTTCAAAGTGACGGTCTTTGTGTGAAGAATTCTTTCAACGCCGCAATCTTACTCAATAATGCGGTCAACCAATTAGCTCAACTCTCCAAACATTGTGACCGAGTTTCCATTCCAACAATGCCGCGATGTGTTGACCCCCCCCCCCCCCCCCCCACGACCGTGCTTTCAGTTTCATTCAAACAATATGCTTGGGCGATACCACCTTATAATCAAAAATTGCAATAACAGTTCTTACGATATTGTGTCTATGCATTTCCTAAAAATAGGAAATGGTCCAAAATCGCCCCCGTAATATTTGCCGCACGACTACGAGCGGCCGCTCTCTCTGTGATCCTAGTAGCGCCACTGCTAAGCGGCCGCGCCGGCGCGGCATGCAGACCGGAGATCCAGAGCGCGCGGTAAGTATAATTTGATATAAATTGTTGTCACAATTACATGCGCACGCGATTTCACGCAACGACCCACATACATGTACATGTACATATTTAGCACTCGGCAGCGTGCGCTGCATGACGCGTACAACAGCGATAAAAAGCTGGCCTGTACTATGTGGCCGTTTTCTTAACGTTTTTTCGTCTACGTTCCGGCTTCATGCAATTCACCATCCAAACTACACAGCGCGGAGCGCTCACAACGACTGGAAAAAAGACTAGGGGGTGTCGCAATTGAGCAATTAGGGATACCCCTCTCTGGGCACGCACACGATTGCTGCATGTGCTATATGTACATGTGTACGTGTATGCATGCAGTTTATGATACATGTATCGGCAAAGCATGGAGGAATAAGAGCAGAAGTAAACCTTGTGCGATATTGTGACTGTACTGGTTTGAAGTTTTCATACATTGTTTGCGTGCCAGATAAACTCAAGTACTCAGCAAATTCTTGCTTGGAATAGTGGGATCGTTCTAAGGCAACGAAATGACCCCTTTGTGGCGATGTACCTACACCGGGTGGCGCCTGGTGTTCTTCTAGGTGCGTTCAAGCATGCGCCTTATTCGGCGGTGCGCTTTATCTGTTGACGTTTGATTTTTTTGGGGTGATTTTAGGGACCTGCGCCTTAACCGCCGAGCGCCTTGTCCGCAGGAAATTACGGTACATAGTCTGGTTCCCTGACGTGACAATGCCTGGACATTTAAATTGTAAGTCAGGTAACCGCCACTGACAAAAATAGATCATGGCACACTACAGGTTTTTTTAGATGCTGCCACATTTCAAATACTAGGTACCTCACTAGGTAAATTTGAATAACTTTCAAAGTGAACAAAGAAGTTGGCAAAAGAAATGGGTTTTCCCCAAAAGGCACAACGCTCACGGCATTGCTTTTAGGCATTGTTAATGAGCATTTTGTTTTGTTCCTAACGCGAGCTTTGATTGTATTCAAAACACTTTCTTGTTTACGTTACAACTATTTTACTCATGGGAACACTTGACCATCGTGAACGTTAACGATAATTACTCTGTAATTAATAGCTCAAACCATTGGCCTATGGGTACATGCAGCTGTTCCAACCCTGAAGCCTTTTTTTTTTAATGAGTAAACCATGTGAAACTACATGTACATGTTCTGCACACACTTTGAATGGCATGCAAGGATATTGTTTAAATAAGCAATGGTACATCTTGGTTTTAACAATTGTCAATGTTCCTTTAAAGAGTTCTTTCATGCATGCAACTTTTCCTCGGAACAGCTTATTTCTTAAATTTTTTTCTCTTCACAATTAAAAAAACCCAAAACAGTGTACAATTTCTTGTAAAGATTGAAATTTTCTCGTTGTGTGTGTGTGGTAATTTCAAGTTGCATGCTTGTTCTTTGTTCTTGGCATATTGCTGTAGAAAAAATGTATTTTAAAAGGCCACTTTTCAAGAGTTTTGTTTTCGGTTGGATTAGAATTACATATAGGCAGTATTTTGGCAGCATCAAAGGCACTCTTCTAAACTGTAATATCAATGGCAGTTTTTAAGTACAAGAGTACAGAATACTAACATTCTAAAAAACTAAGGTTTTCCCACTTTGTTGCTTTTTAAAATATTTTCATTGCTTTTCTTAGGCACCTGTAAATATTTATTCTAGAAATGCAGTACATTCTTTTACAATGTTCAAAGTTAACAATTACACTAGCTGCAAAAAATAGAGATTTTTTTTTTTCAAAAGCTAGAATCAATGTTCTTGAAAGGCTTCTTACATTCACTAAGCCACTGAGTGGTTTGTGTCATCCAAACCATCAATCTGCTGCTGCAAATGACAATGATTAACAAAGGCAAAAAACTCAACTGAATTACACAAACAATCTTTGGTGGTAGGTGAGTGGGGTGTCACACCGTCATAACTTTGCATACAATACACTGGTATTAGTATTCCTGTCCCAATCTGAGGTACAAATTATTTGTTCACAAGTAACAAGGGGATGAACAATAACAAAGGATCGCCATTTGTGACAGTTGATCTGACGACTTTGTGACTTGACTTAGAACCGATTGACTCATTATCGATTTGCTATATGCTTGCGTGGACTTGTGTTGTGGACTAGTGGTAGAATTGCGGGTTTCCGGGTGAGGTCTCCGGGTGAGGTCTCCGGGTGAGGTCTCCGGGTGAGGTCTCCGGGTGAGGTCTCCGGGTGAGGTCCCCGGGTGAGGTCCCCGGGTGAGGTCCCCGGGTGAGGTCCCCGGGTGAGGTCCCCGGGTGAGGTCCCCGGGTGAGGTCCCCGGGTGAGGTCCCCGGGTGAGGTCCCCGGGTGAGGTCCCCGGGTGAGGTCCCCGGGTGAGGTCCCCGGGTGAGGTCCCCGGGTGAGGTCCCCGGGTGAGGTCCCCGGGTGAGGTCCCCGGTGAGGTCCCCGGGTGAGGTCCCCGGGTGAGGTCCCCGGGTGAGGTCCCCGGGTGAGGTCCCCGGGTGAAGTCACCGGGTGAAGTCCCGGTAAGGACTTGAGAGAGCTTGAGAGGACTTGAGGACTTGAGCGGTATTATGGTGTCTTGTGAGGACTTGTAAGATATTGTGAGGACTACAACACTGTAATATAGTCATAATGCATCAGTCCGATCTAAATTCAAGTCACAAGATCTTCAACTGATAAAAGTATTCCTTTGTCCCTACTCATCCCATGTTTACTTGTGACAGTACTGTGATTTGACTCGTTCCACTTGCGAGCCGACCCAAGAACAGCAGTTTGCAGGTATAGCTAGAGCAAGCAGACTCAACAGTACGGATCAACTGCTGGGCAAGCAATATTGTCTGTAATGGCAAACCAAGCTGGGTCAGTCCCAACAGCTGCTCACTACAACAAGAAGCTAAGCTCCCCAAATGAAGCCAGGCTCCCCAAACAAGTTGACAGAGAGGCAAATGCTCGGCAGACATATACTCCATCTAAAACAACGACTAAAACAACGACCAAGTCGTCTCGGCGTCCTCCGTCTCGCAGATGCGGCACAAGGAGTGATGCTGGACCAGGTTTCCGTGAAGGAGCCCACGGGTTGTGTCCGCATGTTCTCCTGCCGAGTTGTCTGCACTTTGGCAGCTTGAGTGTTTGTTCTACCCTGGTGAAAGCTAACAATGCTGGCCACGACCTTCCCTCATGACTTGCTTACCGTCGTCTTCTTTCTGCAAAAGGGGCAAAAGATGAAGAAACAAAAATCAAGGGAAAGAATATAGTATCCTGACGCCACTTCTGCGTTTGTGTACAAAGTCTATGGAGAGTCAAGAAAATGTTCGAAGTATTTTCTAACAAAATTGGAAATGTATCTCAGTCCCAGATTCATGACTTTTCAACATTTTGGCAACAACTGGCCTTTATTGAGATGATAAAAAAAAAAGTTGCTTCAGATTGTAACACTCTTTCTAAATCAAGCATGAATATAAATTTCTTTTTGAGAAATAGACACATTTATACAACACCTGAACTAGAAAAGAGGCACTCGGTAGAGAGTAGGCCTCTATTCCAACTTCAAAAATCTCCCAATGTTAAATATCCATTCAAAGTGATCCAGATTCCTGATCTGAATCCAGATCAATCTGATCAATCTTCAGTAATTCTTCCGTAATCCTGCTTTCAGAAACACAGGGGTTAATACATAACCTCCACCATCAGAGATGGGCGGAGTCAGGGGTGGTCAGAGATGGGGAGTCAGGTTTAATAGCGTAGTGGTTCTTTCCTCGCCTTCCACCGCAACGACCCAGGTTCGAACCCTGCCTAGGCCAATATGGGGATTTGGTTTTCAGTGCCTGCCTGACTACGTGGATATTCATCTCGGGTTTTCCTCCCACCTCTAAAACTGTACTTTCTTCTCATTGTCAATTCTCTACAGGTTTCTTCAGGCTTGCGAGCTACAGTGCCTAGAGCGCTTTTGAGGGATCCTTGGTTTCATTACCAGAAAGAATTAATAATAATAATAATAATAATGAATCCCAGTTATCTGATTGGTGGATCATAGATCACGTGTCATTCGTTCTTCCAAAGCACCTTGAAGGTGCTTCAGCTTACAAGGTTGGAGGCGAGCTAAGGATCACTGCCCAAACGTGACTTCCCTGGTATTAGTTGGCAGTTTGTAAGACAATGAATCACAGCAGATGCTTACATTCTAGTGGTGGAATTTGTTGACGCTACGTTACTGGCTGATGACTGGCGTACCCGCAGACTGGTAACCGACGTACTTGAACCTTTCCTGGATTCATCTATAAATGGGAAAGTGATAAATTGAAATCCATAAAACGGGCACGCTAGATTAGCTGAAATGTTTAAGTATTACTTACACAAGAGCAATCGATTTCTGGTTACGAGAACATTCATATATCTTCTCAACCAAAACAACATGTGCATCTAACAATAATTTGGGTGTCAAAATAAAGCCTAACATCTATACTAAAAACTCAATTTCACCAAATTATGACGCCTTTCTGGTTTTGTTGGAGCAGGGGCCGACTTCACGAAATGCTAAGACGCGTCTTTAGGCAGAGTATTAAACTCGTTCTAACTTGCGACTCTTCACTAAAGTTAAGACGGGTTCAACACGTCCTAACTTCCATAGCAGTGTGGCTGAACTTGTCTGAACTTAAGATCGGTCCAAGGGTCGTCTTATCTCATTATTTAATATGTGCATGAATGTGTATATCGTCTTAAAATCATTGCGTTATCTTCCCATTATAAGATGAATGTCGGCCTAGATTTATAGTTTTAAAGAAACAGATTTGGAAAGATTTTTGATGTACACGCGTATTCGTACTTGCGTACACCGTTGTGCGAGCCCACGCACTGCGCGCATGAGAGCCAGCTGAGTACGTATAATAATGCATTGCGGACTATGTACACGTGTGGTGTTATGGCAAACGATGATCCCACGTTGCGGATACAGCGCAGCCTTTTATTCAAGGCTAGGCTCAGCCTGGTATAGCCACGCTATATTCTTACCGTGACGTCATCTTTTGTGGGCGGGGCACGGCGCATATTGCTTTTTATTTTAGGGTCACGATTAATGAGCAAACATAAACAAATATGAAGTTTTTGCAGTTGTTAAGTATTCAGCGTTATTAAAGCGTATATTTCGCCATATTCAAGTTTTGAATTTCAGGTACCCTTTAAATTGTTTATAGCTAAATAATTGTTTATTCACTCGTGTTTGAGGTATTAAGGGTAAACTTGCATGCATAGAATAACTGTGTAGTGATCATAAATTAGAAGTACTGAAATTGCCCTACAACAGGTTCTGGACATAATAGGGACGCCGTGTTTCAACTTGATGGAATATTACCCATATGATAACAATAATAATGTGGTGCTGATACGGCGCTTTACACCAAAGGTCTCAAGCACTTTGCAACTATTACCCCTATTCATCAGACCACGAGACCAGTTTTGGCAGCAGCACGCGATCAGCGCATTCTGGTCCCTTTACAGGTATCTTTACGGGTACCTATTTATAATCCAAGATGGAGACAGGTAAACTGTAGTAAAGTATCTTGCCCAAGAGCACAAATACCACATTCCCCGTTAGGGTTCGAACCCGCGTACCATGGCACGCGAGTCAAATACTGTAACCATTAGGGTGTAACGATTCACCAATGCATCAATAAACGTGATACTATAAATACCACGATACAGCATCGTGATACAAAACCTTGTATTGCGATACATTGAGGCCTGATAAAGGCACAGGCTGATAGGCTTAAACCAGTTTGCGCCGGGATTATTTCAACACCACCAAGCCAAGGTGCGGGATTATTTTTAACAAAACTCGATCTGAGGCGGGTTCAGGCCGATGGTACCGGGAAGCACACCCACACATTTCCAGCCTTGCTCGTGACGTGTTTATGCCTCATCTGTTTTGAATCTCGGAAAATTGTGCGTGTATATACGTCCTCTGGTGCGAACTGGTTAAATAATGAACCATAAATATCCTTTTTGTACAAATTTTTAAATGGAAAAACAGTTGTCATCAGTGTAGTTGTCTGATTGTATACAGGTACAGTAAGTGAAATTGAGAGTTAACAATGCGAATGGGAATGGAAAAGTGTGAAAAAGTGTGAAAATCGGTTTCCCACTTGTATGAAAAGATATGAAAATTGTGTGAAAACAGTTTCCCACTTGTGTTGAAAGATATGAAAATTGTGTGAAAAAAATGTAAAAATTGGTTTTTCACTTGTGTGAAAAGATATGAAAATTGTGTGAAAAAGTGTGAAAACAGTTTCCTGCTTGTGTGAAGTGTAAAAATATTTTTTCAGTATTAAGTAGGAAATAGTTTCCCACTTGTGAAAGGGTGTAAAAATCGGTTTCCCACTTGAGAAAAAGTGTGAAAAAGTGTGAATATAATTTTTCATTCTAAGGTTAATTTTCAATTGCACTGTATGTGTTTTAAGCCAGTGTAGATGCATACATTTGTTTCATTTTTGTGAAAATGAAACTTGAATTTGAAAGTTAAATTCAAATATATATTTCGGAATATTTGTTTGTTTGGGTTGTTTGGCTTGTTTAACTTTTTGTTTTTCTTTGTTTGTTCCTTTTCTGTTTGAACGACTTGTACATGTATGGTGATACATGTACCTATCGTATCGCTACCTAATTTTTGTAATAAGTACCGTATTGTGAGAAAGTGGTATTGTTAGACCCCAAGTAACCACGAGACCGCAGTGCTCCACTTCTAAAACTTTGAAAGTGTTCCATACCTGTACATCACTTGCCCCCCTGTGCACAAACCCTGAGAGACTGGTCTATATGTGAAGGGTTCTCTCAGTAAAATGCTTCAATATTGAAAATTTATATATTTTTGTATTTATTTGTATGAAGCTACGGTCAAACTTGACAAACTTCGCCGGTGAGCAATCAAATAATCTTATGAAAAGAAGAACAACAGACAGGGAGCACGCACAGCAACATTATTAGGCTTTAAAGAAAAAAAGCCAAATAAGCGTGCTTGGTGACTCTGAACTTTAATATATGAAGCCGGGATCAAGGCCTAAAAAAATGATGCATAGCCTCCTTAACCAGTTCGCGCCTGGATTATTTTAACCTCACCGAGCCGACGCGCTGGATTATTTTTAACGAAACCGATAGTACCGGGAAGCACATCCACGCATTTCCGGCCTTGCTCGCTGCCGACAGACATTTCCGACCTTGCTCGTGACGTGTTTATACGTTATCTGTTCTAATTATGGAGAAAACGTTGCGTTTATATACGTCATCCGGCGCAAACTGGTTAAAACACTAAGCACCCTCCTCTGAAGGCTGCCCGGTGATATCAGGAGAAGCCTATTCCAGATGCTTACAGCAACTGGTAGGAAGCCCCTGTCATAATCCAGCAAGGTATGGGCTCTTCTAATGCCAGAAGGGAGGGGATAATGTCAAGATACTTGAGGGAAATACCCACTTGTACTTGACGTTCTCTTTAGTGATGAGGAGCTGCCACTGCTACTGCTGGATGGGCTATCCACAGCTGTACTCGTGTTCTGATCCGGACCTTTCCGAGACCTGGTAACGTAATAGACCAACAATAGTTTTGTTGTTGTTAAGGGTTAAACTTTACAACGTCAGCAATATGGTTTTCTCTTTTGTGAGTTGTGTGGTTCTGAAAGGATGACTTGCTAGTCGACAAGAAAGTCAACGGGGCAATTTGCTACAACATCATTCATGTGATTAGGGGTCAGTTTGTTTTGTGCAGATTAGATTGATCTGGTGCATCGATAGCTGATCAGGATCACGTCCTAACAGATCCTGCTCGTGAGGTGGGTTCACAATAGCCAAGATTGATTATTTTTGAAGATTTAAAGCAGAGAAAGTTCTTTTAGTGACAATATTTGTTTTCATTATTCTTTCAGAATGTACTATGTATTATCGTAATTCAAAACAGTATGATTGGTTTATTTTTCAACCCCTTGACGCCGATACTAATTCCTCACTGCACTGGATTATACGCATGACTGCACAGCAGCCTTTGTCCAGTAACTGCACTGCACAATGAACGTGAGTGAGCAGCTTTGTTCTGCGGCTTAGCACAGCTGACAGCATTCCAGAAAGATTAGCCAGCTGCAGCCATAGCTCCTCGGCATTAAGGGGTTAAGGACATCTTAGATAGCTTTATCTCACAAATCGCACATTTCTCGGCATTCATCTTGTGTGTTCAGATTCTACAGGCGAGATCTGGTTCCATTTGTTTTCGCACAGCACCGGAGTGGGTGATTTTGCGTATGAAATAAATGGGCCCCAAATAACTGATGCATTGCGATTCTAATGGTTTGGCCTCGGAGCGGCAACTTTTCCTGTTCAAGGGGTTCATTTTTTGATCTTCTTTAACCAGAGCGCACCGAGATCATTTCGACACTGACGGGACCGAGTCATAGGATTGCTTTTTACAAATCATTGATCCGAGACAGGTTCAGGCCGGCATCTGTGGGTAGCACACCCTGATATTTCAGTAGCCAGTCGCTGACAGATACTTCCGGACTTGCTCGTGACGTGTTTATTTGTCATCTGTTTTGAATTCCGACAAATTTGTGTGCATACACGTCCTCCGACGCGAACTGGTTGACATACCCGATTCAGGCAAGCAAACTGGAAAACCTATTCAGCCACTACAAAGCAACAGTGTTAAATTGTTAGTGTCAGCAGGATGATATGATAGTCAACAAAAAAGTTAGTAGGGATAGTTTCTCTATAAATGAAAGTAGATATTTTGAGAGAAATGAATAACTGTTTTACTGTTTTACTTAACCAGTTTGCGCCGGAGGACGTATATAAACGCAAAGTTTTCCCCAGATTCAAAACGGATGACGCATAAACACGCCACGAGCAAGGCTGGAAATGTCTGTCAGCAGCAAGCAAGGCCGGAAATGCGTGGGTTTGCTTTCCAGTACCATCGGCCTGAACCCACCTTAGATCGAGTTTCGTTAAAAATAATCCCGCGCCTCGGCTCGGTGATGTTAAAATAATCCCGGCACAAACTGGTTAAATGAGTACTGAAGCTGATTAGTGTTAGATCTATTGCCAGCAGACTTTACAAAACTTGGAAGACTCCACTACAAGTCCATAAACCAATCACAAGACTGGTCTAAAGGGGGTCAGGTTGCCACAGTGGTTACAATCCTTGTCGAATACTGTCATCTTGGCACAATACTACACCCCACCCTTTAGTCTAATGATAATGGTTGGTCAACGTCGGGGTTGTAGTCGAGTCCCTGCAGGTCCGTTCACAAGTCTTATTGTGAAGCCAGTCACAAGTCCCTTCATAAAGGCAGTCACAAGTAACTGGATGAACAATGACAAAGGAATGCTTTTGTCAAAGCTGATTTGAATAGCTTGTGATTTGAATTGGAACTGAAAGACTTGTGATGGACTTGCAGGGACTTGCAGGGCCTTGTGATGGACTCGACTACATCCCTAGTTGACGTTGACAAGAATCAATACTATCAAACACCCTTTCCATGCCAAAATCAATTTAAGAAGTCACCTTCATAATCGTCTTCTAAGATTACCCATATTCGTGCACTACTTTGTAGTCGGCCACAATAGACCCAGACTACCATTGTCAGTAAACCTGAACCTGTGACAAAATGTTGTTTCATCGGACTAATGGACTAATTTTGTAAATAAGGCAGGGTATTAGCTAACTAGCGAAATCAAATACTGCTAACCCTTTTTAAAATGTGAAATTGTAAATATTGCAAAAGAGACAAGTCGATAATTTATAAATTAAAGTGTAAATAATATTGAGTAAATAGAGGTGAACTTGTCTGTTGAAACTATTTAGTTGTTTGAAATCTATTTTTTTATTAATCTTTCCAGTCGCAGTTTTCTAAATTAAAGGGGTTACTGCGGCAAGGAGTGTTAGGGTTAATCCAAGTAAGTTTTAATTTGGCAAATAATGTTAAAGGTTAATAGGAATAAAAGCAAAGGATTATATAAACCTTTCGAAATAAAGCAGTTTATTGAAAATGGGACAACCGGTGTGAAAATGTGCGGTGATGGATGGCAGCCTTTTTTTAGGAAACAAACACACAACCTTGAGGCAGCTGTCTTGGCAGTGGATGACAGGCATATCAGGCCATCAGAGACCGTTCTACGTCTACTGCAATGTACAAAACACACACAGCATACACATGTACATAACATGTACAAAAAGTCCAAAATAATCTGAGGTTTCAATTACATACATGCACATGCACACTCAATTAGCTTTACCTGTGGACATTCCTTTGTCTTCGTGTAGTTAAGAAAACTTTGGCTAAATACTTATTTGTGACCTGGCACCACGAAATGAGCGGAAAGTCGCACACGGCCAAAACAAGTTATTGGCCAAAACGTCAATTTTTCAAGTTGGAGGTCGGTTTCGAGTTTATAACGTTTTTACATACCCCAAAAACATCTTTATCATATCCCAAAATTGAATAGCTCAATTAAAACTCTAAAGTGTGTTTTTTTGTGGCTGAATTGCACTGAGTGATAGTATAGTTGGCACGGTTAATGGACTTTGAACTTTGTTTTCTCAAAACAAGGGAGCTTGACTTCAGCAATTTCAAAAGAGTATAGCGGCGGCTAGGAATAAGCTACAGCAACACACAATACATCATTTGAAAGCTTAGGACTTCTTCTTTCCAGAAATGTAATAATGTCAATTATGTTATTTTGCAACTTTCCACCCATTTTGTGGTGCCAGGTCACATTTTTTCTGGCTTCCTCGCAAAAACAATTAACCTCAAAAGTTGATTCTTGGCCTCTCAGCTGTTCCTCTTACCTTTTCTATATATAACCCTAACCCGTTTTTCCTCTAAAGCTCTTTTTCAGAGAGGGCAAAACAGACTGTGGACCTGTTCAAGTCCACAAACCGTAACCTCTTTCCGCATCCTGTGGATGTCAATTGTTCGGAGGTCCACAGTGCAAATGAAATAGTAACTCATTCGCATTTTTGTATTTTTCTGTATTTTGGTATCGCTTTGTTCTTTTTGTGTACAAAATGGTTAAAAAGTCGAGCACGTTTTTTAAAAATGCTTCTATTTCAACCACGATTAATTTCCTAGGTTGATGTGCTTTGCGAGCAGACTGGCTCCCGATCCGTACAAATCCGTTGGAAACTGGCCTACCCTATTAATTTAAAATTAAAATGTGATAATTTAATCACTACACATGAGCCTTTTTTGAGCCATTTTGTTTTGGTCGATGTGACAATGTCTAGTTCAAAGGTGAACAAAATTTGCAATGCTTGAAAAATTGAAATATATGCAAAACTCAAATATACATTGTAGCACGGGGAATTGGACATTCAGAAAAAAAATTGTTTTCAACCAACAAGTATGGTAATGTTAAAAACACAACACAGCACATATTACAGTAAGAATGTGACTACAGCTATTTATGCATGCTAAAAAAACACCTCACACTTTACAGCTTGTGAGTACAGTCCAGTGTAATTCCAAATTATGGCATCCTATTACATATTCATGAATTCAGTCACATGGTACCACACCACCAATCAGTGACAGCAAAAATGACCGGAGGTCGCGGGCGCACACTGCATGACTGGAGTAATCCGTAGCGTGCGCGTGATGTCATTTCTGAGCGCACTGATTGGATGAATGACGTCTTCATGAATAATGAACAATGAGATGCCATATTTAGAATTATACACGGATGAATTACAGCGGTACCGGTGCTTACTTTGTAGTCAGCTTGTTGTTGTTGTTGGTTTCGGGGACCGGCGGAGATTTCTTGCCTGCTTTAGCTGAGATGCTCGTCACCTTGGAGGCACTGCTGGCCGTAGGGGCGGCAAACGTGGCATTCTCTAGAGACTTCTTGCCTGGCGCTCTCACGATCTTAGTCGCTTTAGATGGAAGCAAAGAAAACAACAAATCAACAAAATTAATTGTTTTCCACATTAGCATTAACTACAGAATGTAATAAAATATGACCCACTCCACAGTAATGTGTAGTATGTCACAACATAGTGAAATTGAGTTATATACATGGTTGGAAAGCCCCCAGCCTAAGCTTCTAGTTGGTATATAATAGAGCTCCATAGCTACCGTACTCCCGTTCTGGAGATATGACATGTTTGCTTTTGATTACTTCCTCGGAGTTCAAATTACACAACTGAGAAAACAGGCTTAGAAAAAGCCGGCTTTGTTGTGAAACAACAGAACAATGAACACAAAATGGGTGTGTTTTCCACTTTAATCATCAAAATCCACATTTCTTTGAATGAAACCTGAAAATATTGGTGTTAAAGATGTCATTAATGGCACAAAATGTAAATCTCATTTTGATGAAATGTTTACCCTCTCAACGTTGAGTGGGCCATTACATGATAACGCACATCGCGACTTAATACCCTTTTTTTTTGAGCCGGTCACAAATAGTCTGCATGCATTAAATTTGCATGCGGTAATGGATATTATGGTCGCTGGAGTGTTTTTACAGTGAAGTACATCACTACAATATAACAGTCAAGAGAGTTTACCCAGCTAAAAGAATGGGACCAATAAATAGGAGAAAGAATTCCATACATCACAAATGTTTCCCTACTTTGATTTATCAGCTATCAGAAAACAATAACATGTCCCAAAAAGTCAAACTTGGCTCAGAAAACATCTAAGCATTAAAACCGAGAAAATCTTTTTTCAGACCAGTCTCATAGGGTTTGTGCACATGGTGTCAAGTTATGTCCAGGAATGGAACTCTTTCCTAACAAAACCATTACTGCCGACCAAATAAAAATGGTCCTCAGTAACAACTGAAATCTCATCACAGTCTTGTGTCCATGTACATATTTTTTTCTGTTTTTGAATATTCAAACCAGCAAAAAGTATTGAAATATTTGGTTGATTGAATATTCAAATATTCGGTATATTCGTCAATTGATATTATATATTTTATTGACTGGGGTGTGAAGTAGTGCTGGGACAAATCGGAGGTTTTCAAAACCGAATAACCGAATTTGAAAATATCGAATAATCGATCCTCCGAATTCGTTAATCGGTTTACAAAATCCAAAAATGTATTATTTGTTTTTATTTATTTTTTTATATTTTTTTATTTTTTTTTTATTATAAAAGTGATTTTAATGGATTAAGTGACATAAGTTGCGTTCTCCAATACGTGCTATCAGCTACTTCAAACAGAACGTCTTTCCGCGTACCAGCTGACTATTCATGAGTTTATCTAGTAGCTCTAGTATCTAGTGTTTATTCACGTAACCATTGAATCGATGACAATGGCGCACAGCCAGCCTTGCTCATTAACTTCGCCGCGCTTGAGCGATCGTCTACGGAACCAATTCAAATCAGAATTCCAAAATGAACAACTTTTTTTTCTTTTCTGCCCAGAAATCATAAAAAGAGCAGTCCCTCCTTTTATTAAATTTTTTTTTCTTTTTTTTCTTCGAATATTTGGTTTTCAAATTCTAAACCGGTTTGTGGAAGCACATTCGAATAACCGAATATTCGGTTTTGAGTCCCAGCACTAGTGTGAAGGTAACACAAGCTCTCCGCGCTGCACCCTGGTTAACTTGATTAATTTCAATCAAGTGTTACCACCCTGTTGGCGTAATCGTCACAGGTTGACGTTAGTAAGGGCCCACAATCATAAAACAATAAAATCCGCTTCGATATATTTGTACAATGGCAGTTACTCGCCTACACTTGGGGAGTAAGTGTGAGAACTGCCAACACTGGACCTAGCCAGAGCTCTGGAGTGGGTTCTACTGATGTGGATTAACCCTCGAGTCCAGTATAAAAGAAAGTAACCGATATGATGATGATAATGATGATTCAGACAGCCCTACAAGTAGGAAAAGTAGGCAAACTTGAAAGCCTGGAATTACCATCATTTCCTCGCAATGAACAAACAATTGTTTTTCTAATACTGCTTTCAAATAACCTAGTTTGCAATCATGACTAAAGGCGTACCTCTGTTAGTGGAAGAGACTGATGTGTTGCTGGAGGATGACATAGGAGGTCGTTTACCCGTTGCACTACTAGTCTTGACCAGTTTGTTAACTGAAAGGGGGAAAGCAAAATTTGACAACTCTTTATAATAGGTAAGCGCTGACATCAAGGAACTTCTAAAGTCTCCTTACTGTACCTTGTTCCCAGACCCATTTTCATAAAACTGGGTGGTTCTAGAGTCTGGAGTGCTGAATGGTAACGCATAGCAACCGGCAAAAACATATGTGACCTGGCACCACGAAATGGGTGGAAATTTACATTATTACATTTCTAGAAAGAAGAAGTCCTAAGCTTTCAAATAATGTATTGTGTGTTGCTGTAGCTTATTCCTAGCCATCGCTATACTCCTTTGAAATTGCTGAAGTCATGCTCCCTTGTTTTAAGAAAACGGAGTTCAAAGTCTGTGAACCGTGCCAACTATACTATCAGTGCAATTCAGCCACCCAAAAACACACTTTAGAGTTTTAACTGAGCTATTTTTTTTTGTATGTAAAAACGATAACAACTCAAAACCGAGCTCCCACTTGAAAAATGAACGTTTCGGCCAATAACTCGTTTTGACCATGTGCGACTTTCCGCTCATTTCGTGGTGCCGGGTCACATTTATGCTAACAAAAAGATATTTTCACCAGCCGACGTAATTCCGGCCTGCCCTATAATTTTTTTTCCAAGATTGGCTACTTTGAAGCGACATCAGACATTTTGTCAGTTGTACATTTGTTATCGTTTGAAGCAGCAAAAGTGCTCAACAACCAATGCTCGCGCGCATCATTCGCAGATTACAAACAAACAAAATTGTCAAAAACGCGATTCGGAAACACAGCTTTGAAAATGACAATCAGTGACAATTTGGCACCCCAATCATCATCTCCCAGTCCGATGTGTCTCCTATACCCTAGGACACTTAGTTCTCCAGCCTATAAGTCATCCTATACCCTTGGCAACCTTCCCCTCCGCCCCCTTCCTTCACAATTACATGCCTCCATGGCCCGCATCATCGCTTCCAGGCTCCATATAACCCTGCTTCAACATTGGCATCACTCAGTCTCCTGACAAGGGGCAGAGCATACTGTCTGAAACGTTGAGTTCCCTCCGGTTCTTTTTAGAAGCACACATCTTACTCAAGAGTATTACCGTGGTGTTTACTGCAAACTACTTATTTTATTTCCTTTTCACCATGCAAACCTTTAAATCTCAAATGACATTCTTTCATTATTTTCTTCAAAATGACAGCCTGCCTGAATGAACAATTTCACATGGAGTTTATAGAGCCATTAATGGCTTTACGACAAGTATGGATTTACGACAAGTAAAGCTTTTTAACAGTATTTTGGTTGGTTACTTTTTGGATAGCTACAAAAAATACACTTCAACTTTAAAAGTTATGACTACCTTTTGCAGCTATCCAAATAGTAAGAAGCCAACCAAATTATTGGCACAGGCCACAGTGGAGAAAAATGAAAAATACAGAATGGTGGTAATATTTATTTTTTATTTTCAGATTTATTCATATTTGTACTCTTGGTTATAAATGTCTACCAACTATATATGCAAAAAAAATAGTAAGAAAGCAGTTGAATAAAATTTGTGCAAATCTCAAAACTTGAAGGCCTTTTTCTTGACATTTTACTTTTAAATTTCAAACACTCAGGATAACTTTTGAACGGAAGGTTCGACTGAAGCACAACAAACAGTATTGTAAGGAAACTTTTTTCTCTTTCTTATTGCATCTAGACCATCATTTCAATCTCTGCCCAGTCTTATTTTGCTTGAACCCCTTTAAAAATGGTCTACTGACCCTTTAAATTATGCAAAGAAGCACAAACGTCTAGAATGCTAGAAAACAGATCCCATCGAACTGACCTTTTTTAGCTGCGGAGCTGGCCGTGGTGCCAGTCACTCCGACATACTTTCCCTCCGTGGCCGTTTTCCTCTTGTCTCCGCCCTTAGCCGAGACAGGAACCTTGCTCCCTCCTCCCCCAGCCTTGCCCTCCGCCTCCTCTAGCTCTCTCCTCTCCATCTCCAACAGCAGCTGCTCGTCTTCTTCCTTCTTCTGATCCAAGAGGTCATCGTCGGCTTGCCGCTTGGACGTGAGCTGATGCCAAAGAATCCATGCAAGAACTTTAACCCAAACTCCCTACTGCTTTTTTACTAAGTATTTTACTATTTACTAAGTATTTTTTACTAATTTTTTTACTAAGTCTTATACATGTACATTGGACAAAGTAAACACTACTAGAGTGCTGGGGCAGATTGCAATACCACGGTTTTAGTAGGCTGGCCTTTACTAGTCTGATTGTAGCTGGCTATAACCTATTGTTCATTCGCAACTGTTTTTGAAAAGACAATTAGACACGAAGGACATACGTTACTGAAGTTCCTGCATAACTCACTGAAAAACATTTAATAGCTTAACCAGTTCGCGCCGGAGGACGTATATAAACGCAAAGTTTCCCCCAGATTCAAAACGGATGACGCATAAACATGTCACGAGCAAGGTCGGAAATGTTTGTCAGCAGCGAGCAAGACCGGAAATGCGTGGGTGTGCTTCCTAGTACTATCGGTGAACCCGCCATGGATCGAGTTTCGTTAAAAATAATCCCGCGCCTCGACTCGGTGATGTTAAAATAATCCCGGCGTGAACTGGTTAAAACTTTAACTTGAAATTAATAATAATAATAAAAATGTGCATTTTTATTGCGCACGTATCTGCCAATAACGACGCTCGGCGCTGTGTACAATCATTAACCCGTTCATCAGGCCCTGGGCTACATGGCAGCCGGATTCAGCGCTTAATTGGACCTCCACCCTCACAGGTACCCATTTATACTCCTGGGTGGAGAGAGGCAATTGTAGTAAAGTGTCTTGCCCAAGGGCACAAACCATGTTCCTGGCAGGGTTCGAACTCACGCACCGTCGCACATGAGTCGAACACCATAACGACTGGGCCATGGCATTCTACGTTGATTAATTACTAAAATTCAGTTTGAATTTTATAATGGTTTACTACTCTGTATCTTAGTCAACTTCTGGAATATTAAATTGGCGTTAAAGCTTTATTCTCATCTTACACGCGTGTAGTTTAATTATCAAGTTTGTGTTAAGTTTATGTTAAAGGGGATTCCTACTCGAAAAGCTCTGCTTTTTATTATTGGGGGGGGGGGGGGGGGGGGGGTCCCTTCCACATGTATCTTAAAAATTGAAGGGAATGTACATCTAATAATTAATCTAATAGAGATCTTGCGTTTTTCAATTATATATTTATTTAATGAAATGTGGTAAACAATTCATAACGAATGAATGAATGACTTGGTCAACATACTGCCCCAAAAGGATGTTTTGGTGAATTTTGCGCTGCTGGGTGGCTTGGGACCCTGTTATAGTTGACCTCGAAAACCTACAAGACTTTATGAGAAACCAAACTTCCAGGCACCTCGAATAGGAGCTTCAGCGTGTAAGACAAATAGTTTCTTGAAATAATTTGCTTTGACGCTGTTCTTTTTACTGAAAGGTAGATACAAACTTTGAGTAAAATATTATTGTTCACATTAATTTACAAAATGAGAACGATATATCAAATTAGGGAAAAGGAAAAGGAGAAAGTTAAATTGCGTCAAACGTACGTCATCCCATTGTTCTCGTTCACGCATAAAGCGTAGATCACATGCAGTATAAGGCGGTTATCACATATATTTGCAGTCTGCACTTGTCAGCGCAAGAGCATGCAGTACAGGGATTTTGGGCGCTGGGCTTTCTCTACTTAACAATGGGCAAATCACGTCAATAATTTAGACATCCATGTATGCTTTCAAACATTAAACAAAATATTTTGAATTTATAATCCAAATTTATGGCCGTTTCGTGGTTCAGATCTTCATAAAAACATAATATTATAAAAAACAAAATTAACCACTCGTAAAAGTCCTATACCCGGAAGTGCCCGGACGTTTAATCGTGACCTTTATGTGCGAGACTTGCACGGTCTGTTGTGCATAAATTAGCAACTGTTCGTGTTTCTAACAGCGCTTAGAAACACTTGTATTAAGCACTATATAAATGTTATTTATTATTATTATTATTATTATTATCCAAGGATGGCAAGATTGAATTGATGACGCGATGAGAGATTTTCTCTTTTCCTTGTTCAATTTCTTCTGATTCTGCTCAAGTGACAACTTACCGAACCGACACACATCTGGATCTTGTCCAACTCAAACACCGCCTGTAAATGAAGACAGAATCAGGTGAACAGACAATACTGCTGGAAACAGACAGATGTTTCCTCAACAACCAAAATATTACAATTATTTATAGAACTATTTTGGTAAAAAACAAAATGGGCAAAAGCCGTTGGTCTAATGTGAAAACAAAGCAAGAAAAACGGTGTTCGTTTTCAACCGGCGTCAGAAAGTTCTTGTTTTGTTTTTGTTCGCAATAAACATCCAGCGATTGTGATTTTTTTTAAAATAAAATATCATTTTTGGGAACAATTACAGGATATCTAGCTCAATCATTTTGCTAGATGCCTACAATCATTATTTACTTTCAAACAAGTAAGACATTTCTTAATTATGATTTTGTTTTATATCTGCAAATGGTGTATCCTTTAAATGCACGTAACTTTAAAAATTTGTATCAAGCCAAAAGCATTGTCTATCTGTTTTTTTCTTTACCTTTGTGTATATTTGCCTACAAATTGTTAATTCTTTTTGACTCACCCTGTAAACATAATTCTGCAGCTACACTTGTCACTAGGGCTCGCACACGTGAACCCACACAGCTTTACCTTACATACGCACTGTGGACATTCCTTTGTCTTCGTGTAGTTAACAAACTTTGACTAAATACTCATTTTTCTCGCTTCCCCAAAACAAATTTACCCTCAAATTTGGATTATGGGCCTCTCAGCTGTCCCTTCTATCTTTTCTATATATAACCCTAACCCGTTTTTCCTCTAGCGCTCTTTTTCGGAAACTGAAAAACGGATTGTGGACGTGTGCAAGTCCACAAACCGTAACCTCTTCCCGCATCGTGTGGACCTATATTGTTCGGAGGTCCACAGTGCGTATGCAAGACTAACTCATTAAACCCATTCTGTATGATTTGCACTGGTTGCCGATACGGGCAAGAATAGATTTTAAAGTTTTGGTTCTTACATATCAATGTATTCATGGTACAGCCCCTGTTTATCTTCAACCACATGTTTATTATTCAAGATGATAACTTGGTTTCTACTAATCTTTGCAGACAATGTCTAAATGTATACACATATGGGGCCAATTTCATAGAGCTGCTAAGCACAAAAAATTTGCTTAGCACAAACAAGTCTTGCTCATTAAAAACAGGTTACCAGCCAAAATTCTACGTGTTTTTCATGGTAAGCAAAAAACCAGCTGATTATCAATCAAAAACAATAAAGACCACGTGAAAATTTGGTCTGTAACCTTGTTTTTGACAAGAAAGTTTTGTCATGCTAAGCATATTTTTGTGCTTAGCAGCTCTATGAAATTGGCCCATGGTACCCACCCTCCTGACTGCTGTGACTACATCCTGATCGTTCTCCGTGCTAAGGAGTCGCATGACTATCGTCTCAAGCTGTTGCAATAGCTGCAAGTCTTTAGGTAACTTGAACTGGGCCTTGAGCGACGGTAGTAACGAGCAGAACTTTAACCTAATCAGAACACCCAAACAAATATGTCAAAACACTAGAATGCAACAATGAGATCAGTTTAACCAGTTCGCGTCGGATGACGTGTATACTCGCAAAGTTTTTTGGGAATTCAAAACGGATGACGGATAAACACGTCACGAGCAAGGCTGGAAATATCTTTCACCAACTATATATATGCAAAGAAATAGTAAGAAAGTAGTGGAATAAAATTTGTGCAAATCTCAAAACTTAAAGGCCTTTTCCTTGTCATTTTACTTATTACTAAAATCGCCGAACATATTGCATATTTGTTCTTTTTACACACGTGTGTGTGCAACATTCTGCACGACAGTCATTGCGACAATATCACGTATACGTAAATGGGTCATTCCATGTCAGACCTTATCTCCTCCGATTTTGATAAAAATTACTGTGCTTGTAGGTGCTAATGAGCAATGAATGCACACTAGTTTTTAGCCCGATCCGACTGACCATGTAGTCAGGGCAGAGACCACAAAAATCTGACATTTTTAGAGTAAAATACCACTTTTTTTGTACAAATATGTCATAACATGAGGTAAAAAAGTGCATTGGTCTGACATGGAATGACCCACATAGGCCTTGAAATAAACCCTTGAATTGGATGGTGCCAGACTATTATGCAATTACAAGCCTCACTTTAATTTTGTTTTTTTTACATTAGCATTTTATCAATCGCAAATTGTAAATTATTCATCAGAGCAGACTGGTATTAATTTTTAATTAACTTTAATTCATTACAAGTTCAACAAAATATGAATTTTGTTTTGTTCTCAATTTAAGATGGCCGACCCGTGAATAAGGCCTATTACAAATGTCCCCAAAATTTACCTGACGTTTGGGACCGGGTCTTGTGCAAGTTGTACTACATAGTTGTGCAAGTTCTCCTTGAAGAAGGACTTGGAAAACAGCTCCAGAGAGAAGTGGCAGATATCGATGAACAGCTTCCTGTAGCGATGGTTCTTGGAGTGACAGCATTCTGTAGACAAATACAAAAAATCCAAAACTTAACCAATATGGCCAATTGACCTATCGATTTTTGTGAGTTAGCCACGCCCTTAGACAACTTTACACACGTGGATACGATGCGCAAAACACGCAGTAGCGTATTACGTAGAATCATTGCATACACTCTCTCTCTTACCGGATTCAGGAGTTGTCTCAGATTTCTGAGACAACTTTGTCATCATGTACTGGTCTGTGCAGACTTTCGTGTGACCACTTATCGCATAAAGTGGACAAAAAACTTATCGCATATAGTGGAAAAAATAGCTTTGAACATTTACCAGTAGCTCATTATCTGAATAATGTTCACTCCCCGGCCACCACTCACATCATTTTGAGCATCCGGGAATAGACAAAACTTAAAAAATATGAACATAGCAAACTACGCTAGATGAGCTTGGCCAATGTGTTGCAAACGAGATTAGTATATAAAAAGAGGTAGCAGGCTGGTTGAGCATTTGCGTTAAATTCAATGTGCCTTTGCATATTGTGTTTCAACCAACAGGGTGCAAATTTGGAAGGTTTTTGTTTGTTGGAATATCATGTTCAACAGGCGCCACGATTGGATAATGGTCGTAAACGGCGATAGGTCAACTTTTTCCCTCACTAGTTACAAAAAAGGAAAGTGGGGAGGGACCACTGGATTGGACTTCTTTACGCTGTCTCTCAGCAAGAACAGGCACAAAGCAGAGTTGTATTTGAGTCCCTTCGAGTCCTTGCCAGTCCCTGCCAGTCCCTGCAAGCCGCAAGTCCTTCAGTCTCAAGTCAAATCACTAGCTATTCAAATGAACTGTTAACCAGTTCGCGCCGGGATTATTTTCAACAAAGCCGAGCCGACGGGCGGGATTATTTTTAACGAAACTTGATCCGAAGCGTGTTCAGGCTGATAGTGCCGGGAAGCACACCCACTGCTGACATACATTTCCGAACTTGAACTTGGCGTGTTTATGCGTCATCCGTTTTGAATTTTGGGAAATGTTTGCGTTTATATACGTCATCCGGCGCGAACTGGTTAACAAAAGCATTCCTTTGTCATTGTTCAACCAGTTACTTTCGACTGGCTTTTTAAAAAGGACCTGTGAAAGGACTTGCAGGAACTTGAATACAACTCTGGCAAAAAGACATTGGCAGCAGTGACTCCTGAACCAGCTTCGTGACTGTCTAATATTTGTTTGTGGCCGATTTGGCTGTTGTTTCGTTTGGACTGGCTGGATAAAGTTTAAGTTAAGCTGAGGTACCAAACCCGGCAATTCAAGCTACAGGAGTATTCATGTACATAATACCCTATTCTCTTGACGGGAGTAAAGTGCAACTTCAGCAGAAATTTGAGTTATCTGAATTTGAGTTAACGGAAGTTTACTGTACTTGCCTCTGCAATAGCCAGAGGTATTGATGACGTACGCACTGTTTACCACAATGCGTCCTGGGGGAAAGTGGGGGTCTTCACCGCGACCCGTATGCAAATTTTACATACACTAGCACTTTCCAAGCTCACAGTAATCATCTTTCCCTGACTGGGCTGCTACCGCACATTTCAATGTGTTTTAGTAGAAAATTGATTTGTCGTTATTGTGCACGCGAAAGTATCGGTCAATATTAAACGACGTCATCCATACACAGGGTTATTACTCAGGTCACAGCCGACAAACTTTTCCACATTCGTATCATAAGAATCCGAGAGAACACGGTTGAACGATAAAGCATTAAGTATTGTCTCTGTCATGGCAAATGCTGAAACAGCCTCTGTGAAATAGAAGTAAGTTCTGTGCTAACTCATTAACTCATTAAATGTTTGTTGCCCGTTGGGGTGTTGGGGTGTTTGATTGTTTGTTTGTTTCAACCTGGGGCCAATTTCATAGAGCTGCTAATAAGCAAAAAATTGCTTAAGCACAAAACATTCTTGCTTAGTAAAAACAGCTTACCAGCAACAACTCCATGTGATGTATATTATTTGTGATTGGTATTTAGCTGTTGTTTAGCATAACGATCACGTAGAATGTTGGCTCCAAACATGATTTACCAAGCGAAGGTTGTTGTGCTTAAGCAATTTTTTGTGCTTAAGCAGCTCTATGAAATTGGCCCCAGTACGATCTCGTCCTTACCTGCAATTAGTTTCCCACACATATCTTGCCTCTGTTCTAGCTTGCGATTGTACCGCATGAAGACGCATACCGTGCGGGCCGCAGCCAGCTGAACTGGTAATACCCTCTGAAATAATATCAATAATTAAACAAGTATAGTTCTCAAACGAGTCTCGCCTACTTTCCCGATTACCCTATTTTACAACTTGACCTCAATAACCCTTGACCTCAGTATGGGACCTTTTATATCACCATCACAAAACAAAATAGCGGCAGCACTAACGTTAATTTTGGAGCAAATTTGTGTTTATTTTTCAATGATAGTGCATTGAATTGAAACTAGCAGATCGACAAATACGTAAATATCAGGTATTTCGACCGGCTGTAAACAAACATTGCGTAACATCTAGCAGACGATAATTGTTGTAAATTCTTACATCGTAATTTTACACTAATTCAAGCATCGCTTAGGGGCGCAATAACTAGCCGTAGGCTCTACAGTAGCCGTAGGTGCCTACGTAGACCGTAGCTCTAGACACTCGTTTCGGGCACGGCCTAAGTTTCCATATTGCATCTATGACCCAAGTTTTATTGCAATTGAACTTCAAGTTTTCAAATGAGACCGATTTTACAATTTCAGCCTTTTACAACTTGACCCAAAAAAACCACACATTAAACTCAGTACTTGACATTTGACATGAGCATCATATGGATGACCCAATTTTGATTGCAATTGGAGTTCAAGTTTTCAAATGTGACAAATTTGACAATTCCAGCCTCTTTTACAACTGGACCTCAAGTGATCGTTGACCTTAGTACTTGACCTCTAACACAACCATGATGAAAAGGATGCAATATTGCATCCACGACTCAAGTTCGATTGGAATTGGACTTTATCTTCGCATATAAGATCAATTGTTTTCAAAACTGTAACCAAAATGACACATACATGTAATGAGAGACAAAACGGATGGATGGAATTAAGGATTGCAGTCGTTTCTGAACTTCTTTCAGGTGAGTGAGTGAGTGAGTTTTTAGGGTTTAACGCCGTACCAGCATCAATGGCCATATTCACGGCGGGAACAAATTTCATTCAACAATTTTTTATTTCATTCAACAATTAATGTGAAGAAGTTACAGTTTTAGAGGTGGGAGGAAAACCCCAGAAGAATATCCTGGGGAAAAACCCACGGAGTCAGGCAGGGACTGAAAACCCAATCCACATATTGGCCCAGGCCGGATTCGAACCCGGGTCATAGTGGTGGAAGGCGAGGAAAGAACCGCTACACCAACCCGACTCCCCCTCTTTCAGGTGAAACAACAACAACTGCGCTAAAGTCCAGCACAATCTAGAGTTTGCGCAAGTTTAGTGCACTCCCTCCTGAGTTCATTTCCCTCTGAATGAAATCCAATCATAGGATATAAACCTCCGGAGTGATTACAATAAACCTGTGCAAGTCTCCAGATTGTGCTCGACACTTACATGAGTAGTAATGTGCCTGAAGACCATGGGCGTTATCTTGCCGTAGATCTGCTCGCTGGTCAGGCAGCGCGGCAGGTGACTATACTTGTCCAGCATATCCCTGTGTAGTCGCCAGTTGCGCGACGAAGCTGCCGCACTCTCGGCTGACAGCAGGGCCGGGATGAGGTCCGACAGACCCGTTACCTGCAAAAAGGCGGGGAGGAACAGAGAAACAGGTTTATCAAAGATGGGGTAAGGGAGGGAGGGGGGGTCGGTGCATAAGACGATTTTTTTATTATGCACCACGCTTTTGTTTTTCTACGCGATTTCTCCCATCACAAGGCTGAAGGCCACTCGAGGTGTGGGCTACAAAAGAACATGTGGAAGAACCGGCCCTTTCACACTGAAACAAGGTATAATCTCTTCACAGCATGAATAGGGTTGGGATGGGTAACCGGTCCACTGCAAGGCATTAATAATGCCTCTACCTCTAAGTATCCTAGCCCAGGCCTGGCTCAAACCCCCAACCTGCAAAACTACCCGCAGACCACGAATTCAATGCTCTAAACACAAGACCACCCCAGATTCATTAATGCAATACTTGACAGCCTGATGTGTATGCACTGGTGTATGTACCGGTACATCTAAATGGTACAAAGATACAGAGTGTAAATAGTGTGGTGGAGGATACTTCATGATAAGAATGAGTGCACCAAAAGTGATTCGTGACTTCAAATAACCAGTTTGCAAGTGAAATGAATAAAAAAACAGCCTCAAAGCCTATTTTAAGGGGCTAAACTGACTATGCTAATAATTAGTACAAGTTTGTTTAGAGTTTTCAAACAGCATGCTCACATTTACCACTGGAATGTTTCATGCAAAAGGTTCTCTACATTGTGATGTTATTGTGAACTCAATCCTCCAAAATCACGGTATATTCCTTGTCATTCGCCCATGCAAAATCGTCCACATTTCATAGAGAAACCAAAATGACACACACAAAAATACTGGTTGGTCCGTACTGAGCCTCATCTGACAAAATCCTTCACGGTGTGATTCAAGCCCTGTGATTCAAGGCCTGGTACCCCGAAAAAAGTCACAGTATTTTTTTATTCATTGGAGAAAGGAGCCATGCTGATTTCCCTCGACCGTGTGCACGGGACAAAATTATCTTTAAAGTTTCGATTTTGTTTGTACCCTTTAAAAACCCACCTTGTAATACCCAAGATATTTTCAGGCACGTGATAGATGTCAGCCCGAAAAACAAAGCAGACTTTGTTTTCACTCGTGTGCAAAGGAGCCCTGCAAACTGTCTTTGCCCTCATGCACACGGGATTAAAGCAAATTATTATTATTATTTTTTATTTTCTTTATTTTGTGCCCCTAAAATACCAAGGTAAATCAGAAAATAATGCCTATGACGATTTCAGGGGCTCTTCTGATAAAGAAAACAAACCCTGAAGAAATTGAGAAAAACTGACCCCCTGTACAAATTCAATGAATCAATTTAACTTTTTACTGCCAGGCGCACACAAACGTGAATTTGAATTTATTATTAAAAAGAACCATTTTTATTTGTGGAAAAAATATTAATTCGGGTCACTTTACTTTTGACTCGCCCGAAACATGTTGAGTGAGATACAAAGTTGTCTCACTATACATATACATGTATGTGCATGTACCTACCGTGTAGCTAATTATTAGTATGACTATCGAGCTGTGAATGATGCAGTGAGAAAAACACTCATGGAAGAATAGTGAGAGGAGGGTAAAAAAAGAAAAAGGGGTGCGAGAAACTACAGGATTAAAACACCCGCTTACCCTTCGGCAAAGAAACAGATTGTCAAACCCAAACCCAAGAATCTACAAAGCGAAAACAGTGGAATATTTATTTATTTATTTCATTCAACATTCAACAGCGCGAGCGCCAATTACAGAATGGATAAGTAAGAAAGGACAATGCGAAGAAGAATTTACAGTTTTGAAGGTGGGAGGGAAAACCCCAGTTTTGATTGGTTTGGTACCAAATATTATGGACCTTTATGGACCATTATGGGAGAACCTGTTGAATTCTGTTCGGGGCAAAAAGGCATACGAGACTTTCTGATTTGTTGCTTTTTGGGGAGTGCACAGTCGTTTGTTTCGTGGGTGACTTCAAGGCTAGTCCCCAAGCACAACTTGCTGGACAATGTTCTCTATTGCCAAAGCATTGTTTTATTTTGTTAGGTTCGGTACTATCACTGACAAGTCACTCACCACTGCATAGACATCAGGTTTAATAAAGATGTCATCGTTTTTGCTATTTTTACCTTTGTACTTAACATTTTTGTGATTTTGTTTACAATGCCTGGTTTTTTGTTTTTGTTTTTGTTTGTTCAATGACACTTGACCAATGGAACATTTTAAGTCTGGTTGGAGGGAAATCACCATGGCAACTAAAAGAAATCATGGCCTCCAGTACATGTAAGCTTTGGGAGCAGGGGGTTATGACTGGGCAATAACAAGCAATAAAAGTGAAGTGTAAATCCCCCAAACAAAAAATTGATTAACCACCCGTTTTCTGGCTTTTGATGGGATCTCCAACTCTCAAAATGGAATGTTTTTAACTTAATTGATTTAACAGGTACTGAAGCTTGTAACTTTTATAGGAATACATGTTACATACTGGTTTAAAATAAACAAAATTGAGGTAAAACAAATTGAGGAAAAAAAAGACTTTAAAAATTGAATTGAGCCCTCAAACTTGGCTGGGGAAATGACCTTGTCGTTGCCTCTTGACAATTTTGTCTGCTAAAGAGTGAGTAAAGTTGGCCTGAATCTGTTTTGCATGTTTTTTGGCAATATAACACCCATTCCCCCTTCCCCCACCCACCCTTTTCAACTTTTACAGAATTAAACTCCAGCACATCCTAACCCCTTTGACCCCTTTGGCGCACAGTCAGAGTGTGTCATGAGAAAGATATTTGAATATAGGGCCATCACAGATTTGTCCTTTGAAGAAATATAGGCCCTATATCCAAATATATTCCTCATGACACACATGTACTATGACTGTGTGCCAAATGTCATGCTTGTATCATCAAAGGCACAATCCCATCACCTATCTGCCGTACTAATGATCTTCCTATTTTTCGGTGGCATATAGGAGACTGAGCTAAACTGGACAGATTGATATTTGACCTTTAACACACTCACCTTAGATTCTGTGATCACGTTGCCCCCACCCCTGGCAAAGGCATCCAAGGTGTCCGGTAAGTAAGATATTATGCCCTCAATAACCTGAAACAGCCAAACAAAGAAACGAACAAATCACATCAATGATGTCATTATCTAAGATCGAGGCAAAGCTGTCTCGACAGTGACAGCCAGTCAATCCTGCTCAAACACAGGAAAGCAGACAAATTTTAACAGTTAAAACTTTCAAGTAGACCCAGATGAAAAATGAGAAGAACAGTAGGATCAACATTTTCAAAAAAGCAGGATAAAAGTAGGAATTTTGCGGGCTTTCAGCAGCAGTTTTCAGTAATGCTCACTCACACCCCCACAACATCATCAACATCAACTCATTTGGCATGTTCTGCACTCCAACACTCGTGCTCCATCTCCATCAAAGCTCTCAGAAGTACACTCATACGCCTAAAGCCCTTCACTCTGCAACTTACCCGACAGTGTGTAATAAAAATGTACAATTAGAATTCATTTTTCGGAAATTGTAGGAATTTCAAGAAAAAAAGTAGGAAAAGTAGGAACAAGGTAAAACTATAACAAAATGGAGAAAGCTGCTGGGATGGATTGATTTTGTTTTCATAATGAGGGAATAAATGTGTGCTTGGCCGGCAGAGTTGTAACGAGTCACTGTTTTTTTCTCGAGTCGAGTCGAGTCGAGTCATTTTAAAGAAGTGATTTGAGTCGAATCGAGTCATTTGGTCAAGAAGGTCGAGTCAAGTCAAGTCGAGTCATTTACCTATCAAGACTCGAGTCGAGTCGAGTCAAGTAAAAAAAAAATGACTTGAGTCCGAGTCAAACTAGTCTAGTAATCATATTGACTTGAGTCATTACAACTCTGTTGGCTGGTTTTAAACAGGTACGTTTAAAACCAGAACAGGGTCCTGGACACAGATAATAGGGATACGGGTTACGTACAGTGTATGCGGCTCGGAAAAACTCTCCTGGTTAACTAATTAACAGACAAAATCTAATTCTAATTTCCAGATCTTCGTACCTCTAGTGAATCATCCTTAAGTAGACTGATAAGTTCCCCTTGTATAGTTAGTACACTGGATCCCAGCATCTTGGCAACCTGTATTGAGTACACAAGAAGACGGTTACATGCTTTGCAACTTACATGTATAGAAAACACCACAACAGTGTCTTAGATTCACTTTGGGTGGTCAGATTTTGATGAAATAAAAGCCATTTTTGTTTTCACTGAAGAACTTTTCCTACCAAATATGTACATGTACACTGAACACAAATATAAATGCCCACAAAAATATAAACGCCACAAAAATGGTTATTTGTCTTGATTTGTAAACAACATTTGTGTCCATCTCTGCCAGTGAGGAATTGCTCAGTGATGCAGTAATTCCATCCACATCACAGCAGTGGGTGGAATCACTGCATCACTGAACAATTCCTCACTGGCAGAGATGGACACAAATAACCATTTTTAGGGCGTTTTTATTTTTGTGGGCGTTTATATTTTTGTTCAGTGTATATACCAGTAATCATGAAGTGCCTGGAATAATGATGATTGGGTATTTATTTTCTGGGATACCATGTATACTTTTTGTTTATAAATGCGTATCGCCCATCACAAGGCCAAAGGTCAATAGAGGTGTGGGCTACAGAGGAAAGTGTGGAAGAACCAGCCCCTCACACTGAAACAAGACAATCAGATCTCTTCACAGCACGACTAGGGTTGGGATGGGTATCTAGTCCACAGCAAGGCATTAATAATGCCTCTACCCACACATTAGTGCCATCTATAAGTGTCATAGCCAAGGCTAGGCTCAAAACCCACAACCTGAAGAATTACATGCAGACCACGAATTCAATGCTCCAGACCACTAGGCCATGGTACTTTTACTGCTATATTTATTCAAGTCTTCAGGTTATTATGCTGCTGTTTGATAGTTTACTTGAAGGGGGGGGAGGGGGAGGAAGGTTACTACATACCTCGTGGAAGCCACTTGCCATGGTGACCCTTACGCACTTATTGGGGTCGTCGCAGAGACTAGCAAAAGTACCGTGCAGCTCTGTCCTGAAGTTACGAGGCCCGGCAAACAGGACCATGCACTGTGAAACGGGGAATGAGAAAAATGCTGCAAGTGAAACTGTCCCCAGTTCCGTCTCTTTTTTTTCAAAAATGGTGCACGTTTACCTAAACCTATGATATGGCACTGTCTTTTAAATATGAGGTTTTTAGGGATATTAATAATAATAATAATTACCTTGGACAAGTCATTTGGAATACATGTACATCTCCATAGACGCGTGCAAACATTTTATCAAACTTTACTGTAACCTAACCCTTTTTAACTAAAGCTTTTTCCAATTTGGTATTTATTCATTTTGGACCCTGCTCTGTCGAAAAGTAAAATATAAATATTCTACAAGGAGTTTAAACCTTAGGGAGACATCGAAATGTCTCCTTAATGTCTATGTCTCCTCGGTACACTAAACTGTCTCCTTTATAATGGTAAATTTAGCAATATATTCGTATGATCCAGTTGGTTATATTTTATACTCAAATGATGTTACAGATAAAAACAATCTAAAAAAAAGATTTTCAAAAAAATGATTTAAATCAGTTTTTCAAAAAAATGATTTTAATCAGCGAGTTTTTTTCTAATCGAGTGATTTATATCAGGATTTAAATCATGCAACCCTGATTTTCAGGTGGCTTGGGTGTCCAAACTCTACACAAGTTTTATCGATTGCACGAAAAAAAATTCACAGAATGCAGATTTAAAACTTCATTAGGTTGTTTGTCAAGCACCTTCCTCTATATTTTGAGCATTTTTGCTGCTTCAAACGATAAAAATGCACAACCGACAAATGGTATATTGTCATTTTAATATTCAACTTTCATACTTCCAAAACTTTGCCGACTTACTGGGAAATTGAAAGCACAGTGTCGTCGGCATTCCATATGCCTGTCTTCTTCCCGGTACAGATTTAAGATTGGCGGGCTCTGCAAAGAAAATAGAAAAAAACACAGAACAAAAATAACAGGCTTAGATATCTACTCAATGTTACAAACTCTGTGGTCACCATCATGAATGCTTAAATAATATTTTGCCACTAGAATTGTGACCCACTCCAACAAAACCCGAAACAAGTCTCTAAAGCTGATTTTGTGCTACGACGGGCCAAAATTAAATGGGGGTGAAATTTGTTTTGCTATAATCTTTCACTGTTATTAAAAAAAGAAATTGATAAAGTAGTCGGATCCTGTAATTTTGATAGCAAGCCGCAGATAAACTTCATACTGTCCAGAATTTTGGTAAAAGAAGGCAGTAATTTGTTTTTTCATATTCATTTGCAGCAATTCGTATGATTAATATGCGATCTGTAAAAACCCGCCACATGGTGGCAAAATAAAAAAATCATCTTAAAGCTAAGATCATACTCTTTCTAATGCTTTTTCAATCAGGTCTCTAGGACCTCTACATCAAAACTTACGTTAAAATGAACGTTGATTATTGGCGATGCGAAGTTCTGAGAAAACAGCGTTTAACGATAGGGTACCAGAATAGCAATGAAATTTTTTTATTTTTTTTAGAATTATTTTTTTGTTGGTGTGCTTTTATTGGGACTTGCAACTTTGCGACATCCGACGGGTTTTCACAGATCGTATCACATATGTCCTTGTTTCTTGTTTTGTGGAAGCAGGGCCATGTGAACAAAATAGTAGGAACAAGGTGGAATTGGGATGGTTAGGAATAATGTAGGTATTTAGTTAGATCAATATTACACGTAGATGTGCCCAAGTGGCAATCATTTGTACACACCGTTCTGTAACACCTACTGTGCCCATTTCAAGAAAAACTATTCAGAACATAAACTTATTGACATACTGTAATGTAATCTAGGGCACCGATATTTTATTCAGCCCAGTATATTTCAAATATTTTGAAGTAGAATCAAGCCCCGTTCTTGAAAACAAACCTTAAACTCAAACACCACCTACCCACTTTACTCAAACGGTGAAAAATTGACACATACTCGATATCTATCTGTTGATGATAACGTTTATTGAAATAGCCCAACAATGTCTACAGCAAAAACAAATGGGTTACGCAAACAAGAGGCCCCATTGACTGAAAACAAAGTTCAACATTTTGATGCGATGTGTTAATGGGGCTGGGCCCAGCCAACCATCATACAAAAGGGGTCCCACGGTTAATTGTTAATATTCAATCTGTCAGACACTTTATTATAAAGGGAATAAATATGATGTCGGCCATTTTTAAAACTGTTTAACGGTTCATTAACAATGCCCAGGCCCATGATGAGCACATACATTTAATATTATAACACCTCACTCACAGATTCTGTGTCTTGATTGGCCGAGAGCGCGTCACGTGTCACTTGCTATTTTTACTATTTGCGCTCCAAAAAGACTATACCACGCAGCCTCGTTCTGAAAAAGTACTATGCGCATAGCAACACACGTACTATGTGCATAGCAACGAAAGCGTGACTGAAACCCAGACGTGTGTTTCGGTGCATTGCGTAAACATTGCTCTATCACCCTCGCACCTGTTCATCAAGGCAACAAAGTACACGTATGATCGAGAAAAAGGGAACGAAGATACAAATAGTCGGGTGCCCTTTCAAAACGCAAATTTAACGTACATTTCTTTCGTAAACAACGCACTGCTTGCACGTAGGTTGATCACTGAATTCGGAGATTTTTTGTCATTACTATACTTTCAGGAAGCTTAAATTGTGCAGAATCTGTGAGTGAGGTGTTATAAAACAAATATTGACTGCTTTATTTCGCGGTATAGTAAAACTAGCCTCCCTCGGTGATCCATGGAACATTCTATTTTCCCTCGGCTTCGCCTCGGGAAAATAGAATGCTCCATGGATCACCTCGGGAGGCTAGTTTTACTATACCACTCAAAACAGTCAATATTTGTATACCGACTAACCACATATAAAAAATATACTTCTAATTAGTTTGTTAACCGATTTGGGCCGTGTTTATTTTCAATTTACCAGACCAAGGAGGCGGGAATACTTTTCATTAAAAAAAATGGGTTTTTTAATCAGTACAATATGCCTGTTTTGATAATGCAACTATGGAACTACAAGATGCCAACACTTAGTTTATTAGCACCGTTATTTACATAATTTTACGCCCATATTTTTTCTCACCTAGGGCATTTTTTCTCTTTGCAGTTAGGGCGTGATATTACCGCTACTCGCCATAAAATCTGACGCGTATGTTTACGTCAGCCGTGGAACTACTCACATAACATGCAAGTTTGCTTGCAATTCATCTTCAAGTTTTCAAATTTAAGCCTATTTTAGAGCTTGACCTCAAATGACTTTTGACCTCAATACTTGACCTTTAACACAACCATCATAAGAAGGTTACAATATTGCATCCATGATCCAAGTTTGACTGGAATTTGACTTTAACCCTTACAGTCCACTCCTGAATCCTCTAATTTCAATATGATTTTTGCACATCTTCTAGGGGAGTAGGGGTTAACTTTACAGTTTTTGCTCGGTCATGTGCCCTGAACATTACCCGAAGTACTCGTAAACTTGCAAATATTGATATGGAGTATCTTCAGCTAAAGATTACATCATCATTGCATACAATTTTATCTGCTCCACGTTGCAGTTCGACTGATCTTGTCAATATATACAACAAAATCTTGACATCTATCATTGATGAGGTTGCACCAGTCACTACTAAGGAATTTTTGGATAAAGCTCGCGCTCCATGGTTTAACAAAAACTTGTTGGAGGCACGTAGAGGACTTCGTCAGTTGGAAAGATGCTGGAGGAAATCAGGCCTTGTAGTTCACGAACAAATGTTTAAGTCAGCACGATGTTCGTATGTATCGAAGCTGCGTGACGCCCACGCATCTTATCACCGAGACCGCATAGTTGGTGCTGATACAGGAACTTTGTTTCGGGTCATTGATGAGATTACAGGCACAAAGAGAACAATGACTACAGTCACTCCTGACCTGGACTTGGCTACGCTACCTGAAATTTTTGTGGAGTTTTTTCACAGGAAGATAGAAACTATCCGTGAAAATATGCCTTCCATTCCACCGCTTGACCATGTCTCAGACAAAGATTTTTGTTTAAGCAGTTTTGAATTGGTATCGGAACTTTTCGTGGAAAGACTCATTAACAAATTACCCCCTAAATCATCTGTTTTGGATCCTATGCCAACAAAGTTGATTAAGCAATGCTCGTACCAAATTACACCTGTTATTGCGCATATAATTAATACTTCATTGCAATCAGGTATTTTTCCACAGCAATGTAAATCTGCAATTGTTCGACCACTTCTTAAGAAACAGGGTCTCGATCGTAATGTTTTGAACAACTATAGACCTGTCTCCAATTTACCATATATTTCTAAGCTCATTGAGAAAGTAGCTTTGGTTGAAATAAATTCATATTTATGTCAGAATAATCTGCTTCCTAAATGTCAGTCTGCTTATAGGAGAGGTCACAGCACAGAAACTGCACTCCTTCGAGTGCAAAATGATGTGCTACGTTCACTTGATTTGCAAAATGATGTCATTCTTGTTTTACTTGATTTGTCAGCTGCCTTTGACACCATTGACCACAACATATTATTGCATAGGCTGCGCTGTAGGTTTCAAGTTAGTGGTACTGTGTTTGAATGGATTAAGTCCTACCTACAAGGACGAACGCAGCAGGTGCGTGTTGGGTCAGTGGTGTCTAAGGCACTACCTCTTAATTGTGGTGTCCCCCAGGGCTCTGTCTTAGGACCTATATTGTTTAGTCTTTATACTGCACCCCTTGAAGATATAATATTAAGTCATGGTTTAAACTACATGATGTACGCTGATGATACCCAACTGTACATGACTTGCACACGTGACCATGTACCAATTACCAAAATTGAGCAATGTATTGAAGAAATACGTCAGTGGATGTGTGTTAACATGTTAGCACTTATAATGATAGTAAATCTGAGGTTATCAGATTTTCCTCCAAATTTGGTAGGAAGTGTCCTTCCAGGGCCTGTTCTGTGCAGGTGGGGGAAGTCAGTGTACATTCTCTTCCAGTAGTTCGTGACCTTGGGGTTATGTTAGATGCATCGGGGAGTATGTCTGTTCATGTCACTAAGTTATGCAAATCAGCGTCTTATGCATTATGGAGGATTGGTAAAATACGTAACCTGCTTGACTGGAATTCAACTGAGAAATTAATCCATGCCTTTGTTACTTCAAGACTTGATTATTGCAACAGTTTGCTTTTTGGCTTGCCTGAGTTTGAATTCAGGAAATTACAGGTGATTCAAAATTCAGCTGCACGCCTTGTCACTAGGATGAAAAAATCTGAGCATATTATTCCAGTGCTGAAAAGTTTACATTGGCTTCCAGTAAATAAGCGTGTGGAATTTAAAATTGCGTGTCTTGTTTACAAGATTATGAAGGGAATAGCTCCAGGTTATTTATGTGAATTACTAAGTGTTAAACCGAGTACACGCACTCTGCGCTCGACAACCTCTGGTGTGGTATGTTTAAAGCAGCCACTTGGCAAAACTAAATACTATGGAGATCGATCATTCACAATATATGCCCCTCGTCTGTGGAATAGGCTTCCAGCAGCAATCCGATCTGCTGATAATTTTGAAATTTTTAAAGCTAATTTGAAAACTTATCTTTTTACGCAGTACTTTTTATCACCTAATTGATAGTTTTAGATTACTTGGTGTTTTTATGATTGTTATATATTTGTACAGAGCTTTGGGATGTCTTTGTGACATGGAAAGCGTTTTTTAAATGATTAATTATTATTATTATTATTATATACCGGTTAAGTCCAATTTAACCAAAATGACACATACGAATTCATGACGAATGGACGAATTAGATGTGCGTACAGAAATAGTGATTGCATAGTCTCTTTCTGAACTTCAAATGAGACAAATTTGACAATTCCATCCTCTTTTACAACTGGACCCAAATGATCTTTGACCTTTAATAGTACTTGACCTCTAACACAACCATGATGAGAAGGATGCAATATTGCATTCACGACCCAAGTTTTATTGGAATTGGACTTCATCTTTGCATATAAAATATTATTTTTTCTTTAACTTTAACTAAAATTACACACATGTACATGTACGTATCCATGACGAATGGACGGATTAGATGTGCGTAAAGAAATAGTGATTGCATACATTTTTGTAGTCTCTTTCTGAACTTCGTTCAGGCAAGACAAAAGTAGGAATATTTGTTTTGCAGCTCAATGCATTCACACTACAAGTACATTAGGGGCCGTCCAAAGTTTTTAACATTTTAATGGTCGTACAAAGCGTACGACAGGGGGGAGGGGGGTCGGAGGCCGCGTACGACTTTAAATTGTGAATAAAATGTTGATTTTGTACCGTACAAACAGCAAAAGATAATTATATAATTGGTTTTGTTTCCTTCTTTTTTTATCTCGAAAGAATTTTCAACGTTAAAATCAGAAGCGATACAAAGTCCGCTGTTCAAAAATGATTGCTTCGGCAGGTATGGTTATACCTTGTTAACAGCTATTGTGCAACTCCGAGAAAAAAACCCCTATGCGTTATTATAGCTATACGTAGCTTGCGAGGATGAGATACTTTTGACGCCGCCCGCACTACATGCCGCGGCGACCGAGTTGTCAATGATTTTGTATAGCGCAACGTTAACCATGCGGTGTACATACACACATTGATGCCCTAGCCCTGAATAAGCGCGCGAATGTGCCAAACGTGAATGAATAACCTTTGACACGACTGTACTGCGACTCATTCCCACAGCTGTGCATGGACATCGTGCACGCAATGCCCCACCGCGCTCTACCGGTGTTTGGACTAAATGTTGAAAAGTACTACTTTGGGGGGAGGGAGGGGGGTCTTGAAAAGTAGTATGCTCTGTACGACCTTAAAAATGTTGACAACTTTGGACGGCCCCTTAGGACATCTATTCACTATTAACATGACATGCAATGAGCCTGAAATGAACAACAGCTGCCAAAAAACAAAACATTCGCGGCATGGTTTCAGAAAAATTACGCCGGATGAAAACGTCTAGTGGCAGACGCCACAGGTCGCTTACCTGTCGGTCGTTGACCCTTGATTTGTCTGGAACCAAACCGATCACGCACAGCTTGCAGTAGAAGTTCAGGAACCAGATCTTCTGGTCTTCTGTGAGATTGACTGGAAAAGACAAGCAGGAATTTCAAGAGGCAGACATTATTAATATCATTTCTAGTCTTTATTACTTTATCACAGAAAACGCAATGTAGAAGATTAGAAACTATTTTGTTTTTTAACAAAGTTTTCCCCAGATTCGAAACGGATGACATATAAACACGCCACGAGCAAGGCCGGAAATGTCTGTCAGCAGCGAACACATAGGGTGTTTCGAGTCATTAATTTAATATTTTAATAAAAGATTAATTTAATAAGCAAGCTTTTGAACGATACTTTGGTTATTTTTTGAATAGTTGCAAAAAGGTATACCGGTACTTTCCCTATAATAGACCATTGAAGAAAAAAAGTGGACATTGAAACAAATAAGAAAAAAACTGAATACAAAAAAATTACACTCTAACCATGCTAATACACTGTAAATGATAAAAAAAAAATAACATTTTGCAGTTGGAAAAACTACCACACACAGCTAAGACGTGTTCATGTTTTTGCATTTCAACGAACATGCGTCCAGTTTATAATGCACGTATTTGGAATTTTGTTTGTTTGCCCAAGGTTTGGAATATCATGTGATACTCAACAGACGCTATGATTGGCTGTCTGTGAATGGCAATATGTTTAATCACCTGACAGACCGTGACAGAGTCGGCCAAACTGTCGGGCTACGGCCGGCAAGGTAGAGTCCTCACATCGCATGGCAGTCTCGCAAAACTTGCACACCAGGGGAATAATAGTCTGCGTACATGTTTCTGCAGAAACAAAATGATAAACAAATTGCAAAATTCAAAAAGAAACTTGGTTTGACACAAATTGCTGACAGACCTCATGGCTTTAAAACTGTGCAAGAAAAAAACCAAAATAATTGACAAACGTGTATTTAATGCTAGAAATGCAATCGAAAAAAGGAACATTTTTTTTTGTTTATAAAAAAAACTAAATTGTGGGAATAAGAATTATGAATTTACCAACTTCTTTGTAAGATTTCCAAATAGTTATCAAATGAACACACAGAACGCGCACACAGTAATATTTTACCACCCCCACCCCTCCCTCTCCCCATAAGGACAAGCCTTTGTGTTTCCCTTCGTTCTTTTAATACAGGGTGGTCAAACAAACTGCAACCTGATACTTCCACTATTCAGACATTTACAATACAGTACATGTATTTGAATAGGAAATCTTCTTTAGAAAAAAATATTGATACATGTACCAAGATTCGGTTCAGTAGTTTTAATTCCAGTGTCATTTTTGTGAATCAAAATCAGGGGGGGGGGGGGGGGGGGGGTGATATTGATTTTTGATATGTGGTTGGCTGGTATTAGATGTATGTGCTCATGGGCCTGGACGTTGTTAAAGGTAGTATACACCATTGGTAATTGCTTGAATTTTCATGAATAGGAATATTTGGGGGGTTGTATTTTATAGTAAATATCGTTTAACTAACCTGTCCGAAGTTGTACAATCATGAATGCCGAGAAAAGCACAAAAAACAGCGTTTGTTTTCAACCGGCATCGAGCAGTTATTCTTATGTTATTTGTGTTTTAATTATTCTGAAAAATATTTTTTTTTAAAGAAAAATTCGTGATCGCCGGACCACGATCGCGATCGCGAAAAAATATTTTTGCAGAATAATTAAAGAATTTCTAGCGCAATAATTTTGCTGGATGCCTAGAATCATTATTTACTTTCAGATGAGTAAGATATTTCTTAATAATTCAGTAGTAAATTTTTTCGATATCTGCAAATGGTGTATACTACCTTTAATGAACCTCACCTTCAGCTCGGGTCATTAAAGCGTCCAGGCATATGAGACAGTTTTAAACATAGTTTTCAAATGGCCCACAAAATATTTATTCCCTTTATAATAAAGTGTCTGACAAATATTAACAATTAACCTTGGACCCCTTTTGTATGGTTGGATGGGCCCAGCCCAATTAACACACCACATCCAAGACCAAAAAAAAGCTGACCTTGCTTTACAAAAATGGCGCTGAAATCCAAACTACTGAATCGAATCAGAAGTTCTTGGTATCATTTTTCTTTCTAACAAGATTTCTAAGCCATAGGCTCCTGGATATTGGAAGCAAATGTACAGGTATAAGGTTGTGATTTCGTATTTGGACCATGTACATGTACATGTATGTACATGTACCCTGTATTACCTGTAAGCCCATTAAAAAAAATAGAAGAGGACAAATTACAATGGCAAAAATTGAACCCAAAAGTCCTGAATCACTTGATTTGGGATTGGAACGTCGAAAATTTTGACAATGGTCAAGAATTTCGCACCCGCCAGTGAAACAAGCACTTATGTTAAATTTCAAAGGTTCATCCCAAATGAAGTAATTTCAGCTATTCTCGGGTTCATAGTCTGTAGACACACAAGTATACCACCAACTACCGGTACATGTATTTTCAGGCAACATTTTAAAGGTAGGATACACCATTGGTACATGTATTTGGGGGGTTGTAGATTTTATAGTAATGGATGCCCAGAAAAAAATCAAGAAAACCGACGATTGTTTTTAACAGACGTCGGGCAGTTGTTTTGTTTTTTTCGCGATCGCCATTAGGCTATAGTGATTTTTTTTAATTCAATTTTTCAGAACAATCACAGAATATCTAGCGCAATCATTTTGCTGGATGCCTAGAATAATTATTCACTTTCAAATAAGTAAGATATTTCTTATAATTTGGTAGTAAAAATGTTTGGATTAGTATCTGCAAATGGTGTATCCTACCGGTACGGTACGGTAACTTTAAAGACAACATGCAAAGTAAACATGCAGTTTGGCTGAGCATACTCTAAATGTAATTTACACTGAAGTGGACCATGTATGAGACTACATACATTGTACGTGTATGGTACATGTACATTGAAAAGAACCCTACTGGTTGAGTACCGCTGGGCATAAAATGATATGCAGACCAAACTTGAGTAAACACTACCAGCTGTTTACATACAATGCAAAGGCACAAAACTACACAAATAAAAGTACCGTACAAATGTTGTTGTTCTCATACCGATACTACAAAATTAAAGGTTGCAATACTGCAGGGCCGTTTTTCCAAACCCCAGATAGAGGCTTCGTCTTCGGCTCCATCACCATTGCTAAACTGCACGAACGAAGCCAAGGACGGAGACAAAGCTGGGGTTTCACACTTGCTTCGTGCAATCTGAGCTTACACATAATTTTATCAGTAAGGCCGTGTCCAAAACGAGTATCTAGAGCTACGATCTACGTCTACAGCTACAGTTACGTCTACGTCTACGTACATGTAGACGCTATTAAAGATAAAATGAATTTGGACGCGGCTACGGTAGAGCCTACGGCTAGTTATTGCGCCCCCAAGCGATGCTTGAATTAGTGTTTGCAAAATTACGATGTAAGAATTTACAAACATTATCGTCTGCTAGATGCTACGCAATGTTTGTTTACAGCCGGTCGAAATACCTGATGATATTGACGTATTTGCCGATCTGTTAGTTTTAATTCAATGCGCTATCATTGAAAAATAAACGAGAAATTTGCTCCAAAATTAACGTTAGTGCTGCCGCCATTTGGTTTTGCCCAAGCTAGAAAACTTCTTTTACGGCTAGATTTTTGTGACGTTGTAGCCGTAGCTGTAGCTCTAGACGGCAATTCGGACAGCGCTACAAAATGGCCGACGCAGACGATAGCCGTAGCTGTAGCCCTAGACACCCGTTTCGGACACGGCTTATATACTGCTATTTTTAATTCAGGGCTAGAGTTACAATGTGCAACCCGGGTTGAAAATCAATCTCGGGGTTGACGGAGGGTTGGCGCGGGGTTTAAATTTGTCCAAATGTGAAGCGCTGCATGTTCTTAACTACATGCGTTTGTTTATGGTGTAAATGGAGGACACATGCCTGGCGACACGAAGGTGAATTGGGGTTAGGGTTAGAATAGAGGACGACCTCGATTGAGATTCGTGTACAAAACCAATGAGAGCCGTCGGAAAAAGAACAAACAAAGGAAATTATCCAGAGGAACAAAAGAAACTCCTTGATTTACACCATAAACAAACGTGTGTGTACATAATCCGAAATACGGTACCCTCTGGAGACATGAACACAATGTGTACAATGAAGACAAAACGTCTCCGGAGGGTAAATTTCTATAGATGAATACATGTAGGTCTCCATTGGGAATTTCACGAATTAGATTTTTGGATTTTACTTAAATTACTCAAAAACTAGGATTAGGATGTGGGTTAGGGTTAGTGTTTGGGTTAGGGTATAATATAGGGTATATTGGGTCGAAATTTCAACCCAGAAAAAATATTATGGTGAAAATGGGAGCATTTTGAAAAACGTGCTCGACTTTCTAACCATTTTGTACACGAGAACAAAGCCATGTCTCCACAGTGATACAAAAATGCGAATGTATGTACATGTACCGGTACATGTACCGGTATGCATCAACCCTGCATTAACCCCAAGATTTGTCCAGTGTAAAAGAGGGCCAATGGAACAAACATATGAAATATGTATTCTACCTCTAGTGGGATTCAGACCTGGTCAGGATGCATGGATAAAGATGATGAAGAAGAAAAAAAAAAGACGTCAATAATTGACCATGCTGTTATACAATGTAAAATATTCAGTTTGTATCTCTCTAGTTCAACCAACAAACAAAATGGATTTCATTAAGTGCATCTAACGCAGGCCACAACAAAAGGGATGATTAGGTTAGCATCTATAGAATGCTTTAGGAAAAAGTGTTTCTATGGAAACCGGAATATGCCTCGTTGCCAGGTAACTGACCGACCCCGGAATAAACAAAGAGGCCATCAATTAATTATATATTTGGTTTATCTGGCGAGGCATTCGCTGATCACGGCTCATTAACTTTATGCCTCCACGGGCAATGATGGAATCTATGTACATACATGTAGGTACATCTGTACGCCAGGGTAGAAAACAATTTAATACCGTCCTGTATCAGAAGATGCTCATGAGTAGTACAGTACAGTGCAATTGAACGTTAATAATAGGATACACCATTGGTAATTGCTTATATTATCCTTAACTTGTGTATGTTTTATTCCAACTAAAAACTCCCACAGTACATGATTGCAATTGAAAGTTAACCTGGTTGGAAGAAGATAGTTGAAGAAGATAGGGGAAATAGTTGTGGGAATTGTGCCTTTGATAATACAAGCATGGAATTTGGCACACAGTCATAATAATAATAATAAAAACTTGTATAGCGCTGGTATCTAGAAAATCTATTCACTGCGCTGGGGTCTGAGAAAAACTACTGATATACATGAGTGAAAAGGTGGGTTTTGAAAGAGTCAACATCTGGTTGTGATCTCAGGACTATAGGTACACATGTACATGTAGACTGTTCCATAGACAAGAGGCTGCAACAGAAAAACTTCTGTCCCCATATTGTACCATTTCATAGGAAAGACATTTGGATGCAGGTCCATCGCAGATTTGTCCTTTGAAGAAATGTGGGTAGAATAACAAGCAATAGCAGCCATTTCGAAAATTGTGAAAATTCCTTACCTATATTTCTTCAAAGGACAAATCTGCCATGTACCGGTACATGTACTTTGACTGTGTGCCTAATTCCATGCGTGTATCACTAAAGGCACAATCCCATCACCTATCTGTAGGACTATGGGAATTTCTCCTCAAATTTTTTTCTCTTCCCACATGTCCCAGATAATTTTTGTTTCATTGCACAAAATAAGAAAGAAAATAAATCACGCCTTTTTGCCAAGTATAAACAGTGTCTTGCCTTTTCACACAAGTGGGAAATTTTAAAAACACCTTTTCACTCAATTCTTTTCAGAAAATTTCCCATTTCCATTTGCAGTGTTAACTTTCGATTGTAACGTATGGTATTTTTACTTTTGGACATCTGCAAAAATAGACTGAAGCAAAATTCAGGGTTTGTATTTTGTGCACAAACCGATCCGCCTTACGGGCAGACTAGTTCCAAGTCTGTACATTATCAATTCTGATTATTTGTCGGGCAGCCCCCAGCCGGCCTACCTCACTAGAATGAGATCATTGTTGGGTCGCAAATACTCGACCAATTTGTTTAGTTGTTGTCCCATTCAATAGTAAATATGTAACTAGATTGTATTTCTCAAAAAAAATAGTAATTAAGGAAAGGAATTTTATTTGTAAGATGGAACAAGGCCAGAGTGAAAAAAACTGCAAAATAGTGAATGTGTTGTTTTTTTCTTTTTTCCTTTTTTAAAATTTCTAACTGCATGAAATGATTTGAATCGCTTTGGAATAAAGCTACGAAGTGTGGACTTACCGTCGTCGAGCAAACTCAGTAGACTAACTATGGTCTCCAGCGCGGCCAATCGTACGCAACTTTCCTCATCGTTGCTCAGTTCGACTAACTCTGGAAGTATTGCACTTTTGGTGGGCTCAAGTCTACACACACACACAACAACAAAAACTAGGACAATAGGCCTTATTTACAAATGTACGGGTCAGCCATCTTCAATGGAAAGCGAGGTAAACTCTTCAATTTTGGAACATGCCAATAAAAATGAAAACTTGTAATGAAATGAAGTTAATTTCAAATTAATACCAGTCTGCTCTGACGAATAATTAAAAATTTGCAATTATTTAATGATATACTAATGTTTTGAGACCACATTAAAAAAAAAGGCTTGGAATGCATAAATAGTCAGGCACCATCCAATTCAACGGTTTACAAGGCCTTTTCACACATGCACATGATTTTGTCGTAACAACTATGTCGCGCATCAATGTCGGAAAAAAATACGGAACCCTGTGAAGACAAACATAATGGGGACAATGGGAGTCAAAAGGTCTCCACAGGGTCATTTCTATAGATAAATACTGTAGGTCTCCACTAGAAATTTCACGAATTAGATTTTGGGATTTTACTCAAATTACTCAAAAACTAGGGTTAGGGTGTAATATACGGTAGGGTATAATATAGGGTATGTACCGGTACATGTATTGGGTCCACATTTTCACCTAGGAAATAAATTGTGGTTAAAATAGAAGCATATTAAAAAACGTACTTGACTTTCTAACCACTTTGTACACGAGAACAAAGAGATGTCCCCAGAAGAATACAAATTTGCGAATGTACATGTATGCACACGCATGTGTAAACAAACAATTTGTTTAGATTATTAGCGCAATAAGTCACACGGCTTTGTCGCCTAATTGTAAACTAGCTCATTGATTTGTACGTGTATATAATACACATGTAAATATGTACATGTACAATGTATACGCGACCACAATCAGCACTTTGGGACATGTTCTCATTCAGCTGATTGCAGCTACGCGCACGTAAATATGTAAACCGACCACTAATAGTGTCCACGCGTGCACATATGCGTCGTTCAAATGCTTGCTCACACCGGTCACAAAAAAGGAAAAAAAATAGTGAAGGAAAATTTTCAAACATGCGTCTCTGAGACGCATCTTTGGAAAAGACATTCTTTGGTTATTTTCTTTCAAATGACAGCATGCCAGAAGGAATCATTTCACAGGGAGTTTAGTGTCAATAATATCTTTACAACCAGAAAGCTTTTTCACAGTATTTTGGTAAATAGTTACTTTTTGTTAAAGGGATCGTATACGTTTGGTAATTGGAACCCATTGTTTGTTTCAATCCTATATAGTTATAGATACCATAAAACTAACCTGTACAAATTTCATTTCAAAAGGTGGTAGCAATTTTGAGATATTGCCAAAAATCTGGAGCGGTTATGTCCACGCAGGAAGAATAATCTGCATTGGAATACACCATCTGAGAAACGTCACTGCAGTAACGCTTCTTAGATTCAAATTTTTTGGGATAAAAAGTGATATCTTTTTTCATAACCGCAGTACTTCAAAGTGAAAAGTTTCCAAAAATGCATTATACTATCCAAAGCTGCTGTACTTCTTACCAAGTAAGTTTTTATTGCCATTAATTTTGGGAGTAATTATCAAACGTATACAATCCCTTTAAGCTGCAAAAATAGTACAGTACATGTACTTACCCCAAGCCTCTAGCTACTAAATCTAACTGTCTGCACATGCAGGCACGAACCTCGTAGTCCACGTTCTGGCATAAGGAGGTGACCAGGGGTAGTATATCTCGCTTAATCCTGTTGGGACAGAAAAAAACGAGGAAAGTAACTAAAACCATTCGGTGATCATAATGTGCTGGATGGTTTTAACCAGTTCGCGCCGGGATTATTTTAACATCACCGAGCTGGGGGGGGGGGGGGGGGGGGGGGGAGATATTTTTTACGAAACTCGAACCGAGGCGGGTTCAGGCCGATGGTACAGGGAAGCACACCCACGCATTTCTGGCCTTGCTCGCTGCCGACAGACATTTCTAGCCTTGCTCGTAACGTGTTTATGCGTCATCCGTTTTTGAATCTAGGGAAAACTTTGCGTGTATATCCTTCGGCGCGAACTGGTTAAACAAGTACGTTTACTAAACTTGATGGCACCAAGCCTAAGGCAAGAGTCATTATCAATGTCCAGCAGTTATAAATATGTAACCCACTCGACGATGGTTGGACTAGGCTAGTCAACTATTTGCAATCAGCCTACCGCAATTGGTTGCGCTGGTTATCAATAGTAACATTTCAATGGCATAGTGCAGCAAGGATCAACTACCGGTATCGACAACAAAATGGCAGACAATAAAACTGTTGGCGTGCAAACTGGCATATGTTTTTGTCAACGTTAATGTGTAATTCTGTTACTTTTGTCACCATTGTACGATAAGAACACCCGTTGTGTAAGTTATCCTAAACTATACGCAATAACTATTATGGTTTATATACACGGGAATATCATGTTGAAATATTGTTTTTGCTGGTGCGAGTACGATGTTTTTCGTTGCCACAAAAGTTCGACCATAGTTCGACTAGAGTCATTCGCACTGCAACTTTATGCGCTAGCTAGACGTCACAAACCAACCACTAGTAAACCATCGGTCGATGGTCGAACTTGCTCCTGGTCTCTGGAGCAGGGTCGAGTTCTATCCGGATTGAAATCAATCTCGAGTTTAGTGCAGGGTTGACGCAAGGTTAAAATTGTTCAAGTGTCAAACTTCGCATGTTTTCAACCCTGCATCAACTCTCCTTCAACTCCCAGATTTGACTCATAATTGTATATTTAGTTTGGAAGATCGAGTAAATCCTCCCTTTCTTCGCCACGTATATTTTTTGCGTGGATTCCCCCTAATTCTATTCCCATTCAAAAAGTGTTATAATGCCATATTTAACAACGTAATTTTAAGAGATCTTTTACAAAAAATTCATATTACATCCGGATACATGGACAGTACCCACAACAGAAACAAGGGCCACCTGAAAGTGGACAAATCTTTCAAAAACAAAATACCTAGGTGAATAACACAATCAACAAAAGTATGCACATTTTGTTTTCTCTTTTGTGAAATGACAGGCCTGTGTTAAAGAATGTTATCTCTGCTAAAGTTTATCAACATGTGCTTGACCTTAAGAAACCAAACAAATAGTATTTATCAATTGTATAGGACACATTGAGTTGTGTGTTTGGGATAATCCATGGGAACAGACTGTACAATGTACATGTACCAGTACATGTACATCATCAACACAACAAACTCCTAAGGGTTTGCTTGTAGTCGAGGGACACGGACCTTGCAAAAATGTGGTTGTGTAACATTTAAGGTTTAAAAGTAGGATACACCATTTGCAGATATTCAAAATATTTACTAACAAAAAAGGCATCCAGCAAAATGATTGCGCTAGATATACTGTAATTGTCAAAAAAATTGAATGTTATAAAAAAAAAATCACGATCGCCGGACGGCGATAAAAAAACCATAAGAACAACAATAAGAACCACTGCCCGACGCCGGTTGAAAACGAACACCTTTTTTTCGTGCTTTTCTCAGCATCCATGATTGTAAAACTTTGGACAGGTCAGTTAAACGATATTTACCGGTACTATAAAATACAATCCATCAAACCAACCCATGATAATTCAAGCAATTACCAATGGTGTATCCTACATATACCTTTAACTACACAGCGTGGTAGAATGGACCCTCTGGAACGCCTCTGGGTAGTACATGTACGGTATGTGGTGTCAAATTGTGGTATCAGTTTTGTATTAAAGGTAGGATACATCATTTGCAGATATCAAAAATATTTACTACCGAATTATTAAGAAATATCTTACTCATTTTTAAGTGAATATTGATTCTAAGCATCCAGCAAAATGATTGTGCTAATTATCCTGTAATTATTCCGAAATATAGAATTTTATAAAGACAAATTCGCGATTGTAAAACTTCGGACAGGTCAGTTACGATACTCACTATAAAATACAACCCCCAAAATCTACTCATTCACGATAATTCAAGCAATTACCAATGGTGTATCCTAGCTTTAAAGGTTCAAGATGATATTTTACATGATGTGTTGTATGAGATTTTTACTCCAGGTCATTCAGTACTTACAAGCCTAGTATGCCATAAGACCCAAAACCAATATTTGAAATACTCAATTGTCAGGTAATTGTCACATTTTAATATATGAATCAATTTGTTTAGATATTCCAAGCAGGCATTCTGTCTCCATTTTCATCCTTTTGTTGAGGTAATTCTACTTTTCTACATACATTATACTTTATTTTGAAATGTCTGTTGGCATGTAACCTCATGAATCCTCCAAAACCCTCAGTATTTGTTAATGGGGACCACTGGCTGAATCCTGCAAAATCTTTCAGCTCTATTGGGACAACAAAACAAGTGCATAGGACAAGAAACCACTTGATTCCTCCAAAATCATCTTTTAAATAAACACCCACAAAATTAGATTAGAAACGTATGACCTGCATTTTCCTCTAGTGGCAAAAACCTCCAATGCCCTCAATCCTGCAAAGTCTTACGAAACATCAACTCCCAAGTGCCATCAATCCTCCAAAATCCTCCCTTTGGCAAAGAGATATTTTTTTCAGGATTATTATTATTTTCTTTACTTCTTATGTTTTTTTATTAATGAATGAATGAATGAATTCTTCCAAATAGGCACTTGGGGAGACAAATTAGCGTACGTTTTTAGGTAATAAGGAGACAGTGGCACTTAGGGAGACATTTCAGTGTCTCCCTAAGTGTCTAGCTACCCTTAAAAACAATATTTGGGAGTTATTTTTGTCCTAGAACGACAGATTTTGGTCTAAATAGCATAAATCTCGAAGATCTTAGAGAAAAGGGTTAGGGTAAACAAGTTAGGACTGTTTTAAGTTTGTGTACCGTAATTTCCTGCGGTAAAGACGCGGCTTATCTGACTTTCTAGACCACAAAAACATCGCCGCGCCTTATCTTTCAGTGCGCCGTATATGATGTCGCTTGAGTTCAAAGTGATGGTCTTTGTGTGAAGAATTCTTTGAACGCCGCAATCTTACTCAATAATGCGGTCAACCAATTAGCCCAACTCTCCGGACATTGTGACCGTGTTTCTATTAACAATGCCGCGATGTGTTGATCCCCCCCTACGACCGTACATGTATGTGATTTAGCACTCGGCAGCGTGCGTAGTCTTGTTTGCAAGACGTTTTTCGCGATGCGGGGCGCCCTCTAACGTACGCCGTAGACCACGCGCGAATTACCGCATCGGCGGCCTACGCGCGCTGCATATACCGCGATTAAGATCGTCTTGCAAACAAGACTACAGCGTGCGCTGCATGACGCGTACAACAGCGATAAAAAGCTGGCCCGTACTATGTGGCCTTTTTCTAAACGTTTTTTCGTCTACGTTCCGGCTTCATGCAATTCACCATCCGAACTACACAGCGCGGAGCATTCACAACGACTGGAAAAAAGACTAGGGGGTGTCGCAATTAGGGATACCATGCACGCGATCGCTGCATGTGATGTACATGTGCATGCAGTTTATACTGCAGTGATACATGATATGTATCGGCAAACCTCGTGCGATATTGTGACTACTGGTTTGAAGTTTTCATACATTGTTTGCGTGCCAGATAAACTCAAGTACTCATCAAATTCTTGCTTGGAATAGTGGGATCCTTCTAAGGCAACAAAATGACCCCTTTGTGGCGATGTACCTACACCGGGTGGCGCCTGGTGTTCTTCTGGGTGCGTTCAAGCATGCGCCTTATTCGGCAGTGCGCTTTATCTGTTGACGTTTGAAAAAATTGTGGGTGATTTTAGGGACCTGCGCCTTAACCGCCGTGCGGCTTTACCGCAGGAAATTACGGTACATCCCTATGGGATTGTCTCACTAAGTGCCTATTTGGAGGTATTATTATTATTTTTTTTGTATATTTATATTTTATTTAAATTTTTTTTTTTTTTTTTGGGGGGGGTTTCTTTTGTTTGTCCACAGATTCGTTTATTTATTAATTGTTTTTTGGCGGGGGTAAAGGGGAAGGGGGATAGAGGTACATGTAACAGCCCTATTATAGTACTCACATGAAAGAATCACATCGAGTGGCAATCTTGCCCAGGATGCGACAACTGGCCAGCCGGGACTGCACAGACTGAGACAACTGACCTTTAGCCAAGGCCACCGTTAAGACCTGACGAGACAACAATGAGGGGAAAAAAGGTTATCGTTTTGTCATTGTAAAACCAGGACGTGTATACACGACTTTGTGGCTTTATTTTAATACCGTATTTTTAAAGCAAAGATTTTATGAAATATGATTTTCTTGCTTAATACTAAAAAAAATAAAAAATTGTCGTCCAGGCCTTGAATTTGGAATTTTTTAGGGCAAGGCCACTTTGGCCTTGAATGAAGCAAAATTATGGAGGGCACCAAGGCCAGTATGTAGGGCACCAAGGGCACCAAGGCACCAAGGCCAGTATGTAGGGCACCAAGGCCAAAAAAATATTTAGAGAAATGGCACGGAGGCTAAAATGAAAAAGAAAATCTTACGCTCTCCGGCTGCCATGCATGCACTGTATTTGCAATGCAACCTTAACTCCTGGGGCAACGATAGCAATTACTGTCGTGGCCGTCATTTAATTAAACCCCTGACGTCTCCCAATTAGATTTAAACTAATGGCTGATAATAATATACGTTACATGATAATGCACAGCACGACTTAATACCCTTTCTTGTGGAGCTGGTCACATAATTAAACAAGACTGACTTTTGCTCCTTGTCAACACGCTTCAAGGTCAAAACAGACCACAGATGGCTAGATTAATTAATAAATTGTGATCCATATAAATCATGCCAGTGTACATGTACCGGTATGTGGCTGTCAACTTAATGAGATTGACATGCAAGTACTGTACTTACATGTAGTACTCTGTCAGGCCGTGGGGGAATAAGCCCCGAACATATAGGGCCAAATTCATAAACGGTGATTTCCCCTGGATCATGATTAACTAGGCTAAACCAGGGGGGGGGGGGGGGGGGGAGGGGGGGCCCTTCGAGACTGTGATTGCGCAACGCTGACGTACCGTCCATTCTCAAAATAGGGGGGAACAATTTTCTCACGCAAAAAATAAAGAGTTTTTGGCATCCAATCTTAACATCTTGTCTTTTGTAGTTGTAAAAGGTTGTTATTTACCTTAATTTTTATCATCCAATGACAAAAATTGTATTGAAAATTTAAAAAAGCAGTCGAAAAAATTAAGCGTTGACGTACCGTTGATGCACGTAGAGATTGTGCACAAATACTAAAACGACGTTGACTAAAAAGGGCAATAATAATTGATAAATTGTGAAAAATCGTGCTTCGAACCCACTCACTTTTTTCCATGGATACGTTTAAAAAGGATGTAGCAGTGATATACTGAATTTTTAAAAAAATCTGCCTGTGAACCCCTTGCGTTTTATCGTGTTGTTTTCGAACGAAAATGGCAGAAAATGACATCGCCCCAAAACAAATTCGTGTAGATCGTGCATATGTGTCCGGCTTTGCGGACGTTATATGAATCACTGAATTCGGAGAGCGAGCGCGGAGCAAATTTGTACGTGTTTCAACGGTGCGCTTCGCGGTAGCGATCTATACGTATTTACTGTGTGAGATGTGTGGCTCATGAGCGTGGAAGAACGAATGAGATACATTTCAACGTTGGTGGCGCACTTTGTTGGCCCCCCCCCCTCCCCCCCCCCCCCCCCCCCCCCCCCCCCTGGGCTAAACTGTGTATACACAGATGATGATCCCGTACAAACTAGGCCCGAATTCATAAAGAGTGCTTAGATTAGCTGCTGTTTATCAAACGTACATGGTTAGTGACATACGTCTAAGTTACAACAGAAAATGTAATCGTCCCAAGGGGCTTGTTTACAAATGTATCTTGTGTACAAGTTACCATTTTTCTGTTGGCTTGCTTGTGGGACGGACATATGGTCATGGATCTGCTGCGTATCATTGAAATAGCACAGAAACAACTGTTTTCCTACCTTTTACACACTCAATAAGACCCATTTTCTGGTCATGTGTAAAATTATCAGCGCGTTTTTTTGACATGGCTACCCTCCCACTAGTGTCAACTGAGCTGATCAGCAGAGCACAGCGATATATGCGTTTTTTCGAAGATATGCCCTTTTATTCAACATATTACGTAATCCGATGTGAATAGAATGATGTACAAGTACGGCTAGACCAACATTGGCTAAGCAGGAACTTGTACACAGCTGGATAAACAGCCGATTATTTTCTTACTGAATTGCGATGATCTCAGGAGTTTACCCACACGCGCACTTCTCTGTTTTAGCCACCGTACAATAGTTGTACATGTGTACATTTGTATGTGACTAAAATAATCTGGTAATAATCTGGTAATCATCACCGTTTATGAATTTGGCTCATTATTTCCCCACCCAGACAGGACACTTAAAGGTACATGTAGGATACACTATTTGCAGTTTCTATCGAAAATATTTACTACCGAATTATTAAGAAATATCTTACTCATTTGAAAGTAAATAATGATTCTAGGCATCCAGCAAAATGATTGCGCTACATGTACCGGTAGATATCCTGTAATTATTCCGAAAAATTTAATTTTATAAAGACAAATTTGCGATCGCTGGACGACGATCGCGAAAAAACAAAGATAACATAAGAATTACTGCTCGACGCCGTTAAAAACAAACGCTGTTTTTCATGCTTTTCTCTTCATCCATGATTGTGAAACTTTGGACAGGTCAGTTAAACAATATTTACTATAAAATACAACCCCCCAAATATACCCATTCATGATAATTCAAGCAATTACCAATGGTGTATCTATCCTACCTTTAAAGGGATTTGTCAATTGTGCATTTTTATCGTTTGAAGCAGCAAAAATCAAAAGAAAGGTGCTTGACAAACAACCTGGTGGCGTTTTTAGCTGTGTGAATGCTGCATATTCCGAGAAAATAATATTCTGAGATTTCGGTGCTTTCGCGAGACATGCGCGAGACATTCTCCAAACTGTCGGAATCTGTTTGGGGTTTCAAAAAGATTTTGCGAACATCACGCACGTCGTCGTGAGTAGGTCGTGGGAATATGACAAAGCTTTTTAGACATTTTTTTGGGGAAAATCACGACCCAGGATGCTGAAAACATTCGCAAGAAATTTCAAACTTTTTTGAATTCCAGCCAAACTAAAAACAACTTCCGCGAACAATTGACGACGCTTCCGAAACCCCGCGCATGTTTGGCGAACTTTTTGAACCTAAAATACTAATGTTGGACTTTGCATTTCTCAAAAATGGTGATTGACAAACAACCTGATAACATTTTTATCTCTGTGAATGCTGCATATTCCAAGAAAACAAAATTCTAAGATTTCGATTTCAATTTGCCAAGTCACGATGTGAATTGCGACCACAATCCGTGTTCTCAGCCAGCGGATTATAGCTCACGTGTCAAGCGCTATACAGACCAACAGCAGCCAAAGGGTGCAAACACTTGTGTGCAAGATTTTTTCTTTCTCAAAATGACAGCATGCCAGACGGAATAATTTCACAGAAAGTTTTAAATAATGGAATAAATGTGTGTTCGAGAGGTTTTAATCACTCTGTTTAATAATTACCCGAGCTGAAGGCGAGGGTAATTATCAGCACCCAGACTCCAAGCGGTATTAAACAGAGTGATTAATACCGACCGAACACACATTTATTCCCATTCATAAACCTTTTTTGTAAAATTCAGCAATAAAAGCCCCGAAAATCACGGAAAATTGTCGCAAGTAAATTTCGGTGTTTCGCCATTCTGTGCGTGTCAAATGACATGTTTTCGCCTCTGTCGCTCTACACAATACATGCAATAAAGCGTATTTACTAGGAACCAGACTATTACTGCCATTGGCAACCTCGTTCCCAAGGTGTCGAGCTGTACGCGCCCAGCACCACCCTATTGGAGACGATGTACGGTTGGAAATAAAGTGAGCCCTGGGGACGGGTATAATGCGACATCGCGTGACGTACATTGTATTTTGTTGCCAGCTGGTTTTAAACACTTCCAGCTATGTCTTTATCGTCCGTTTAATACCGGCAACGTGGCGGGCTCTCGACCAATAGGAATGCCTAAACTGTCCCAGGTATTTATTAATCATTATTTTGTGTACAATAAGTAAGTATTTCAACAGTATTTTGGTTGGTTACAAAGGTACATGTATAATACCCCTTAAATTACCCCCCCCCCCCCTTGTGATTTGAGCTGCTGATATCCCATGACTAAATATCGCCTCTGACATGACTTGTCTCCAGTGTATGCACTGGGGTGTTTTATTACAAAGCCAATGGTGTTATGGTGTACAAATGTGCAGCGTCATGGGTAACATTCAAGTTGCATGGCGTACGTGTACATACTGTACGTGTGTACCGGTACATGTTGTATGATACAGTCCTGAATCCTCCAATTTGAAAACAATTCTTCACCAAGAGACTTTAGGATTTTAATGGCCAATTTGGATAAATCCATTTCAAAACAAATCAAAAAATACAATTACTAAAATATTATTTACACACCATACAATTTATTTATTTTTGTAAAAAAACCACTGATTTGTCCAAAACATAAATATACAAACATTTGTTGGGATCATTTTCAATAATTTTATAATTTTTTTTTTATTAGTTTAAATTGACTTTTTTTTCTGATTACTTTTTGGGTGGTTGTGATTTCATCCTTCAGTCTTGTCTTTGTACTAGTACTGCTTTAAATAATTTTGTTTATTTAAAATGTTTGGCCAAACATGGAACTAAACAGTTTTAAGATTTATTGGCCTAAAAAATGCAGGTTGATCAGGTTACCTTGAAGGAATGCACAGTGCGATGCGAGAAATGGGTAACTGACTGTTAAAGGCAACGAAAATGTTTTATGAACTATTTACATCAAATCACTAAAGCCCTGTTCGCACTGGACTTTTTTTGATAAAACTTAACGAGACGATGGGTACTTTTCCCATTTTAAGTCCAGTGCGGACAGCCTAGGACGTTTTCCTCTCAGTTACTTTTCCCCGAGTCCAGTGGTTACTTTTACCGGCCAACTGCTACCCGGGAAAACTTCCCAGGTAACTTTTCCCTAGACGATAAGTCCAGTGCGAACAGCGCGAGGCGGTAAAAGCGGCTAAGGAAAACGTACATCCGGCCCCCTAGTGCGATTTCATGCAACACAAGACACCGCGCATACGCTCTTTGCATTGTTTACGTGCGCGCGCTGATGCATGCACATCGCATTGTGATCACATTCGCTTTATGAGTCATTATAATGACAGCTCGGCTACTTCTCCCGCGGTCTCGGTAAAATTTTCCCGTGTCGAAAGTCCAAGTGCGAACAGTGGTAACATTTGACCATTTTTTATTTTACCATCGTCTCAGTAAAACCTTCCATCAAAAAAGTCCAGTGCGAACACGGCTTTATACCCCAAAAGGGGGTAAATAACCATCTGGGGTCTAGGATGGTCAGTTTGGCTGTAAAATACACTCAAAAATTGCCAAACAAATTTAATAAAAACTGTTTCAAAGTATCTTAATCGCTTAGCTTTTATCCCTCTATCTTGTACATAAATGTAAGAGAGGCAAAAACTTCATCTTGGGTGTGAAAATCATCAAAATGTGTGTGGAGTTTTCTCTCACTAAAGTTGGCCTGACAATGTATTCCAGTCAGAATGGGAAAAAATAAATGGGGGCCGTTATCACTTTTTTTAGGGGGGGGGATTACATGTGCATACATGTAGTCTTTCTGATTCCAACAGCAATTGGTCTCTGAGAATGGCTGCTTTTTCTGGTTAATTATTTTGCTATTTTAAAGTGGGTTGTGATGCAGTAATATTGCTGTGCCTGGTCATGCTTATATTAACAAAATGTGTGTGCATCACTGGATATGGTGCTTGTCCTGATTCTAACATTGATTACATGGATTCCTGCAAACATGTACCCGGTACTTGACGGCATAAAAACGAGGACAGATACAATACACAAATGGTGTCAAGTGCAAAGTTCTAAATTTGCCCTATACTACACTGTATACTCAGGTACATGTAGGGAGAAAGTCAACATTTTGACAACTCCCTGCATCAACAAAAAACTAATTCAAACCAACTAGGCTACCTGTATACATCATGTGCAACCCTTTAGGTGCGGGTTATTTATTATTCATTTTTAACGTCTGGTTATTTATAGAACATGAGTGGTAGCCTCTAATCCCTATGTGCCTATAGTAAATGGGCCACATGGTCATGTGTATACTGAAAGACCACATGCTATGCTGTCTGGTGTGCAGTGAGCTATAAGGTCAAGAAATGTCATTATCATCAGAGCATGTGAACGTCAGAGCATGTGAACGTGTACACAATCTTGTACACAATCATGTGTGTATGTAAAAAGAACCTCCACAATTAAAGGTAACATACAACATTGGGAAATGATTGGGAAATGAAATTATTACAAAATATTTCATACCTTCAATTACCAATCCCTTTCCAGATGTTTGGGGTCTGGTCTGGCTCGCCCATTATAAAGTCGAAGGGTTTGGCACTTTGGACTGAACCAATCAGGCAGGATTAACACCACTGGGCTGGCTCGCCGCGCTCTGGCCCGCCGCGCTCTGGCCCGCCGCGCTCTGGCCCGCCGCGCTCTGGCCCGCCGCGCTCTGGCCCGCCGCGCTCTGGCCCGCCGCGCTCTTGCCCGCCGCGCTCTTGCCCGCCGCGCTCTTGCCCGCCGCGCTCTTGCCCGCCGCGCTCTTGCCCGCCGCGCTCTTGCTCGCCGCGCTCTGGCCCGCCGTGCTCTTGCTCGCCGCGCTCTGGCCCGCCGCGCTCTGGCCCACTGCCAGAGTATTTGATCTGTGCACACTTTAACCCGAGTTTAAGAAAGAACCCCCCTCCCAAAAAACAACAACAAGCAAGCAAACAAACAAACAAACATATACTGGTATATATAGCGATGAGATTCAGTTAATAAAACTTTGGGATGACAGAATAGGGTTTTGCAAATAGAAAGTTGTTAAAAATGGCAAAATGTTGACAAGTGACTTCCCACGAAAAAAGGTTGTTTGTATACTTTTGTATTTAGTCAAAAAGCCATAGTGCGACATTACGTGCATTTTGTGCTGTCCGGTCACATGAGAGTTACCAGTAGCTACCAGTCTCTACATGTACATTTGAAGGCCAAATGCCAATGGGGATCAAGAACCAGACTACAGGTAACTCACCTCTCTCTTAAGGATATCCTTGGGTAAGCAAGCTATGACCTGTAGTAGAACCTCCAACCATGCTTCTGAAATATCTTTAGGGGGAAATATTGGAAACCAAACAAGGGAGACCAGGTTAATCAAAGTTAAACATCAAAAACACTAAACTGACAAATGTTCAAAGGTACTGTAGGATACACATTTGCAGATCTACATCTACTACCGAATTATTAAGAAATATTAAGATATAGTTTAGTTATTTAAAAGTAAATATTGATTCTAGGCATCCAGCAAAATGATTGCCCTAGATATTCTGTAACTGTTTCCGAAAAATTGCCCCCAAAACAAGAACAAGAACCACTGCCCAACGCCGGTTTGAAACAAAAGCATTTTTTCTCAGCATCTATGATTGTAAAACAGGTCTGATAATTTAAACAATTACCATTGGTGTATCCTACCATTGCCATAAAGTCCCCCCCACCCAGATATGTGGATGGAGTCTACAAATAAATACTTACCTGTAGTACACGATACCAAACGCTACAATTTTACACATTAGCACAGGTTATGACACACTGTATGTACGTTGCTTTAACAAAATTATTGGCTTCACACCAACCCCCCCCAAAAAAAATATAATAAAAAAATAAAATAATATATATAACAAAATCATCCGTACCAATAATAAATTTGTTATACCACTTTCAACCCATGCATGATTTAAAACCACTTGCTGGTCATTGTATCATTTACAAATCATAGTCAAAAACCCAAACCTGTCCCAAAACAAGTTTTAACGCTGCAAATTACTTGTAAATGTATTGATACAGTGCAATTGAAAGTTAACACTGCGAATGAGAAATTTTGTGGGGATAACAAAGGTGTAAAAACGGTTTCCCACTTTACTTTGTAAAAAAGGTGTGAAAATCAGTATCCTACATTGTACCTGTGTGAAAAGGTGTGAAAAAAATGTGAAAATCGGTTTTCCACTTTGTGTAAAAGTGTAGGAAAAGTGTGGAAATTTTTTTTTATTGCAACTTTCAATTGCACTGATACTGTATAGTATGCAGGATATGGATTTCGCACAAAATTTACAAAAAGAACATATTAAAAAAAATCACATGCTGATCGTCAAATCATTTCACTATTAACTATACTGACTAAGCTTCCCAATATCCAAGCGTTACTAAACTCACTCAAACACAACCTTTATTTTGGCAATGTTTTCATGCAAACAAGTAATAGGAATGAATGAATAATGGGGAATATGATAAGCAAATAAAATAAATGGAACATTTTCTGGGAAATAAAAAACAATTGAACGTACATTTTCTGAAAAATCACTTCCGAAATATTTAAGAAAAAACAGAAAATAATGTATTCCAAAACCAACATTTCAGGACCACTGCAACAATGAATTTTGCAACTAAGAAACCAATGATAATTTGCTTTCGGGTGGGGGGGGGGGGGGGGGGGGGGGGTGGGAATGATTATTTGTGCATATGGATTATTCAATTATAAATTGCACCCAACCTCATTGTCACATGAAAAATGACACACTTACATCCAATCAATTAAGATCCATAGGACATTCAATCAGATATGAAAAGAGAGGAAAAAACACAATAACACTATTATGACTACCGGGTTTGTAAAACTACCGGTACATATACCGGTATGTAATATCCCTAACCCTGCTGAATCCAACAGGATCCAACCAGTTTATATTTCGGTTGGAACCTGTTGATATACTCCGGATCGCATTCATAATTGCATTCTGTTGGGTTAATAATACGGGTAAGTTTACTAGAAACCTTCCTCAACTGGCCAGGCCCTGTTCATTTAGTTGATTTGTACCTCAGGTCATTCCAGTCAGAAAGCAGTTTGCAGCAGTTTAATGGTGAAAAATGGTTTGAAAACATACGTTTAAAACACCGGCTCATGGGCCTAGACGAGTTAAAGGTAGTATACACCATTTGCAGATCTATCAAAAATATTTACTACCGAATTAATAAGAAATATCTTACTAATTTGAAAGGAAATAATGATTCTAGGCATCCAGCCAAATGATTGCGCTAGATATCCTGTAATTATTCAGAAAAATATAATTTTATAAAGAAATATTCGCGATCGCCGGACGACGATCGCGAAAAAAACAAAGATAACATAAGAATAACTGCCCAATGCCGGTTGAAAACAAACGCTGTTTTTCGTGCTTTTCTCGGCAACAATGATTGTAAAACTTCGGACAGGTCAGTTAAATGATATTTACTATGAAATACAACCCCCCAAATCTACCCAATAATGATAATTCAAGCAATTACCAATGGTGTATCCTACCTTTAATGACTCGAGCCAAAGTCGAGGGTCATTAACTACATGTATGTCTAGGCCCATGAGCCAGTTTTCATACACATGTATGTTTAATACTGGTCAACCACATATTTATTTTCATTCAAAAATACCATTTGGTAAAACAAGTCAAAACAAGTTTTGAGCAGTTTGTTAAACAAAATATACATCATGTATTCCAGCTACCGGTATGTTTATGATACATGAATGTTCCTCTGGTATCCTCACTCGTGTGATCAGTCCCACATGTAAACAACTCCTAATATCCAGGACATTAGCGCGCGCGTCTCACGTACTGCACGACGTTACGTAGAACGCAAGCTGCCGGTACAGTGCGACTACATTTGTGTGAGATACGGGACTCGTTTATTGTATTGCGTGCATCTTTCAACCAATAAAAAGATGAAGGAACAAGAGTTCACAGGCATCTTACCGCTAACTCTATGCGACACCGGGGGAAAAAAGGGTTTAAAGCTGGCCCCGGTGTTTTAACGGTAATTTAAAACTGGCCATGTAACAGCTCTCGACCGAAAGAAACGGATAAACCGTCTACGGTATTTATGAATTTTGTTTTCAAACTAATGATATGCAATCCCGACCTGAAACCGAAACTGACCTGACACCGACTTTAGGTCAGGTCAGGTCAGGTCAGACCGGGTCGGGTCGGGTCGGGTCGGGTCGGGTCAGGTCGGGTCGGGTCGGGTCGGGTCGGGTCGGGTCGGGTCGGGTCGGGTCGGGTCGGGTCGGGTCGGGTCGGGTCGGGTCGGGTCAGGTCAGGTCAGGTCAGGTCAGGTCAGGTCGGTTTTTTTATCAGTAGGGTTCAGGTTAGTTTCAGTTTTGCGCTTGCAATTTTCGGGTGGGGTCAAGTCGGTTTTATAGCCATCTTGTGAAAAAACTTGAAATAAACTAAAAATAACCAAATTAATAATTTGATAATGTACATACATGTATGTGGTGCAATAACTGCAGGATCACTGTGCTTGCTAACATGCACTTACAGCCTCAACCCACCGTGTGATTGTGCATGTTGTGTTCTGTCTTTTATGAAAAGTCCGTAACTCAAAGCCCCACTTCATTACACGATATGGCTTTTTATTGACAGTAACACAATCTGCTCTGGAACAAAAAACAAAAAAAACAATGTTTCGTGAAATACTGGACATTTGACCGAGCCAGATTTTGGGGTTGTTATTGTTTTGAGTTTGGTTTTGTTTTCGACAGTTCGGGTCGGTTTTTCACCGATTTTTTTACATCGGGTTGGGTAAGTTTAGGGAGTTCAGATACATTTGTACATTTGGCCTGATCCACCCAACCCGATCTGCATCGTTATTTCAAACAGAAAGTGGACTGACCAGGATCCCTGTTGTCCACATTGGTGATGATGGTTTGCAGGAAGCTCTGGGCATAGACGGCAGGGGTCACAATGCGCTCCTCAATGATGGCGACGAACACCCTGGTGGCCGCATCCTGGAGCTCACAGTTGGCCAAGTGGAGGACCTCCTACAAGGAAGCAAGAGCAAGAGAAAAATATAGTTCTAGTACTACGAGTCTCGTTTACTTTCGCAATTGTCCTATTTTTACAACTTGACCTCAAATTAACTTTGACCTCAGTGCATTGACCTTTAATACTAACATCACATGCAAGTTTCCATGTTGCATCTACAATGTATGACCTAAGTATCATTGCAATATGAACCTCAAGTTTTCATTTAAAACTTGAACAAATTTTTAGAATGACGTTTTCAAAAGTGGCACAAGGCTTACACAACAAAAAGGTTGCGTAGCTGCGCCATTTCCTTACAGACCATTTCACAAAACTTGGCGTAGATGCGCACCATTTTAAATAGCGTTTACGATGACTGTTTGTGTTTATTTGCGTTCTTTCACGAAATCGTGAAAATATACTTTCCGCGAAATCATGTGGCAAAAAAAAATATGTGACGGGTAAAAAAAGCAATTCGTTTAATTCAAACTGTCAAGCTTGATGAGTTGAGAAATGACAGGCTCCACAGCGATCACGATTTGCTGGTAAAATACATGTAGGTCATTTTTAGTCACTACGCAACAACTTATACCACCTAAATTGAAACTTGTTGAGTAAGCCGCATATTACGCACTGTCAAAATTTCGTGAATATGTCGCACAGCAAAAAATTATACATAAATTGTGGCGCAAGAGGACTTGCGTCATTGTGTAAGGTTTCGTGAAATCGGCTGCAGATGTGGAAAACTATTTTTCAAAATATATAATTGAGCACTACATGTACCTACCCTGACTTTGGGAACCACTCTGCGCATCGCCTCATTGCTGTGGTCTCGCAGGAGCTGGGGTAGATTGTGGATTACACTGATTCGTTGTACCTCCTGTCCAGAACTGGTAAAACAAATAATGATATCATTACAGTGATTTATGTTGTTATGTACCAGTTCAAGTGATCCTCAGATCGCCATTTTCCGCATATGTTTTGCATTCTTAACAAAAATTGTTGTGCCTACATTTAAATGACGACCTCAAATGACCCCTACATGACCTTTGACCTCAGCTTGCAGCTCCTCGACTTTGGAATTCATTGCCACTTAAACTCAGATCATGCCATTGTACAACTAGGTTCAAATCGCTTCTTAAGACTTTACTTGATGTCGCAAATTTTTAAGGATTAATTACTTGTTGTCTACAGCGCCTTGAGCACCCTGCAGGGTGGATATATGTGCGCTTTACAAATCTCATTATTATTATTATTATTATTAGTAATATAATCAAGAATCAAGTCTTCCCACCCGATATAAACATCTAACAAAAGAAACTGTTGCTTGGCACTAAATCCATTGTTACTTATTCACAGTGTTAGTGCCCAAAACATTTCGGAGTATCCCGTTAGTCTTCAAAAAGTGTCCTGGATCCGCAAAAGTCCATCAAGTTTGTCATGCAAAAACTACTGGTGTTTGAGTCCATCAGAATTCACCAGCATACATTCTGGAGAAATCCTGAATCCATTAACAATCCACCAGCAAAAGAATGATGGATTCTGACGGATTCAGGATACCATGCTGGCATAACAATATTTTGCAGTGTTCCACCATAGAATCTTTCAAATTCATCACCTCAGAGTCCATTTTGCAGTACTGCACAATCCTGCAATATTGCTAGGCCTAAAATCCGGAATCCATTGGAATCCATCAGATTCCATCAGTTTGTTCAATATGAAGGTATCCTGAATCCACCGAACTCCTCCAAAACTTGGAATTGATTTTGATGGATTTAGTTACATTCTAGAGTTAATATACGTACAGCCAGGCATGATGTTCAATCAATTATCCAAAAATCAATCACACAAAATATATACAATATGGAAATCACCTTTTGTCCTTTCAATTCTGTTAGTTCCCTTTTTTCTTTCTTCTAATGACCTTGTCTCCTCAGTAAGTTTTACCCCAAAAATCTAATGCGGACAGGGCTTAGGCATCCTAAAATCTGAAACCAGTTCCTGACATCATCGGTCAGGTACAATACCTGGTTGCAATACACACACAAGAGTTGTATTCAGTCGCAAGGTACTGGTTGAACAATGACAAAGGAATGCCTTTGGTAACAGTAAGCCTGCAACGGTTACACGGTTACATTTTTTTGGTTCGGTTAACTTTTTTTTTTTTTTATTTTTTTTTTTAATACAAAAAACCTACCGCAATTGTCAACTTTGTCCGGGTTTCGTTGGAGCTTTGGTTGGGAAAAGGGATGGTTTCGTTGGAGCAGGTCACAAATAGTACAACTGATTAAATTGTGTATGAACTGATAGCTTGGTACATGTATAGTCATGCACAAATTAGCAGCGCTAATCCATTACAGGCCCGTGCATATTTTATTTTTTATTTTTTTATTTTTTTTTGTTTACATTGGTTACGGTTACGGTTAACCGTAAACCGTAAAACATACGGTTACACGGTTAATTTAATAACCGGAAACTGGCAGCCTTAGTTAACAGTTCATTTGAACAGCTAGTGACTTGAATTGAGACTGAAGGACTTGTGATTTGTTGTTTACCCTGACCCTTTCACACACACCAGAACGCATCAAGTGTAAAAGTCTGGTGCATTCTGCTGTAACTATTTTCTGTATCTGTCTGGTGATGCCCAATGTTTGAACGACATGCTTCTCTTTCACACCACACACCAAAGAATAAAAAAATAAAAAAAGGACTGCCCAAGATGTGTGCATTTTATTTGACTTCATTGTTATTGTTCACAGCAACTGCATGTACTTCCTTGTACATATGTACCTAAAGTATTTTTCCTTAGTACATATTAACATTGACCTTCAAGAGGAAAAACAATTACACAAATGGGAAAAAGGTCAACTAGAATGCATCAAACTTTGGCTTGAATGAGCAGCTGATATTCTCACAACCTTGGGGGGGGGGGGGGGGGGGGGGTGCTCTATCTTCACACCAGTGGTGCAGGTATAGGAGTAAAACAAAATTGTGTTATCAGTACACACACTTGCATTATAAATTTCATTTTTTAAGACATTTTGTTTCTAGACTCCAAACAAGGATACTGTACATGTACATACAGTCTGCACCTGATTTCACTAAACTCTTCGTAACTTACGATGCATCGCAGCCCCGCGACGCGTCGTATCTCTACGACGCGTCGCGTTACTCTTCGTACGCGTCACGAGATGCGACGCGTTACTCTTCATAACTCGGGTTGCGACGCGTCGCAACGTTTAGTGAAATCGGGGGCAGGTGTCGTACAAAACAAGTAATGAACGTAATGTTTGTGTTTCATGTTCAGGCGATGGAAAGAATAATTTCATTCGGTGACTGAGATTAATTTCACCGATTGACTGATAATCCATTCCACTCGACTTTACCACGTAAACAATCCAATGAATCCATTAGCCACTTCATGGATTTTTTTCTTACCATCGTTTGTGACTGGAGCAGTATCCATCAAGACAAGACACACAAACATTTATTATCTGTACACTGTTCACTGTCATCTTCCGAAACAAAAACAGTGTGTATACATGTAAGTTGTATAAATGGTACAGTTCACACAGCCCACCCTACAGTATCAATCAGTACCGGTTGACTGAACTTGATTAATAGTGTGTCTACTACATGTACAGTATACTATGTACAAATGTAAGTCAACTGACTGTGTGGATGGGTAGACTGTCTGGGAGGGAATGGGAAGTAAAGTTATGACTACACTGTACATGTGTGTATCTGTGACTGTTCCAGGAGGGTTATATTAATGGAACCATAGGAAAAGGCTCAATTTCTTGCAATTTTTTTCTGTTTCAACTTAAATATTGACAACTTAACAATGTAAAATTAAATACTTGTATGCATCGATCACCCTGCGTTTCAAAAGCCAAATAAAAAGAAGAATAGTTTTTTGTTGTCATAACGTTTTAGGAAAAAACCTGAGTTTAATAAATAGCACACCCCCCCCCCCCCCCCCTCTCCCCTTAACACTGATACTCACCTTAGCAAATAGACCGCACGTTCAATGTCACCCAAATGCTCATCAACGGTAAGTCGCTCAATTTCTTCAGCAGTCTGTGTCAAGTAAACAAACCAAAATACATTCGATATAGGTTTTTTTAATACAAATTATAGGCTTACTACATTTAGAATAGTCGTAAATATTCACTACATTACAAAAATATTCACCACCGACCACCATAATGCGTCAGAATTTGGTTTCATTTTTATGGCGAGCAGCAGTTCACACTACTTTGAATACCGTCGTTGAATTTCCTGGATTTGCAGTTCAAGAATTGATCGTAAATACCATCGAAGCCCCAAAAGTTGATCTTGGACACACACGAAAGTCAATTATGCAATTTGGAGGTATTTTATTAAGTATTGTCATGGTTTTGGCGACTTTTGTTTTGCTGCATGTAAGAGATTTAGCAATAATTGCTTGTGTTTAGAAAACGGCTAGTGCGGCTGCGGCTTAAAATTACGCACGAGTTATCCGCCATCTTGTAACAGTCGCGTTTGCGGAACGGGGAAAGTTTTTACTTTTTTTACAGAAATTGGGCGAGATTCGACCGGTTTTATGGAAGTGCTGGCATGGTGAGTTGTTAAAGTACTCATAAAAAATGTGTTTGGAGGTAGACCGTGCAGCGGTATGGGAGTAATTTTGTGCAGTTTGTGCATGATTTCTATTGTTTAACGGCAGTTAACCTGTAAAAACCCTCCCTATCTATAGGGCTCCGCCCTACGGGCGTCAGGAGCTCCATAGTTCTAGGGGTAGGTTTGACCCCCGCCACCAATGTGCAGGCACTGTAGCCACACTTGCCGATCGCCATTGTCACTGCGCCATTGTGTTGGCCAGGCATTCCCGCAGACACTGTTCTCGGCTTTTGTTTGTTTTGAGGTCGTGCAGTGATTTATCATGTCGTTGAACGTGGTAACAATAGCCAAGGAGGGCTGTCACCAACCAGTGATAGAATGGTTAGGGATGACAATCGAGAACGACGCGAGTCTTGCCGAACTGTACACTGAATTTGCCGGTGGAAAATTCGACGACATTCAGTCTGTCCGGTCAATGAGGGGAACAGGAGATTGTTCGTCAAAGGTTTTCGCTTGTTGAAGAAAAAAAAGCCCCCTTCCTCCACACCTTTTGACGGCGATACTAAACAAAACAACAAAACAAAAAAACAAAAACAAAAAAACCACCTCCCCCTCCTTACTTCCCCCCCCCCCCCCCCCCCCCCAAAAAAAAGGGTCATCACCAACTAATTTGTTTTATTTGGCCTTTAAGATCTACATGAATGTATGCCTACCTTCAAGCTGCTTGTTATTGTTTTCTCCAAGCTGAGATCTGCCAGATTTTCATCCAATTCCAAAGCAAGCTCGTCTACTCCCGAGGTGGACATGGCGGACGTGGTTGAACGTCTTCCCCAATCCATGGTTCTTGAAGCTAGTTTCATGGCATGTCCATGCACACAGATATATGGGTCTCTCACTATCACTATCAGTAAAAGAAAGAAAGCAGCCAATATTCCAGTCGATGGGCTCCAATTTCGGCCTACTTATTAAAATGAGTCAATCAATCAACAGTGATGGACCGCCATGATTAGTTACAACTTCTGATGACTGGTTGTCAACCACTCGTATTTTATTTGTACGTCTGAGCTGTATGCACTATGGTATCATCAGCGGACACCAGCGTTTGCGCGATATGGTACAAGAGCAACCAGCAGAGGGCGCTGTAACCGCAAAAAAAAGCCGACTTTGCGAGACCGCGACCAGCCAGCTGCTGAGCTAGAGCATAACAATAATTGTTTGAAAAGTTTGTTTGGCAAATAAAATCAAGCATGGCAAAACCTTATACGTATAGGGCCTTCAAGTATATACCGATTTAGCAGCGGGTACAGGCCTATACCGGGTGTACCCTTTTGGTACCCGGTACCAGCCGGAGGGCTAGCTGGCTTTCACCGCGAGCCTGTGCGGCGGCGGGCGAGCACAGCACAGCACATGCTGGCATGGCCGCAAGGAATTTCAATGACGCGTGGTGCGTGTTTCAATAAAAGACATGACAGAATTATTACATTTCTGCAATGTATTTACTATTAAGGGTTCACGTTTTGTATTCACTTTGCCTGTTACACCATAGCGCCACCGGCGAACACAGGAACCCTCCACTTAACCGCTGTGACCCGGGTTCGAATCCAGCCTGGGCTAATGTGCCTGATTCCGTGGATTTTTCCCCAGGTCTACTGCGCAGGTCTACTGCGCAGGTCTACTGCGCAGGTCTACTGCGCAGGTCTACTGCGCAGGTCTACTGCGCAGGTCTACTGCGCAGGTCTACTGCGCAGGTCTACTGCGCAGGTCTACTGCGCAGGTCTACTGCGCAGGTCTACTGCGCAGGTCTACTGCGCAGGTCTACTGCGCAGGTCTACTGCGCAGGTCTACTGCGCAGGTCTACTGCGCAGGTCTACTGCGCAGGTCTACTGCGCAGGTCTACTGCGCAGGTCTACTGCGCAGGTCTACTGCGCAGGTCTACTGCGCAGGTCTACTGCGCAGGTCTACTGCGCAGGTCTACTGCGCAGGTCTACTGCGCAGGTCTACTGCGCAGGTCTACTGCGCAGGTCTACTGCGCAGGTCTACTGCGCAGGTCTACTGCGCAGGTCTACTGCGCAGGTCTACTGCGCAGGTCTACTGCGCAGGTCTACTGCGCAGGTCTACTGCGCAGGTCTACTGCGCAGGTCTACTGCGAAAAAAACAAACCACTGCCTGACTCCGGTTACAAACGAACGCCGTTTTTTTCTTGCTTTTCTCAGCATCCATGATTGTAAAACTTCAAACAGGTCAGTTAAACTATATTTACTATAACAGTGCGAGGACCAGGTTATTACTGCGTGATAATGACCGGGTTGGGGGGTGACCGCTGGTAATGGATCGAGCCGAAGGCGAGGTCCATTACCAGCGGTCATCTATTACCAGCGGTCATTATCACACAGTAATAACGGTCCTCGCACTGTTATTACCTTTAATAAATACCTTTTAAACGAGAAAAATTGTCAAAATGCTTCAAATCCCTTATGACTTTTCTTTTGGCGATATTTCCAGCGTTTTGTGTTCATGTTTAGGGGCCATGTTTTACCTTATGCATGGTACCCTGTCTCTTCAATATGTGTTGTTATTATAACCCATACTTTGAGACCAGACTAGCTGACCACTGATGCCCACCGTGTATAGCAACGCGCTAGCGTTAGCAGACGACACGCGCATAATTTTGAATAAGAGGTTCTTGAGGCCTAAAATAGGACTGATTGTGGAAACATTAAGTGGAGTATTTGTGACGTTTGTCTTCGAACTCGGGTGATTTTGTTCACAAAAAAAGATCAAAGTGTGGGCCGATTTGACACAGAGACGGGCGGCTACATTTAGGCCTGGGCCTAGAGATTGACGACCATTTTAGAGGCGGTTTGGGAAAGGGGAATATTAAAAAAAAAATCATTTGGTCAACCCCTAGTAAAATTGAAAAGAAATCTGACCTAGAGGTTCCTAGTCTTAAATTTCCAGTGAAAAAAGCAATGCCAGCCTACTTCTGAGCGTCGTCGCCAGGCGGCGGTGTTTCTGTCTGATTTTGCGTTGTTTCCTGTGAACGCGTATTTGATGTAGTGCATGGACGCAAGCCTAACTCCTTACAATTCTTAAATTTTCCGTGAAAACACATACATTGCCAACTCACCTCTGAGCGTCGCGAGGAAACGCTGGACTTTCGATTTTGTGCTGTTTCCCTATGAGCCCGCGTTTCGCCGGTGGCCGCTATCTACGGCTAGGCTCTGACCGCTATTTGTGTGGCGCCCCCTCTATCGACATAAAATAAGGGAGTTTTCTGACAATTCAAGTGCGTGGACTCATATTAAACCCTGAAAACACAGTTTCCACTAAATAATAATATTATGCAGTTCTTTTATAGCGCACGTATCTACCAAGGCTGGTACTCAAGGCGCTCTCACATTATTACCCCGGTCATTGGGCCCACAAAACATTCATAAGTCTCAGCTCCCTGGGGAGTATACAGCTCAATGCTGCCATTTCGGTGCAAAGCAGTCAATAATAACCATCTCCGCCCTCACAGGTTTACTCCTGGGTGGAGAGAAGCCATGAGTGACAAACTGCCTTGTCCAAGGGCACACGCACCATAGGCCCAGGCTGGATTCGAACCCACACCCTGTAGCTTTACCTACAGATTAAACATTCAATACTCCAAGCCACGAGACCACGGCACTATCCACTTCTTCCTTTGAGCAGATGCAGACTAGAGAGCTATTACTCCAGCTTCCCAACCTATGATTAAGGCACGTCGATTTGAACAAATCTTATAATTAACTGGTAGTCGAACGGCCGAGTGGTTAACCTTCTCGACTGCGAAAATACAGCGCCCGGGTCCGAGTCCCGGCCCAGGCCGACGTTCTTTTTAAAAATAGATTTAACGCACGCGGTTTTGCCATATTATCTTTAGGAGAGTTGATTTATCGTCCTACCAACCAAATTTAGCCCAACGGCTTAATTCGTCCGGTTGGGACCGTCCGCGGAGTTCAGGTTTGCACCTTGGGACGGAGTTCGTTTGCTCGCTAGGCAGCAATAGTCACCCCGTTCTCCTCCCTTATGGCGCGTAGTACCCGTCGGGTTAAATGAACATGGACAGGGAAGGAAGTGTGGTCGATCGCGAAATCCGCTACTCAAATCAAATGTTCGCAAATGTTATTTAAACCGCAGGGCTAACTCCTTACGATTCTATAATTTCAAGCTAAAGCAGGCGTACATTGCCACCCATGAGCTCTCATTACATGCATTAATAGTCGAGTTCCAAAATCCGACCACTGAAGAATTGCTCCCCGGTCTTTTGTTTTCTCTCACGGTAAAACTATTTAAACAGTTTATAAATTATAATTTAGCGGATTAATTATAAAATAATCCGAACGACTCGCTGCAGGTGTTGGGATGGCACAAACAAAAATGGTGAACAAAATGAATGTATTCAATGAATACGTCACTTCATGGAGCTGGGCTAGGATACTCCGGTCGTTGCTTCAATAATAAATTCTGAATAATTATGCCATAGTTCCACTTCAAGGTAGCATACAACATTTGCATAAACATCCAATCATTTTCATGAAAAATGGAGTATTAATAATGTTTTCAATTCAACGATAGTCGGCCAAATTCGTTGGAAAACGACTTTTTCAACATAACTTTCAAATCGTCTCATCTGCTGGCGTCGGCTTCTGTAATTTCGAAACAACGTTCCATGAAAGTATCAAAGGCCCTGTCTCGTGACAATTAGCCGACATCAAATTTCGTCATCTATACTCATATTAATATCCGTTTCGTACTCCGAGAAATTCATACCAAAAATTCTGCTTCGGTGACTCAGACGACAAAACTTTTGGTCCGTCGCCAGGCGCAGCCAGCCCCACATGCACTGATGACGCCGGTTTTGCAATAGGGCAGGGACGAGACGGGAACCAGATCAACCACAGAGACGTACGTACGCATATACAACGCATTCCCCAATCATTCATCGCATGCGGAGCGATACACCTGTAGATTCGACCCAGTTATTTTTTTGCAACAAACGTAGTCAGCTAAACATTTCAAAGAAAACTATTAAACCATAGCGAAGATGAATACATTCCTCCACGTTGTATTTAGAGGAAGTAATTGCCAGCCATTGGTACTTTAGTGTGCTGAATTAGTTCCGGCGGAATTAGACTGTTTTTGTGTGACACGGCTGCCAACATTGTACACACGGTACGTACCGGTACATTGTATACTGCGCTAGTAGTAGCCTATACCATGGGAATACTGTGTGATGATCGCACGCAAAACAAACGAATGGGCAAGCGGCACGGTGACGGTGTGTTGTCAAATGCGTGAGTACGAGTACAGTGTCATCGATGGATCGCGATGGATCACTCCATGATGTACGTCTAGTCTAGATATAGAACGATTTGGAATTGTTATCAATACGACCCTGGAGGAATGAGTCTTTTTCTGTAACGTACCGTGAGTATATGTACATTTTATATTTGTACACATGGCTGATGTTCAGTTTAAACTTTCTTTCTTTTTCAATGTGCGAAGCCGAAGGTCGACTAGGTGAGTAGGTAAACAAGTGCACACAAATTCCGTGCATGTTTATGGCATGCCAGTCCGGCTTGGCCGTACGTTGTGTCGCATGCAACATCTGGCCGATCACAGACCCACACAGGTTGCCATGGCAGTTGACATTAATTAGAAAGCAACGGCCATTGTCTTAAGACGTTCAAGTGGTACTTCCAAAAATGTAAGGCACAAGGTGCCTTAAATACAAAGATATTCAATTTGGGACCCCCGTAACTCTCAGTCAATGCCATTATGCTTTTTAATTTTTATTTGAATCAGAATAAACCCCACTTTATAAAATAATTAAAATCAACAGCACGTCAAGTCGTCATGTTGATCTACATCGCTCTTTAGTCTTAGACTCATGGACGGGATTTGATTGACAATATGAGTTTTTACTTACTAACTGATGGAATGCAACACGTCACACAGAGATCAAGAGATAGCTGTGTGACTGACTGTCATGTGACACGAGGTCATCTCTCTTCGACATTTGGGCTCGACCATTTTTGGAAGGGGGAATTATCTTTGAAAGGGGGAAACGGCGTGCTATGCGTGGATATGGTGCGCTGTTGTACATAGTTACATTATATGTACAGCTTTAGCGCTGGTCAACGTGCCTTTGCTGTTTTTGCTGATTAATTGGGTAATAACAGTGCGAGAACCCGGTTATTACTGCGTGGTAATGACCGGGTTGGGGGATGACCGCTGGTAATGGATCGAGCCGAAGGCGATCCATTACCAGCGGTCATCCCCGAACCCGGTCATTATCACGCAGTAATAACCGGGTCCTCGCACTGTTATTATTAATAAATACCTTTTTAACAAGAAAAATGGTAAAAATGCTCCAAATTTTGTGACTTTCCTTTCGGCGATATTTCTGGTCCCCAAGCCCAACAATTCTAAATAAAGACGTACAGGTACGGTATGGGCATAAACAAATTGTTAGACACAAGGAAACCAAACTAAACAATATGTACTTACACATGTGTGCTACGCTAGAATCACACATTGATGTTGCATCCCATCATATTTTAACTAGTTCACGCCGGGATTATTTTAACATCACCGAGCCGAGGGGCGAGATTATTTTTAACGAAACTCGATCCGAAGCGGGTTCAGGCTGATAGTGCCGGGAAGCACACCCACGCATTTCCGGC